>CM054060.1:100488518-101099659 GCA_028641055.1 Alopecurus myosuroides
TCTTTGAGACTCATGCGTAAGAAGGTTTCCCAATAAAGGATGTTGATGCTACTTCCACAGTCCATCAGGACCCTTTTCAGTTCATAACCATTAACCTGTGGAGCAACCACCAATGCCAAGACTCCTGGACGCTCTACTCTCTCCGGGTGATCTCTTCTGCTCCACATTACCTCTTGTTCCGCCCATCTGAGGTATCCCGACGCAGCCGAGGAAACCGAGTTTACCGCTTGCTTTAATGTCTCTTTGTTCCTGCTAGAAGTTCATGTAGTATGCACATGATATTGTCCCTTTAAATCAGGCGTACGTACCATACCGATGAAGATGTTGATCCGGCCGATCGTCACCATAGATCCGGACTCGAGGTGATCCGACTCTGGTCGCCAGCCGGAATCGTCCACCATCTTTTCTCCTTTGTGGTCGATGTAGATCTCGCCCACGACAAGATTCTCCATGTTCTTCCGAGCTTCTCCCGTGATGTAAACACCTTTGGACGCAGGCCCCACGGTGGGCGCCAACTGTCGTGGGATAATCACGGCAGACGTTACCGGGGGTAACTGATCTTGGGGCAAGACGACACAGGCGTTTGGGAGAGGGTTTAGCTCAGAGGAAAACATGATGCAACTCGATCTGGTAGCCGGCAATCAAAGTCGCCGAGTCTCCGATCTTGATATAATAACTCAACTCTGGGATGCTCGATATCAGGCGATATTGCTAGGGTTCTTAGATCTCTGTTTAAGCTAGACCTAGGGGTCGGTTTATAAAGCACCCGTACCCCCTTGGCCCTATTCTCCAAGGCGCAGCTTGAATCCTACCCGGACACCGCTTACAAACCCTAACTTTCCTTTACCGTAACCCACAATCCGGGTCACGAGGCCTACAAACTTGGGCCTTCCGGAAGTTTCTCTATCCTTAGCCGGATCTTGCGCAGCGTCCTTTGGGCCAGGTTACACCTTGGAGTTGGCCTACCGGGTTATTATCCCTCCATCACACGCATCCACAACTCAATTGGAGGCTCTCGGTGTCACCACAATCTTGGAGCACGCATCCACAACTCAATTGGAGGCTCCCAAGAACACCACAAGTCGTCTAGGGTCCAAGACCCAAGAGTAACAAGCTCACAAACTTTCAACTTCCACGAATCCTCGTGGAGAGAGCAAACCGATGCAACCGATGCAAATGGCAAGAGCACAAGTGCTCAAATCCTTCACTCTCAAATTCCAACAAAGCAACAAATGCTTATGGGGGAATAAGAGAGGAAGAACAATGGAGTAGAAACACCAAGAACTCCAAGATCAAGATCTACTAAGTTTCCCTCACTAAGAAGGAAGATGGATTGGTGGAAATGTAGATCTAGATCTCCTCTACCTTCTCCCTCAAAGATATGCAAGAATCATAGGAGGGATTGGGAGAGGGGCAAGCTTTCCAAGGTCAACAATGGTGGGGGAGAGAGGATATTTCGTGCTTGGAAGACTTGGGGACCAATGGGGAAGAAAGCCCCCTTAAATAGGTCCCCACAAAACTAGCCGTTTTGTGTGCAGTCTGAGCAGGATATTTCGAAATATCCGGTTCAAAACTGGACCAAATAATCCGGTCCGACAGGAATATCCGGTCCGAAGTGAATAATCCGGTTCAAATAATCCGGTTCACTTCTGTGAGAAATATGGTCCGAAAACTGCCCAAACCGGAATATCCGGTATGCCCCGAATAATCCGGTTCAAATAATCCGGTTCATGCCAGTACGAAATATGGTCTGAAATTTGCCAAACCGGAATATCCGGTCTGTTCCGAATAATCCGGTTTCCAATAATCTGGTTCATGTCAGTACCGAAAATGGTTGAACTAGAAAGTTCATAACTTTTGCGTCTGGACTCCGTTTTTTATGATCTTTGGCTCGTTGAGTTCATAATGAAAAACTCTACAAGATCATGCGGAGAAACATCATTGTCCACCAATAAAAGATAAAACCAAATGGGTAAAGTTTTAGACCTCTCAAATAGGGGTAAATCCAATTGCATTGGAAAGATAATAGCAAGGAGTATCCAAATAGAAGTATGGGGAAGTTCACATGGAAGGTGTGGGAACATTCTCAAAGACGAGTGGAATATTTTCACCACCGAAAACGCAACAAGTTTTTCTTACGAAATCCGTTTTCGAGAAACCAAGGCTTGTCATGAAGATCACGACAAGCACTAAAACCCAAAGAAGACACAAGACAAATAAAAACCAAGAAAGATGATATGCAAAGTATGCAAAGGTTTGAGATCTCCATAATGATTCGATCAAGTTACTCACTTGAGAGCCCATCTTGATAGTACGACTATCTATCCTATAACTCGGTCTCCCAAAGACACGAGACCGGTAAAATAGAAAACCTATCAAGATTATACCTTTGCCTTGAGCATTCCACTTGAGCTAGATGATGACGATCTTGACTCTCTCAAGTTGGATCTTCTTTCTTGATTGCGCTCGCTAGCACAAACTCCGCTTGATGAAGACTTGCAAGTTGCTCCCCCATACACCATTAGGGGAGAGACTAGCTCCCCCATACACCATTATGGGAGAGACCCTTCGGAAAATCTTCACAAGACCACAATCTCCAAACGGGTGGCAAGCATCAAGCATAGGATATCTTCTAGATGCTTCACTTGAGCTAACCACGTCAAGCTAGATGACGAACACCGCTTGACGACGACAAAGACCATGGGCTATATGAAATCTTCCTTTTGGTTCATGCCCATGGAAAGATACCTAACCACACATAGAGATGCGACACACACATATCATGGGTTAGTTCACAAAGCTAATTTGACAATTGCTTACCATACCATGAGATACACAATCCCACTTGGTACAACTTGTAGCTTTGTGTGTTGATCGCTTGCTTGATCAACCTTGTATCTTTGCTTCTCACTTCTAAAGAAGATGTCTTGAAGATGATAATGAAAGATCAACTAATCCTTTTCTTCAAGACATACTAGCAATAAGCTCAACTCAAACCAAGACCATTCTTCATATAAATCCATGAATATAACAATGGCCATCAAGGAAGCTAATAGAGTTCAACACATGAACTCCATTATTTCCTCTGGACAAGATCTACAAGGATAACTCAATGCAAACATTAGTCCATAAGGATTGTCATTAATTACCAAAACCACATATGGGGGAACCATGCGCTTTCAAACTCCCCCATTTTGGTAATTGATGACAATCCCTTTTTACGAGGGTTTATATGATGAATAAAGCAAACATGCTAAACAAGAGCAAGGATGCAATAGCATGGAAAGGCAAATGCTTTAGAACGAAACTAAAGCATAAACCAAATTCCCTTAAACCCTCTAAACTTCTCCCCCATTGGCATCCATTGCCGAAATGGGAAAAAGGAGTAGAAGGCCAATATAGTAAGAGCTCCCCCATAGTGTATGCATTCCTCATGATATGAGTGAAATCAAGTGCATATATCCAACTACGAATAGATGGAGGGATATCAAACTATATTGAGGAGCCAAAGATTTACAAGAAAAGTCAAATTTAAGGAAACTTTCACAAAGAAGCAACCAACCAAAGGATCCAAAAACCGATTGACCAAAATCAATATTTTGATAAGATCAACCAAGTGTTCTAAAAAATCAAGAGGGAACTCCCCAAGGTACATGCACAATGTTAGATTTGAATTACTATATAATGTGCACAACATGGACTCATCACTCCCTTCTAGATAATTTTGAACACAAACAAGAGCAAGAGAATATATTGGAAATGAAGCAAAGCAACTTGCAAACAAACAGAAGTTGAGCAAAGACGATCAAGAAGTGACAAATAAAGACTTACTCAACCGAAATAGATGCGTGTGACAAGGAAAAACATTTTTAGGAGACTAATAGGATGATAGAATCATCAACATAGTCTTTCAATATAAGAGGCACATAGTGCATATCATGTCTTTCCCATACACACAAACCATCAAATGATAAAACACATAGGTCCACAAGCTTATTAAGATGCAAAAAGAATACCAAAACAAAAACAAAGCTTGTGCCTTTTAGGAACCACCAACGAATATAAAGCAAACAAAAAACATGGTCACTAAAGAAATAGAATATCAATTAGAGATGTAACTATTATCGTGTGTATAAGTTTCTAAGTGGACAACAATCACAAAGATATATATCCACAAAAAAACATGCACACACAAAATAGGTACAAAAGTGAAGAACATGATATCCAAGAGAGGTTCATTAATATACCAATAAGATTTTTGCTTGAAAGCAAAGCACTAAGCTTAGTTTAATCTTAAGGGGATATAGATGAACACACAAAACTCATCAAAGCATCACAAATATCACAAGGGAAAAGTGATAGTTGGAATGCTTCGAGAAAGGTAATGCATATCACAAAAGATTCAAATGGCTTTTGATAATTCATCAATATTGCATATGAGAGACTTCAAGTAGAAGTTGCTAGATTAATATACTCGGGATCGGTGAATCATGAAAATGACTATAAATATCCCCTTAGTATGTAATCATCCCGGCTTACTCATAGTTTCCATAAAGATGCTTTTGATAAGACATTTGCAAGAACCAAATGAAATGCAGCAAAGGGAAATCATGCCAAGAAGCAACCTACACAAAGTTGAAAGCTATAAATGTATGCATGCGATAGATACTTGTTACCGAGACGACATTGGTGATGAAGAGGATGCGAGTTTGATAATCATCGAAGATTGACTCCTATAATACCATGGTGAGAACACCTTCCTTATGAATGGAGCAAGCAACCAATGTATCTCCATTGTACCTAAAAACAAAATTCAAGTACAAAGTGGTACCCAAACTCATTGGGTCCAAAGTAGTTAGAACAACTACAATACATAGGACAAACTCCACATAAATATGTGCATATTAATATGAATTTGAATTTCATGCACATCTTACCATTTAGGATTTGATGGAGTTTATCCTATATATTGGATCAACGAAAGTAAGCATGCCAAAAGATATACATAGTAAATATGCATGCACAAAACTTTCAAGAACCAAAACAAGATACCAATTGGACAAATAACTAATTAAACCAAGAAGCCACTCACAAGAGTGAAAAGAAAGAGAATTGTCCAAAATATATCAAGACCCAAATCAACACATGATTGAGGAAACCAAATAGAGAAGATACCAAAAAAAAAACATCAAAGAATAAACAAACCCTCTACACTTTTCATGATAGCACACAAAGTACCAAGACGAAAAATGTTCGTCTTCCAAAGAGACAAGTCATTGGGATAAAATAGAAATTTAAAGACAACAAGTGTTCAAACGCATATAGGATAGTTCTTCCAATAATAGTGCATTATTTATGATCTTGCATTTGAATACAAAATGCACACAATGGAATCATTACTCTCCATACATATTATTCAAACACTAGTCATGTTTAAATAAAATCAATTAGATGCAATACCAATTTTAAGAACGGTGATCTACTCAATGTAGGATAGCTTCTCCAAGACTAGTGCAACCCAAAGAAGTATGACTTTGAACATAAGTGCACAAGTAAGGGATCATTGCTTTTCCTAACTCAAGGAAGCATAGAATAATTTTTGAGTAGAGCAAGGAAGACACAAAGGAGTTTGAACCAAACAAATCCTTGGCAAGAAAGAATGCAATTTTAGAGCAATGGCCAAAGTAAATATGATCAATAAACTTACCACAAATTATTATAACTTGTAAAAGACAAGATATGTATGGAGATTATTTCTCGGTGGTAGATTGGTTCACAATCATATTCACAAAACATAAGCATGTGGTAAACGATAGGAACAAAAAAACATGCTTAGTAAGAGATTCTTGAAGGCTTCAAATAAAACCCGAAAAGCAAGGAAACAAGAAACTCTCTAACAAACAAGATACCAAAGAAGAGATACACAAGATATTTTAAGCAAATATGGAACTTGTTTGATCAACATGCCACATAGGAACAAGATAACTAATAATATCAACTCTAGGTGGAAATACCTCACATCTTCACATTTTCTAGGATTGTAATATGCACATAGCTTATTACTCCCCCATAATGTGATAATCCATTGAAAACAACAAGAGGAAAAAATAAAATCAACTAGAGAAAGTTAATGGACATTAGAATTGAAATTCTCATGAGAAATACATACCACATAGAGACTAGATAATATTGATATATCAACACTAAGTGGTATTCCTCATGTACACACATTTTAGGATAGTAAAGTGCAAAGCATATTACTCCCCCAAAATGGGATAGTCAATTAATCTCCCAAAGAGCCAACTAAAATAAGCAATAATTGCAATGAGGGCTAAACACAAAGAACACAAGTACATGGAGTGCAAACCAACAAACATAACTAGATTACTCAAGATAGGTAAGTAGGAAGCACAACATATACAAACACATTCTAGAAACAAAACTAACATATGCAAGGGAGCAAGCAGCTTTCAATGTATATAGATTTAAATACAAGTTACCTCTTGGAGGAACATTGGGTAAGAGATATATATAATCCAAGTGACTTGGCTTGAGGAAATATAATTGAAGAAGATCCCTTAATTCTTCATGAAAATAGGCAAGTCTCCAATGCCCTCCATCACCACCTATTGATCAAGTTTGAGCTTGTTGGTCCCCAACCAAGTTGGGTCCTAAGAGGTTAGTCACAATAGGTTTGGCAACCCAAATGGTTCTTTTCTTGACACCACTTGGAGTACCAACATACTTGGCAAACACATTGCCCACATTATACTTCCAAATGGAATAAACATTATCAACAAGGATAGGGTTGGATAATGTACCATTGGTGCATGAAGAAGCAAAGTGTCCCTTCTTGCGACAAAGGTAGCAACATCGACTCTTTTCTTTCTTCTTAATAGGCTTCTCAACAAGAGGAGCATTGGCTTGAGTCTTCTTAGGAGGTGGACGTTGTTCAACTCGTGGTTGAGCATGAGATTGAACAAGAGGCCTCTTCCCTAGTTTCTTCTCACTAAGAGGCTTCTTCTTCAAAGTGCAAGATCTAACATGGTGCCCTTCAATATTGCACTTGAAGAAAATAATCTTGGCCGAATCTTTTTCTTGTTCTTGGCCCTTCTTCTTGTCAATAATGGACTTGTTCTTGATATTGGAGTTGAATCCAAGTCCACTCTTGTCATTGGGAAGTCTTCGCACTCTCAACATCTTGTCAAGTGTGGAACTCCCTTCATGACACTCTTCCAAGTCTTTCTTCAAAGAAGTGACTTGGGCCTTGAGCTCTTTATTTTCCTCTACATGGTTAGAAACAACACAAGAGCTAGAGGAAGTAGATGCTTCATTGTTAGAGCAACAAGGCAAGGAAAGAAATTCATCACAAGATGTAGAAACATTATGGGAGGATGAATTACTAATACTAGAACAAGGCAATATAGCATTAATAGAAGAGATTGTTCTAGTAACCACATGAGGCTCACAAGATGTTACCTTTGTAGTGATAGCCTCAAGAGATAATTTTAGCTTGGTATGGGATGCTAGAAGATCCTCATGAGAGCTAGATAGCTTTTCATGACTTTCTTCCAATTTCCCACACTTTCTAGTAATTAACTCAAGTTGAGACCTTAGCTCAACATTCTCCTTCAACAAAGATGATTCACAAGATGTGGAGTTAGTAGTACAAGCATCATTAGAAATAGAAGAAGATAACTTGGCAAGCTCATTATTTAACCTAGAGTTTTCCTCAATTAGATTAGCATTGCCAACAACAAATTCAACCTTTTCATTTTTAAGCACTTTATATTTAGCATTGGTATGGTCATGTGCTTTAGTGAGATAGGTTATTTGTTCATTATAGAGCTCCTCGATAGATTCAAGTTTCTCCTCAAGAGTAACTCGGAGCTCATACTCTTCCTCAAGAGACGTGGTGAGGGATGCCTTTTCATCGGCATCACTTCTTTCAATCTCACATTTATTTTCAATGATTTTAGCGCTATAAATAGCAAAAGCCAATATTTCACTAAAAGGAGTGATAGCTTTACTACCTTTAGGGAGATCAAGAAGAACCAACTCACCCTTCTCCATTAAGGAGGCCTCATCCTCATACTCTCCACACGTTAAATCCTCATCCTCATCATCACAAGATGTAGTGGGTTCCAAAGGTGGAGATACCTTTGAATCCCTAGCCATAAGGCACAAGTGAGGATAGGAAGGTGATAAAGAGAGAATGCATGAGGCTCCATTCAGGTCCATGTCTTGTTCCAACAAAAGTTGGGATTCCTCTACATTGTTAGCCACACAAGTACTAGAGGAAATGGAAGCATTGTTTGTATGAAAACAAGACATAGGAAGCATATCATCATGAGATTTAGTTGAACAACTATTACATGATATGCAAGGACTATCAATACTAGCATGTAAGGAATTTTGAGTGCTAGAAGAGATTAATTCCAAAGATAGAATGTTGCAATGAGATAGAGATGAAGTATACTCAATAGTAAGTTCACTATCTACAATGCAATTTCTATCACCACTCACCATATCATTACCTTGTGACAAATCACATGTTGATGGAGTGGAGAAAGATGTGAACTCATCACGGCCGGAAGTGGATTGAGAACAATCATCCTCAATAATATTGGACACATCATATATATCTTGAAGTTTTGTCCATAGCTCATTAGCGTTTCGAAAAGGCATGATTGATTCAATAACTACATCGCTCAAAATGCACAAGAGACCATTAGATACAAGAGTATCGAGATAAGAGTTTTCCTTATCCTCTAAAGATAAATCTTGAGATTCCTTTGGAGGAGGAAAATCCATATCTACAATTCTCTTAACATACTTTGGACCCATGTCCGTAAGAAAATTAAGAATGCGAATTTTCCACACATCATAATTTCTACCATAGAATATAAAAGCAGGATCATGTTCTTTTTCTCTAAACGACATCGTAATCTCTAGGATGTAAAGACTAATAAAGAGAGACGAGGCTCTGATACCAATTGAACGGACAACGACGTCGCCTAGGAGGGGGGGTGAATAGGCGATAAAAACTTTTCCGGTTAATGCTTGCTAAATGCGGAAATAAACTAAGTGTTTAAATTAACAAGCATACAGCCTAAATATTCTATGGCCAACTAGATGCACCAACAACTTATGCTAAGCAATACAAGTAACAAGGTGATAGCAAGATATATAACTTCAAGCTCGAAGGCTATCACAATGTAAATTGCATAAGTAAAAAGCTCGGGTATAGAAATAACCGAGGCACACGGAGACGAAGATGTATTCCAGAGTTCCTCCCACAAAGGGGAGTACGTCTCGTTGGAGGGGTGTGAGCTCACCACGAAGGCCTACTCAACGCCACAAAGGCCTCACCCTATTCTCCGATGAACCCCGCCACAAAGGCCTAGTTAACCTTCCACTATTGGCAACCTTCAAACCCGAGGCACGCATCCACAACTCAATTGGAGGCTCTCGGTGTCACCACAATCTTGGGGCACGCATCCACAACTCAATTGGAGGCTCCCAAGAACACCACAAGTCGTCTAGGGTCCAAGACCCAAGAGTAACAAGCTCACAAACTTTCAACTTCCACGAATCCTCGTGGAGAGAGCAAACCGATGCAACCTATGCAAATGGCAAGAGCACAAGTGCTCAAATCCTTCAGTCTCAAATTCCAACAAAGCAAAATGCTTATGGGGGAATAAGAGAGGAAGAACAATGGAGGAGAAACACCAAGAACTCCAAGATCAAGATCTACTAAGTTTCCCTCACTAAGAAGGAAGATGGATTGGTGGAAATGTAGATCTAGATCTCCTCTACCTTCTCTCTCAAAGATATGCAAGAATCATAGGAGGGATTGGGAGAGGGGCAAGCTTTCCAAGGTCAACAATGGTGGGGGAGAGAGGATATTTCGTGCTTGGAAGACTTGGGGACCAATGGGGAAGAAAGCCCCCTTAAATAGGTCCCCACAAAAACTAGCCGTTTTGTGTGCAGTCTGAGCAGGATATTTCGAAATATCCGGTTCAAAACTGGACCAAATAATCCGGTCCGACAGGAATATCCGGTCCGAAGTGAATAATCCAGTTCAAATAATCCGGTTCACTTCTGTGAGAAATATGGTCCGAAAACTGCCCAAGCCGGAATATCCGGTATGCCCCGAATAATCCGGTTCAAATAATCCGGTTCATGCCAGTACGAAATATGGTATGAAATTTGCCAAACCGGAATATCCGGTCTGCTCCGAATAATCCGGTTTCCAATAATCCGGTTCACGGTAGTACCGAAAATGGTTGAACTAGAAAGTTCATAACTTTTGCGTCCGGACTCTGTTTTTGATGATCTTTGGCTCGTTGAGTTCATAATGAAAAACTCTACAAGATAATGCAGAGAAACATCATTGTCCACCAATAAAAGATAAAACCAAATGGGTAAAGTTTTAGACCTCTCAAATAGGAACACCCGGTAAAACTTCCAACACGAAAACTCACATAACTTTTGCGAATGAACTCCGAACGGGGTAAATCCAATTGCATTGGAAAGATAATAGCAAGGAGTATCCAAATAGAAGTATGGGTAAGTTCACATGGAAGGTGTGGGAACATTCTCAAAGACGAGTGGAATATTTTCACCACCGAAAACGCAACAAGTTTTTCTTACGAAATCCGTTTTCGAGAAACCAAGGCTTGTCATGAAGATCACGACAAGCACTAAAACCCAAAGAAGACACAAGACAAATAAAAACCAAGAAAGATGATATGCAAAGTATGCAAAGGTTTGAGATCTCCATAATGATTCGATCAAGTTACTCACTTGAGAGCCCATCTTGATAGTACGACTATCTATCCTATAACCCGGTCTCCCAAAGACACGAGACCGGTAAAATAGAAAACCTATCAAGATTGTACCTTTGCCTTGAGCATTCCACTTGAGCTAGATGATGACGATCTTGACTCTCTCAAGTTGGATCTTCTTTCTTGATTGCGCTCGCTAGCACAAACTCCGCTTGATGAAGACTTGCAAGTTGCTCCCCCATACACCATTAGGGGAGAGACTAGCTCCCCCATACACCATTATGGGAGAGACCCTTCGGAAAATCTTCACAAGACCACAATCTCCAAACGGGTGGCAAGCATCAAGCATAGGATATCTTCTAGATGCTTCACTTGAGCTAACCACGTCAAGCTAGATGACGAACACCGCTTGACGACGACAAAGACCATGGGCTATATGAAATCTTCCTTTTGGTTCATGCCCATGGAAAGATACCTAACCACACATAGAGATGCGACACACACATATCATGGGTTAGTTCACAAAGCTAATTTGACAATTGCTTACCATACCATGAGATACACAATCCCACTTGGTACAACTTGTAGCTTTGTGTGTTGATCGCTTGCTTGATCAACCTTGTATCTTTGCTTCTCACTTCTAAAGAAGATGTCTTGAAGATGATAATGAAAGATCAACTAATCCTTTTCTTCAAGACATACTAGCAATAAGCTCAACTCAAACCAAGACCATTCTTCATATAAATCCATGAATATAACAATGGCCATCAAGGAAGCTAATAGAGTTTAACACATGAACTCCATTATTTCCTATGGACAAGATCTATAAGGATAACTCAATGCAAACATTAGTCCATAAGGATTGTCATTAATTACCAAAACCACATATGGGGGAACCATGCGCTTTCACCCGGCCGCCGGCGCGGCGCCGAACCTGCAATAGAAGAGGCGCAGGGGGCGGCCCTGTCGGGCACGAGACGAGCAGGGAAGCGGGCGCGCGGCGGCGCGCAGGGGAGCGGCCCTGGCGGGCACGCGGCGGAGCGCAAGGTGGCCGGCGCGCAGGTGGACGCCGGCGGTGGCCGTCTAGTTTTTCCGAATGAGAGAAAGAGATGAGGATGAGATGTGGAACATGTGGTGGGCCTTCGCTCGCGGGAGCGAACCGGGGGTCGTGAGCGCGCGATCCCCCGGGTGATAACCAGCGTTTCCTTATAATTAACGTTTAGCTACTGCGTTGCAAGGCTACGGATGGTAGGTAGACAGGCATGCACAACAGATTTGCTCAGGAATCAAGACTAAGGATTGTGGGAATTAATTACATGGAGAAACGAAGCGTGATGGAATTGAAGAGAAGGCATCGAGCAGGGAGGGGAAGCGATCTGGTGAGGTAGGCAAGAAAAAGTAATGACGTGCAGACTGGACTGAAATCTGAGATCCTTGCTGCAACAAAAATAAATTAAATTTTTCTGAATTAAAAATTGTGGAAATAAAATGATGAGGTGGCACTTGCTGAGGTGGATAGACTGCATGTCAAGAGAAATAGTTAGTGGGGATGACCTATTTAGTTTATATAGATATAAATTGAGCTTTGCACGAACACGAAGAAGTTACTTGTTATTAAATTATTTGTATCTAGTCACCATTTAAGCTTTAAAGTTGTCCTGATATTTATGTTTTGCTATTCCATGAAGAACAAGTTGAATACCACTTTGCTATGTTTTCTCTATACTCGAAACAAACGTGTCAATGCCAATGCATTGTTATTCATTATCTTTTGTTTGTGTTATTTTTCGTGTTGCAACGCAGTTGCTAAGTTACATTGTTGGAATTATATCTATCATGTCTATGTTTAGAGTACTTTGATCTCATCTTGCAATGTTTTTACAATAATATTGATCAATATCGTGTTGGTAGCATGTCACCTTAGAATTATTTTGTTATTATCGTATTATCTACTCGAGGACGAGTAGAACTAAGCTTGAGGATGCTTGATACATATTCAATATATCTATAATTTATGATGTTTCATGTTGATATTATGCCAATTGCTACATGTTTTCTAAACACTTCTTAGCATTTTTATGCATTTTCTCGGACTAACCTATTAACAAGATGCCACAGTGTCAGTTCATGTTTTCTGTTGTTTTTGTATTTCAAAAAGTTGTTCTCGAGATATTCTCGGAATTGGACGAAACAGAAGCCGAAGTCACCATTTTTTGTCACGTACACGTAGTCCGGAGGGGACTCGAAGGGGGCCAGGGAGGTGGCCACACCATAGCCCCTCCTGGCCGCGCCACCACCTGGTGTGGGCCAACTGAGCGCCCATCGAAATCGCCCTTCCTCCTATATATTGATTTCCTCAGGAAAACCCTAAAGAGCCGAGCCTCCATCCACGAGAAGTTTTGTAGTCTTCGTCAACCCTAGTTTGGGAGGGTTCTAAACCTCTTCTCGTTATCCTGACGGAGAGGGGAATCATCACCGGAGGGCTCTTCATCACCATGCCTGCCTCCGGAGTGATACGTGAGTAGTTCATCCTTGGACTACGGGTCCATAGCATTTGTTAGATGGTTGTCTTCTCCAATTTTGTGTCGTCATGTTTATATCTTGTGAACTGCCTAACATGATCAAGATCATATTATTGTAATGCCTACATGTTGTGTTTGTTGGGATCCGGTGAATATTGAATACTATGTCAAGTTGGTTATAGATCTATCATATATGTTCTTTGTGATCTTGCATGCTCTCCGTTTCTAGTAGATGCTCTGGCCAAGTTGATACTTGTGACTCCAAGAGGAGTATTTATGCTAGATAGTGGGTTCATACCTCCAGTAATATGGGAGAGTGACAGTAACTTCTAATATTGTGGATGTGATGTTGCTGATATGTCATGAATGTATTGTGACGCCCCTGGATCCGGTACTATGGGGATTTCAGCCTTACTGACATAATCCACATAATATCGATCCTGAGTTGTCGTTTCTGATATCATTACAACAGTTCACGAATAATCCACAACAACAACAACAGAAGAGATATGTACAAGACGACTCAAACAAGTCAAGAATACAACTGATACAATACAAAGATCCAAATAACAGCGGAAGACGAAATAGTATCCGACTACGGATAAGATACAAATTGGACTAAGAGTCCTGAAGCCAACCGATGGCGTCCAATCCCTGCCCAGGCCAAGCCGGAGGGATTCCTGTCGAGACATCGTAGTAAAATTCATAGACGGGGGTGCCTTGAGACTACCGATAGAGAAGTGGGGGGGACGTGATCGTAGGATGAACAATGACACAGGGTTTTACCCAGGTTTGGTACGTCGCAAATAGGCAACGTTCCTACTCCTGCAATCTCACTATTTCAGGACTAAAGCTTGAGGTATACAGAGTACAATGTGAGGTTAGGTTTAGCTACTCGACAAGGATCGACCTCTTGGCGAGTTAACCTCTAGCTTCTTTTTTATTCTTCTTAT
The DNA here is from genome assembly GCA_028641055.1 of Alopecurus myosuroides. Lineage (NCBI taxonomy): Eukaryota > Viridiplantae > Streptophyta > Magnoliopsida > Poales > Poaceae > Alopecurus > Alopecurus myosuroides. Next base: position 100,502,784 of record CM054060.1, read on the forward strand.
CTCCCGTCCGGCTTTATATAATAGCCGGGTTAGGGCTTATAGAATAGGAAACCTAGAAGACTACGGTATGTGCTAACTTGGAAAGCAAGGAATCCGCCTTCTACTCCAAGCCGTACCACGTGGGCCGTGGTCCGGGTTCTTCCAGAATCCGGCTTCCGTGCGTCAGCTTACTGGGCCGCCCAATGGACCAAGATCCATTACCATTTAGGCCATCCTGGTAATCCGGCACTTTAGAGTACCTTCTGATATACCCCTAATTGGTATAAATCCGAAAGTAGCCCCCAAAAAGGATTAAGACTTTGATTCACCGTCTTTCGTCAAATTTGCTTTGTTTCCGAGAAATACCGGCTTTCTGTCTTGATTCTTCTTTTTCCTCAAACCACGCTTTAACGCGAAACTCGGGTTTCGGAAAATCCGACTTTCCTTCCACGAGCCTTCGTGGAGAAGGAACTTCTTACGTCAGCGCTTTAATCATGCTGACGTCAGGGACGTTTGGGTTTGAGTGTGAAACCCTGAAACGTATCTCTGACAGATTCTCGCGGGAAACGAGGAGATAGCGATAATCACCCGTCGATTCGTTTCCCGGAATTTCCGGCGAGTGACACGCGTTGATAATCCAACGATCAAAAGAGCCGTTAGCACGTATCGCGATGAATTTACGGCTATAAATAGCCAGCTTTATCTCCTACGGCAAACCTTCCACTCCCATGTTCTTCAAGCCCCCAGCGCTAAGCACCCGAGCCACAGTGAGCAGAGCAAACTCCCGAGCACGCACACGCCACTGCGCCGTTCCCAGACTTCGTCGGAGAGCATGGAATCCTCATCGCGCCGCCCGAGAATGGAGTCTCCCCGCGCTTCCCCGGACCGCTCCGTCACCGCGGAGATCGACGAGATAATCAACACCATGGATCCCATGGTGGATTCGCCTCTCCGCGACACCGGCGACGAGCCGGAGAAAACTTCGGCAGCCCGACCCGCGAGGATACACCTCTCGCAGCCGCGAATCTGGCCGCGTCCTCTTGCGCGCCATCTCCGCCTCTTGCTCCCGAGATCGCGGAGGAGAAGATTCTTCTCTTCGGAGAAGAACTTGCTGTTGCGTCCGCCGCCGCTGGAGCTGAGGACGAGGGCGAGAGTGCCGACAATTGGAGCCGGTGCAATATTCCCTCCTCTCTTCTTCCGACAATGGAGAAGTAGGGAATGATAGCGAAAGGCAAATGGCGGAGCGAGGAGGAAGAGTCCGAGCCCCTTCCTAGAGCCGGAGAGATATGAGATTTCCGCCGTCCGCCTTCTTTCTCCAGGTACTTAATCACTATCACATACAACCCCACAACTTGCCACCCAACTCCATCCTCTACTTAGCCGGATTTCAGGCTCTTTTCAAAGGGTACCTAGGTTTAGCTCCTAGGTTAGATTTCTGTCAATATTGCTTTGGGGTTAAGCGAAACCCTTCCGAGGGCGCACTCACGACTTGCAGGACCATTTCCTTTACCTTGCGTAGATTCAGGGAGGATTGGTTCCCCAAGATCAAAACCTCGAAATCCGTCAAATTCTGGACGGGTTCCTTCTTCTATCATTCGGACGTTCCTTTTCCCGGAAAATCCACCGGGATTCCACCTTTCGCCAATACCGCTGCCATTCCCCAAGAAACTGGGGAACAGAAGCAGTGCAATCCCTGCCGCCGGATCTTCTTAGGATTAAGCGGCGCATCGCAAAGCTTGTCACCTCCGATCCACCTCTGACCGGCATGGATACAGTTCTATGCTGTTTAGAAAGGCGGATTCAGCCTTTGGCTGACCATGGTTCCTTGTGTGCGATTACACGGGAACCGCTGATGCTATGCGGACGACGAACAAGTCCTTGTCGGCGAAGGACTTGCGGAAACGCGTAAATCAATTGTTCGCCTCGCGCGATCAATATGTGGAAAGTCGGCCGATGTACACGGCGTCTAACCCGGACCCAAAGGTACATATTTCACATTTTGGGTTTGTATTCTTTTTTCTTTCTCGGATTTTTGTCTTAACCCGACCTTTGTCTTTTTTGGCAGATCCTTGATCTCCCCGAGCCGGATCTTGCAACTGACGCTGAGCTGGACGCATTGCGTGCCAACTTCGCTGGCGAACGTAAGCGCAAGAAGATTTCCGCCTCCCAGGAAGTGATCGATCTTGATGGTATCCCCGTCGTTACCTCCAGGTTTGTTATCTGGGTTTTCTCGATTTGTCGGAATTTCTTCCCTTATCTCGAAAATTTAACTGTCCGGGTACTTCTCTTTTTTAGCTTGGCTCCCTCATCTTTGAAGCCTAAGAATCTAAAGAGGCTTAAGTCTGTGGCCAACAGAGGTCCACATCCTTCTCCTGCAACTGCCCCGGATACCCGAGTAGTGGCTGCAGAAGAGCATACTGCTGCCCCCAACGACGAAACCCAGCAGACCAGCCATCCCATTGTGCCAGAAACGGACACAATGGAACGGGCGGCCACGAAAATGGGAGGTCCTTCTCGGGCAGATGGAGAAGACCCCATTCCCACCTTTGACAAGGACTTCAAGGTTATCCACGAAGGTCTTAACAATGTCGGGTCTCTTTTTGCAGAATTTGCAAAAGAGTTTACCGAAAACTTATCAGGTTTACAGCGGATGAGCCAGGTAATATCTCCAGCCCCCAAGCAAGAAGTTAAATGCATGCTTTTCACTTAATGTTTTCATTCTTTTTTATGCCTGTTACTAACTTAAGCCTTTTGTCTCTTTTCCGTGTTTCAGCAAACCGCTGAAAACATAAACCTGGAAGTTTTCAACAAGCTTACCACCAAGAATAAGGAGGTTAGAAACCTTCTCTCTATTCTTGATGTTAAGGAGGCGGAACCGGCATCCTCTCAGCATCAGCTGGAAGAAACAACAGGTATGGAATTTTCTCTACTTTTCAGCTTTGTGATTTTTTCTAAGTAATTTTCCGAGTTTTCTAACTCATCATTTTTACTTGCTTTTCAGCTGCTTTGGCGAGAGCCAAGCAAATTTCTGAAGATGCCGGCAATGCCGAGAACCTCCGTCGGGAGAATCTGGACCTTCATAAGGAAATTATGAGGTTACAGAAAGAACTGGAGGCCAGCCAGCTGGCTGTTGGCATTGCAGAATCCAATGCCTCCAACCAAGTTGCGAAGGACAAAGCGACTATCCGAGACTTGGAAAACGCCTTGACCCTGCGCCTGGAGGAAGGCTCCGAGATGGATAAGATTCTCGGTAAGTATTTTAACTTTACCGGATTTTTCATGTTTGATAATCTTTCTCTGTTTTTTCCTCTAACACTTTGGTTATTTTTCTGAAAACAGGAGATGACCCAGCTCTTACTCGGATTGAGAAAATTCCGAGCCTTTGGGAAGGTGTTCACCGCAATCAAGGCTACGGGAATGTTGCTTGTCAACAAATACCTTCCCGCAAGGACTGGGGAGTTCTCGGAAGTTGAGAAACTTTCGGAAGCTATTGTGGAGGTGGCGGAGTCCAAGGAATCCACCTTGCGCTCCACGGCACGTGGTGGTGCGCGCATGGCTCTAGGGCTCATGCGTATGCACTACCCCTCTGCCAAGTCTTGGCGCGTGGCGTCCGGCATCCCCCAGGGATACACAGAAGCCCAGCGGACCAACATCTTTGACGATATCAAAGGTCATGCCACCAAGATCGCCTCTATGGTGAACGTCTCCATCTTCTACCCGGAGGAAGCGATTCCGGAAGTTCCCGAGGAGTCCAGCAGCGAAGATGACTCGGATGCCTGAAGGAATTTTCCTGGTCCTGGGTAGAGAGATAGGAAATAGGAGCATTACTGGAATTACAATGTAAACACTATTGTAATACTTCTATTCTTTTGTATGAACAAGTACTCCGCCTTTTGCAGCAATATAAATTAAGTCTTTTGCAAGTTTTCCGGGTTTTTATTCCTTTATCTTCTAAGTTCTCTGGTTTATATGCTTTAACTGTCCTTAGTGTTTGAAATGGCTCCATAGCATTTTAATCTTCATGCCAAGTGACTGGGTATAACCAATCGGTCTGAACTCGGAAACATGGATCATACTAAAGGCATTTTTACTTACTAGCTCCAGCGACCCAGCATAAAAACAATCAGATAATACTTAGAGAATAGTATGGAATTTTTCATATGAAACTCAGGCACGCAGGCACAATCTGGGTTTCCTTAGACCATTTTTAGGCTGAAAATCATTCAGTTTTTCAACACCGAGCACGCATGCACAATTCGGGTTAACATTGAGTATTTTTAAAGATCATTGGGAAATAGATAAGGCGGAATTATGCTTTGTACTATAATAAACATGTAAAAACATAGAAGTGTGAATTTCGACAACTTTATTTCATGATCTCAAAGATGTTTACATAGAAATTGAACTAAGTATAGAAGGGACGTAACTGCTGGATACTCCAGGGCCTCTTTGTCTCTCCTAGTTCATCATCTATCTTTCTCTTTCTTTTGCGATTCGGCTTCTCGGGATGGTCTTCCATGTCCCAAATGTCTACAAGATAGTATGATCCATTTTTCATAGCCTTGCTAATGACGAATGGTCCTTCCCAGACTGGGGCCAATTTGTGCTTCCTTTGCTGCACCAATCTTAGCACTAAGTCACCTTCTTTAAAAGAACGATGACTGATTTTCCGACTATGGTAACGTCGTAAACCTTGCAGGTAGATGGCGGATCTTTGAAGCACAAGCTCTCGTTCTTCTTCTAAGAGATCGACGACATCCAGTCGTGCGCTTTCGGCATCTGAGTCATCGAAAGCCTGCACTCTTAGGCTATCATGGATCATGTCCGTTGGAAGAATCGCTTCTGCACCATAAACTAGGAAAAACGGGGTTTGCCCTGTTGACCTGTTTGGCGTCGTTCGGATACTCCAAAGCACAGAGGGTAATTCTTCCACCCATGATCCAGCTGCTCTATGGAGAGCAGATTCGAGTCTTGGGTGTATTCCTTGCAGGATTGAACTTTTCATTCGTTCAACCTGCCCATTGGATTGCGGCACTACAACGGAATCGGTCTATTGCAATGAAAATAGTCGTTGTAAAAAGTAGCGATCATCGCAATAGGGTTTTGTTGCATCTAAATCGGTTTCGTTGGGAGGCGTCGCGAAAACCTGCGTGGTAGCAGCCTGTCTCCGCGCACTTAGATTCGTCGCTACAAAAGAATCCAGTTGCAACCATTTCCTAGGCTAATTGCCACGCACTTTTCCGTCGCGTCTCTCACATAACGCAACGTACGTATTTCGTTGGTACACCTCTAGTGCAACAAATACCCAAACGTGGCGAGTGACCAATGTGGCAACGACGAGTGTTCCGTTGCGCTTGTTCTTTCGTTGCAAAAGTGGAGTTTATTTGCCACGTCCAATTGTGTGGCAAAAAACTATGGCAACAAACATTATAAGCGTGGGAACAACGTTTTGCCACACACAATCAATCGTGGTAACATGATTTTGAAATAGTAATCGCAACGGCCTTCATATTAGTAGCCATAAGCAATCGCGACAATTTCAACTATTCGTGGCGCCATTCAATTTCTACAAATTTTAGTTTCGTGGCGAGATGTAGTATTCGCAACATCCACATTTTATGTTGCTAGAAACAACTGCGACAATTACAACTTTTCGTGGCGCCATTTTATTTCGACAAATTGTATAGTGTGTTATCATCCTAGATTCTCCTATTTATGGTGTTACAACCTTTTTTGGGTTGCAGTAATCTTCACATTATTTCAACTTCAATTTCATATCTCATTTTGTAATAATTGTACACTCTGTACTTTGTTTTAATACAATTCAATGAATATATCTTGGGTAATTTGATCCGCAATATTTTAATTATCTGTTTTTGTTATGAAATACTGGGACATATTACTCTATGGTTGCATGGCACATTGACATCAATAAGCACCATTCTATGTGGTAGAATCGAAATAAATTCCTCTTTGGAAGAGATAGCGGTCTTGCATACATAGAAATTGTATTTTTGATAGTGGCCTTGTATTCAAAGAAAGAGGGAGTAGATCGATTTTGCTTTCAAATATTATTCTGTTATTTCTCACCTGTTATTTACATTAGTTCAAATGTCATTGTATATCTCATCATGTAATAATTACAACTGCAACTTCATATGTAATGTTGGAATAATTGTACAGTGTGTTATCATCCTAGATTCTCCTATTTATGGTGTTACAACCTTTTTTGGGTTGCAATAATCTTCAAATTATTTCAACTGCAATTTCATATCTCATTTTGTAATAATTGTACACAGTAGCTTTTAGGTTAATTAAACGTGCATGCCTACATGGATTCTAATTATCAGATTTGGTTATGATATACTAGGTTTAGTATAGGTTGTACATTTCATATCCATTTGAATTCTTCGGCAATAAATGATATAAAAGTTAAAAACGAATGAGCAACTTCAGTTTTCAGTTAACATATTGGCTTATTGCATTTTAGGAGCCGAGAGTTGAAGAAGAGTCATCTGATGGGGGACTGGCCTTGTCAGATGGTCATGGTTCTCTGGATGGAGGCTCTGGAGAAGATGATGAAGATGTTGAAGAAGAACCTCCAAGATCACCAAATGTTGATGAAAAATCAGCTTGCAAAGTCCATGTCTCCAATTTGGTGATACTTCAGCTAAAGGAGCAAAAGGGGGTGCACACCGACTTGATTCTTCAAGCTGTGGTAACGCCGAACCAGCGACCATCGTCTTTCATGGTTTCACGTGTACTCCTTAGCAAGTTGGGTAGTACTGTCGTGGGATAATCACGGCAGACGTTACCGGGGGTAACTTATCTTGGGGCAAGACGACACAGGCGTTTGGGAGAGGGTTTAGCTCAGAGGAAAACATGATGATGTTCGATCTGGTAGCCGGCAATCAAGTCGCCGAGTCTCCGATCTCATGATAATAACTCAACTCTCGTGTTACACAGGATATTCGATATCAGGCGATATTGCTAGAACTCTTGGATCTCTCCAAACTAGGCCTAGGGGTCGGCTTATAAAGCACCTGAACCCCTTGGCTTGCCCTCCAAGGCGTACCCTGAATCCTACCCGGACACCGCATACAAAACCCTAGCTTTCCTTACCGTAACCCACAATCCGGATTACCAGGCCTACAAACTTGGGCCTTCTAGAAGTTCCTTTATCCTTAGCCGGATCTTACGCAGCGTCCTTTGGGCCGGGTTACACCTTGGCGTTGGCCTACCGGGTTATCATCCCTCCATCAGTAGTCCCCAGAATAGCTTGGGCTTCACGGGATTCTCTTTGAAGCGCACGCTATTCCCTGCAAAATTATCAAACTTACAAATTCAATGGAGGCCGGGTTAATTCGCTTTGATAAACAGCTAGGCCTAACTCCACGGTGGCCATATAGTAACCCGGCTTTCTCCAAGGCCTTTGCTTAACTTTCCGAGTCAACACCCTGATAAGAATGTTAAAGATCTGGCTTACTTTACTCGATAATTAACCCTAATGTTGCGGAGAAGATCCCCTTCTTATCTCTGTCCGGATATCTCGTTCAGCACTTAAAGCATATCTCGCAAAATCCGTGCAGGTAACCGTTATCCCAAAATTTCCGGCTTCTGCCCGTTGGAATAGGTTTATCCGCCCGTACCTTTATAAATAGGCACTTAGAAGTAAACCTAACCCCAACGGCTCATTTCCCCTTTCCCTCTTTCCTTTCGCTTCCGCATCTCCTGTGCTCGCACAACACCATTACGGAAACCTCGCGCGCATCACCGGAGCCCATCTGCCGCCGGCTGCGCTCCGCCACGGTGCGCCCCGCGCCGCCGCCAAGATCCGCCGCCGCGCCCCCGACTCGCCCGCCGGGAGTCACAAAGGAGCACCAAGACTGCGCTATTTGCCTCCGCCAGGCTTTACTCCAATCTCCTCCAGTAAGTTTCCTGTATCCATTAACTTGACCTTGCAATTTCTCGATTTATTTCGGATTGGATCTAAGTCAACCCGCCGGTCATTTTTCTCGCCACGCCGAATTAGGTCGCTCAAATTCCTTTTAGCTCATCCAATGGATTGAATATAGACTCCATTTCATTCCCCTATTGCCTATAGTCATTAATTTCACCATGAATCTGGAAATGAAATCTCCAATCTAGGCTCGGGACGCCCAAAATTTCCGCTCCTGCCTCCGTCACCCGGAATATTCTCTTCTTCCGGCTCTTTTGTTTGCAGTAGATACATGGGTAACCATCCATCTTCCCCAAACACCTTTCAACACGTAAGCCCTTCATAGTTTTTGTAACGATGTTTGATACCCGGATAACTTGTAACCTTCCTCCATAGAATGATACTCGGATAATTCTTTGCTTCCATGCTTTCTCGATATTGCTCGCAAATATTCGGATGACTCATGGTTTCCGAGTCTTATTTCTTGTACCCTTCTATCTTGTGCTTTGCAGGTTAATCCCATGGCTCCCAAGAAACAGGGGAAACAGCCGGCCAAGGCCAAGACCACCAACTCCATATCCGCCAACTGGGCGCGGTCCACGGTTACGAAGGCCAAGTTAGAAGAACTGGCCGAGTTAGGGGTTCTCCCCTCTCAAAAGGATATCCATTGGAGGGTGCCGGGTGACGAGACCCGGCCCACACCTGCGGATGATGAGGTAATATGTTTTGTGGAACACGTGACCCGGGGGTTCCGTCCTCCGGGTCACCCTTTCTTTCGAGACGTTCTAAGCCATTATGGCCTCCGGGTATTTGACATAGGGCCTAACTCTATGTTAAATATTTCCCACTTCATCGTTCTTTCCGAGTCATACTTGTGCAATCCACCAAGTTTGGCTCTTTTTATTGAACTGTTTCAGTGCAAACTGTGCCGCGAAAGCGGTGACGGTGCGCTTCTTGCTTGCTGTGGGGTCTCTATCCAGCGCCGCAAGAATTCTCCAATGCCACCTCTCACTCTTAACTCCCACGTCAAACACTGGCAACTCTCATATTTCTATTGCCGGGACACCTCCCCGCCCGGCCAAAAGAAACTGCCGGGTTAATCGGAGGGCCTCCTCGATATCTCCGAGACCTTCAACGCCTTTGCCCCTGACTCGGACAGGGAGGAAATCCAACCTTTATTAGCCAAAATCGCTATTCTTTCGGCCCAAGGTCTCATTGGGCTTAACCTGGTGAAAACCTGGGTTGATTTCCGGATCCAACCCAATTCCATCCGCACAAAGTTGATGTGCGAGTACTCGGGGCACACCACGGACTCGCTCCGATACTCCACCAATAGCTTTGCAGCCGGTGACACCAACAAGACTGTCAAGAGCTTCTTGACAGAGAAGTTGGAGGTGATCCGGAATATAGCCGGGTTAGAACCCTTCACACGCGAGAACCCGGCCCCCAAGGTAAAGATCCGGCTTCCATATTTTTACCTTCACACTTCCCATTCGATACCGCTGATAACCCTCATTCTTATATCTTCTTCTTAGGCCGATGACGATTTTTGGAAGATCGAAACTCCTCCTAACTCCGAGAGTCCAGAGGAGAAAGAAAACGCCGTTAACTCGGATGAAGGTACATTCCGAGCTTCACTTAGTTTCTTTGAGCTCATTGTTGCTCGTTCTTCATTTTCCGACTGTAGACCTTGATAACTTTCAGAACAAGAGGACAAGGACGAAGAAGAAGATACTGAAGGCAAGGTGGAGTCAACGAGCGACGAGGACGACGCCGAGCCACCAGTTAAAGTCGGAGCAAAGAGGAAACCCCAAGGGGTCGTCTTCAAGGTTCCACACTGTTTCCTTACATCCAAACCATATTCCTTTGATAATATGCACGAGCTGAACCGGAAGTTATCCAATTGACCGTATTTGAAGGATCCGCTCGCCACCAAGCGTCGGATGACTCGGAACTTTCCGGGTGATGGCGCTCTTAATCCGGGTATTTCGTCGTCTCCGGCTCAACGCGCTGGTATTTGCCTAATCCTTTCTTGGATATCAAAGCCTTTCTGAACCATCCCCTTACGGGATAATCCTATGTCTTGCTTGATGTTTTTCAGTTTCATCCGGGTCCAGCAGTGAGCTCCCCTCGGACTATGTGGTGAATCCCGGGTAAAGTTCCTTTCCTGATGCTTTAACACCTTTTCATCACTTTTTCCCAGTTATACGCTAACTGCTTACTTACACTGTCCATAGAGCCGCGGTCACTGTTAGTGACCAAGAAGATATGGAGACCGATGGCCCGGGTAAGGAGAACCCGGCCGATAATATGACGGCTGCAGCTGGCGACGAACAACGAGTGCCTCCAATAAACCCGGCCAATCAAGAGGCCGAGTACCCAATAGCCTCGCACGCACACGAGGAGACAAAAGCTGCAGCCTTGGGCACGGAAGGAGGAGCACCAGACTCCAATATTCGGACGACCCGAACGCCTTCTCCCACCAAGAAGAGAGCTCCTTCTCCGAGTCTCCAAGATCTCGGGTCTTCCAACTTGGGAAACAATACTTTTGATCAGCTGATGAGCGCTCTCCTTGCTATGAAGGCCTCGGAGAGCGATATTCTAGAGCGCATGGCAGCAGAGCACCAGGTAATAATACTTGATATCTCGTGGTATCCATCTAGTCCCCAAGTTCCGAGCATAACTTGTTGAGGTTGTGCTCGGTACTCTATGCGATATTCGGCTTGCCCTGATACCCGACTGATACTTGAACTTTTTGTCCCTTACAGGCACAGGTCACCCGGTCTGATGAAATTTTGCTCAAGACCGAACAACTTCTGCTTGCCGAGGTGAAGCGGAGAGAAGCCCTTGAGGCTGACGTGGAAACTTTGAAAAAAGATGTTTCCAAATACAAGAACAAGTGCACCACTGCGCAAACCGCACTGAAGAAATTATCAGACCAAGTTACCGATACTTATCGCATCTTGCTTAGTAAGTTTTTGCTGCCGACTGACTTCATACCTCTATTTTGTTACATGATACTCGGAATTACTGATGTGGCCTTTCTTCGTTTTAACTGTAGGTGCTAACCTTGCGTCCCCAGAAGAAGATGCTGTTGCAAAGGCTAAAACTTTGAAGACTGTGCTTCAGACTTTCTTTGCCGGCACCAAGTGGATATTGGATGCCGTGAAGTGGCCGACTGAGGTATATCCGGGTGAAGAAAATCTTATCCAAACTTGCTCCACTGTGCCTGCATGGATCGAGATCTGGAAACGCTCGGCATGCCGGATTGGTATGACCCGGGCCTTTGCGCTGGCTAAGGCTTAGTTTCCTAAGCTTGAGCCGGCAAAGGTGATATCCGGGTTTCCAGAATTCAAAGCAGACGGCTCCAAGTTTGGGCCCAAGGACTTCAAGGCCGTACAATCCGCAGTGCGTCACTCGGCAACCACTTTGGCCGATAGTATGGATCTACGTATGCTTATGAGTTCGTACGATGCTGAAGACAAAATCGTGAAGGAGGAAGCACCCCCGCCCTTCGATATTTTGGAGAAATGGGCTGCCGATTCGGCCAGGAAGAGGGAAGAAACCGCGAAGAGGGAGGCCGATTTAGGATCAGAGCCAACCACCTCTACGCCGGCTGTCCTCCCTCCTGTCCGTCCTGATGCGAAGAATCCGGGTGACAATGCCGGGAGAGCTAAAGAGCAAGCCCAGGACCGAGACCCGGAAGACAAGGGCAAAGATGTGGACCCTACTTAGGAAGCCGAGTAAACAAATGCCATCACGATACCTTGGCCGTTTCGATGCTTTTGTTCGAAACAGATATTATTTTGTCGGTGCACCTATGCACCTTTGGTATTAGTACCGAGATCTGTAACGCACTTTTATTCCCTGATATACCTCGTGCCTCTTCTGGCCTTTGGATGAACTTGATACTCATCTGGTTTTTTGAGCTTATTCTTGATATCCGACTTTCTTTATATTTCCTTTTGTGAGACTCGGTTTCCAAGTATCGTGGGTTTTGACAAGTGGACTTTTCTCTAAGTCCCCAAGTCCCCACGACTCGGATGTTGGGGTTTTTCGAGCTTAGTGACTAAACAACTTGTTTCTGTTTCGAAACCCACAGTCCCCAAGGCCCGAATTTCCGAGTCTGTGATATGTGGTCTTTTCAAAGAGAACAAGTTTGTTGTTGCTAAGCCCAAACCCGGAGCCGTTTCACATAGGTAATGAAGTTATGCTTGATAAACGTTGAGTTTCCGGCTATTAGCCTTGTACTCTGCATAACTTGTGGTTTAGATGACCCTTTTGACTATCTTGTACTATAAGCCGGCTTTCGCGTGGATACTATGTTGTTACATCTATACGAAAACAGGGTCAGGCCAGTCCCATTGGGCTTCATGGATGATTGTAATCGTAAGCGAGCAAATCATGCCACTTTAGTGCGAGTCACATCAAGCTTAAGTAAGAAAAGTCAAGAAAATTTGGCTCCTTTGTCCGGTCATAAGATTGCAGCCGTACTCGTTTGCGAGTAATCGGCCCTTATAACTCATAGGCATCAAGGCCGGGTCTTTGGGTTTGTAACTGTGCTATTCAAGCAATCAGCCCCCAAGACCTATATATATGCAACATACTTGATGATACTGATGTACTGATAGCAATAAATAACACTTACCTGTAACCGAAGTAAAGATCATAACAAAATAAGACTTGGTAACCATCTCTTTATTGATACGGGAAAGTTTGGGTCAGCAGGCCGCCTCATTAAAAACCTTCCAGTCCCCTTAGGTACCCTGGATAGGAAAAGAGCGCGTCTGAAACCTGCTGCCCGTTACATTGTTTAGTTCTTCTTGGGAATATGTCCGGAACTGACGTAATTGATACACATTCTCCATTTATTGGTCTTTTTTATTATGAGTACCGGGTTTGCTAGCCAATCCGGGTGAGGTGTTTCCATGAAGCGGCTGGCTGTGAATGGCCGTGCAATTTCTTCTCCTGTAACAGATTGTTTGGGAGGATCATGCTTGATGAAAGCCAACATCTTGGTGTCTTGTGCTGCCTTGAACTTTGCTCTTTCATCTTCAGTACTCGGCCTTTTCAATGCTGTTCTGTCATCCGGGTCTGTTTGAGACCGGTAATGCTTGAGTTCCTCTTTTCTGCAAGCTTGCTCAGCCATTGCTGCGTCTCCTTCGTCGCACTCAGCCGCTATATCCCGGCTTCCATGTATGGTGATGGTCTGCTTAGGACCCGAAATTTTTAGCTGTAGGTACACGTAACACGGCCTAGCCATGAATTTAGCATAAGCCGGCCTTCCGAACAGCGCGTGATAAGGACTGCGCAACTTGACCACCTCGAAAGTGAGCCACTCAACTCGATAATTGTCCTTTGATTCCCCAAAAGCTACTTCCAATGCGATTTTTCCCTCGGGGCACGCTGAGTGACCCGGCACTATCCCATGAAAAATTGTTGAGCTTTTCTGTAGCTGAGACTCCTTGAGACCCATGCGTAAAAAGGTTTCCCAATACAGAATATTGATGCTGCTTCCGCCATCCATCTGGACCTTTTTCAACTCGTAACCATTGACCTGTGGTGCGACTACCAATGCTAAGACTCATGGGTGCTCTATCCTTTCCGGGTGATCCCTTCTGCTCCATGTTACGTCCTGTTCTGACCACCTCAGGTATCTCGGAACAGCCGAGGACACCGAGTTTACCGCCTGCTTCAGTATCTTTTTGTCCTTGTTGGAACTTCCTGTAGTATGCACGTGATATTGACCCAACTGCTTGGGGTTAGCCTGGAAACCTCCAGCTCCCCCTTGATTGTTACCCTGATTTCCAGCTGCCGGGTTACCGGCTGGGGGTGGGCCGTTGCCCGGGTTTCCACCTGGGCCCGGTCCTCCTCCCCGACCTGTACCCCGCATGGCTCTGTTCACTTCCTCGTTCTTCCATCTCTGCAGGTCGGTGCACTGCTCCAAGGAGTGGTTAGCCGGCCTACCATTCCTGTTGTGCTTTGGGCACGCCATTCTGAAGATGTCCCAATTGTTGCTCGGCCTTGGTGGCCCTTGATAGTTTCCTCCATTGTGATTTCCAGTATTGAAATTTCCTTCTGCCCTGGGTCTTGAAGATCCGGCTTCAGTGTTGGCGACAAACTCGGAACCCCCCTCAAACGGGCGCTTGTTCTGGCTATTTCCGTTGTTACCCGGCGCTGATCCATTGCCGATTCTTCCACCGTTACTTGTGTTTGCTTTTGCTTTTTTGTCATCAACTTCCTCTTCTGTAGTATCTGTTGCGGCGTGCTTGTTGCATGCATCCATCAGTTCTCCCATCGTGACCTCTGAAGCATTCCGGCTAGATTTCATGCGAGTTAATTTTTGTACTAAGGGCGTGTACTTGCATGTTTTTGCCATAGCTTGTAATGCGTCCTTGGGTTGAATATCTGTCGATGAATGAAGTATCTCCATAACCCGACGCACCCAGCTGCGTGCCGACTCTCCCTTCTTCTGGACGCATCGTTCTAAGTCATGAATAGTGAATAACTTTCTGCATGTCCCATGAAAGTGCTTGATAAACGCGGTCTTCAACTCCTCCCAAGACTTGATAGATCCTTCTGGTAGATTGGTGAACCATAACTTTGCTGCTCCTTCTGACATCATCAAGTACATGAATTTGGCTTGAAGATTCTCGGATGCATTGTGAATTGACATAGCCATCTCATAACTTCTCAGCCATGTTTCTGGATCCATAGTTGGTTCGTAATTCACTACTTTACCCGGTTCTTTGAATTTTTCCGGGTAAGGTTCAGCCCTGATGCTGTCCGAAAGACACTTAGGTCCTGCAAGAATGGTCGAAACTGGCCTTACTCGGGAAACGTGTGATCCTGCGGGGGGTACGGCTGGACGCGGTACTGCTGGTGGCCCACGTACCGCAGACCCGGCCACGGCCCTCCTGGCTCTGGAACTATCCACGACAGCTTGCGCTGCTGACGCTGCCGGTGCTGCCTGAACACGGGGAGGAGGCGGCATTTGCTGCTGCTCTTCCCTCCGCCGCGCTGAACTTGTTTGGATATTGCCGGTATTGCCTTGCTGCTGACTGGCGTATGGCGTCCCGTGCATCCCACTTCTGTGATCCGCATAATTGGCTTGCTGCGCCACCGCAGTGTGCAGCATATCTATCGCCCGCCGGGTCTCCTCTGCATGGGGTGACTCTCTCACGGGGATTTGATTCAATGTGAGAGTTGCTGCGTACACGTTGTCCATGGGATTGTTGTAGTGACCTGCCGGTGTACGAAATCGTGACGGTGGTGGTGGTGGTAATGTATTGCCGGTTGTAACTCTAGTCTGTGGTAAAGGTAACCCGGTCTGCTCGTTCGCCGGCTGTGTTCCCGCGGCTGCCGGCTGCGGTGCAGTTCCTTGGTTTGCCACTGGAATCGGCTGATCTTGAGGTGTGATAAACAGTGCAGCTGGATTTATAACCCCACCCAACGCTGGCAATCTGGTTTGGTGCCTTTGATGTATTCTAGTTGTTTCCTCTCGGAGCCGGGTTTCCAATGCGTCCAGCTCACGTTGGCGTGTGGCCATCCCTTGCCTTTCTGCTTCTACTTGCCTTCTCTGTTGCTCCAATGCACGACGGGCTATATCTAGATCCCTAACACGTTCCGCCGCGTTTTCTGGGGTGATAACCGTGGCAAGAACTGTGGGATCTAGAATCAGATTGTTATCGAACAGGGCCGGGTGTTGTGGATTGGAAGGACCCGCCCCTGGTGTCTGGTTTGCTAGAAATCCGAACGTGTTTGCCTGCAACTCCTCGTCTGTTGCGCGGCTGGTAACCGATGCCGACTCTCCATCAACCCGGACCAGGACCGGGTTTCCATTAGCCGCGCCTTGCTGCTGGGTCAATGCTTGTGCTGCTCCAACTGCGGCCGCGGTCACGTTCCCCTGATTGTGGTTGGTTGCGGGAGCCGTGTAGACCACAACCCGGCGCATGATGCTTGGCGCGAATTCAAGTTGTTCCTCTTTGCTGCTATTTTCCTCATATCGATTCTCCAGCAGATGTAGGATAGATTCGGTATCATCTTCTCTCTCGACCCGGCCACGCGGGGTCCATGCCTGCTCCTCCGGCTGTTCCCACTTCGTGGTGGGTTCTTCTGTCGGATCTGTTGTTCCAACTGATTCCTCCCCATCTGATTGAACGTAGGTGGTGTCCCCTGACACAGAATCAAATCCAAAGTCGTCAGGGATCGAACCGGAAGTACGTACCATACCGATGAAGACGCTGATCCGGCCGATTGTAACGATAGATCCGGATTCGAGGTGCTCCGACTCTGCCCCCCAGCCGGAATCGTCCACCATCTTCTCTCCTTCGTGGTTGGTGTAGATCTCGCCGATCACTAGATTCTCCATGTTATTCTGAGCTTCTCCCGTGATGTAAACACCTTTGGACGCAGGCCCCACGGTGGGCGCCAACTATCGTGGGATAATCACGGCAGACGTTACCGGGGGTAACTTATCTTGGGGCAAGACGACACAGGCGTTTGGGAGAGGGTTTAGCTCAGAGGAAAACATGATGATGTTCGATCTGGTAGCCGGAAATCAAGTCGCCGAGTCTCCGATCTCAAGATAATAACTCAACTCTCGTGTTACACAGGATATTCGATATCAGGTGATATTGCTAGAACTCTTGGATCTCTCCAAACTAGGCCTAGGGGTCGGCTTATAAAGCACCCGAACCCCTTGGCTTGCCCTCCAAGGCGTACCCTGAATCCTACCCGGACACCGCATACAAAACCCTAGCTTTCCTTACCGTAACCCACAATCCGGATTACCAGGCCTACAAACTTGGGCCTTCTAGAAGTTCCTTTATCCTTAGCCGGATCTTACGCAGCGTCCTTTGGGCCGGGTTACACCTTGGCGTTGGCCTACCGGGTTATCATCCCTCCATCAAGTACCAACTGGCGCATTGTCCAGTCTCACGAAGAGGGAGACTCCGCGTATCTTTACATCAAGATGCGTAGACAGGATGTGCTAAGGTGTCACGGGAAGAGGTACGAGTGGGAGGGAGAACAAGTCACCTTCCGTAAGGTGAATTCACTCATTCCACTCATACCTGATCCCATGGAAGCTGGCCCAGTTCACAAGATCTTCTAAGTTGTGCCTGTAAAGACAATGTTTCTTTTGTTTAAACTATGTGTTGCTTCCCGTACTCCTGCATGATGCACTATGTGAAACATTATGTCCTTTTTATGTTATCGTTTAGCAGAGCTTATTAATATTGTTAAAGAGTTGTTTATTTTTTCGAGGGCACGCAATTGGCACCTGATTTTAATAGGAGATAGTGGTTTGAGTACATGAACTTGACAGTTCGTTGCGAGCAACACTATCACTTACACCACTCCACACCGGCTAGTCCGAGAACTGGCCCACAGACTTAAAAACCAAACACAAGAGAAGGCCTTTCCTAAACAAAGATCAGAGGCCCGTCGCCACCGATGCTGGTGCCTCTTAGGAATAACAAACTCCATCTTGACATCCCTAGTCGTCGCACCACCCAAAGGAGAATGGCGGCAGGACTAGTTCTGCCTAGAGGAGGGACCTACTCGAACACCGCCAGCGAGGGAGAGTTGTCATTGAGGTCAAACCAGACTTCATGTAGCATAATTTGCACTACTAATTAGATATAGCACTTGCAATATGAACAAAAAGTACCAAGATTAATCCATAGCTCAAAGCTTACTGCAAGAGCTACATACTACATACTACTCGAATAGTTTTCATCGACACTTTCACATATACTCTAATTACAAAGACCAAAAGTAGCATATATACTACGCCGCAGCAAGTGATCTATTGCCAAGTGTGGTTCGCCCTCGCCCTCCTTGATCTGCCTCCCTCTTCGGCCTTCTTGGCGTCACTCATGGGTTTGAGCTTACGGTACAACTCTAGGGAGAGGAACCCATCAATTGCAGCATAGGTGATGTGTTCCATGTCTAGCATTTGGTTGTCCCAGTAGTTGTGCCACCGATAATCCTTCTTCTTCATGTTTTTGTAGACGGGATCAATAAATTTTGCTGCCACGGTAGCCATTCCAACTTTCTTTTCTTTGAACACATGAAATTATAAATCTTGGATATCCTCATAATTTTCTTTTGGAATAGAAAAGTTCCAGGTTCTCGCAAACATTTTCTTGTCATTGTTGGTGTCAACACTTGCAAATTTGACGCCGCCAAAACGAAAAAGATCAGCCAGCGTCGCAGATTGCCACCAGTCACCACTGAAGTACACAAGTAACAAGAGTTTAGAAAAGTACTACTCCCTCCGATCCGAAAAAAGGGCGTGAGAAAACTGGTACGCATGCACGTCTGGATGAGTACTAGTTGCAGAAAATCTAGATGAGTACTAGTTACCGAAAAAAGAGGAAAAAAGTAGTAGTAACACCAATCACAAGAACCAGGAATAACCAAATAGCAATCACAAGAACATCTAGATGAGTACTAGTTGCAGAAAACAAGAGGAAAAATGACTTTTACCTGGAGTGATGGTACACCAGGACGTGGCGGCGGAATGCAAGCTGAAGAACGGCGACCTTCTTCTCGATCTGCAACTGGTGGGATGTGTACTCGAAATCGAGCCCCATGAACCTTTCTTCTCCGATAGCAATCCACTGCTCGTACATGTCTACGACACGCTGCACCTCGGCAGGGTCGTTGGTGTACGTGACGTCGATGCTTTCCTCGCCATGGATGGGGACCTTAATCTTGCGGCAGAAATACTTGTCTTCGTCCATTCTTGGAAGAAGAAGAGAGGGGAGCGGATGGAAGAAGAAGAGACTGGAGTGCAGCGCGCGGTTGGAAGAAGATGCAGTGGAAAATACGAATGGAAGTACATGGGAGTATTAATATTAATTGTAGAAGGAGCAGAGTCGAAGTGGTTTCCGTGTGAAACCGATAGAAAAAAATTGGGAAGCACCTGTGCCGTGTGTGTACATAGACACAAGGTTGTACATAGTAGTCACTTGTTTGTGGGCCTAAACTAATAAGCCTATTTTTAATCTTCTAAACCTACACAATGGCCAGCGCGGCCCACGATTTGTCCCATCAAACCAGCTAGTCTACGGCCTGACCTAAGGCAGCGTGTGTGTAATCATTCTCCCGCAGAAAACCGCCGAGTTCACACGCCTCCTCGCCACGTGGTCGCCGCCGCCTGCCCTTCCGCACAAGTTCGACCTAGAGTTAGTATACCGGCCGGCGCACCCTCCACTTCGATCATGAAGCCAACCAAAGACGTGCCAACTAGATCTTACGCATCATTTTTCATGTTGATCGTGATTATCACACCAGATCTGATCGTTTTTGTTCGTTTTTTCTCGCAGTGTCCAGTTTGTTTTGACAAACTAGGGATGTGTGGCAGTGATGACATGACGACTGATTATTTCGTCATAACCCTTGTAGAGGGATTTGAGGAGAAGACGGTAAGGATTCTAATCTACTCATGTACAAATTGGATTTGGATTTTTCGTGATTATTCACATGTAATATACGTAGCATATCTACCGGTCCTAGTACTCATTGTGTCAAGTGTTAATCATTGATGTAATATACGTAGCTGATCTAGCTAGCAAATTTTTTGGGACCGTGATCTCTAGTAGTTATGGTTGTGTGTTTTTTTATGAACTACCTACATGCAATTTCAATACTTGAAGGGTACCATTCTGAAACTATGAGTGCATGTTCAGTTATTTGTAGTACAGGACTATTGCTTCAATGTCCAATTATAGGAAAAAGTACAAATAGCTACTCTTGTAGGATATATCTACTTTTAGTAAGTCCAATTTACTACTGCCTCATAATTTAATAAATTACATGCTCTTATTTAGGTGATCCCCTGCTACATCAGACAATATTTCTTAAGAATGCATGCTGTTTTCCCCATGGAGGACACCAATTTTCAAGCCACACTGATTACCAATGACGGATTCTCATTTGTAGTTGAGCTTAGCAACATTGACGGGATAACCTTTCTGAAGGGAAATTATTGGAAAGAATTTAGTAGGGTTTACAAACTTGAAGTTGGTATGGAGCTTATTTTCAAGACCGAAACACAAAGAGGCCAAACTGAAGTCATAACTGGAAATGACCCAATCATCCATCCATGTAAGTTCTTACTTAATACAAAAAAAATATGTTGTGCACATAAACATTAATATATTACTTGGTTGCGGCATGTGTACTCCACTAATTTCAGGCGTATTACATTTTTACAGCATACTACCACATGTCCCCTGAGAGGCGTCACATTGTTGACTCACTCTCTAGCACTGATGGGACCATGATTAACTGGAGGATGATGGAGACGGTGATCGACGTTGTTGAAAACTTGGATTACACTGTTCTATTCCACAGAGCTGGAGAGTATGAGGAAGCAGAATTGGTTGTCGGGGTGCTGCATACTCTGAATTGGACAAACAGCAAGAACTTCAATAAACACGTGGTAAATCTTTAAGAACACATCTTCTCTTATGAGCAAAGTAATACGTGTACACTTGTTCTATTTTCCTTTCTTTTAACATGATTATTTCCCGATAGCTTTTCTCTTGACTTTAAGTCTTTGCATGCAACAGAAAATCACAAGCCGTCTGATTCCTGCACATATGGCAAGAAATGGTACCATCACTATTGTTTGCTACCCGAGAACTGAGGTGACATCGACATATTCAATTTCTGATCTTGATGGTCGCTTGTGCGTCAGCGGGTGGAAAGAGTTCATGGCGAAGGAAAGTCATCTCAAACAGTGTGACAAGATGATGTTCTTGCTATACCAGTGCGCTGAAGGGCTCTACTTGTTTGCTACCCATGTCCCTGAAGTTGGTCTGTAATAGAAATGCAGTGATATTGATGGTTTCTGTGTGCAACTATATGCATGCAACCCCGTTGCTACAATATAAAAACTGTGTTAAGACTCTGTATTATATTGTTGAATTCTCACACAATTTAAATGTTACGTTCTTTTAGTTTTACTACTTTCATGATGTCATTTTGTTTTTTATGCTGAGCTTTACCATTTTTTCTTTACCAATGGATTTTATGACTCATATAAATGTAAACAAGGGTGCAAACCACACATGCTCAATGGAAAAAATATCCAGTGATACTAGCCCCTTGTTCTCCCATGCTACCATTTTAAAAAATCAACTATAGATGTTTCATAAAATTCCGGAAAAAATTATTAATGTTCCCAAAGAATTTGTCTACATAATGTTAAAAAAACCAGGTCCGAATTCGACCTACACATTGAGAAACAAAGAGTACAAATCAGCAAAAATGCACTATATATTCACATTTGGATTTGTCTTTTTGGTTAGTCAATATTACTTTCGTATCTGGACATAAAATTATTACACATTGTAGTAACTTTACTCGTGATTTTTCCTAGATTTTTTTTGAATCACCAAAACTTCATTTATTCGAAACGATACCATGGTAGCATGCAAGAGGGCTAGTATCACAGGATATTCTCCCCATGCTCTGGCGAAATAGGCTGAATCACCGCTATATTAATATAGCAACCACCCGGTACAACAGTTTTGATACAACGCCGGCTTAGGCGACAACCAATAAACGCAAAAGAAGAAAAGAAAAGGAGACGCAAGTGGATCGACGAAACGACCACTGCGCCCACCTACAAACTACAACCAAGCTGCTAGCAACGGGACGTCAAATACCAATCAACACCTTCAACATGGATAGTCGCGCTTCTAGGGTTTCCCCCGACACATCGGGGCGGCGGATGCAGGGTAGACGCGATGCCCTTCATGAAGGGAGGATACCACCCGATGGCGACACCGCTCTAATATCGGTACTCCGACAAGGATTTCTCCCAAACACACCCTCACCACCATCCCTGACGATCCGTCGCCTAGGTGCCTCGCAACCACCGGACGAACCGACCACCAGCATGCGACACCACGGTGCAACAACATTTAACCAGGATGAGGGAATCAAATGTGGTGGGCACGGTTTATCATTGGCTTCATCATTAAGGACCAATTTACGACAGATCAAATGTGGAGGCACCGTTCACATAATGAAAATTTTGAGGAAAACCATTTATACTCTAATTTAATCGATTGCTACACGCACACCAACTGCTACACACACGAACTCGAGTCCTCTCCCTCTCCACACCCCGATTCCTCACCGCCGCCACGGCTAGCCCTCTCCGCCACTAGATCCCCCACCGACACCCGGCGGAACGACGTCGCGACAAACGCCGCCGCAACCGCCACCGTCGTCCTCGCGCCGTCCAGCCGTCGCGCCGCAGGTAAGTTTCCCCGGCCGCGGTACCTTTCATTGTTAGGTTTAGATGTAGATTGAGTTATATGTTAGATGATTATTGTGATTTTAGATGTAGATTGACTTAGAAATTAGATTTTCATTGTTAGATTTAAGTTTATTCAGCCACCAAAATTAGATGTACATTGTTAGATTTAAGTTGGTTTTTGAATGGTAAATGGTTAGATGTGTATCTGAATTCAGTGTATGGAACGCACCACCGCAGGCAATGGATGTATGTGAACAGTGTGGCTACAAGGAGTGCATGAACAAGAAATTTACCATTGTTCTACCAGAGGGGTTTGAAAACAGATTGGTATATACTTTTGGTCAATCTACTTTTTCAAAACTGACAAAAAAATTGTACTAAAAATGTGTACTTCTTTTTTTTTACAGATCATACCTTGCAGATTCAGGCGTGACTTTTTGGAGCATATTCAAGTTGCAATTTGGGACCACCCTAGAACTCTCGAGGTGAACTTGGTGAGCTTGAGAGTGCCAGACCACCAGCACAAAGTTGTAGTCACACATGAGGATGGAAAAACATACTTCAGTGGTCAGCAATGGGGCCAGCTTGTGGAACGCTACGAGATGGATCCAACAGGGAGATTGACATTCTATCTCGATGAAGGTGATGTGTCCACCTACTTCCTCTACGATCGACCTGACGATGTTGAAGACACCGAAGATGATGTTCCCATAGCTCCCTACTGAGGATACACATGTTGTCATTATTCAGTCAGAGTATGAGTAGGTATCGTGGTTGTAGCTGAGAGTTCTAGATTTATGCGAACTTTTAGATTACATGTTAATGCTTGTTATGTTATCTCATAATTGAATACCATTTGTGCGCTTCTAGTCAATATTACATACCCTTTTTGTTTACCGATTTCTATAGGATAGTGATGTGGACTATGACATCAACGCCAATGATCATGTAGTAACCTGTGTCGATTCCAGAAACACGCCAGTGGACACCTAGATAGCAGGGGCGTACGAGTTTCATGCCAGAACTGAAGAAAAACCACACCACTAACAGGGCTTTTCCGACTAGTGTTGAATATTAACACAACAATGCATTTCGAAATGAATAAATTTAATCATAAAATGAAACTAGTAAAACTTAATAGAGCATTTATAATACCTGAACGTTATTGCCAAGGGAAAAACATATTGTTCACAAGGCAAATGGGTTGTGAAGACAAATTGTACAATTAATAGGCCCATACTCCGGTTGGGCCATTGGGCGAGCGAAAGGGCTACGTATGTCCGCCCGGTCTCCTCCAAACTGCCCTGCCCCCACACGACAACGCCGCCCTATCCACCCTCAGGCGACTTCTCCGCCGTATCGGCCCTGCGCGACCGACCGATCCGCCACTATTACCTCGCCTCCATCCAAACTCGATTAGCGTAAACTATTGAACTGCCGCCAACGCTGCCCCGCCGACTTGTACTCAACCGCTGCTTCCGCCGGTCGTCAGACGCAATTACAAGGTTTGTACCAATACTGATGGGAAAACAAAGAATGGTACGAAGGTTCGCCTAGATTTGGAGTTATTGAAAATTAGGGAGGATCAGCACGCAAAGCCCGCCGGTAAGGATAAGTACAAAATGAAGAAAGGCGTGTATGCTTTAAAAAAGGAAGAGAAGATAATGTTGCTCAGGTTTCTACAGAGCATACGGATGCCTGATGGGTATGCTTCACACATTAAGCGATGTGTGGTCCTCGAGCAGTGCAAGTTTAGTGGACTCAAAACTCATGACTGCCATGTTATATTACAGAAACTTCTTCCTATTGTGTTGCGCAAGCTTCTGCCAGAGAATGTCCTTACCCCATTGCTTCAGCTCAGTAAATTCTTTTCCGATTTATGCTCCAAGGAGTTAAGGGATGACGATTTGTTGAATTTGGACAAACAAATTGCATAAATTCTATGTCAGCTAGAGATGATCTATCCACCAGCTTTCTTTGATATTATGATGCATCTCCCAATTCATCTAGCTCGAGAAGCATGGTTGGCAGGGCCTGTACAATATAGATGGATGTATCCGGTTGAGAGATACCTGCGTACGTTGAAGGGATATGTACGTAACAAGGATCATCCAGAAGGTTCAATTGCAGAGGGGTACATACTTGAAGAGTGCATGCCGTTCTGCAGTCGATTTGTTAAAGGCTCGCCTACAAAAATAAGTCAGTCCGAACGCCATGCAGATGGAGCTACAGATGAGGCACCAACAGGGATTAGCATAATGAGTGCAGTTGATTACTCCAAGAAAGGTTTTTCCCGTGAATCACTGTCTTTGGAAGCTCTTAATCAAATGAGGCACTACATAATAACAAACTGCGAGGAAACCGAGCCATGGATTCAGTAAGGAAACTTATGTATCTGTTTCATATCATGATATGCATTAATACTTTGGTTATGAAGTAACCATATATCATTTCTTTTTGAAGGGAACATATTGACGAGCTCAAAAAGAACAATTGTCCTAATCCTAAAAAGAAACACAAGGAAGATTTTGTTGCCTGGTTCGAAAGACGGGTAAGTTACTTTAGCATTTTCATAAATGTTTCTCGTAATAAAAAAACAATGGTGTATAGTACACTCACACATATTCTATTCCATGAAACAGATCACACAACTCCGTAAAGATGGGAAGGTCAACAGTCTGTTGTATACACTAGCTAAAGGGCCTGATCAAATTGCTCGTGTGTTCAACCGTACAGTACTGAATGGATATTACTTTCGTAATACCGAAATAGAGCTTGACTTGAGTACCCAAAATAGTGGCGTCGTAGTCAATGCGCAAGAAAGCATCGACAATACTGATTATTATGGGGTGATAAAGAAAATCATATTTCTTGACTTTCCTCCTGATAAGGAGGTTGTTCTATTGCAGTGCGACTGGTTCGACGTGCCTCCTGCCAATAGAAATCAGAGTAAGGGGTATAAGAGGGACAAATATGGAATTATTGACCTTGACACTAGTGTACACCGATTCACGGAAGACCCTTACATTCTAGGCATCCAAGTTGCACAGGTTTTCTATGTGGGAGATGTGAAGAGCCCTAATTGGGCAAGTGCTATAAAAATGAATCCACACAATTTGTTTGCTCCTTCGTTTTAAATGGTGCAGACCTAGATGATCTTGCAGAAGGAGATGAACGTGGTGATGCAGATGTACAGGATGTCGTCGATGCAGGAATTACAGTTCTAGAATTTACTGTACCTGACGAGATGACTAGTTGGTGCAGAAATGATGATGAAGGAACCAGCGTTGATGTTTCAGTCATAAATAATTTAAGACCTGCTGAGTTTGACGAAGACCAAGTCGAATATGATGCTGATACTGATGATGATGAGGCTTACATAAATGATGGTCATGTTGCTCCTTTGGTACAAGATGAATTGGATGATGACCATGGATTCTTTGTGTAGGCTGTCTCTGCACTGTTTGGCTTAAATGTTTTTCCATGAACATGCATGGATGAAAGATCGTGTAATAACATAATTTTTGTTTAAATATTCCAAAGTTTCAGTGCCGGGCAACATTGAATTTCCATGATAAATGTACTAGTGAAATTGCGTCTTATATGAGTTCTCGATTGATTATTAAGTATTGTCACTAGTTGCAACATTAGTAAAACTAGCAGGGTGGCCCTCGCATTGCGAGGGCATCATGTTTTGTGTACCAAAGTATCTCACAATAAATTAGGATTTTATATATTATATGTTAGTAATGATACAGATCTAGAATCAACAAAATTATTATGCAAAAGAATTATCTCGTGGAAACATCCTGCTCAAGTAGTGAATGTAAAATTAGTGTGCAAATTCTAGAACTGTAAAATTAATGACCAAATATTGGATTATAATATTGATGAAGTGGAAACATCATAATATATGTACACTGATTATAATATTAATTCCAGATATTAAATTAGTGTTTAGTCTACGCTGTGATATTGAATTATTATGCAATTTTATTGGTTAGGTTATCAATCATTAGCAACGAAAATTCGATTCCTTACATATAAAAATATCTACGGACCATGTGAGATGTGTAGGCTCATGTTTAGAGGATATTTCTAATGAAACGGCAAGAATATTTTAGTGTGCAGGATAAAAGGTTATACATTTTTTTGCCATGCAAACATTAAGAAATTTATTCTACTTTCTTTCTCTCTTTTAGTTCCTATGTTTGTAAATAGGTGGCTTGTCCTTTTGTCGAAAACATGTGACCTTTTAGACATTGCCAATCTTCAAATGTGATTCAGCGTCAATCAAAGTAGGAGAGAAACTCATGATCCATAACTCTTTGTTCAAATGGTTAGCATGAAAACTGACTTCTATTGTGATAACATATATATTATTTTGTTAAATTTAGTACATAATAAAGATATCTCATATTATAATTATATAACTAATATATGTTATTTATTTTAAATACATGAATCATAATACTAAATTACTCCAATGATTTTTTATGCATGTCTAGGACACGGGTACCAAAGATAAAACTAATCCATGTTACTTCTTCAAAAAGACCCTTTTGTTCGATGGAGCTTCTCCATAATTTTGTGGCACCACTACTCACTTTCTCTTCTTCAACACTTCCTGTGTACCGATCACCGAGCCTCCACATTTGTTTAGGTTTTGTGGTTGATGTCTCCTTTGACACCTTATGCGTTTGTAGGCTATCGATCATCTCATGTGTTACCTTAATCTCAGATAAATCACCTTGCCAACCATTCGAACTGCATAGGACCGGAAATTGTGCACGATGCGACCGAGTTGTTTTTTTACATGGATTGTGCTTTATTTTTTCTGGTCGGGTTTTTCTTATTATGATTTGTAATATGTGTATGTGATCCGAGAAAAGATTATCACCTAGCAACATACAAGTGTATTTACTTCTTCTCTAATAAAAATGTCACATCCCCGTGTTCATGAATCATGAGAACAAATTATCATCGTATGTCCAACTTAAACCCACATGTTAGCACTAAGAAATCGATTGAGAATAATGAACTGATTTTGGTGCTTAGAAAAATGCCTTATAATTATTAATTCAAGAACACATGGAAAGAAATAAGACTAAGATGACCTACTGGACATGGTTTTTGACAGACAATGTACTGTCATAAGCTAGAGGATGTGTCGACCTGCTATATTCTTCTAGAATCCATGTATAATCTATAATTAAATCGTATGCATGAGCTGCTAATTAAGCAATCAACGTATCAAGATATAGCATATTACGATGCGACCGAGTTGTTTTTTACATGGATTGTGCTTTATTTTTTCTGGTCGGGTTTTTCTTATTATGATTTGTAATATGTGTATGTTATCCGAGAAAAGATTATCACCTACCAACATGCAAGTGTATTTACTTCTTCTCTAATAAAAATGCCACATCCCCGTGTTCATGAATCATGAGAACAAATTATCATCGTATGTCCAACTTAAACCCACATGTTAGCACTAAGAAATCGATTGAGAATAACGAACTGATTTTGGTGCTTAGAAAAATGCCTTATAATTATTAATTCAAGAACACATGGAAAGAAATAAGACTAAGATGACCTACTGGACATGTTTTTGACAGACAATGTACTGTCATAAGCTAGAGGATGTGTCGACCTGCTATATTCTTCTAGAAGCCATGTATAATCTATAATTAAATCGTATGCATGAGCTGCTAATTAAGCAATCAACGTATCAAGATATAGTCTAAACCATGCATGCATGTTCGTACTGCATAGAGCACACGGTATTTATCAGCCGGCCAGAATATAAGGATAAGGTTCTAGAGAATTAAACATCCAGTATAATCCAAGTGCATGGAACTGGAAGAGAGCATGTAATGGAGAACTTGGGAGTTACGTAGTATCTACCTTGCGTAGATCGCTGGCCAGCACTGGCTCCGCGGAGCAGGGTTGACGGGCACGGGCAGATGTGCCTTAGTACAGTACCCGGTCCTTTTCTCGTTGCCTTCCAAGGAGCAAGACCATGGCGGCGCAGAGCAATAGACGGCCCAATGCCTTTCTCCGTCGTACAAATTAGCTGGGTAGGTTCTTTCTAAAACGTCCTTTCAATTGTGTCTTTTCTTTCTTTTATTATTGATCGATTGGGTACGTGACCCAGAGTTTCTGTTTTTTTAACTGGACATACGTGACTGGGAGTTGATAGCACGTACATGCCGAGGGTCCTTTTTTTAGATTGTAACATAAATCTAACGGTTCAATTTGCTTCTTTAATAAGGTTCCATAAGATCGAAGGGCTGGAATTTTCAAGATGATGTGGCTTAACGTGGTGGCTCTATTAAAACTCCGTATGTTACTTTTAGTATATAATAGATAGATGCTAAGTGCTGCAGAAATTCAGTTGCAAACAATAAAAAAAAAATGTGCTCACCAAACTGAGATACTGGACCAAAAATGAAGTGTAGTCCTAAGAAAATTGCAACAGTGATCAAGGGCACGGCCCATGAGGCCCGTTAAGCTAGTCAATGAATGGTCGTTGCAAAATAACTTTTCATTTTCGCAACAGTACGGTGATTGTTGCTTTACGTTTAACCTATTACCATACGACCCAAATTGTCGCAGTAAACAATAGGTATTGCCGCAGGATAAATTTGAGGCGAAAAACATATCGTATTGCCACACGAAAAATTTGGTTACAATAGTTAGCTTTTTTTTTTGCAACAATATTTGTAACTACCGCAACACAAATACAGATGTTGCAATATATGACTGAATATCACCACGAATGCTTATTTCGGTGGAATACCATGTCTCTAAGGCAACAAAAGGAGTGCCTCGCGCAACGAAAATACTCTGTCGCAAAAACGCGCCTGTATTCCAACAGCAGTACAAATCGTGGCAATAGGAGGCCTCTACCGCAACAAAACGACAATTTATCGCCACAAAAAAGAGTCGTGGAAATACGAGTGCCCTATCACCACAACCTGAGAGGTCGTCGTAATTTGTAATTATATCGCAACGAAAAAAAACCGTAGCTACAGATTTCGTTGCAAGAGACCGATTCTCTTGTAGTGCGGGTGTGCCACAGATGCAAGATCTAGGAGAATTCCCGTTTGTCGGCTATATTTTGCCAACTCTCCGATGGAGAAATTTGTCCCGTTGTCGGTTATTATGCTATGTGGAACGCCATATCTCATGACTACGTCAATGATGAAATTTCTGGCAGTTTTGATGGGTTTTTCCTCCACCCACTTGGTATACTTATCCACTACAACGAGTAGATGTGTATGTCCACCTCTTGCAGTTTTGAATGGTCCCATCATATCTAGCCCCCAGACCGCAAACGGCCATGTAATAGGGATAGTTTGGGTGCCTGAGCTAGCATATTCGTCTGCTTGGCATAGTACTGACATCCAGCACATGTATTTACTATGTGTTTGACATCTGTCTGGGTTGTTAGCCAGAAAACCCCCGCACGGAATGCTTTTTTGACTATGCTTTTTGATTGAGCATGATGTCCGCAATCTCCAGCATGGATTTCTTGCAGGATTTTTCGTCCTTCTTCTGGCGAAATACATCGCAGAAAAATTCCGGTAGTACTGCGTTTATACAGGAAATCATTGATTACCGCGTATCCTTTGCATCGACGTTGTATTTGTATTTGCAAGACCTCGTCTGCTCCATCCGGGTACTTCTGATCTACTAAGAAGTTTAGATATGGAATTGTCCACTCCGGGTTAACAAGCAGGACTTCGATTTACTCGGAAACGAGAGGATAGTCGACATCTCCACCTTTTATGGATGGTTCGTGCAAATGCTGGACAAACACACCTGGTGGTAGGACTTTCACTCTTTCCGATCCCATGCGGGCTAATGCATCCGCGATCAAATTTTCTTCCCTTTTAACGTGAAGTACTTCAAACCCCAGGCAGCAAATTGCAAACTCGTCCACCGTTCTCCGATATTCGGCCATGATGGGGCTTTTGGTGTCCCAAGTTTGGTTGAGCTGATGCTGCACCAAATCCGAGTCACCATAGCATAAGATGCGTTTGACACCTATTTCTTTTGCGATATGCAAGCCATGAAGCAAAGCCTCGTATTCTGCCACGTTATTATTGGCGTTGAAGTGTATTTGTAATACATACTCCATTGTGTCTCCCTTGGTGGATTTTAAGACTACACCAGCTCCAACGCCTTCTTTCATCTTAGATCCGTCAAAGTGCATGACCCGGTATTCTGACTCCGGCATTGGTGTGTTTTCCATTGCTTCTGTCCAATCAGCGACAAAATCTGCCAACACCTGGGATTTTTGTAGGGTCCGCCCCCGAACCACTGTTCAAGGACACCCTTGATATGCATACATTCACGATCCCAGGAATTCAGTCGTGAACAACATATCAAGTTGGTACACAGATACAATATCCATTACACGGTTGCACAAACACTTACAAAGAGACATGGTCACTTGACCAAGCCTACACGGCTGCCACGCAGGGCAACACACAACACACACAGCGGAATACTAAACACACACAAAACGCGGTAGAGCCCAAGTCACACCTTAACCTACAGGCTGCTGACCCGAAGACGATCCTAGTTCACAAAGCCATCAGCTCCGTGCTCCTCTTTGTAGATCTTCTTCTGAGACTCCTTCTCATTGTCTGGCAAGTAGATACCAGGGGCGAAACCATATGAGTATTTGAATGTACTCAGCAAGACATCCATCATGTAACTTACCAAAGATGCAAGTATGCTTATATGGTGGAATAGGTAGGCTATAAATAGGGTTCAATATCAATGGTGTTCATCTAGGATGACACCACAGTTGCAGTCAGGTTAATCTGTATCTTCGTTGAAGAAGATACTTCAGAAGAAAATAATATAGTTTTTCTCTCTCTCTTGTAGATATCACATGTACAAGAGGTTTTGTTAAACTTTGATTTAAAAGAAAATTTTCTCTTTGCAAAACGTCTTGGAATCAGCTTCCAGACTTTTGCTTGGAGTAGAAAGGTTTTGTTTTCAAAACTCTTTGTAAAACACACCTTCTGGATTTTCCTCATTGGTACCTCCACGGTACGAGATTCCTTCCTTTCCAAACTTCTCAAGTTCAAACACCTTTTTGAAAACTTCTCTGTTTGAAAACATTGACACAATGCTAGCTACATGGCCATTCAACTGTCCATATCCGAGGACGCGGCTTCTTTGAAAAAGTTGTACTCTCTAGAGGTGTACACATCCACCAAATCCAGTACACCTGCCGTGAACAACCACGGACTGTAACAACAGTATGTAAACATCAGATAACTGATCCTAACTTTCCACTATGTTCAAGCTAGAATATGCCTATCTCTTCAGTCGAGTTTAATCTCCCCGGCACCATGTCGCACATCGCCATGACAGGAGACTCAACCGATGCGTCTGGAGGGTAACTTAATCCCACACTTTATATGTCTCAACATTAGGAGTTTTGATGACATTCGGTTCGAGGGTACGACGTCCCTTATAGCAATTGAGACAGAACACACACTAACAAAAACAAACTTCCAGTTAAGCCCCGTGCCCATGTTGAGGTAGGGTGACAATACGGTAAAGGTTGTCCGGCGAAGACTAGGTTATGTGTCATTTTTTAAAACACATTTTTCCCAAAAATGACCACTTCCACATTCCTCCGGTAAATAAGGCTCCGCCTTTCTACCGGGTTTTCCATAAAGCCTTTGTTTTGTAAAAACACATTTTTAGGGCGTCCACTTAGGGACTAGTATTTGTGATGGTAATAAATACCATATGGTGGCTATGGGATTGGTAACACCAAGTATCAACTAATGGCATAGTATATATAATAGTAATAGAAGTGACACTCACTTCAAAAATAGTTTTTTGGAATACAAAGTTTTGTAAAAAAATTCAGAAGTAAAACATGCATGATAGATAATGATAAGTGTAGTAATAGAAAGCATCAGGATATGGCTTGCCTCAAATCTCTTAATGTGTCGGGCTTTGAAGCAAATTGAACTTGACGCACAGCTCCACAACTGCTTCTTCTTCTTCGTTTTCTAGCGTTGTAAAGGAATAAAAGACACACACTCAGGTCTAAAGGGCAAACAACTAAGCTAAACAACACATACAGCAAACAAACGTACACTCGCGACTCCTCTCGAAACGATATCGCGAAAACTATCCCACATAACTCTCACGGTCCAAAACTATCGTCAGACACTACGTATGGTTTAGAAAACCATATCCCACATCTTAAGTACCATATATGGAGTGGTGTACCACTCTCATAATAAGATATACAAGAAGCTAAAAATATAGCTTCTCGGTGCAAAAGGTTAGGTTACTAAGGTAAAAACAAACAAACATGACAATACCCATGGCAGTGGGTATTATCCACCACAAGCAAATGTCACTTAATGTGTTCATGATTTAGTTGGATGTTTAGTTTCACAAGATACTCCTAAGAACAATAATTACCACAAGTATAATACTCATGCTAAGGTAATCACTTAGGCAAAGATCCAAACAACAAGCAAACACACCACAAAATAATATACTATTTATTTACTATGTTATTGTTTACTTGGAGTTATGGAATCCATCAATCATGAAAAATTAGCAAACAACCAGTAGCTAAAAACCAATGAATCAAGTCATAAATAATTCACAACACAACATCACTCAAGAAAAACTCCTATCAGAGATTCACAAATTAAAAGAGCAATAATACTAGAGCAAAAACCATGATTCTAGTGGTGACACTAGTTCAACACTAGAGAAGCAAATAAAGCTACCATGATGAATAACTCTAAACAATCAAGTCATGAACATGAATGCACCTACTAACAGTACACAAATCTTACACATGCTAGTAAGCACAATCAATCAAAATAATTCTATGAAACAACTATTAAGCATGCATAAAGTAATTCTAGCAATTTTTGTTCTTCCTAATTAATTACTAGCAAGAAAGCATGGTATATGCTACACAACCAGTATCTATGCACTCAATGAAGAGTTATCTAAACCTTTTAAAAAATCCAAACACTCAATTTTAAATTATTCACAAACAATCTATCAATCTCAAGGAATTATTTTATTTGCAAACAATTTAATTTAGCACACAATAGTGAATCATTTCTTAACATGATACCCCTAAGGAATATTATGCTACAAATAGATCACCTCTAAACATACTAGTATTTAAAAATAAGAATTAAACTTCTCACTTGCATAAGTGAATCAAACCATTTATTTTCCATGGTGGAAAATATCCTATCAATCCTATAATGAAACATGTTATATTCTCACACATGTATGGTTAGTGATTTTCATCCTCAACCAAAGTGCAATGGGACCAGTGGTTTATGGGCCCACTAATACCAAGGAAAAAGAGGTACTAAGCCTCTGGTTACTCATGACAAACTTTGCATACACGATAAATAATCACAGGGCTATTTATTCTAGTGAAAACAAGACTAGTGCAAATGAATAACAAAACTTACACATGCTTTACTATAACCTGATATGCAAAACTAACAGAAGTATTAACTTCAAAATAACAGTACCAAAATGGTACTGGACTCAAAGTACACATAGCACAAAGTTTACTAAAGCAAGCACACAAAGATCTAGCTCACACAAAAAGTCCAAAGAATAAAGCTAGAAAACAACTAATGCAAGTTCCATTTTTATTTGGGTTTTCCAAACATGCACACACTTTCTAAGGTAGATGTACTGCAAGAAAACATCTAAAAAACTAGTAATAACAACTTTATACAAGCTAGGATGCAAGATCAAAACAACCAAACATTTCATTCCAACAAAAACACACAAAGAACTCAAAACAGAAAAGTTGCTGTTTCTAGATCTGTCCACCAAAATTTATCTAGAGCTTCAAAAATTAATATAAACTAGGATTAGATATATCTAGTCAATGTCCAACTCATCCAATTGGATTTGCTTCAAAAATAATTTTTGAACTCATTATAAAAATCATAGAAGAACATACTGGTTCTTTACTAAAATG
This sequence comes from Alopecurus myosuroides, assembly GCA_028641055.1. Classification (NCBI taxonomy): domain Eukaryota; kingdom Viridiplantae; phylum Streptophyta; class Magnoliopsida; order Poales; family Poaceae; genus Alopecurus; species Alopecurus myosuroides. The sequence continues at coordinate 100,537,008 of CM054060.1, forward strand.
GATGGCATTTTCATTTGGTAAATCACCTTGATGTGGTGACAATTGCTATGGATAGATATTTTCAATATCTATACAGAACATTTTAGTTTGTAAAATTTGGTTATGTATTTTTAAAGTTAGGTTTAAATCATTCTCACAGACAGTCATTGCCAAAACATTCTTTGTGTCCAAAATATTGGTCCAATCTTAGATCTGCAAATTTTATATGGTTTAGATTTCATATGGTTTGGTTCATGAATTTTATCAGATTTTATTTCACAAGTTTTACATTTTTCATAAGTACAAAGCATTCATACAGGTTTCTGTCAAAATTAAATGAATAAAAAGCAACACAACGCGGGCTGGATCTGCGTGGGCGCGGCCCAACTAACGGGCTACGCAGCCCAGCTGCGCTTCGCACGCGCGAGCGGGCGCGGGAAAGTTGGAGTTTAAAAAGCAACCGTGGATCTCAGATCCAACGGCGCTGGGTCATCTCCCTCCTCTCCTCACTCTCTCTCTCTGTCCCGATCGGCCGGCGGCGAGAAGGGCTTGGGGAGCTCACCTAGGGGCTCGGGGATGAGTGGCGCGGGCTCGGTGACAGTGCTGGAGGTCGAGGCCGTCGAGGGGCGGAGACGGTGGCGTCGGGAGCGGCTCCGAGCGGCAGAACACAGCCGGTGTCCATGACGGCGTCCACAGACGGCAGCGACGATTCCGGCGGGCAGAGACCACGGGATCTTGCCAGGGAGGCTCAGTGGGATTAGGGGAAACGTTCCAGGGCAGAGGGAGGGGTTGGGAAGGAGGGTATCGTGTAGTACCTCGTCGTGGCCGAGGTGGTCACCGGCGGCGGCTCCCGGGCTCGGGCACGCTCCAGGGGCTAGGGCTCGGGCAGAGCTCGACTTGGGGAGGTATGAGGGAGTGGGAGGAGTGCAGGGGCGCAAGGGAGAGGGCCTGGGGTACTTATACCCGTGGGGAAATGCAAAAGGGAAAAAATGGCCACTCGGGTTGATGTCAACAATGGCATTGAGCAAACCCTAGGGTATTTGGTCCTTTCCATTTCGTGCACTGGCTTGTCGTTGTCACCTAGCATGTGGTTGTTGGTCTTATCCTGGCCATTGGGTGCAAGATGAGGCAAGTGGCAAGTCAAAAGGTCAAAGGCATGGGCATGCCCATACCTATCCATGTCATCCTCTTCTCTCTCCTTTTTCTTCTTGTCTAAGGCTTCTAGAAGCAAGGTCAAGTGCTCTGGCTCGAGTCTATACTGTGGTGAACACACTAGGCATGGCCACTCTTCCAAATTTACAAGGAAACTTCAAGAAATCAAATGTGCAAAAGTGTATCCCTTACTGTTCACTGCAAATTCAGAAAATTCAGTCTTAGGACTTAGAAATTTTCGAAGTGTTGGAAAACAGATGAAAAGTTGAAAAAGTTGAGTTTGTTTTCAAGGTTCAATTGCTTTCCAAAATTTGTTTTCAAAGTATGGACTTGCTAACCATGTTATATACTTTCAGAAACATCTTTTGAATTTTTTTTTGAAATAGTTTAAGGCTATGAAAACAATGTGGAAAAAGGTATACTTTTTGTTTTTATCTGTTTCTCAAAAATGTCTTTTTCTGCCTTAATTTTATACCACAAAAACAACAAGCAAAAGATAATTTTTATGTGTCCAAAAATAAAACTAAGCTTATGGTTTTGTAGTACATATATCAAGGATTAATTAATTGCCAAGAAATCATAAAATAACAGTTTACAGCTTAGTGAAAACAAAGGTAGAAAACAGGTACTTGGCTTTGCTTTCAGGAATTATTTTCTATAGGAAAACTCAAAAGAAAACTTTATAAATCACTTTGAAAACTTGTTTTATTGGATCCAAAAAAGTTTTAAAAAAAATTTAAGATGCAAACAAGAATGATCCAAGTCTTTGAATAAAAATCCACTCAAGTAATAATAGGAAAACATCAGGGAAAAATAATAGGAATATTTTTCAGAAACATTTGGTATTGGTTTTATCAAGAAACAAAACTTGTGTTGCAAATAAGATTAAGATAATAGTCTCATGTTAGTTCAAACAATCATGTTGTTATAAAAAAAATTGTTGGCCCTAATTTTTGTCTTCTTGAGCACAGTACAAGAATCCAAAAACTGGGGTGTGACAATTTTATTGCTGTCCGGGGTTGGTACTTAATGTCGAACGCAGCCAACTCGATGCCCCATCTGGCTACTTGGCCTGTTGCGTCCGCATTGTTTATTATATTACCCTAGTGGTGCTTTGCATACCACTGTTATGGAATGTCCTTGGAAATAATGACGAAGTTTTTGGGATGCGAAAAATACGCCATATGCCAGTTTTTGATAGTGTGGGCTCCTTTGTTTGGATTCGGAAAAAACTTCACTTAGATAATACACCGGATGTTGAGCTGGTATGCTTTGGTCGTCTTTCCGCCTTTCCACAACTATTACTGCGCTGATAACCCGGTTTGTAGCTGTGAGGTACAATAACATGCGTTCTTCGTATTTTGGAGATGCCAAAATCGGAGCTTTTTTTTTTTTTGACACCATTACTGTGGGGGAAACCCCCACAGCCCCCCATTTATTAAATAAATAAAAAAGTTATTTACAAATGTACAATATGTACAAGAAAATTATGGGAGTGAATTAATCCATGATGTCAAAAAAACAGAGTCTGCACTCTTCACCCTGTACTTAAGCAGAGTGACTTCCTGTGTAAACAGGGCCTTCCAACCTCTGAAAGTTGGCTTGATGTTCTTGAAGATCCATCCATTCCTTTGCTTCCAGATGCACCAGCAAGCCAGGATCACAATCTCCACAAAACAAGAACCAGCAAAATGCTTTCTGGCATACATGATAGCATAAGATGGTGTGCCAGGTATCCAAGGAATCTGCAAGTAATTCCAAATCCTTGTACTGAATGTACAATTGAAAAATAAGTGTCTCCAATCCTCAAGAACATGGTCAGGGCACAGGACACAATCAGATGATGAATTAATGGTCCAATGTCGTCGAAATAACATGTCCCTGGTATTAATTCTATCATGCAGGATAAGCCAAGCAAAAAATCTATGATTAGATTGACACTTGCTCCTCCAAATTGCAAAAGAAATTGGATCATCAGGGACATCAGAAAAATGGTGTTTATAAAATGAGCTAGGACGTAATCTGCCACTAGAATGTGGGCTCTTCCATTGATCTGTAACACCAAGTTGCAATGTAAAATGACCAATCATGCCTTTCAATAACCTAAGCTCTTCATTTGCTTGAACTGACAGGGGTAAAGCAAAGTTCTGGAGACAATCTGTGCCAAGCAGGAAATCATTTACAGACTGAAATTTGTCTTTGGCAAAAGAAAAAAGTCTTGGGAAGGTTATCTTAAGAGGTTGAGGCTGCCATTTGTCTTCCCAAAACAATATTGTGAAACCATTGCCCACACAGCATGTAGTGTAGTTCCTGTAACTCCCAGATAATGCCAATATATTTTTCCACCAGAAAGAACCAGACTCAACCACAGCATGAGGAACAGCCTTATAATAGTAAGCATCAGTAACAAGTTGCACCCAAGGCAAGGCTTCCTGATTATAAAGTTTATCAAGATGTTTTAATAAAAGGGCAGAGTTCTGGATTTTCAAGTTAATTACTCCCAGCCCTCCCTTTTTATTTGGTTTGCACACCATATGCCAAGCTGCAAGTGATTGAGCTTTTTCCTTTCCTCTTTTACTCCACAAGCAATGCCTTCTTGCTCTGTCAATAACCTCAATGACACCAGTAGGAATAACAAGAGAAAGCATATAATAGGTTGGTAAGGATGATAACACAGAATTCACTAGCACCAGTCTATCTCCATATGACAAAAAAGAGGAGGTGGCAGAAAGTCTCCTTTCAACTCTATCAATCAAAGGAGAGAAATCCTTGATAGAGGGTTTAGTGGTACCCATAGGCAAGCCTAGGTAAGTGAAAGGCATGGACCCAGTTTTGCATTGGAAAAGTTCAGCCAGAGCATTAGCTTCCTCATCAGTTAAGTTGATAGGAATTATAGATGATTTATGAAAATTGATTTTCAGGCCTGTAAAAGCAGCATAGGTGTTGAGAATATCCTTGAAAACATCCAGGTCTTTGGCACATGCTGGAAGCACCACAATAGTATCATCAGCATACTGAATTATAGGAAAATCTTTACGGACTGGGATAGGAGAGGAAAGTAGACCATCAGAGTACGCTTTGTTTACTAAACTCTGTAATAAATCAGCTCCTTCAACAAAAAGAAGTGGAGACAAAGGATCTCCCTGTCTAACTCCTCTTTTGCAATGAAATTTCTTCCCAGGTATTCCATTGAGTAGAACAGAAGAAAAACCTGATGCTAAAATTTCTCTTACCCAATTGAGGAATAAATCTGGAAACCCCTTAAATTTTAGGACTTGTATAATGGCATCATGGTCCAAAGTGTCAAAGGCTTTTTCAAAGTCAATCTTGAGAACCACAATTTTTCTTTTGGACTGTTGACACTGATGCAGAAACTCAAAAGACCAAGCAAGGCAATCCTGGATGGTTCTTCCCTTAATAAAACCATATTGGTTATCATGAATTGTATCACAAATCACATTCTGCAACCTATTAGCAATAAGCTTGGTGACAAATTTGAGACAAGTATTAGTCAAGGAGATAGGTCTGAAATCATTGACAGTTTCAGGAGAGTTTGATTTTGGGATAAGAGTGATATATGAGTCATTAATACTTTGTAAAGATAAATTCCCTGAATGGAAATCATGGCAGAGCTTTGTGAAATCTTCCTTTAACACCTCCCAGCATTTTTTAACAAAGAGTCCATTGAAACCATCAGGGCCTGGTGCTCTATCAGTCTTAAGGGATTTCATAACTGAAGTAATCTCTTCTGTAGTAAAAGGCTCAACCAAGCATTGTAAACTAACAGTTGGATGTAGGATATTGGAGAGATCTAAAAGTTGTGATGTGACAGAGGAGACTCCCATTCTGTTCTTGAAACAAGTCCAAAAAGCAGCTGCCTTGTGATGATGATCTATTAAAGATACACCTTCCTCGTTTTTAATTTCAGCTATAGTGTTAAATCTATAACGCTCTGTAGCTTTAGCATGGAAAAATTTAGTATTTTCACCACCAAGTTGCACCCAACGGATAGTGCATCTATTCTTCCAATATGCAGACTGAGATAACAGCAACTTTTGCAAGTGAGCTTTAACAATGTTTCTGAAATTGAATTCAGGTCTACTGAGGTTTCTCTCCTCCTCCAGAGTATCCAAGATTAAAATCACCTTATTGCATTTAGCAATTAAAAGCTTCAAGTTTGAAAGATTTCTACCCCATCTCTTGAGCTCATGTCTGATGTTTTTTAATTTAGCAGTAATAGTGGCCGCTATGTTATTCTTCCTAACAGGCCACTTCCAGACTCTAGCAATAAGATCCATAAAACCAGGTTGATGTATCCAGTGATTTTCAAATCGAAAAATCTGAGCTTTAGGAATGTTGGTGGATATGGAAATAACACATGGCACATGATCAGATGTTGACTTAGCCAAGGGCATAACCAAAGTGTTAGGAAAGTTCAAAGTCCACCAAGTGCTAGTAAAGAACCAATCAAGTTGCTCAAGCAAAGGTTGATCTTGCATATTAGACCAAGTAAAGGATCTACCTTTTAAAGGCAATTCAATCAGGCCTAAATGACTAATAATTTCATTGAAAATGAATATATCATTCATATCAGCTCCAGGTTTGTTCCTGTTCTCCACTGATCTAATAAAATTAAAATCTCCCACTATCAACCAATTTTCATAAGTAGGAATTGATAAATCAAAAAGCCATTGAACAAAGAAGTCCCTGTCAGGGCCACTACAGGGACCATAAACAGTAACCAAAGTCCATGTAGAGAGATTATGTTTTGAGGTAAAATTAATCTGAATGGCAGACTTGAAACAATCAATCAATTCTCCATCAAAAATGGAACTATTCCATAGAACAATAATTCCACCAGAAGCTCCCACAGAAGGAGAGAAGACAAATTTGTCAAACCTTTTTGGACAAAAGGATCTAATAAAACTGTGATCAAAACTTTCACACTTAGTTTCTTGCAGGCAGATAACTGCACATTGGCTCTCTTCAATTTTGTTATAAACCAGAATTCTCTTATTTTTATCATTTAAGCCTCTGATATTCCAATCCATCACTCTCCAATCCAATAAAAATTGTGGTGTATTATCCATTGACAAAGATAATAAAAGGAACAAAATAGCTAGACCAGCCAGCTACCAAACGAACACCATTCATCAAAGCAGAGTAACAATAACAGGGGCCTATCAGGTTCAGAGATAAACACTTGGGAAATAGATCCATTACATAGCTATAATTCCAGGAGGTGATAAGATAAAACATTAGAAATCCAGACCAAAAGACAATACATAAAATTTTGTCTAACATTAATTTCCTTGGTCTTTTGGAGAATCAGGATCAGCATCAAGCTTGTCCTTAGTGAGCTCTTCCTCTGCAATTTCAAGAGCTCTCCCCACCTGCTGGAGAGTCACAATAGGAGTGTGGGGAGTGACAGAACTACTGTCAGCTTGAGGTCTAGCAGACCTTGGCTTCTTCCTGGGCTGTGGGTTTTCCTGCATGGCCACCAACCTGAAGCCATTACTCAGTGCAGCCTGTCGAGTACTACGCCTGACAGAAGATTCCACAGATGGGGTGCTTAATTTGCACCTCCTTCTTTTCCTTGCGGTGACAGCAGAAGCAGTTGGAGTGGAGGAATCAATTTCCTCAATAGTAGCAGAGGGCAGTGGTCCAGATGTACTAGAGGAATCCTCCAGGTATAGATTTCTGTCAGTCCTCTGTGCCTTGAAGAATCTTCTCTTGGCATTGAACTGGAAAATTTTCCCCTTAAAAGGAACAGAAGCATCTGATATCATAGTGAATGGGCTAGGGGAGAGCCCACTGGGCCTGGCAGAAGACAAGCACAAAAAGGGAACCAATTTGGACAACAGCTTATCCCACTGCATCGACCCCTGGGACTTTTAGCCCACTGGGACTGTAAACGTCTCTGAGCTTTCATCAAGGTTTCTTTTAGCTGGGCTAATGCTGCATCTCCTTCTTCTGTCCATACAAATTTGTCAGAGTTCTTCAACAGTTTGTATAATGGCAGAGCTTTGTCTCCTAGCCGGCTAATAAACCTGCTGACGGCAGCTGCAGAACCCGTCAATCTTTGTACATCTTTTACGCACGTAGGCTTTGAGATGTTTAAAATTGCCTTGATCTTTTCCGGGTTTACTTCTATTCCTCTGTGATAAACGATGAAATCCAGAAGTTTTCCTGAGGGAACCCCGAATACGCACTTTAATGGATTCAACTTCCTCTTATAAGTGCGCAGATTTTCGAAGGTTTCTCAAAATCTTCAAGGAGCGTGTCCTTTTCCTTGGAAACGACGGCCATGTCGTCCACGTAAACGTGAACATTTTTGCCAATTTGACTATGCAAACATCGTTGCATGCAACGCTGGTAAGTTGCGCATGCGTTCTTCAGGCCAAAAGGCATGGTTATGTAGTAGTATGTTCCATACGGGGTTATGAAGGAAATTTTGATTTGATCTTCTTCCTTCATGCGTATTTGATGATACCCGGAATAAGCATCCAAAAAGCAAAAAAGCTCAGAGCCAGGAGTGGCATCTATTATTTGATCAATTCGCGGTAACGCAAATCTATCTTTTGGACATAATTTGTTTAGGCCGGTGTAATCTATACGAATCCTAAGGACGGTACTATCTTTCTTCGGGACTAATACTGGGTTTGCAGACCATTCAGTATGTATAACTTCCCGGATAAAATCTGCTGCTAATAGCCGGATAATCTCGTTGCCAATAGTCTTCCATCTTCTTCTGTCGAATCAAGGGAGACCTTTTTTGATGGGTTTGGATCCTGGAATCACCTTAATTTGGTGCTCAACAAGTTCCTTAGGTACGCCTGGCATGTCCACTAGACACCATGCAAAAATGTCCCAGTTCTCACGGAGGAACTTGATGAGCTCGCTTTCCTATTTGTCGGTCATCCCAGTTCCTACTTTGACAATTTTTGTCGGATCTAGGATAACCTGTCTTGTATTCTCAGAAGCTTTGAAGCTGTCTGCCGGCTTCCGTCTTTCTTTTCCTGCCGGTATCTCTGTCGGCGATACTTCTTTGGCCAGCTCCTTCAGTTCTTCCTTTGCTATCACTTTTTCTGCGCAAAAGGCGTTTCCTTTTTCCAGCTCGTTTGCCAATTTGATGTCTCCCTTTATGGTGATTACTCCTCCTTTTGGCCCTGGCATCTCCAGCTTGTTATAAATATAACATGATCTTGCCAATAATTTGGTGAAAGCTGGACGTCCGAGTATTGCGTGATACACGCTTTCAAACGGCACAACCTCGAAGGATACTTTTTCCTGACGGAAATTATCTTTTTCTCCGAAGGTTACATCTAGGGAAATTTCTCCTAGGGAACGTGCTTGTCTGCCAGGGACAATGCCGTGAAAACGTATGTTGCTATGATTGAGCTGGGTCTCGGAGATTCACAGATGCTTCGGTGTATTCAGGTACATTATGTTGATGCTGGATCCTCCATCCATCAGCCCTCTTTTTAGCCTAGTGTTTTGAACAATAGGGCTTACAACTAGAGCTTGCGTGCCGGGTTCTGGGATGTTTTCAGGATGATCAGACTGATCCCAGGTAATTGGTGTATTCGAGAACTTCAAGAATTTTGGGGTTGCAGGAACAACCGCATTTATTTCTCGAAGTGTTCTCTTTGCCACCTTTGCCGAGGGAGTTGCTAGGAAAGCTAAGTTGCATTCTCCGTAAACTCTCGTAAACTTAGGCTCGCCTTTTCGCTGTTGTTCTTGGATTTTTTTCGTCAGTGTCCGATTCACTGTCTTCTTTTTCAGCTTCTGGCTTTTTCTTGGAGAATGTCCTCTTGGAGTTCTTCCCTTTGCTTCTGGATCCTGCAGTGCCTTTCATATGCTTGTTCAGTCGGCATTGTGCGTTAGTATGGGTGGGTTTCCCAAATTGTGAGTGGTGGACACAGTTTTCCGACTTTATTCTTTCCCATTCTTCTTTGGTGTAATTAATCGGTTCTATGCTTCGTCCTTTTCACTTGCTTCCAATTTCTCTTCCAAAGGCTATGTTAACTTCCTTCGGTTTTTGTTGTGCTTCTGGGGTTGCTTTTTTCTCAGGGCGAGGGGTCTTTTTGGCCTGAATCAAAGTGTCGATATTTCCACCTCTTGCTCTGATATCTTCTTCGGCCACTGCATGTCATTGGCGGTTGTAAGCATAGATCCGAGATCTTTGTGCTTTTTGGAACCGATCATGAACGGTACGAGTCCGGGTTTTAAGCCATTGACGAAAGCATGCATTGCTTGTACGTCAGTTACTCCAGAGCAACTATTCTTCATTGCAGTCCATCTTGAGATAAAGTCCACGTATGGCTCATCTTCAAATTGGGTGCAATGGTTTAGCTGGTTGATGTTGTTCGGGGGTTTGTAGCTTCCCCGAAAATGCTGAGTAAAAACTCTAGCCATATCATCCCAGCTGTCTACAGTTCTTGACGGTAGCCCATTGATCCAATCTCTGGCTCCATCCAGTAACATAAGAGGGAGGAATTTTACTGCCTCTATGTATGTCCCATTGTTAATCTCGACGGTTGTGTAATAGTCTGAGATCCAGGTATCCGGGTTTGTGCTATCGGTGTATTTTTGATACGTTGGACTAACTTTGGCGAAGCCAAAATGCAGAGTTATCCTTCGGATCCTGCCAGTGAAACACTTAGGCCCGAAGTATAAGTCATCTCTTTCCGCTCTATCAACGTGTGTGGAGTATCTACCGGCTGAATGGACAGAAGGGGATCTACTCCTTTCTTTTCCATTGTGGCGCGAAAGCGCTTTTCCGGGATTGTCTCTATTTCCTCCGTTATCGAGCCCTTTGGGATAAGGTGGAGTTCTGCTCATGTGTCTTTCCTTATTCCTAGGTGGCGTACGGGATCTCTCACGCCCGTGAGGTATATCGTGTCTCCCGGCTTTTTCAGCGGGGCGTCTCGGAGGCGGCATTGCTTTTCCGTCCTTCTGGTTTTGCTCCTCCCGGTCTCAGGGACTAACTCCATCTTTCGGCAGATGGGATCCGGTTCTGGACGTTGCATCCTTGTTGTCGGGATTTTTCTTGTCCTTTCTCGGATCTGATTTCTTCTCTTTCAAATTATTTGAATCTCCAGGTTCTTCAGGTCTAGGTGCTCCAGCGGCGTATGTAGCTGTTTAGCATAGGGCTGGGTCATCGTGCAACTTCCCTGATCGTGCCTGCCCTCGCTGTTGTTGTTGCAATGCCTTTCCTAGGAAAGCATACACCCCTTGAAGTTTTTCTCCATTGGAGTACATATCGTTGTTGAGGATGGCAAACGCGGCTTCCGCATTTTCTGCGGCGGTTTTGTATATTGGTTCACCCCTGACATCTTTTCCGTTTACTTTCTTTTGCCAAGATGGGTTTTGGAACCGTTCCTTTGGCGGCAGTACTTACGGTCTTGTGATTCTGGGTAACCTTGTAGGTTTAATGCCAGATCTATTCCTTCTCTCGTATTCCTCAATTTCTTCATGCTTTAATTTAATGTCAGCCTGGGTTTTTTGGAGGTGTTCTCGAGTTCGGAATAGATGTTGATGTCTCCTGGCTTCCAGCACTTTTGGGGGTTCGTGTGGTCCCACTGGTGTTTGAAGTAGATCTTGTTCGTCCTGTTCTGACATAGGCGGAACAGATATTTCCTTCGTTTTCTTCTCCGCAGGCTTAACTCCGCTTCCTCCTCCTACTTCCAGGTTGTCATTGGCTGGATCAGCCAATTTTTTCTTCTGGAGCTTGTACTGAAGTTTCTTGGAAGCTTTGTGCTTTTTCCTTGAATAGGGAGGTTTTTTACCAGGTTCATCCTCTGTCAATTCTTTAACATCGGGATATGTTGGAGTAGTTTTTCCTTCTTCTCTCTCTTCCTCTGGCGGAGGTGTTCTAGGGCTTTCTTGACTGTCGGCATCCGTGTTTTCAGCCGGTTTTATCATTAGTACTTCATGGAATCCCTCTTGAAGAGATTTGACTTTTCTTTCGAAAGCGTCCTCATCTTCATCTTCGGAGTCAAAATCATCTAATGCGGGTTCTGATCCCAATCTCGCCTCAATGGCGGCTAATACGGAGTCAGCTTACGAGTTCGTCGTCATATTGACGGATGTCAGATCTTCCACCTCTACTGTGGGATTCTTGTTTTCTGCCTCTTCCACGGGATTGTTCTCATCCGTGTTTTCGGCGATCTCGGGTTGCACCATACCGATAAAGTGCGATGGCGCATGATATCGGCGATCTGAGAAAATCCGGAGTCATAGTCTTCATCGACTGGGTATAGGAAGGGTGGGATAAATTTGCTTCCACCACAGAATCGCATTGCTTCTCTAGTTAGTCCGATAAAGATGTTTGTAGATCCAATCGGTAAAACGCAGGCACTTACCAGATGATTCTGTGCTGGCACGTACGATCTGTTGTCGAGGAAGCGCCCGACGTCATTGTCGAATTCCAGGTTTCCGACAGTTATGGTACTGCCGATTCCGCCGATTATCCCCGGTCGAAACATATCGCCTGACGTCGCTGGCCCCACGGTGGGCGCCAACTGTCGAGACACCGTAGTAGAATTCATAGAAGGGGGTGCCATGAGACTAGCGATAGATAAGTGGGGGGGACGTGATCGTATGATGAACAATGACACAGGGTTTTACCAAGGTTCGGTACGTCGCAAATAGGCGACGTTCCTACTCCTGCAATCTCACAATTACAGGACTAAAGCCTGAGGTATACAGAGTACAATGTGAGGTTAGATTTAGCTACTCGACAAGGATCAACCTCTCGGCGAGTTAACCTCTAGCTCCTTTTGTATTCTTCTTATCTCCCGCCCGGCTTTATATAATAGCCGGGTTAGGGCTTACAGAATAGGAAACCTAGAAGACTACATTATGTGCTAACTTGGAAAGCAAGGAATCCGCCTTCTACTCCAAGACGTACCACGTGGGCCGTGGTCCGGGTTCTTCTAGAATCCGGCTTCCGTGCGTCAGCTTACTGGGCCGCCCAATGGACCAAGATCCATTACCATTTAGGCCACCCTGGTAATCCGGCACTTTAGAGTACCGTCTGATATACCCCTAATTGGTATATATCCGACAATTCCCAAGCTAACGTCGTCAACTTCAAACCTGCTGACTGCATTGTGAATACAGCCCCGAATCATGGGGTCGGTACTTTGAATGTACCGACAGGAGACAAGCAATACTCACAAGATACCAGTGCAACCAATCATCACAAGATACAAATACTTTGGGTACAAAGGAAGGAGTTGTTGTAATGAAGTGGCAGCGGGCAGCACTAAGCAATCTACAGAGACGTGCTACAACTCTCGTCTATTAGAAAGGGATGAAAGAGCGCGACGAAACCAACTATAGCTACTCACCAAAAACAATACCCATCCAGGATTACCCCCTACTAAGGAAGCATCCCAAGGAAACTCACACTGGTTTCGTCGCGCTCTCTCATCCCTTTCTAATAGACGAGAGTTGTAGCGCGTCTCTGTAGATTTCTTAGTACTGCCCGCTGCCACTTCATTACAACAACTCCTTCCTTTGTACCCAAAGTATTTGTATCTTGTGATGATTGGTTGCACTGGTATCTTGTGAGTATTGCTTGTCTCCTGTCGGTACATTCAAAGTACTGACCCCATGATTCGGGGCTCTATTCACAATGCAGGCAGCAGGTTTGAAGTTGACGATGTTAGCTTGGGAATCCCTCCGGCTTGGCCTAGGCAGGGATTGGACGCCATCGGTTATCTTCAAGACTCTTAGTCCAATTTGTGTCTTGTCCGTAGTCGTATAGTATTTCGTCTTCCGCTGTTATTTGGATCTTTGTATTGTATCAGTTGTATTCTTGACTCGTTTGAGTCGTCTTGTATATATCTCTTCTGTTGTTGTGGATTATTCATGACTGTTGTAATCGTATCAGAAACGACAACTCAGGATCGATATTATGTGGATTATGGCGGTAACGCTGCAATTCCCATAGTACCGGATCCAGGGGCGTCACAGTTGGTACCAGAGCATGGTTTCGATCCCCAATGTTGTTTCGATACGAATGGTTATCGAAGCAACGGGTCCGCAAAGCCTGTAGGTTAACCTCGCTAACGGTCGTGTTTTTCGAGTGTCAAAACTATTTTGCTAAACGTATTTTGAAACATCTTGATAGGATTCTGGTTTATTCCTTTCCTCTATTCCACTTCTCCTACCTTATTTGTTTTGGAGTCTCCTCTCTTATCTATCTTTCAAAGTGTTAGGATTCTACGTGGGTGGATGTTCTCTTAGCCTTTTAACCTAATAGGTTCGAACTTCGGAAGGTTCTCAGTGGAAGAGCATTTCCATCAACATGAGCAAGAACTCCTTGTTAGTGGTGTCGAGAAGTTTTGTTAGTGGTGTCGAGAAGATAAACAAGGGGACCGAAGACTCGATAGCTGCGACTCCTTCCCTCCCCCGTGTTTGTGAGCGGATTATGAGGGCGCAATCCCTTATTAGTGGTGCCGTCTATAACGCCCGAGGATTTGTTCCCCAATTAGTTTTTTTGTGTGCATCATCATGCATTTAATACTTGCAACTCATCAAAATTATTTCTAACAATTTATGGAATTTGTTTGATGCATAAATCTGTTTTTAACATTGGCAAAAATAATTTCTTATAACTAATAAAAACAACCCAGAAACAAAAAAATTGTTTTGAGAGAGAGAGCAGCCCATAAGACGGCCTAGGCCCAAGATCCAGCGATCCCAGCCCACTTCTCCTTCTCCTCCGTACGGACAATCAGGAGGGGAGCTACCTGCTGTCGCTTTCCCCTCCCAACGAAACCACTGAACCACCTCTTCCATGGCCCCCCTCTCCCCCTACTTTATCTACCCAGCCGTCCCCTCCTCCATCCAAACCCTAGCCTCTCCTCTTCCCCTCTCCTTTCGCCGCCACCTCTCCTTTCCCCTCTCTTTCTTTTCGTCCTCGGAATTTTTTTCGGGTAGTGAGAGAGAGCACGGGAGGACCTCGTCGTCGCCGCCCCGCCGTCATGGTCTACTTCGAGATGAGCTGATCGTGGTAACGGAACCAGTGCGTGATCCTCGCTATAATCGTGGAAGAATCGAGGGCCGAAGCTTCCCGAGACCTCATCGCCGAGCTCGTCTTCCTCCGCTGTCCGTGAGGACGTGATCATCTTCTACACACCGTCTTCTCCTTCCAGGAGCCGAACGACTACGTCGAAGGCCCCGCGGTGAGCCTCCCGTCCGCTGGACAACCATCTTACCTTCCTCTTTTGATCTGTGTGTCCGTCTTCGAGCGGCACGGCCATGTCGCTGCTTCCGCTGGCCTCGTCCGTCTGTCACCGTCGTCTGCAGGGATGTCTATCTTCAGTTTCGTCAGAAAAAAAACCGCACTTTCCAACTCTTGTTGCCTCATATATGAACCCATACACAAACACGATCACAACCCAGTGGCTGCACACACTATCCGCACCGTGTGAGACCTAGGTTCGAGAAGCGTCCCGTTTTTGTGAAATTTCTACAGCTGGTCTGTGTCGGGGGGTTACCCCCGAGTAGGGTAAAGGCAAGTGGTAAAGGCAACAGTCAGAAGGGAAGTTTGGTCGAGTAGCCGCCTACCCGGTACTCGCTACCCGGTCGACTGCTACTCGGTCCTACGAAAAGATGACCAGAAGGAGATATCAAGAGAGTTATGTCCATTCGAGTAGAAGAGCTGGTCCGAGTAAGATTGGCGGGAATCTACTCGGGCCAGAAGTCAAAGGAGCCGTTCTGACACAGGATCCCGCGTATCCTGGGTCCGTACTTGGCACTATTCAAACTACTGTTCATCTGGGACCGGCCTGCCTGACAGTGACAGTGTGGAAGCAGGCGGTCGCGGGATAAGGGGGCCCTACTCTGTGTTTGGCACAGTGATACCAGACTGTCCCCTTGGTTTTGCCCAACGACTTTCCGGATGCAGTCAAGATTAGAAACCAAAGCTGTCAGCGAGAACTCGGAAGAAGGACGATGTGCACACTATGTCGACACTTGTCCATGTTTGGACGTACCTGGCTGGGCACCGTGTATATAAGGTGCCCCGCCGCCTCCTGCGTGAGGGATCGCATGCTGGGAGACTGGGAAACTCTAGATTCTTGACCTAGTTCATCACGTAGAGAGAAGAGTGGCTACTCGGTAGCAAGAACATCGTACTGTGGCTACTCGGTGAGACATCAGAATACAAAGAGAAAGGCAGGAGTAGGGGTTTTACCTCCTCACGAGGGCCCTGAACCTGGGTAGATCGTGTTGTTTGCATTGCTCAGTTCTTACCTCACGCGGCTACTCGTCGCGTGATCCCTCCCCGAGCACCTCCAGCGTCCATCGTTCCCACATCTTTAGCCATCCTATGGCATCTGCCGTGACACCACCACGACAGTTGGCGCCCACCGTGGGGCAACCAGCGGCGCTGGCTGGAGTTTCTGTTCGGACGGGATCTTCTTCAGCGGAGCGCGTAGTCTGTGGCCTTGTCCACAGGTTCGGCTCCTTCGACTTCGTCACCGACAACGCCAGCGATTTCGGCGGCAAGTCCATGCCGGAGGGCGGCTCGGTGATCTCCTTCGGCTCGCACCTCGTCTACGTCGCCACCGTCGTCAACCGCGCGTACCCCGAGATGGTGCATGACGCGGAGGACCCTCCTGCGGTGATCGCTGCTCGCGGAAGGCCCGCGTGCCGCTCTGCGGACCGCGCTGAGGTGATGGTGACCGGCTTGGCGGCAAACGCTGGCGCAGCTGCTGCTGGCGCCGCGGCCGTCGTCGAGGATCTTGCTGCCACGAGCGCTGGTGGCAAGACTCACAGGCCTTACGAGAAGGAGTGTAACCTCCCTCCCTCCACCACTCCGACTATTCCCGCGTCGGCAGGACGGAATGGTATGCCAACCCCCACCGACCTCGAGCTCCTGAGCATGAAGGAGCAGCTCGAGCGGCAACGCCAGGAGCTGCTCGCCGAGCAGGCGGAGTTGGACAAGGTCAGGCTTGAGTTGAGTCTAGACCAGCTTGAGTACAACAGGGCTCACGGCTTCACCCCAGTCACTAGGAGAGCTAGCAGAGTAGGCGCCACGCGGCGCAACCTTGGTGCCGAGATGGCGACAGTGGTAGAGGTTCCTGCTCAGTCCGCCACTGCAAACACTAGGCCTAGGTACAGCACACCTGCCAAAACACTTAGAGCTGCAGAGGCCGTTGCCGCCGAGTTGCCTCGTCTCGACGGCGACGCGCGTGTTAGGCAGCAGGAAAGGCTCAACGAGTTGGTGTTGGAGGCTGCTAGGCAGAATGAGGAGTTCCGGAAGGCCAACCCGGGTGCTGGAGCTTCGCAGGTGGTGCACTCGCACGCGGCTAGATCTAACGATCAGGCCTCGTCTCCGCATCCCAGCCGCGAGAAGAGCCGCAGCGGACGCTCCGCCAGAGATAGGCAAATGCAGGTGTATGACCCGGCTGCTGCCGCGAGACAGCCTGCTGTGCCGCGGCAGCCCGGGCAGGAACACAACGCTGCAAGAGCAGGCTCTCAAGCCCATCAAGCTCAAAGCCAGGCCCGAGATGGAGCTCGCCCAGGTCCTTCTCAGCGTCCCGCTGCTCCGCCTACTCGGCAGAGGCAGCAGCCGCGCACAGTGGCGCCAGTCGCCAACCCGGTGGAGCAGCCTGCAGATGTGCAGGTGGACAGATATGATGACGGCTACTCGGCCATGGAGATGGCTGGCTATGATATTCATGACCGTGTTGGTGAGCGCGTGTTGGCGCCTGGAGATGCGAGGCATCAGCTGGACCAGATCAACTTGTCAGCTCGGTTGGAGAACACGGGTCCTCCTGGCCCCGAGTGCTTTGGCCCGCGCATCATGAACGAGCCATCCGTGAAGAACTTCCAGCTCGCAAGGGGCACCAAGAGCTACAATGGCAGCACCAAGCCGGAAAATTGGCTCAACGACTATGTCACCGCGGTTCATATCGCGAATGGCAACAAAAGATGGGCGGTGCGATATGTTCCGCAGATGCTAGAGGGTCCAGCTCGCACTTGGCTCAACAACTTGCCCAAGAACAACATCAATTGCTGGCTGGACTTCTCGGACGCCTTCATCAGCAACTTCACCAGCACCTACAAGAGGCCGAATAGGCCACAGCAGCTGTCCGCTTGCAGGCAGCGAGAAGACAAGACGGACCGCGAGTACCTTACTCGGTGGAGTACATTGAGGAACACCTGTGAGGGTGTGAATGAAGCCCAGGCCATCACTTGGTTTGCGCAGGGATGCAGGCATGGCAGCATGTTGTGGCAGAGATTGCAGAGGGAGATGCCAAACACTCTGGCGGAGACCATCAAGATTGCGGATCAGTACGCACTCGGTGATCCTACTCAGCCCCTGATGGACTCATCTGAGCCGAGAAGAAACTTCAGCAACAGCAAGCGCAACGAGTTCCGCAACAAGCGCAGGGGTGACCGAATAGATACTCGGTATGACCCTGAAGAGGTGAATGCAGTGACTGTTGGAGCTGGTGGTAGCCAAAGGCAGAAACCTGCTGGAGCCTACGGGCAGAACCAGAACCAGGGCCAAGGCAACAAGAAACCATTCCGCACTCCTCAGTCGGGTAGCGGCAACTCCGAGCAACCGAGGAAGTTCGTCTTTGACGACATGAAGGATGGCCCATGCAGTTTTCACACTCATCACCCATCAAGGCCTGTTAACCACACTACTCGGCAGTGCGAGTGGTGGGATGTGATCAAGAATGATGGCATGCCTCCTCCTCCTCCTCTGCCAGCGGCCAATGCCAATGTGCAGCCTACTCGCGCACCCGCAGCTCGGCCGCCAGTGTACCCGAGAAGAGAAAATGTGAACCAAGTGGCTTTGGGAGCCAACCGTCACTTCAACAATGAAAGCTACCGCAACAACAACAACAACTACAACCGCAACAACAACAACAGAGGCAACAACAACTACCAGGGCAACAACAACAACGGCAACAATGGGGGCGGAGGCTCCAACCAGTACCAAGAGCACCATGAGAGCTACATGATCTTCACCTCTGAGCCAGTCGACAAGCAATCACAGCACAGGCGTGCCATGGAGGTCAATGCGGTGATTCCTGCTGTCCCTCACTACATGTATTGGTGTGACCAGGAGATCAGGTGGTCCCGAGTAGATCATCCCAAGGTGATGCCCAATCCGGGTAGCTATGCCTTGGTGCTGGATCCTACCTTCCTGGGTCCCGAGAAGAATGTGAGGTTCAGCAAGGTGCTAATCGACAACGGCAGCAGCATCAACATCGTGTACAAAGACACACTCGAGAAGCTTGGGCTGGCCGAGAACATGATGCTGCGCAGCAAGACCACTTTCCATGGCATTGTGCCCGGGATCTCGTGCAACCCGATTGGCCGAGTGTGGATAGATGTGCTATTCGGCACCAGGGATAACTGCCGCACAGAGCGCCTGCAGTTCGAGGTGGTTGATCATCAGAGTCCTTACCATGCCCTACTCGGCAGGCCTGCTCTGAGCAAGTTCATGGCCTCTACTCATGTGGCATATCTGAAGATGAAGATCCCTGGCCCCAATGGCATAATTACAATCTCTGGTGATTACAAGAAGTCCATGGAGTGTGCCTCTGCTGGTTCCCAGTTGGCGGAGTCGATGGTGATTGCTGCCGAGAAGAAGAAGATGTATGAGGTGGTGGCTATGGCGCAATCCGCGCAAGCTGGCGCGCAAGGCGTGCCGAGTACCCAACACGGGACCGCATTCCAGGCATCTCAGGAGACCAAGAAGGTCCAGGTCGACCCCGAGTTCCCCGACCGCGTAGCCATCATTGGCTCCGGGTTGGCAGAGAAATAGGAAAGCGAGCTCATCCACTTCCTCCGTGAGAATCGGGATGTATTCGCCTGGTCCAATGAAGATCTACCAGGAGTCCCGAGGGAGTTGGTTGAGCACTCATTACATGTGCGTCCTGACGCCAAGCCAGTGAAGCAGGCTATGCGCCGCTTCGGAGATGAGAGAAGGAAGGCCATTGGTGACCAGATCACCAAGCTGCTGATAAGCAATTTCATCATGGAGGTGCTGCATCCGGATTGGCTAGCCAACCCGGTCATGGTCGAGAAGAAGGAGGAGGATCCCAAGGCTGCCACTGCATGGCGCATGTGTGTCGACTACACCGACTTGAACAAGGCATGCCCCAAGGATCCCTTCCCGCTACCTCGCATCGATCAGGTGATCGATTCCACTGCTGGTTGTGAACTGTTGTCTTTCATAGATGCCTACTCTGGTTTTCACCAGATTGCACTCAATCCTGCTGATCAAATAAAGACTGCTTTCATTACCCCGTACGGGGCTTATTGCTATCGTGTCATGTGTTTTGGCTTGAGGAATGCGGGTGCAACCTATCAGAGATGCATGCAGAAATGCTTGCACGACCAGCTCGGCAAGAATGTGCAGGTGTACGTAGATGACATTGTCATCAAAACGAATAAAACACATACTCTGCTTGCCGACCTGGAGGAAACCTTTGCTAACCTACGCAAGTACAAAATGAAGCTGAATCTGAGTAAATGCACCTTTGGTGTCCCGGCTGGCAAGCTACTCGGCTTCCTGGTGTCTAGTCGGGGCATTGAAGCCAATCTTTCAAAGATAAAAGCTATTGAGAGCATGTCTTTGCCGAGATCCCTGAAAGATGTGCAGAAATTCACTGGTTGCTTGGCATCTCTGAGCCGTTTTCTGGGCCGAATGGGCGAGAAGGCACTGCCTCTGTACCAATTGATGAAGAAAAGTGACAAGTTTGTCTGGACTCCGCAAGCGGATGTGGCATTCAATGAGCTGAAAGCAATGCTGGCTAGTGCTCCCATCTTGGCTAGTCCGCTACCCAAGGAGCCAATGCTGCTGTACATCGCTGCGACTAACCGAGTAGTGAGTGTGGTGATTGTGGTGGAACGAGAAGAAGAAGGCAAGAGTGTGCAGCGCCCAGTGTACTACCTCAGTGAAGTGCTGTCCAGCTCCAAGCAGAACTACCCGCGCTACCAGAAGATGACCTACGGCGTGTACCTGGGCGCCAAGAAGCTAAAGCATTACTTCCAAGAGCATCCTATCACGATTGTGAGCTCTGCTCCCATCTCGGATATCATGGGTAACAAGGAGGCGAGTGGCAGAGTAGCCAAATGGGCAATCGAGCTGGCCGCGTATGCACCCGCGTACGCGAGAAGAGAAGCCATCAAGTCTCAGATTCTGGCGGAATTCCTGGTGGATTGGGCCGAGGTGCAGTATGAACCTCCTGCTCCAGTTTCTAATTACTGGAAAATGCACTTTGATGGCTCGAAGGTGAAGGAAGGCCTTGGTGCTGGCGTAGTGCTTACGTCACCCAAGCGAGATCAACTCAAGTATGTGCTGCAGATTCATTTCAAAGCATCCAACAACGTAGCAGAGTACGAGGCAGTGGTGCATGGCTTGCGAGTAGCCAAGGAGGTTGGCGTGCAGCGCATTATATGCTATGGCGATTCAGATCTGGTGGTGCAGCAAGTCTCTGGCACTTGGGATGCTCTAGATGCCAACATGGCATCGTATCGCTTCCTGGTGCAGTCCATGACTGGATTCTTCGAGGGCTGCGAGTTCCAGCACATCCACCGAGCAGAGAACGAAGCGGCAGATGAGCTGTCCAAGTTGGGATCTTCTCGGCAATCCATCCCGGCGGGAGTTGCCTTGGAGCACTTGAGGAAGCCGTCCATCAAGCCTTCTCCCAACTCGGAGTCCATATTTGTTCCTTCTCTGCCAAGTGAGGAATCTGATCCCATGGAGATTGACTGAGAGAATGCTACAGGAGACCCGGGGACTGCCTTTCCTTACTCGGGGACTGCCACTCCTTACTCGGGGACTGCCACTCCTTACTCGGGGACTGCCACTCCTTACTCGGGGACTGCCACTCCTTACTCGGGGATTGCCACTCCATACTCGGGGACTGCCACTCCTTACTCGGGGACTGCCACTCCTTACTCGAGGACTGTTGTCCTTAACCCGGGGACTGTCGCGTTCATTGAGGAAGTCCTTGCTAATCGGTCTGGGCTTCAGAGAAGTGCTCCCATCCCTAAAGAGCAACCAGAGGTACCCGTCCCAATGGAAGTGGACGAACCAGTGTTTCCCACACGGGAGACACCGAGTTGGGCTATGCCCATATTATCCTTTCTAAGGGACGGTACTCTGCCAGAAGATGAGGTGACTTCAAGACAGATTCAGAGAAGATCTAAGGGCTACACTATAGTCCGAGATGTGCTGCACAAGAGAAGTGCCACCGGCGTGCTACAACGTTGTGTGGACCCAGCAGAAGGAGAAGAGATCCTGGTAGAGATACACCAAGGAGAGTGCGGGCATCACGCCTCTTCTCGGGCATTGGTCAAGAAAGCTTTTCGGCATGGCTTCTACTGGCTCACAGCTCTGCAGCAAGCCTAAGACATCATGAGGAAGTGCAATGGCTGCCAGATGTTCGCAAGTAAGATTCACATGCCTGCTTCCGAGCTGAAAACCATTCCTATCACTTGGCCATTTGTTGTTTGGTGTTTGGACATGGTCGGACCCTTCCAGCCGGCTAGAGGCAACATGACTCACATCTTGGTCATGGTGGACAAATTCACCAAGTGGATCGAGGTGAAGCCTATTCGGAGGTGCGATGGGGCCACAGCTGTGAAGTTCGTGAAGGATGTGATCCTGAGATATGGCTACCCGCACAGCATCATCACCGACAACGGCACAAATTTTGCTGAGGGAGCAATGGTTTGATTCTGCAGAGATAAGCACATCCGACTAGATGTTGCGTCTGTTGCGCATCCAGCCTCCAATGGACAAGTTGAAAGAGCAAACGGCATGGTACTGGCAGGCATAAAGCCAAGGCTGATGGAGCCACTGCTGAAAACACCTGGGTGTTGGCTAGACGAGTTGCCAGCGGTGTTGTGGAGTCTACGGACTACCCCTAACCGGTCAACCGGCTACACGCCATTCTTCTTGGTTTACGGGGCTGAGGCCGTGTTGCCAATAGACCTAGAGCATGACTCCCCCGGGTAACCCTCTACACTGAGGTGGAGGCGAGAGAAGCTCGAGAAGACGACGTTGACCTGCTTGAAGAAGCAAGAGAGCTGACTCTGTCACGTTCGGCTGTCTACCAGCAAAACCTGCGGCGTTATCATAGCCGAAAGGTGAACCCAAGGGTTTTCCGAGAAGGAGACTTGGTCCTTAGGCTTGTGCAGCGCACAGCCAGGATGCACAAGTTGTCTCCTCCATGGGAAGGGCCTTTCATTGTGAGCAAAGCGCTGCACAACGATGCTTACTATCTTATAGATGCGCGCCCACCACAGGCGAACAGGGCAGATAAAGCTGGAGAGGAAACCAAGCGCCCTTGGAATGTAGCTCTACTCCGTCGTTTTCATTCGTGAGCAAAGATGTGTATGTACCCTCTTATCCGAGTTGAAATTCTATTCTGCAATCTGAAATTGATCTCGTGGACTGCCCTCGTCCAAAATTGCTTTAAGTGTTTCTACTCGGCTTTACCTTTTGCTTATTCGGTTGCTCTACTTCAAAATTCAAAGGTACATTGAGTACTGTGTTTAAACCTACATGCCAACTCTTCGACTTTGCTGCTGTCCGAAACCCGGCTTCATGGCAAGCAAGAGAACAAGCAAAAGGTCCATGAGCACAAGAAAAATTACTAAGGAAAGGAAGAGTGCAGGAACCGAGTAGGGTGCTTTTATTACCGTTCTGTGTCTTATCTTTTCGGCTAAGTGGTGGGCTGCGTTACTATGATTGTTTCTAAGCGGCTAAGTATTTGCAGCTCTACTCTTTAACTCTTGTGACTCGAATACCAAAAAAGCAACAAGTTGCGGGTAGAGCTGAGACGAAAAGGGAGAGTGAATAAGAAATGCAACTCGGGGACTCGCATGATAACGCAACTCGGCATCAAGCCCGGGCTGAACAAATTGATTAAGTTGAAAATAACATGTGGGAATAAAAATGAGTAGCAACGGAATAAATAGTCTGATACATTTGCACCCGGCATCCCGGGGATCTGATAAGTGTTTGAGAAATAAAGTTGCAGGATAAGACTCAGGTTGAGGCGGCGTTCTCAGTGCTAGCCTTGGCCGCCTCCTCCTCAGCAGTGGCCTTGGTCGTGTCCAGGCTGGCGTCAACAGACTTCGCTGCTTCGTCCTCGGCGTTGGGCTCGGTGGCTATCTGGTCTGAAGTGGCCGTGGCCACCTAGACGGGCGTTGTCGGCAGAGGTGGAGCCGCTGGCTTGGGCGCGAAGGTTGACGGTGTCGTCAAGGGCAGCTCCCGACGAGGTGCCGAACTCGAGCGCGGAGGTGTCGATCGACATCTCCACGTTCTCGTCCTCCTCATCGCTACCCGCGATGACCGCGGCCTTCCCCTTCCCGTCCTTGGCAGCTGGAGAGTCGAAGAAGCTCAGGTCCGGCTCGTCAGTGTCCATCTCCTCTTCTTCATCCTCCTCCTCGCCCTCGTCCACCTCGGTGTCGGGCTCAGTGAGGCTGTCGATGAAGGTCGCTGTGTCGGCATACTGCGCGATCTCGTGAGCAATCACCTGGCGAATAGCCACGCAGTCGGGGTCCTTCTCCCACTTGGAGTCTCGGCGCATC
Organism: Alopecurus myosuroides; assembly: GCA_028641055.1. Taxonomy (NCBI): domain Eukaryota; kingdom Viridiplantae; phylum Streptophyta; class Magnoliopsida; order Poales; family Poaceae; genus Alopecurus; species Alopecurus myosuroides. Next base: position 100,560,729 of record CM054060.1, read on the forward strand.
TCGCGGATGATCTGCATGTTCAAGTTCTCGTACCAAGTGGTGACGAAGAGCAGCATCATGTCTGCACCCGCCCGAGCTCCCGAGGCGCGCCATTTCTTCAATTCAGCTTTCACGCGCTGCAGCTTCAAGGCAAGCCCAGAGATCGTTGTCAGCGCGGAGTCCTCAGGCCAGAAGACGCTGTGGATCTGGAAGGCGACACGCACCAACTCGGTGCCCACGCCCGCCAGCCGCGGACACTGGCTCTGCATAATCAGGATACTCTCCTCGATTTCTGCTCTGGTGTCCATAGGCTCGCCCTTCTCAGCACGAGCTGCTCGGATCTTTTCCAGGGCGGGCACACTAGAGGATTCAAGGTTGGGAAAGATTCCTGCAAGAGCTATCGAAAAGACCAGAAACGATAACAGAGTGGAAGCGTGAAAAGAGAAGCAGAGAAGAACGGTGCAGCCGAGTAGCGGAGAAGCGGAGAAAAGGGAAAAACTTACTGTTCAGATCATGGCGCAGCCCTAACAGCTGGGTCTTCCATGTTTCCTCGTTGGAGATGTGCTTCTCTTGGATCAAGCGGAGCTCCTCTAGCTGAGTGAAGAGCCCAGCGTTGCTTTTTGTCAGCACCTCACACTCCTGCTTGAGGGTTCTCTCCCTGGCCTTGGCTGCTGCTTCGCTCTTCGCCTTCTCGGCGATCACTCTATCCCTCTCGGCACCAAGGTTGATAGCATCCTGGAGCGCAGCCTGCAGCTGGACTTGGAGCTTCTCCATCTCGGTAGTGTGCTCCTTCATCAACTCGACAGCCTGGCTGGACAGCTGCTGCTGCACCTCAGCCGGTTTGAGGCAGTCTTGATGCTCCTCAGCGAATTTCTTATGATCTTCTGCGGGAGGCAAAGCACGGTTAGCAGAGAAGCGAAAGGAAGAAGCACAGGAAAGGCCGAGTAGATGGCAGCGTACCTTCCAATCTCTTGATGGTGGCCTGGCCATTCTCGACGAAGGCACGGCAGTTCTCGTGCTCGTCAGACAGGCCTTCAGCTTCCCTGCATAGTGAAATTAGTTAGCGCAAAAAGCAAAAGCGGGCGTAAACACCAAACGCAAGAACCGCGCAGCTAGAAGCGTACCTTCAACTTCAGACAGCCTCAGAGTGATGTTCATCACTTCCTTGTCGGCTTCTTCGGCGATCGTCTTCTCTTTTTCCAAGGCGGCAATGCGCCTCTTGGCAATGGCATGATTCCAGAGTAGCCGACGATGCAAGTTAGTCCATTTCAGTACGCTATTCTGAGAAGCAAAAGAAACAAGAATCAGGCAAAGTACTTGAGATTCAACTCGAGAAGGCGGCTACTCGGGAGAGTGTCCGCCTACTCGGCCAGAATCTCGGGGACTGGGTGATGGATAAGGAAAAGAGGAAGAGCAGAAAAGAAGTGAAAATGCAACTCGGAGAGGATGATTAGGAACTTACCGCGTAGGATTTCTCGAGGTCCTCGGCGTTCTTGCGGTGGACAAACATCTTGGCAGCAAGTGTAGCAGAGGTGGTCGAGACGGTCATGGGTTTGCAACCCAAGTCCACCTTGTTCCAATCCTGACGCATATGGTCGATGTCGCCCAGATCGATGCCGTTCCAGTTGGGGTTGCCGAGAACTTTGCTGTCCCACTTGGCGTCGATGAAGCCGATCAGGTCGAGTACTTGCTCGAGGCTCTGGGACGTTATCGCCTGGTCTTGAACTCCCCGAGAAGCAATGGAGACGGACTTGTCTTGATTTGGGGCCGGGGGCCTGGAGTCCACTGCCACGGCTTTCCTCCCTTTCTGAATAGCAAGATCCCGGTCCTTGGGGGAGAAGCCGACCTGGTGCTGATGGCTAACCTTCACCATGTAATCAAGGTAGCAGGGCTGATCAGCTGTAGCGGCGGCGGCAGGAACCGCATTGGGATCGCGGATAACCAGCTGCCTGGACTGGCCAGTTGATGTTGGCGGCGGCATGTCGGCAGCCCGCTTCTTCGTCTTCTCCTTCTGGGCAGTTGGCTTCGCGACAACCGACTTCTCGGTTTTCTGCTTCTCGGTCTTCTTCTCCTCAGCCTTCTCCTTCTCGGTGGCTTTCTTCTCGGCTGCCTCCTTTTCTGCAGCATCTTGGGCACTCTTCCTTGTAAGCAGCCTGGCCGGAGGGCTGGGTGCAGCCTCGGTTGTATGCACCAAGGAGGAGTCAGGCTGAGCGCTACCCTGATCTGTTGGTGGCGCCAGGGGCGCGCTATCCGGTGCGGCATCAGGCTGGGCGCTACCCTGCGCGGCGACTGGTTGCACGTCGCTCAGAGGGTAATGCCCAGTCGCGTCTTCTACCCGCTGCTCGGCAGCGGGATCCGGCTGTGAGATATCCATCTCTTCTACCCGCGGCTGGGCCGCGGGGTCTTCTAGTCCAGCAGCCCCTGTTGCTGGCTGCTCCTCTCCTTCTTCCTGCCGCTCAAGGGCGGCGTCGTGGTGCATCTCTGTATTTTGATCTTGGTTCCCCTCGGCGGTGTCGGCCGGAGGAGAAGGTGGCTTCTCTTGGTGAGCAGCGTCCTGCGCCTCCTGCTCTGCGCGGGACTGCTGCTCCATCTCGGCTGTCTGGGCATCGGTGCCCTCTGTTGATGCATTGGCGGCGTCGTTCTCATCACCGTCGAGGTCAATTAGATTGTCGACATCAACGGCAGCCTTCTTCTGAATATCGGTGGACGCAAGAGCGGCATCCGCGTCCAAGGGGGCTCTGAAGAGAAAATTGGGGTCAGAAATAAGAAGAGGGCAGAGGAAATCAAGAGAAAACAGCGAGGCAAAAGGATTGGGAGTCAACCGAGAAGAACAAAGTAAACAGAAACATGCAACCGAGAAGGAACTTACCCCTTGCGGGAAGGAATCGCTGGCTTCTTTCTCTTCACGACCTTCTTGGTCGCCTTTTCGGTCGCCTTCTTCTTCTTGGCGGGAGGTTCTTGGGCGCCACTGCCTGTCCGTTTGCGGGTGGCAGGAGCAGCAACTGCGAGAGGCTTGACGACCTGGGCCGCCTCGTCCTCGTCCTCATCCTCGTCTTCGCCGCCAGCATCAGCGACATCTGTGAAATAGAAGGGAAGAAGAGCACTTCAGAAGCAGAAAGCGATTGGTTTGCGCTACTCGCAGTCAGAGGGGATAAGTTCAAATTACCTTCAACTTCATCATCAGACCAGTCGCGAAGGGACGATTCCGCGGGAGGATCACCCGCCTGCGCGGCGACAGAAGAATCGAGCTGGTCCGTGGTCTCGAAGGAGGCCTGGTCATCTTCCTCTCGGTCAGATGACCAGTTGCCCTCAAAGCGCTCACAGCTCTCAGCAAGCTGGCGATCAAGGACCTGAAAGACAGAGAAACATTGCAAATTAGCCGAGTAGCGTGAAGGCATTCTACCCGGATGGGCGTGCAAACACAAAGCACACTAAGCCAAGGGAAATTTGCTAAGTGTCCTACTCGGCAAGGCGTGCAAACAGCAAGCACATTAAGCCTAAGTGTTTCTTCTAAGTATGCTACTCGGCAAGGCGTGCAAACATCAAGCATACTAAGCCTAGGCAATTCTGCAGAGTGCGCTACTCGGCGCGGAATGCAATTGCTAGTCGTGGCAAAGAGAGAAGGTTATCTACTCGGATTACATGTATACTGGAAGCAGAGTAAGGAGAACGTACCCGTGGAATCGGCTTCGTGCGGCTGAAGGGGATGAACCCATACTGCCAGTTATCTCGAAGGCCCGTGGTCAGGATGGACCTTGCGTGCGCGGCGACTTCCGCGTTGCTGAGCTCGAACGTGGTCGTCCGAGTGCAGTCGCGGGGGCCTCCCAGGTAGCACATTGGGTGGGAGCGTTGCTGCAGAGGCAGCACCCGGTTCCGGATCCAGCAGGCGACGGGGTCATCGCTCTTGAGGCCCTCTCCGATTAGCTCAGCGAGCCGCTCCTCCATCTGCACGGTGTTGCGGTCATTGGAGGGCTTCGTCTTCCAGTTCTGCCCGGATGGAGCCCGGTTGCTCCAGGCAGGCAGGTTGATGCGGTCCGTTACCTTTCCCCCCTTCGTGGCGGGGATATTCTTCACGTAGAGGAAGGATTTTTGCCACATACGGACGGAATCCAAGCCCTTGATGCGAGGGTGGTTGGTTCCCGTCCGCTGCACCATCATGGCGCTGCCGGTGTCGGTTACCCGGCTGCCAGTGGCCGCGCCGTCCTTCTTCCCGGTGCTCTGCTGACGGAGGTGGAAGTACTTCAGCCATGTCTGCACCGTGGGGCGGACGCCGAGAAAGGCCTCGCACACCACGGTGTGATAGGCGAGGAAGACGACAGCGTTTGGGGGGAGATGATGCATCTGAACCCCGTAGTGGTCCAGGAAAGAGCGGAGGAAATCGGATGCCGGCAGGCCGAATCCTCACGCGAAGTGCGCGAGGAAGACGACATGCTCGCCCTCCCGCGGGGCCGGAACAAGTTCGCCGTCGGACGGCCGGCACTGAACACCAGGAGGAACCCTCCGGGTGTTCACGAGCCAGGAGCAGTCATCGACGGTGACATCTGAACCAGCCCAGCCGGCGCGAGCAGCCATGGCACCGAGTGAGAAAGCGGTGGAAGGATTGGAAGAGTCTGTTGGAAAGAATGAATCCGCGGCGGCGCAAAGAGTTGCGCGGCGGCGGAGCGCTCGGTGGCGGAGAAGAAACAGAGAGGCGAAAGAAGAAAGTACGGAGGAAGGAGAAAAGGAAGTTACCGATGGGGGTATTTATACCCTCTCCTCAGATTACCGTTACCATCGGGGTAGTGGGATCGATCATGGCCATAACTCTCGTGTGGTGGGGCCTGTGGCCGGTTAGAAACGCACGCCAGCGCGGAACGCGCGCGTAACGGCCACAGTTGATCCCACGACCAGATCGTGGCCTATTACTGCGCTTGATGGGACATGACGAGCCGGTGGGCCCGCTCCATGAAAACTGGGCGCGTGGCACGTCGTGTCCTGGGCAACGAGACGTCGGGGTCGCTGATGCACGACACGTGTCCAGTTGCGGCACGGAAGGCTGGATCGTGCTCTACGCTGCAGAGGCTCTGCCTGAGAAATTCTCTAAGTCCTTTTACTCGGACGCCGAGAAGGAGACTAGTTCTATTCGGAAGAAAAGAGACCCAAAGCACCTTCCAGAGTGCTACTCGGAGGTTTTACTCGGCATCTTGAGGCTCAAGTGCTGTGTTGCAAAGATTGGTTTTAAGCTGGCAGAGCCTAGTGAACGAGTTCGCAAGACTCTACCAGCTTCGGGGACTGCTGTCGGGGGGTTACCCCCGAGTAGGGTAAAGGCAAGTGGTAAAGGCAACAGTCAGAAGGGAAGTTTGGTCGAGTAGCCGCCTACCCGGTACTCGCTACCCGGTCGACTGCTACCCGGTCCTACGAAAAGATGACCAGAAGGAGATATCAAGAGAGTTATGTCCATTCGAGTAGAAGAGCTGGTCCGAGTAAGATTGGCGGGAATCTACTCGGGCCAGAAGTCAAAGGAGCCGTTTTGACACAGGATCCCGCGTATCCTGGGTCCGTACTTGGCACTATTCAAACTACTGTTCATCTGGGACCGGCCTGCCTGACAGTGACAGTGTGGAAGCAGGCGGTCGCAGGATAAGGGGGCCCTACTCTGTGTTTGGCACAGTGATACCAGACTGTCCCCTTGGTTTTGCCCAACGACTTTCCGGATGCAGCCAAGATTAGAAACCAAAGCTGTCAGCGAGAACTCGGAAGAAGGACGATGTGCACACTATGTCGACACTTGTCCATGTTTGGACGTACCTGGCTGGGCACCGTGTATATAAGGTGCCCCGCCGCCTCCTGCGTGAGGGATCGCATGCTGGGAGACTGGGAAACCCTAGATTCTTGACCTAGTTCATCACGTAGAGAGAAGAGTGGCTACTCGGTAGCAAGAACATCGTATTGTGGCTACTCGGTGAGACATCAGAATACAAAGAGAAAGGCAGGAGTAGGGGTTTTACCTCCTCACGAGGGCCCTGAACCTGGGTAGATCGTGTTGTTTGCATTGCTCAGTTCTTATCTCACGCGGCTACTCGTCGCGTGATCCCTCCCCGAGCACCTCCAGCGTCCATCCTTCCCACATCTTTAGCCATCCTATGGCATCTGCCGTGACACCACCACGACAGTTTGGGTCCACCTGTCATGGACTGCCGATGCTTCTCAGCCACACCCGCACCTCGTCAGTGCCCTCGTGGCACGAGGGCCCGCTGGTCAGCCTCTCTGGCTAGAGTGCCCGTTGGTAGAACTCTCCCAGATCCAGATCTGGATCTGGAATCTCGCATCCAGGCCCCTTCCCTTTCCTATTTTAAACCGGAGCCCTCCATTCTTCTGTTTCCATCACAAGCACGTCCCTGTTTTTGGCAGGAACCACCCCTAACTTCAAATGCTCATATCTTTTGTTTTACTAATCCAAATAACACAAACTTTATGTCTATCTTTATCAGAAAAATGCAAGGAATATTAATGTTTCATTCATGCTCATGTTTGCATCTTTAATCTTGCATTTTAGTAGTGCTATGCATGTCACATACATAATTAAACATGGAATATGTTTGGGTACTTAATTTAAATTGTGCTCTATTCCATTTAATCTTGTGTAGCTCACTTATGAACCGTTCTCCATGATAATCAACATTTAATTTGATGTTTAGCTAAATAACTTGAACCCATAAATAAATTGTTCGGACTTTGGGTCCAATTAAATTGGTTAAGTTGCATCTCGCATGTCATGCATCCATATCTTGATCATGCTGGATTTTTATCGTAGTAGTAAGAGTTGCATCCGTTATTTCTTCTAGTGCTTTGCTTCTTCGCGGATAGGACGTTGATATGATGTGAGCACCGACAAGTTCTGCCACTTCTACAAGTTGGATTTCCAAGCAAGCTTTACTCACTTGCTACCTATGGCTGCCGTTCCTCACTTGTTACCGATTCTTTCTGTTGTCTTTATTCTAGCCTTATGATTCGATGCTTGTGTGTCGGTCCTATCATATGTTTACCTTGCAACCATGATATAGCCTTCCCTCCACTTCCTATTAACTGTTGTTTGTTTACCTTGTTGGCCCTCGTGTCGTAGTTGCTTGCTTAGTGTTGTTTGCGCTCGAGTCTTGTTTTCCTTTGTCCAGTCAACTGTTTAGTTTGATAGTTGGGTTACAACTTAATCACCATCATGTTAATGTCTGGGGTAATAATAATCTGATGATAAGACACCGGCAGGAGGCCCGACGTGGTTTTGAGGCCTGCTAGTGTCGACTCTAGGAAAGAGTCTTGTCCACCGATCCATGATGAGCACGCCAACCGCATCCGGGAGGTAGTATGGGACCCCCCTTGACTTAGACCTGATTTGCAGCTTGTGCAAAGAGCCACACTTAGTTCGGGTGTTCCATTTGCTCATATGCATTACACATGATATGCACGAACGGATTGGTACCCCGTGGAAGATGAAGACTCATACATATAGGGCAAGGCCTGTGGTGCCGGGGTGTGTGGTTACACCCTTGCGCTTAGGTAAGGTCGGACTGGCCGGGACCTTATAGCTCTGTGGCTCCTAGGATGAGTTGTAGAGAAGGAATGGGTCGTGTCGATCCAACCTGAGTTTTAGTTGGTGGCTCGAGTGTGTACGGGTACTATAGCGCACCCTGCATGGATAAATCTTCTCTAGAAGCCGTGTTGTCCGCGGTTATGTGGCAACTTGGTGAAAGTGCTAGCTAACAAGTACTCAGACAACTTACACTTAATGATGATAACTTGACTAGTAATATAGATTACCTCCGCCATCAAAATGAATGCCACCTTAATCAACAATGTGATTTTCCTTGGGTTGCTTCCTTAGTAGGGGGTAATCCTGGATGTGTTTTGTTTTGGTGAGTAGTTATAGTTGGTTTCATCATGCTCTCTCATCCCTTTATAATAGACGAGAGTTGTAGCGCGTCTCTGTAGATTGCTTAGTGCTGCCCGCTGCCACTTCATTACAACAACTCCTTCCTTTGTACCCAAAGTATTTGTATCTTGTGATGATTGGTTGCACTGATATGTTGTGAGTATTGCTTTTCTCCTGTCGGTACATTCAAAGTACTGACCCCATGATTCGGGGTTGTATTCACAATGCAGTCAGCAGGTTTGAAGTTAACAACGTTAGCTTGGGAATCCCTCCGGCTTGGCCTGGGAAGGGATTGGACGCCATCGGTTATCTTCCGAACTCTTAGTCCAATTTGTATTTTGTCCGTAGTCGGATACTATTTCGTCTTTCACTGTTATTTGGATCTTTGTATTGTATCAGTTGTATTCTTGACTCGTTTGAGTTGTCTTGTATATATCTCTTCTGTCGTTGCTGTGGATTATTCGTGAACTGTTGTAATGTTATCATAAATGACAACCCAGGATCATATATTATGTGGATTTTGGCGGGAACGCCCAAATCCACATAGTAACCGATCCAGGGTCGTCACATGTATCCATATTTTCTTATGTTCCACGTTGTTTTCATGTTATTTGCTACATGTTTGCTATACACTTTATGTCCTTTTTATCGATTTTCTGGGACTAACCTATTGGCAAGATGCCATAGAGCGAGTTCTTGTTTTATGTTGTTTTTAGTTTCAGAAAAGTTGTTCTGGAAATATTCTCGGAATTGGATGTTTCGAAGCCCAGAAGTCTTAGAATTCCCGGAGGAGACCCGGAGGGGGGCACAGGGGCTCCACACCATAGGGCGGCGCGCCCCTGGCCGCACCATGGTGTGGTGTGGCCCCCCTGGCCGCCAACCGACGCTGCCCATTCTACTATTTATTCCCATCGGAAGGTTAACCTTAAAAATTCCACCTTTTCCACGAAAAACACCCGAGGCTGCTGTCATCGTCAACCCGAGTTCGGGAGGGTTCTGGAGTTCTCCCCGGCACCCTGCCGGGAGGGGGAATCATCACCGGAGGGCTCTACACCACCATGCCCGCCTCCGGAATGATGCGTGAGTAGTTTATCCTTGGACTACGGGTCTATAGCAGTAGCTAGATGGTTTTTCTCTCCTCTTTATGCCTCACGTTTAGATCTTGTGAGCTCCCCTACATGATCAAGATCATCTTATTGTAATGCTACATGTTGTGTTTGCTGGGATCCGATGAATATTTAATGCTATGTCTCTTGATTTTCAATCTATCATGTTATCTTCATGTGTATGTTATTTATGATCTTTCATGCTCTTTGTTGTTAGTAGATGATCTGGCCAAGTAGATGCTAGTGACTCCAAGAGGGAATATTTATGCTCGATAGTGGGTTCATGCCTCCTTTGCATCTGTGCTCGAGTGGCAGAAATGTGACGGGTGGAGGATGTGTTGTTGCCATTAGGGAGAAAACAACGATGTTTACATTACACACTTTCCTTACTGCGATTATCTGTTACTTGCAACTTAATACGCAAAGATTGCTCGGATGACATTCTGAGGGTGGATTATTAGTCATAGATGAAGTTGGATAACGGTCTTTGAGTCTTGCTGTAATGCCCGCATGAATCACATAGTAATCACTATGTCATGCATGTTTCAATATCTATCAAATGTCGGGCTGTAATTTGTTCATGAAACATGTTATTTATCTTCTATGGAGAGACACCACTAGTGAACTGTGGACCTTGTTCATTTCTTCATACTGATAATACAACCACTCCAATTATTGTTTCCACTATTTTCACACTACTACTGTTCTCATATTGTTCTCCTACAGTTTTCCACACCATATGTTTAACCATTTTGTTTTCAGCAAAACCGGTGAGATTGACAACCTCACTGCTTAGTCGGGGCAAAGTGAATTGATTGTGTTGTGTAGGTTCCACGGTGCTGCTGAACCGGTAGTGTGCCCTACCATATCAACTGCATCAACCTTCAAGAGTTGCGTCTTTCTCCTACTGGTCGATTCAACCTTGGTTTCTTTCCGAGAGAGAACTTGCTGTTGTGATATTCACACCTTCCTCTTGGGGTCTCCCAACAAGTGCAACATCTGCACCATCAGTTGCCACTAGGGATAAAACAACAATGCTTTGTCTAAGGAAAATTGTGTTGTTTACATTACGTACTTTACTTAATGCAATAATCTGTTACCTATAACTTAATACCCAAAGTTTGCTTGGATGATGTCCTGAGGGTGGATTATTAGTCATAGATGCAGTTGGATAACGGTCTATGTATCATGTTGTAATGACCAAATGAATCTCATGGTAGTCATCATGTCATGTATATGCATTACGGTGCAATCTCTATTTTGTCGATTGCCCAACTGTAATGTGTTCACTCAACATGTTATTTATCTGTTATGGAGAGACACCACTAGTGAACTGTGGACCCTGGTCCATTCTTTTACACTGATAATGCAACCTACTGCACACATTGTTCTCTTTTACTGCAAACACTGATAATACAACCGTGTTTGGATGGTTGGAGAGGGAGATCTAGGAGGTTGAAGCTTTCATTAATGGCTAGGAGAGAGAGTGGGAAAAGCTTGGGAATTTATAAGGTAGGGGAAGGCTTTAAATGCCCCTTTCCCAAAGTGGCCGTTGTGCAGTCCACGCAGCATCGGAGGCTCCGGTGGTCTTCACATACGCGCACATGCGAATCTCATTTTCTTCAATCTGGATCCTGCAGGGCGGAGGCTCCGGTGGTGCTGGCGGAGGTTCCGCCCACCGGAGGTTCACCGGAGGCTCCGCTCGAGCCTCCGCTCGTATGCACCCGAAGGTACTTTGAGCGGAGGTACCATCGGATGTATCACCGGAGGCCAACCTCATAGTGGGGCAGTGAAGCCAGCGGAGGCTCCGGTGGTTTTGGCGGAGGCTCCGCTGCAGCCTCCGCTCTTATTGTCGCACCCGGACTACTAGAGGATACTCACCGTACGAACTGAACAGTATTTTGGTTGGATTACGGGGCTTAACGGCTCCCGCGTCCCCTTACGGGTAGGCCAGCACTTATGTGCGACAACCAACCGTTACTTGTTCACCGTCGATGTAAACTATCCCGTAGAAATCAGGATACTACCATTGACGTACTTCATACCATACACACATGGTACGTCAACGGTTTTTGAACAAAAGGATAACACAACATGCCTCTAAGACACAAAAGATTGAAATAAGGTTGCAAATGGCCTTCACTAAGGCAGAAATAGCAAATACAATCATCCAGAGGACACATGTCCCAACATAGCATTCATTACATCAGCGGAAGCAATCAAAGGTGTCTGGGTACAGACAAATCCAACAGGCTTAAGAAGCCGGAGAAAATAAAGAAGACGAAGCCCATCCACGTAGGTCCTGGATCCAGCCCTGGTCCAGCTATCTACTCGTCTGCAGTCTCGTCAAACTCCACGAAGTAGCCATCCTGGTGGTCATCGTAGCCGTAGTCGTAGTCTGCGTAAACCACAGCCCCAAAGGGGTCAGTACAACAACGTACTGGCAAGCAAGACTCACAGTTCACCAAAGTGTAGCCCGTCAACACCAAGCACAGATGCCTTGGGATCAACGGAAGAAAAGGGTATGAAGATGCTGCAACTGGCTGCACTAACCATCTACAGAACATACTACAAGTTCTGGTGTAACAGAAGGAGATAAGATAGCGTATCGTAACCAACTATAGCTAACCACCAATCAAACCCATCCTGGATCTCGCCCCTTATCCAAAGAAGCAATCCGAGGATAACTCACACGGTTGGATTAATGATGGATCAAGTTGTTGTGTCAATAAGCCTATTACTAGTCAAGTTATCATTAGTTAGGTGTAAGTTCTTCTGAGTACTTGTTAGCCAGTACTTTCACCAAGTCAACCATAACCGCGGAAAACACGGCTTCTCGAGAAGATTTATCCCTGCAGGGGTGCACCAATTTGGCCGTACACGTAAGAATAACCCGCCAGATGGGAAGGCCTTTCCCACCAAGCGGGGCACTCAACACAATTCAACCTTTCCTCGCATCAAGCCCAAAGAACCACGTGCTGTGCGTGCGCGGCTAATCGAGCCCCCCGAAGAAAAGGAGGACCCTCATAGCACTGGAAGACCACGCCGCCCTAAATGCCGACTACAAAAGTTCCACCCTGGCCTCGGGTTTGTACCTGCATATGCGTGCATCAAATGGAAAGCCCGAACTAAGTGTGGTGATTTGGACGAGATGCGGATCGAGTCAAATTGAGGGGGGCGCCCATACACGCTTCCCACATGCGGATAGTGCGCTCATCATGGATCAGTAGACAAGACCCTTTTCCTATTAGGGTCGACACTAGCAGGCCTCAAAACCACGCCGGGCTTCCTGCCGGTGCCTTATCAGCAAATTATTATTACCTCAAATTAACAGGTGTTGTTTAACATCGAGCCCCAGAATATAACAGAATATAATAACAGAAAGTAACTGAAAACAGACTCGAGCAAAACAACCCTAAGCATGCTAGTAAGACACGGGCCCAAGCAACGGGGTTTTAGGACTGGAGGTGGTGGCAATATCAGGGTTTAGGGTATCATGTGATAGGTTCGTAACAGAAACAACTACCACTATGGCTAGCAGAAAAGAACAACGGAAAGTATCGGTAACCAATGTTGAAAGGAACACGATGGTTCATGTGAGTGATAACTTGCCTGCAAACCCAGTAGCCGGGTACTGAGCTAGATCCTCAGAAGGGGTGTCGTAAAGGTCGTCGGTATCAACGTCGTCGTCTATCCGAGAAGAAGCAAACAAACAAGGCAGAAATATAAACAATCATCATCATGGCATAGTGCACAATCAAATATGATGCATGACAAGTTAATAGATGCATCAAAATAAACTAATTGATATGACAACACAATTTGATTTGGACACATATGCAACTTTGAGTTGCATATGAAAAGCCCAAAGATTTTGGTTAGGTTATTTGTTTTCCAACTAAACAACAGGTGCTAGTGGTTTAGTATGATGCATGCAAAAGGAAAACAGCAAAATAACAACATTAGAATCAAATTAAAATAGGGTGTAGCAATTTAGAATTTTATTATTAACTTAGGGAATTTTGGGTGCCTTAAAGATGACACACAAATACTTGTTGTTTTCACCCATTTAAAATGTTCAAAACAAATAACAAAGTTGATATTTGAAAAGGTTATCAAATTTTAGTTGGATTACATGTTTCACATTTTGAAATTGGACTTAGGATTATTTAATTATGAATTAAACAATATTGAACCATTTTTAATTGCATTAAACAAGATTTAAATGGTTTAGGCAATTTTAATTATTCAAAACAGAAAACAAAAATTATATTTGAATAGGTTATTTAAAATGGTATGGAAAACATATTTTATTTGCATTTATTGGATTTATGAATAATTAGTTATGGAATTTATAATTTAGCATTTGAATTATTTAAATTTGAATTTTAAATGCATTTGTAATTTCCAAAACAGGACACAAATTGGATATTTGGAAAGTTTAGAAAATTTGGATCAGAAAACATATAAAGTTTTTATTTATTGGAATTATAAATTGGAAGTTATTAACTTTTGAATTTTTTGTTTAAATCTGCCAATTAAAAAATGATTTTTTGGAATTTACAGGAATTCGCACAAAACATTTGTTACCCACTGGCCCTCTACCCCTAGCCACTAACCAGTGGGCCACAGGCCACTGTGGCACTGCGCGCATGCTTGCGTGGCAGGGAGAGTCCATGCCAGGTGGGCCTGCTCGCGCTGGGAGCAAAAACAGCAAAAATGAGTTGGGGCTTGCGGGGCTCGAACCCGCGCCCTGCGCCACATTCAGAGAGTGCGCAACCAGTGCGCTGCGCTGCGGTGTTTGACAGATAGGGGAACGGTTTCAGGTTATTGTTCAACGCCGCGTTACTGAACTTTTTAACTGACGACGGAATTGTTCCACGGCTGACAGAAACAGAAACTCGCCGGCGGGAACTGAACGTGGTTGTGCTCGCTTGCGAGGGGATGTGTGCGTGGAAGGGTGCAGAACGTGCACGATGCAGTGATGGTGCAACAGAGGGGACGAGAGGGAAGAAGAACGGGTAGCTCACCGGGATTCGTCGAGGTTGCAGAGAAAACAGAGAGCTCGACGGCGGCGTTGCAGTGGATGGCGGCGAGGGTGTGGTCGATCTCCGGTGGCGTTCGGGTGTTTAAACAGGAGCGGGGAGAGAGGGCTTTTGATTCCCGGGGGTAGATGGCTAGATGGAGATGGGAGGTGGCGGCATTGTCGTCGGGTTCAGAGCTCCTGTCGCCGGTGGGTGGAGCAGAGGAGGGGATCTCGCCGGGGAAGCAACGAATGGCGGCGGCGGCGAGGGAATCGGGGCCTAGGGTTAGCTAGGGTTAGGTACGGGGCCCTAGGGCTCTACTTATAGGCGCGTCAGGGCGTCGCTGGCCACCGGAGTCGCTGCGGGGGTGCGGTGGCGCCTCCGATGCGCTGCCGTACCGCGCGACGAAGCCGATTAGAAGAGCAGCACGAATCTCCAAGCGTTACGCGCGGTTTAGTTGGGTTGGGCTGGCGCGCGCGTTAGGTTAGTGGGCTGGGTAGGGTTAGCTGCCGCGCGCGCTGTAGGTTTTGTTCCTTTTTTATTTTTTTCCTTCCTGTTTTTTTTTGTAGCTTTGCTTTTGGAATAAAAACATAGGTTTTTGTTTATAGCAAAATTTGGAAAAATTAGGATAACTTCCTTAGGTGAAAAGCAAACATTTGGTAGCTTTTGTTTTCGAAATTTTAAATGTTTGCTTGCTGTTTAAAAAATTGAACCAAATTGATTTGAAATTCCCAATATTAATTAATATTAGAAAACAAAGTAATTTCAATAGGGTTTCCCCTAGGGTTTTAAAGTGATTTAAAGAATTCCAACTAGTGGTGAACTTCATGGATTCAAAAGATTAATGATTTTGAGAAATGGTTTGAATTTGGAAATGATTTGAAATTAATTGATTAAAGTGATTGATTGAATTAAGCAACAATTTAATAATTGATCCAATATGAAATAATTGGAAGCAATTGATGTTTTTGATTTTGCAATTCTTTATTTGAAAGACTGTAACAGACAAGTGTGAAAACAAAGGTTGATTAAGTTTGACTTTCATTAAGAAAACAATGCAAACAGAAATAAAAATGAGGATGATGACATGATGCATTGCTTAAATAAAACAAGGAAGTAAAACAACTAGGGGTTTTCATACTTGGATGTTACAAAACGCCCCCCCTTGAAGGAATCGCGCCCCGAGATTCCTACGGAGAAGTGAAAATGTCCGGATACTTCTTGCGAAGATCCTCTTCGGTCTCCCACGTTGCCTCTTTATCGGAATGATGCGACCATTACACTTTCAAGAACTTGGTGCTCTTGTTGCGAGTCTTACGCTCGGTCTCATCGAGAATACGAATAGGGTGCTCCTCATAAGAGAGATCATCTTGCAGTTCGATGGAATCATGATCAACTGCACGATCTGGATCTTTGAAACACTTCTTGAGCTGTGACACGTGGAACACATCGTGCACCTTGGATAGCTTTTCTGGGAGTTCAAGACGATAAGCATTTTCTGCACGCCTTGAGAGAATGTTGAAAGGACCAATGTATCTTGGTGCCAGCTTTCCTTTCACACCGAAACGATGAGTGCCTCTGAGGGGAGTTACACGGAGATATGCCTTGTCACCAGGTGCATAGATCATATCCCTGTGCTTGCTATCATAATAGCTCTTCTGACGAGACTGAGCAATCCTGAGATTGTCACGAATGATACGAACTTTCTCCTTGGCTTCCTTAACAATGTCAGGGCCTAAAAGTGAACGTTCACCAGCTCCAGACCAATTGATTGGACTCCTGCATCTGCGACCATACAATGCCTCAAATGGTGCCATGCCTAGGCTTGCCTGGTAGCTGTTGTTGTAGGAGAATTCAGCATATGGAAGGCAATCCTCCCATTTCATGCCAAAGGAGAGACCACATGCTCTGAGCATATCCTCGAGAATCTGATTGACTCTTTCGACTTGCCCCAAAGACTGAGGGTGATAAGCTGTGCTGAACAGAAGTTTAGTGCCCAATGCTTCTTGAAAGCTTTTCCAGAAATGAGAAGTGAAGATACTTCCACGGTCTGAGCTTATTTCCAATGGAACACCATGAAGGGGAACAATCTTTGCTGTATAGAGCTCTGCTAACTGGCTAGCTGAGATAGTTTCCTTGACAGCAAAGAAATGAGCTACTTTAGTGAGACGATCAATAACAACGAAGATTGCATCGTTGCCCTTTTTGGACTTTGGAAACCCAGTAACGAAGTCCATTTCAATCATGTCCCACTTCCACTCAGGAATTTTCAGAGGTTGGAGTAGACCTGCTGTTTTCTGATGGACTGCCTTAACACGTTGACAAACGTCGCATTCAGAAACGTATTGAGCAATTTCACGTTTCATGCCAGGCCACCAATACAGAGTCTTAAGATCCTGGTACATCTTTGTACTTCCAGGGTGAATGGAGAGAGGAGTTTCATGAGCCTCCTTGAGAATGATATCTTTGAGACTTTGAACCTGAGGAACTGCAATGCGTCCTTCAAAGAACACAGTTCCTTTATCATCAACTGAGAAAGACTTGAATTTCTCCTTGCCTTCCTTGATGTGCTCAACCATCTTCTTGATTTCAATATCACGAAGTTGTTCAGAACGAATCTTGTCCTCGAGAGTTGGACTGGCTGTCAAGCTAGCAAGGTAGCCTTGAGGAACAAGACCAAGGTTCAGCTTCTGGAATTCTTCATGAAGTGGAGGTTGGCTTTCCATGATCATGAGATTATTGCAATATGACTTGCGACTGAGAGCATCGGCCATAACATTAGCCTTGCCTGGAGTGTAAGAAATGGTGAGATCAAAGTCTTTAATCTTCTCAATCCATCTCCTTTGCCTGAGGTTTAGATCTGGTTGAGTGAAGATGTATTTCAGACTCTTGTGATCGGAAAAGATTTCAGTTTTGTTACCCAACAAGTATTGTCTCCATTTCTTGAGGGCAAACACAACTGCTGCTAGCTCAAGATCATGAGTGGGATAGTTTTGCTCGTGTGGGTTCAACTGACGTGAAGCATAAGCCACAACTTGGCGTTCTTGCATAAGAACTGCTCCTAGGCCTTGGAGAGATGCATCACAGAATATCTGGAAAGGTTTGGTAGTATCTGGGCCAACCAGAACTGGGGTGGAAGTGAGTTTAGTCTTGAGGAGATTGAAACTCTCATCACACTGTGGAGTCCAAATGAACTTTTTGTCCTTCTTTGTGAGATCAGTGAGAGGTTTTGCAATCTTGGAAAAGTTTTGGACGAAACGACGGCAATAGCAAGCCAAGCCAAGAAAACTTCTGACTTGCTTCACCGTCTTAGGGGGTTTCCATTCAACAATTGCCTTAACCTTTTCAGGATCAATGGCTATGCCTTTGGCGGAGATGATATGACCAAGATATGCAACTTCTGGAATCCAGAACTCACATTTGGAAAACTTGGCATACAGACGATGCTCGCGAAGTTTCATGAGAGTGAGACGAAGGTGTTCTCCATGCTCTTCCTCGGATTTTGAGTAGACCAGAATATCATCGAGATATACCACAACGAACTTGTCGAGGTATTCATGGAAGACAGAATTCATGAGTCCTGAGAAGGTTGCCGGTGCATTGGTGAGACCAAAAGACATGACGGTGTATTCATATAGACTGTAACGAGTGGTGAAAGCTGTTTTTGGAATATCTTCCTTTCTGATCTTTATCTGATGGTAACCCATCCTCAAGTCCAACTTTGAGAATATTGAGGCTCCAGCAAGTTGGTCAAAAAGATCATCGATACGAGGAATTGGGTACTTGTTCTTGATGGTTTTCTCGTTGAGAGGACGATAGTCAACCACGAGTCTTTTTGTTTGATCCTTCTTGGCAACAAACAGAGTTGGGCAACCCCAAGCGGAGGAACTAGGCTGAATGTAACCTTTCTCCATGTACATATCGATTTGCTCCTTCAACAATTTCAGTTCAGGAGGAGCTATCTTGTATGGATGCTTAGAGATTGGTGCAGTACCTGGTTCAAGCTCGATCACGAACTCAACTGCTCTGTCCGGAGGCATCCCTGGCAATTCTTCTGGAAAGACGTCAGGGAATTCACAAACCACCGGAACATTTTCAAGCAGAGGTAGTGGTTTAGCATCCAGGGTGTACAGCTGAACAACACTTGATTCACTTGGAGAATAGACTATCTGGCCGGAAGGGTGGAACAGAGTTATTGACTTCTTAGCACAGTCAATCGTAGCTTTATTGGCCTTCAACCAATCCATGCCAAGGATGACATCAATGTCAGAATTGCCAAGCAGAATGAGGGAAGCAAGGAATATGTGACCTCCAATCAAGATCTGATTCTCATGACTGATCTTGGAAGTTTGCATAGTTGCTCCAGGGGAGTTTACTACTAGCGGGGAACCCAAACCAACAAAAGGTAGTTTAACTGCTGTAGCAAAGATCTTTGACACGAACGAATGCGATGCTCCGGTATCAAACAACACTTTAGCTGGGTTAGAGTTTACGGGGAATGTACCGAGAACGACGTCAGCAGCTTCCTCAGCTTTGTCGGCCTTGATATGATTCACCCTCGCGGTCCTCCCGACAGGCCTGTTGTTGGAGTTGAAGGCTTTAGACGGGGGAGCACGAACCATAGCCTGGTTGGTGTTGGGGCGAGGAGGTGGTGGAGGTAGCTGCTTCTGAGTGCACTTATCAGCGTAGTGCCCAGTCTCCTTGCACTTGAAGCAAGTGACGACACGAGGAGGACCTGGCCTTGGCTGCCCCATTGGAAACCTCTGACCCTGCATCTGAGATGGGTTGGGTGGGCGGGGACCAAAGCCTGGAGAAGCTTGGGCATTTGGAGCCCTAGTGACAGCACTGTTTGGCACCCAGATGCGGCGCTTCTGCGGAGGGGTGGTCATGTTGGAGGAGGAACCACCCTCACGCGAGTGCTTGCGCGACTCTTCGAACGCCTTGCGCCCATTCTCCTCATTGAGCGCGGTGTTCACGAGCTCCACGAAGTCCTTGCACTTGATGTTGGTGAGAGCGTACTTCAGTTCCGGGTTAAAACCTCGGCGGAACCTTGCCATCTTCTTGGCTTCAGTGGACACTTCGTCACCGGCGTATCGAGCGAGACGATTGAACTCGTTCTGGTAGCCGAGGACGTCCAGCTTGCCCTGTTTGAGAGAGCAGAATTCCTCACGCATCCTTTCCATGAGACCATCCGGGATGTGGTGCTTCAGGAAGGCATCCTTGAAACAACCCCAGGTGATAGGATAGCCAGCTCTCATGGTCTGGTAGTTCTCCCACCAGGTAGCTGCCTGACCCTTCAGTAGGTAGGTGGCGTACTTGACCTTATCTTCCTCAGCAACATGAGCAATCTCCAGAGCCCTGTTGATCTCCCTGATCCAGTCATCAGCATCGAGAGGCTCACGTGTTGCCACGAAAGCTCTCGGCCCCAGACTCAGAAACTCCTTGATGCTGACTCGCGGAGCATTCTGGTTGTTGTTCTGGTTAGCCTGGATCTGGGCCATCTGAGCCACGACCTGAGTCATCTGAGTCAACAGCTCCGTGAGCGGAGGTGGTTCAGGCATGGTGTTCCTGGTTGGAGGCATCCTGAACAGAAATGCATTTTAGCATAATAACAGCAAAGGATAGACTTGGTAACCGAAAGAGAGATTATTCCGACGCATGAATAGATAACCAACAGGTACATCATCACATGTTCAAATACATCAGAATATCCAACAGACCAACACATGGTTCGAATGCCACAGGATAACTAAACATAGCTAGGAACGGATACATCGGTACTCCCATGCTCATCACGCAGGACGGCGGCGAGTAGTACGATGAGAGATACGGTGCGGAGGAATCCCACGGAAGTAGGTATGACGACGATCCACGTAGAGCGGGACTGCTCTGAGAGAAACTCTCGGTGTGGTGAAGTAGAAAGCGTCGTCTCCCTGTGCTCCATAGCGGGGAATCCCTGTGTAACCAGCTCCGAGGTCGAGAAGTGGGCCTCTGATCGGCTCGTAACCTCCAGCATCTGGCAGCGGTAACCCAGCTGTCTGAACGCAACGTGCAAAGCGCTCATCTCCAACAAAGTCTGTGGTGTACGTCGCCAGACGAGTGAGAGCCAGGTGGAGCTGCTCCCTGACTGAGGCTAACTCCGGAGAAAGTGTGGAAGCAACTGCGTCACTGTTCCTCACGAACTGGGCAGTGGTGTGCAGCCTGGAGCTATCAGACTCGTAGGTATCCAGGTTGCTGTGGAGAGTGAAGTTAACTCCCGCCGACGTGATGTAACCACGGGGGATGTGACGATAGATGGAATCATCAAACCCCCAGTAGTCAGCACGGAGGACGGTGAGACTCACGTAAGCGGCCTGCTGCACAGCCATATCCACTGTGGAACCTACTGCCTCATAGCGGTGGACAACGCTCCTGCCATCATCCGACAGAATGTAGACGATAGCCCGGTAGCAAGTCTGGTCAAACTCTCGCTGCTGCTCGTAGACCTGGTACTCTGGTGCCCAACGGAACCCCAGATAGGTAACCATGTCTCTCAGCATCTCCGGATAACCGGCGGTGCTCTCACAGCGAGTCATCCGAACCACCTGCGGGTAGAACCTGAGATCCATCTGCAGATGATTTGGGAGGTTTTGATTAGACTCCGGTAGATGAAATGAAGTGGAAAACAACAGCAAGGTTTCAACGGACGAAAGGTTCTTTAGAAGAACAGGATATCGAAGCAACATCGGGAAAACGAGACCAAAAGTCCTGAGGTACTAAGGAGAACCCAAAACACGTGAAATCCTAACTTGAAAGTTTAGGTGAGAACAGAAAACAACGTTGCACTTCCTTACCAGAAAAGGGTGGGTGGGTGGGGAAAGAAGAAAAATGGCAGAATTCCTACTCTCACGCTTCATTTTTCCTATATAGCTACAAAATAGTTTCTAGACTCAACTGCGACCAGTAAAAAGGGATCCTACAGGCAGACAGGCTCTGATACCATTTGACGCACCCGGACTACTAGAGGATACTCACCGTACGAACTGAACAGTATTTTGGTTGGATTACGGGGCTTAACGGCTCCCGCGTCCCCTTACGGGTAGGCCAGCACTTATGTGCGACAACCAACCGTTACTTGTTCACCGTCGATGTAAACTATCCCGTAGAAATCAGGATACTACCATTGACGTACTTCATACCATACACACATGGTACGTCAACGGTTTTTGAACAAAAGGATAACACAACATGCCTCTAAGACACAAAAGATTGAAATAAGGTTGCAAATGGCCTTCACTAAGGCAGAAATAGCAAATACAATCATCCAGAGGACACATGTCCCAACATAGAATTCATTACATCAGCGGAAGCAATCAAAGGTGTCTGGGTACAGACAAATCCAACAGGCTTAAGAAGCCGGAGAAAATAAAGAAGACGAAGCCCATCCACGTAGGTCCTGGATCCAGCCCTGGTCCAGCTATCTACTCGTCTGCAGTCTCGTCAAACTCCACGAAGTAGCCATCCTGGTGGTCATCGTAGCCGTAGTCGTAGTCTGCGTAAACCACAGCCCCAAAGGGGTCAGTACAACAACGTACTGGCAAGCAAGACTCACAGTTCACCAAAGTGTAGCCCGTCAACACCAAGCACAGATGCCTTGGGATCAACGGAAGAAAAGGGTATGAAGATGCTGCAACTGGCTGCACTAACCATCTACAGAACATACTACAAGTTCTGGTGTAACAGAAGGAGATAAGATAGCGTATCGTAACCAACTATAGCTAACCACCAATCAAACCCATCCTGGATCTCGCCCCTTATCCAAAGAAGCAATCCGAGGATAACCCACACGGTTGGATTAATGATGGATCAAGTTGTTGTGTCAATAAGCCTATTACTAGTCAAGTTATCATTAGTTAGGTGTAAGTTGTTTTGAGTACTTGTTAGCCAGTACTTTCACCAAGTCAACCATAACCGCGGAAAACACGGCTTCTCGAGAAGATTTATCCCTGCAGGGGTGCACCAATTTGGCCGTACACGTAAGAATAACCCGCCAGATGGGAAGGCCTTTCCCACCAAGCGGGGCACTCAACACAATTCAACCTTTCCTCGCATCAAGCCCAAAGCACCACGTGCTGTGCGTGCGCGGCTAATCGAGCCCCCCGAAGAAAAGGAGGACCCTCATAGCACTGGAAGACCACGCCGCCCTAAATGCCGACTACAAAAGTTCCACCCTGGCCTCGGGTTCGTACCTGCATATGCGTGCATCAAATGGAAAGCCCGAACTAAGTGTGGTGATTTGGACGAGATGCGGATCGAGTCAAATTGAGGGGGGCGCCCATACACGCTTCCCACATGCGGATAGTGCGCTCATCATGGATCAGTAGACAAGACCCTTTTCCTATTAGGGTCGACACTAGCAGGCCTCAAAACCACGCCGGGCTTCCTGCCGGTGCCTTATCAGCAAATTATTATTACCTCAAATTAACAGGTGTTGTTTAACATCGAGCCCCAGAATATAACAGAATATAATAACAGAAAGTAACTGAAAACAGACTCGAGCAAAACAACCCTAAGCATGCTAGTAAGACACGGGCCCAAGCAACGGGGTTTTAGGACTGGAGGTGGTGGCAATATCAGGGTTTAGGGTATCATGTGATAGGTTCGTAACAGAAACAACTACCACTATGGCTAGCAGAAAAGAACAACGGAAAGTATCGGTAACCAATGTTGAAAGGAACACGATGGTTCATGTGAGTGATAACTTGCCTGCAAACCCAGTAGCCGGGTACTGAGCTAGATCCTCAGAAGGGGTGTCGTAAAGGTCGTCGGTATCAACGTCGTCGTCTATCCGAGAAGAAGCAAACAAACAAGGCAGAAATATAAACAATCATCATCATGGCATAGTGCACAATCAAATATGATGCATGACAAGTTAATAGATGCATCAAAATAAACTAATTGATATGACAACACAATTTGATTTGGACACATATGCAACTTTGAGTTGCATATGAAAAGCCCAAAGATTTTGGTTAGGTTATTTGTTTTCCAACTAAACAACAGGTGCTAGTGGTTTAGTATGATGCATGCAAAAGGAAAACAGCAAAATAACAACATTAGAATCAAATTAAAATAGGGTGTAGCAATTTAGAATTTTATTATTAACTTAGGGAATTTTTGGTGCCTTAAAGATGACACACAAATACTTGTTGTTTTCACCAATTTAAAATGTTCAAAACAAATAACAAAGTTGATATTTGAAAAGGTTATCAAATTTTAGTTGGATTACATGTTTCACATTTTGAAATTGGACTTAGGATTATTTAATTATGAATTAAACAATATTGAACAATTTTTAATTGCATTAAACAAGATTTAAATGGTTTAGGCAATTTTAATTATTCAAAACAGAAAACAAAAATTATATTTGAATAGGTTATTTAAAATGGTATGGAAAACATATTTTATTTGCATTTATTGGATTTATGAATAATTAGTTATGGAATTTATAATTTAGCATTTGAATTATTTAAATTTGAATTTTAAATGCATTTGTAATTTCCAAAACAGGACACAAATTGGATATTTTGAAAGTTTAGAAAATTTGGATCAGAAAACATATAAAGTTTTTATTTATTGGAATTATAAATTGGAAGTTATTAACTTTTGAAGTTTTTGTTTAAATCTGCCAATTAAAAAATGATTTTTGGAATTTACAGGAATTCGCACAGAAACATTTGTTACCCACTGGCCCTCTACCCCTAGCCACTAACCAGTGGGCCACAGGCCACTGTGGCACTGCGCGCATGCTTGCGTGGCAGGGAGAGTCCATGCCAGGTGGGCCTGCTCGCGCTGGGAGCAAAAACAGCAAAAATGAGTTGGGGCTTGCGGGGCTCGAACCCGCGCCCTGCGCCACATTCAGAGAGTGCGCAACCAGTGCGCTGCGCTGCGGTGTTTGACAGATAGGGGAACGGTTTCAGGTTATTGTTCAACGCCGCGTTACTGAACTTTTTAACTGACGACGGAATTGTTCCACGGCTGACAGAAACAGAAACTCGCCGGCGGGAACTGAACGTGGCCGTGCTCGCTTGCGAGGGGATGTGTGCGTGGAAGGGTGCAGAACGTGCACGATGCAGTGATGGTGCAACAGAGGGGACGAGAGGGAAGAAGAACGGGTAGCTCACCGGGATTCGTCGAGGTTTCAGAGAAAACAGAGAGCTCGACGGCGGCGTTGCAGTGGATGGCGGCGAGGGTGTGGTCGATCTCCGGTGGCGTTCGGGTGTTTAAACGGGAGCGGGGAGAGAGGGCTTTTGATTCCCGGGGGTAGATGGCTAGATGGAGATGGGAGGTGGCGGCATTGTCGTCGGGTTCAGAGCTCCTGTCGCCGGTGGGTGGAGCAGAGGAGGGGATCTCGCCGGGGAAGCAACGAATGGCGGCGGCGGCGAGGGAATAGGGGCCTAGGGTTAGCTAGGGTTAGGTACGGGGCCCTAGGGCTCTACTTATAGGCGCGTCAGGGCGTCGCTGGCCACCGGAGTCGCTGCGGGGGTGCGGTGGCGCCTCCGATGCGCTGCCGTACCGCGCGACGAAGCCGATTAGAAGAGCTGCACGAATCTCCAAGCGTTACGCGCGGTTTAGTTGGGTTGGGCTGGCGCGCGCGTTAGGTTAGTGGGCTGGGTAGGGTTAGCTGCCGCGCGCGCTGTAGGTTTTGTTCCTTTTTTATTTTTTTCCTTCCTGTTTTTTTTTTGTAGCTTTGCTTTTGGAATAAAAACATAGGTTTTTGGTTTATAGAAAAATTTGGAAAAATTAGGATAACTTCCTTAGGTGAAAAGCAAACATTTGGTAGCTTTTGTTTTCAAAATTTTAAATGTTTGCTTGCTGTTTAAAAAATTGAACCAAATTGATTTGAAATTCCCAATATTAATTAATATTAGAAAACAAAGTAATTTCAATAGGGTTTCCCCTAGGGGTTTAAAGTGATTTAAAGAATTCCAACTAGTGGTGAACTTCATGGATTCAAAAGATTAATGATTTTGAGAAATGGTTTGAATTTGGAAATGATTTGAAATTAATTGATTAAAGTGATTGATTGAATTAAGCAACAATTTAATAATTGATCCAATATGAAATAATTGGAAGCAATTGATGTTTTTGATTTTGCAATTCTTTATTTGAAAGATTGTAACAGACAAGTGTGAAAACAAAGGTTGATTAAGTTTGACTTTCATTAAGAAAACAATGCAAACAGAAATAAAAATGAGGATGATGACATGATGCATTGCTTAAATAAAACAAGGAAGTAAAACAACTAGGGGTTTTCATACTTGGATGTTACACTTATGCACGCGAAGGTGTTTTTAGCGGAGGCCACACCGGATGCTCCACCGGAGGCCAGCGCATGGAAGAGCTGGGAGATGCATGGGGCGGAGGTTCTGGTGGTTTCACCGGAGCCTCCGCTGCTTCCATAAATGGCACCCCAACTTTGTTTCTTCGAGCTCTTTCCATTAGAAACATTTTTGTAACCCATTGAGATTGTATACTTGATGAACCTGCACATTTTCATATATATCAAGTAGGACCTGCAAGTACTCTTAGATAGACATTAGTCCTATAGTTATGTTGTCATCAATTATCAAAATGGAAGATGATCTTTCATTCTCCCCCTTTTTGGTAATTGATGACAACATCCCTATTTGCATAGTTATAGCACACACAACATGGACGGAGCTCCTCCTAAAGATATGATCCCTTCATATTGAGAGAATTAAACAATATATATAGCTAAACACATAACAAGTGATAGAATCAAGGTACTAAGTTCACATAATGCATAACGAGGTTCACAACACACAATAATTAAACAAACGAAGTTTCCAAATAGCCAACTCTCTCAAGAAAGACGTAAGAGGCAAATCGAAAACATGCTTGAGAGATAACCCATGCAAATGCCCGCTCCTAAGTAGATATCTCTCCCCCTTTGGCATCAAGATACGAAAATAGGGAGGAGACCGATGCTAGCGTCCCAATGATCACTTGGAGGAGTTGTCCATGCTAGGAGGGAGGGCGCAACGGCGAGAGCTGGTGACCTATTCTCCTGGTTACTCATCAGACCACTCGATGATCTTCCCCTTGGAATCCTTGGCTTGCCACTTGTCCCAGTTGATGATGCTATCTTGCACCGGGAACTCCACAGACTCCCCACCATCACGACGAAAGTGATGCTCTGCATGTGCTGCCTTGCGGTGCTTAAGCTCCTTGTCATAGTGAAGTTCCCATTGATGCTGCTCAATCTTCTTATTCACTCGGAACACCTTCTTGAGAGCCCGAGCTATCCACTTGAAGTCATTGTTAGAAGGAGGAGGACGAGAGGGACCACCTTCTTCTTCTTCAGCTTCCTCATCAATAATTACTCGTGGTCTGGCCTTGCCTTTGCGAGCAGCGGGAGTGGGATGCACAATAGGATCGGTATGATCCTTAATGAGAAGTCGTTTCTCGGTGTGTGGGATCCAGTGAGTGTTATCAATTGGATATTCCGGGAACTTGTCACCCCATGCATGCAAGATGATCTTCATAATGAACAGCCGGAAGCAAGCGTTCTTCCTTTGCACTATAACATGCCATAGTTCATTACAAAGGTAGTCAAGTACATCGAGCTTCTGAGTCATGCCAGAGAGCCGCTTATCATGAGTAAGAAGCATGAGATTCTTGAGGAAACCTTGGATTTAATCAATGTTCCCCGCCTTGGGGTTGATAGTCTCTCCGATAGATGCGGAGCATAATATCATAAGTGGGATAGAGGACCTTGACAAACTCAACAACAAACTTCTTCCAGTGATAAATAGGAGCGAGTTGATCCTTGGAGAGTGATTGAGTATTGGGAGCATGAAAACGAAACCATCCACTGTCAAAATCCGGGCACTAGCAAAAGTTCCATGATCCGGGTAACCGCCAAGAAGAACTCGAACCTCGGACCACTTGATAGTGAGTTTCTGTCCCTTAGTTATCCAGATGAGATGACGCTCCGTTTCATTGGCCAGGTGCACAGTAGCCAAGAACTCACAAACCAATCCCTCATCATAATCTTGTTGCACTTTCATAATGGGAGCAAGGCCAAATGCATCAACAATTCCCATGGCTTCTCCAAAGTAATCGGGCTTCCTCTCCATATGACCAAAGTTGACAACGTGTTGAGGGGCAACATTCTCCTTGGGCTTCCTCATAAGTATCTCATGATAAATTTGAGCTTGAAAAACGGTGTGGAATCATGGGTCCTTACCCCGGATCTGTGGCATCAAGCGGTTGCGATCAACAATATATGGGTTCTCGCGACGAGTCTCCAAGAATACCGCCTCGGAAACTTGAGAGGCTGATTTCTCCTTGCGAGGTAAATTCTTCTCGGGAGCCGGGAATCTTGACTTGTGCTTGGGCTGAGATGGATCCAAAGTCTCCTCAATTTCATCAACTCTTGGAGCCTTGCGACTAGCAATGCTCTTGGAGCGAGTGCCCTTTCCCTTGGAACCAGAGGCACCTATGAAAGAGATATAGCAAGAAAAGCATGAAGAAGAGGTAATGCTCAAGTTTATATGATGCACAAATCTGGGAAACAAATAAATGGGAACATTAGGGATGAATAACAAAGGGGTTAGGGCACATGAACATATCCACCCTAAGAACCAAAGTGATTCATGCCTAATACTCACAATCTAGGTTTCTAGGGTTCGTACTCGTGATTTCCTACTCCAAAACCTAAATCCATTCATCTAGATGTGAAGAACATGTGGCTCCTAGTGCTTCCCCATCCATCAACTAGATGGGAGAGAGAGAGAGCTACATACCCGCATCCATGGTGGAAGGTGAGGGAAGAGGAAGATCCCGGAGCGGTCCAAGACAAGGAGGAGGGCCTCCCAGTGGTGGAGCACTCTTCCCGGCAGCGGAGACGTAGGGGGGGGGGCGGCGACAGTTTGTAGGAGGAAGAGGGAGGGGGAGTGGGGGGAATAAGATATTAGATCTTGTTGACCTTGCTCGCCCTAATCTTATCCCGTAGAACCGCAGCGGGTGGAGCCTTCGGTGGTTTCACTGAAGGTTACGTCCCCTGTCGACGAGGCGTTGTTCAGTATAGATCCGATGGACGAATTTCGCCCAGCGGAGGTACCGGTGGGCTACTGTGGACAGGCGCAACGGAGCCTCCGGTGGTTTCACCGGAGCCTCCGCCAGACCCATTCTTAGCACGTCGAGATCAGAAAAACGAGAGCATTCGGATAGAAAATAGTCTTCTGGAGCTTGGGTTGGAAGGTTGTAACTGTCATACAACAGATATTAATCTATGCGGGTTCGCAAGATGCAAAGAAATAAAATCCGAACCCGCGCAAGTTGTCAAGGGGGGATTGTATGTGCGTGAAAGAGCCAAAATAAAAACAACTCCCTGACTAGGAGGTTGGTGGTCGTGGCCACCATGTTTGAGTGTGTACTTTAGCACCGAGAAGATGTATCTTGGGTCCAAGAGTACTACTCACAATTAAGCACAATGAGTCACAAAATGACTAGATATGCAATGAAGTATTGATTTTCACATAATAAGAGGAGTGTGTACTCATGAGTTCAGTGATGCTCCCCCTATGTCCATGCCTACATCCAAACCTAATAACACATATAATGAAGGTACGTATGCAAGGTTTCAAGTGAAGTTGGATAAATCGATGACATTTAGTTCATTCCTCAAAGCTCGAAATCTTGGTTCATCAAGGGACTTCGTGAACATATCGTCAAGTTGATCCTTGGTGGACACATACGAGATATCAATATCACCCTTCTCAACGTGAACCCGAATAAAATGATGACGGATCTCAATGTGCTTCATCTTGGAATGAAGAGCGGGGTTGTAGGTGATCTTGATAGCACTCTCTTGATAAAACTCTCAGTGTCACAAACAAGAGGCGCCTTGTAAAAATGAATATCATAATCCTTAAAGGTTTGCCTCATCCAAAGCAATTGGGCACAACAACTTGCCGCAGAGATATACTCTGCCTCGGTGGTGGAGAGATTAATGTAGTTTTGCTTCTTTGAAGAACAACACACTAAGGAGCGACCAAGGAATTGGCAACCCCCGGATGTGGACTTCCTATCCGTCTTCTCTCCCGCATAATCCGCATCCGAATACCCGATGAGCCGAAAACTTGAACCATTGTGATACCAAAGACCAAAATTTGGGGTATGAACTAGATATCGAAAGATTCGTTTAACCTCTTCCAAATGACTTTTCCTCGGAGAGGCTTGAAACCTTGCACATTTACCTACTCTATACATGATATCCGGTCTAGATGCACAAAGGTAAAGCAAAGATCCAATCATGGAGTGGTATACCTTTTGATCTACCTCCTTAGCGTTGGGGTCGGGTTTCAAGTCAAGGGTTGTGGACATGGGAGTCTTCATAGGCTTGGCATCATGCATACTGAATCTCTTGAGCATGTATTGAGTGTATTTGGCTTGTTTGATGAAAGTTCCTTCAGATATTGATGTACTTCAAAGCCAAGGAAGTACTCCAATTCTCCCATCATAGACATCTCAAACTTATCGGTCATGAGCTTGCAAAACTCTTAATGAACAAAGTGTTAGTAGACCCAAAAATGATATCATCTACATAGAGTTTTTGAGAGCAACCACATATTTCATTGATAGAAAATCAAGTTACAATAAGCAACACATATGGAAACTAAAAGACAGACCGGGATAAAATGATTATCCTGAATTTGCAAATAAAACCCTAAAAGATCGAGAAATACAAAACGACCCCTAGGGTTTACTGCAACCACCGTAGCGAGCGGCCCCCATTTTCCTCCAACGCCGTCGAGACGAACGCCGAAAGAAACGCCGAGCCTCCACCATTGCAAGATCCGAGAAAGCACCATCGCCAACGAGGCTTTGTGAGTCGATGAACAGACCCGCTGCACGCAGCAAGGCACATGTCGCTGTGGCACGTCGACCGGGGGACGTCCCCGTGCTGTCTTGAACCAAGATATGTCGCCTCCCATCGACGAAGTCGGAGAGGAACGACAGATCCACCACCTCCGGACCAGCATCCGCGCTCCAGAAGAACCATCTCGCCCCGGCCGCCAGCGCCGTCGTGAATAACCACGAACGCCAGCGACACACCGAGAAACTAATCTCGCCAGATCTGAAGAACGGCGAGAAGACCAAGCTGTTGATCTGAAGGACCAATCAGCACACTTTGCCATCAACTCCGAGACGCCGCCCTGAAGGTCGCCGCCGGTATGGGAGTGGAGTTGGGACAGATTTATTTGCCCGGGCGTCGCTCCCACCACCCCAACGACGCCCCAAGAAAGCAGTAGGCTAACCCTAACTACAGACCGGCGCCGAAGCGCCATGGTCCCCACCTCCTCGCGTCGCCGGAGTGGCTAACGGAGGAGGTAGGGACCGGCGGCCGCCGCCGTAGTTGGAGCCTTAGGCGTCGCCTCCCAGATCGCCTCTGGCCAGGAGCGAAACGGTTCGCGTCAATTGGTTCCTGGCAGATCGTTCGTAGTACAGCAATATCTACATAGAGTTGGCATATGAACAAGTCACCTCAACCGTCTTGGTGAAGAGGGTGGGATCGATTAAACCAACATTAAACCCATGATCCACTAGAAACTCTCTAAGGTGCTCGTACCACACACGTGGAGCTTGCTTAAGTCCATAAAGTGCCTTATCGAGTTTATAGACATAATCAGGGTGGTTGGGATCCTCGAAACCCGGAGGTTGCTTGACATATACTAACTCGTTAATGGGACCATTTAGGAAAGCACTCTTAACATCCATTTGTTGTAACTTTAAATTATGATGATATGCATAAGCAAGTAAGATGCGAATGGATTCAAGACAAGCTCCGGGGGCAAAGGTTTCACCGAAATCAACACCTTCGACTTGAGAAAACCCTTGAGCCACCAATCTTGCCTTGTTGCGAATGAAAATACCATATTTGTCTTGCTCGATCTTGAACACCCATTTGGTGCCAATAACATTCTTGCAATCCTTGGGTCATGGCACTAACTTCCACACTTTGTTGGAGTCGAAGTTATTGAGTTCATCATGCATGGCTTCAAGCCAATCTTGATCTTCGAGAGCTTCATAGACCTTCTTGGGTTCAATGAAAGAGACAAAATCATGAGCCTTGCTAGAATCCGCCAATTGCCTCCTAGTGAAAACCCTTCCACGAACTTGCCGAAGTATCTTTTCCTCCGTGTGGCCCACTCGTTCAAGATTTTCTATCCTTCTATTTGCTCTAGAGCTAGCATCTCCTCCAAAGATTCCTTGGATATAGCTTGAGAATCACCTTCTTCATCGGAGTTTTGTCCAACTTCATCTCGTCCTTGATCAACAATGGGTGAAGGATCACTACTAGGTTGATCTCTTTCAACAATTATGGTACCTTGATCATGATTAGGATGAGTAGCTTGGCCTTGATCACTTGTTTGGACTTGATCATTATCTTGGCCTTGATTACTCGTTTGACCTTGATCATTAGCTTGAGGGCTTGGTGCATCTTGTTGAGTAGCTTGTGCATCAATGGGTGTAGTCAATGGCTCCACTTGAGTGGGGCATAGTCCTTCTCCCTCCGTCATCCGGTAACCCTCAATGGGGATTCTTTCACCAATCTCCATTCCTCTTATGACGATGGGAGGAATTGCATCTCCTACAACACCATGATCTATACGCCCCCCCTTAGGAGTCGTTATCCTCATCAAACACCACATCTATAGATTCTTCAACTTGTCTGGTTGACTTGTTGTGGACTCTATAGGCGTGAGCGTTTGTGGCATATCCAACAAAGACACCCTCATAAGATTTAGTCTCAATTTTTGACAAACATTTACTTTTCTTGCGAATGAAGCACTTGCAGCCGAAGACCTTGAAGTAAGATACATCCGGTTTCTTGCTCGTGAGAATCTCATAGGGAGTCTTGTTTGAGATTCTGCAAAGATATAACCGGTTGGTAGCATGACACACTGTGGAGACAGCTTCTGCTCAAAAGTTATAGGGAGAAGAGAACTCCACAATCATGGTCCTAGCCGCATCCATCAAAGTCCGGTTCTTTATCTCTGCAACACCATTTTGTTGATGGGCATAGGGAGTGGAATATTGATGAGCAATTCCCTCTTCACTAATAAAACCCTCAAAGGTATAGTTCTTGAACTCCTAAGCATTATCACTCTGGATGGCTAATATGGAAGCATTATGTTGACGCTCCACTAGAGTGATGAACTCGATGACTCTCTTTTGAGTTTCACTTTTCCTCTTGAATAAATACACCCAAAAATATCTTGAATAATCATCCACTATGACCAAGCAATACTTCTTTACTCCGAGACTATCATAAGATAGTGGACCAAAGAGATCTAAGTGAATGAGCCCGAGAATTCTTATGGCGGAGATATTGGTCTTGGTTGGGTGAAGTTCTCCATGTTGCTTCCCAAAGGCACAAGAGCTACACACACGATCTTTAGCAAACTTAGCCTTGGTTAGTCCTAGAACATGATTTCCACTTTTAAGGTCATGCAACATCCTCATGTTGGTGTGGGCTAACCGGCGATGCTAAATCCAACCCACATCAACTTTAGCCATTAGGCATGTCGCGGCACACGTGTCTATTTTAGAGAAGTCCACTACATACATGCCGTTCTCAACAGACCCAACAAAGGCTATTTTAAGAGTTGCTTCCCAAGTGACAATAATATTCTCTTTATTAAGGAAAGAGGTAAAGCCACAATTTGCAAGTTGAAGAACAGACATCAAGTTATAACCAATGGACTCAACAAGGAGAACATTCTCAATTGATAAATCATTTGAGATAGCCACCTTGACTCGTCCCAATACCTTAAGCTCGGAGTTGTCACCATTTATGACGCAATTGAGATGAGATAATGGAGGTAAATATTACTCATTGCGTCAATGCTTCCGGTCATATGTTGGGATGCACCACTATCCACCATCTATCTACTCGACCCGGAAGCATTTCCCTACAAGATATCAATATCTTGATTTAGGTACCCATCCTTCAATGGGTCCTATTTTGTTAGTAACAAGGGTCTTAGGAACCTAAATATTCCAATGATAATCATCACCATAAGAATTACCAACGTATTTATCATAAACATGACCATCTCTAGATTTCATGAGGACATAAGATGGGTTATATTTTCCGGTGAAATCATTGTGAGTGATGCTCCCCCTAGAGTTATCACCACCCACAATGGCGTTGGTCTCCTTCTACTTGGTCACCTCTCCCTCTTTCACAAAGACAGCACTTTTAGAGGAGGAGTTGACATTCTTGGATTTCTTCTTTGACTTGGCAACAAAGCCAAGTCCTTGCTTCCCTTTATTAGCTCCTTGAGAGCTTATGGCGTCATTGAATTTTTTTCTCTTTTCCTACAATGTTAGTCGTAGTGCAAGAGGTAGGCATGATATGAATGCCATTAGAAGAAGATATCACTTGCTTATTAGATTGTTGGTCTAGAAGCTTATTTCGAGACTTGGTGAGTTTGTCATGAATTTCTTTAAGAGACGTGAACTCATTTTCTAGTTTTTCATGATGCTCAACAAGTTCCTCACTAGCTATTCCTAGCTTCAACTCCTCTTCTTCAAAGATTTTAAGTAAATCAAGAGATTTTTCATTATCTTTCCTAAGTTTGGAAACACTAATGTCATAAGTCTCCTCTATACTAGATAGTCTCTCTTCAAGAGAGGCCCTCATGGATCTCTCTTTATCAAGAGCTCCTACAAGCTCATTGTAATTGTTCTCATGGCCACCACCATGGCTTTCCAAAGTCATGATGATTTCCTCCTTCTCATCTATGAGTGAGTTAGCATCATCAAGTTGCCTCAAAAGGGCCTTTACCTTTTATTTGGTTTCACCTTCAAGACTACATAACCAAGAGACTAGATTCTTGGCCTCCTCATCATCAATAATGTTTTCAACACAATCCAATAATGAGGGAGAATTAGTAGCAATAGACTTGGAGGTGGAAGATATTATCGTGGTGGCTTTTTCCATGATACATGTAGGTCGGATCAATGCCTTCTCATTGGGGGATTCAAATAGAGAGACCGGTAAAGAGGAAGTTGTAGCTATGGCGATATGGGACACACCTACGACTTCATATTCTCCTTCATCTACGGAGTAGTATGTTTCCAATGTGGGGCCTTCTTGAATGTATAGAGCCCTTGAGACTCTTCTAGCAAGATTCTTGTTTTGTGGAGCTTTGTTCTTGTCCTTGCGAACAAGCTTCCCTTCATTCTCTTCTCTTGGCTCAAACGGACATTCCTTGACAAAGTGATTTGCACTTCCACAATTGAAGCATGTCCTTGGCCGCTCCCCCTTATTCTTGTAGATCTTGTTTCTTGAAGGTATAGGAGCACCAGCCTTGTGAGCCTCCCATCTCTTCCAATAACCATGCATGGCAAGATCGATGCACTTATGAGCACCCTTATATGTGTCTTCATAGTCCTCATCATCCTCATTCACTTCTTCTATCCGAGCAACCGCCTTAGACTTCAAGGCGAGGTTTGGAGACTTTCCAACTCCTCTTGAGCGAGCGAGAGAATCATTCGCGCTCTTGTGAGATAGGGATATGAATATGAACTCAATAAGAACACCAATGGAGTTGAGGGAGTTGTTGTCCGATCTTGTTCGAATGCTAGTGGAGAGGTTCTTCTCGAAAGGAGTTATGGCCTTGAGAAACTTCTTCTTGATCCACTCATCGGACATTTCTTCTTTTCCAAAGTCCCTCAATTAATTACCAAGGGTGACAACTCTTCTATATAGCTCCTCGGGACTTTCATCTTCAAGCATAACGAAGTTCACAGACTTGTCAAGATCAACATCATATTTGGATGATTGGATGCTGGCATTGCCCTGGAACAAGGTGTCAAGTTTATCCCAAGCCTCCTTGGCGGTCTTGATACCGCGGATGTGTTAAAGATGTTATCTTGGGAGAGCCTTTTGGATAGTGGCAAGAGCGGTCTTGTTGAGTTGAAATTCAACGTCTTCTCTTGGATTCAAGTTGCTTACATCATGAGGATGAAATCCATGGAGTATACTTCTCCACAACGCGGTGCAAGATCCTGAAATATGAGACTCCATATCAAACTTCCAAGAGGAGAATTCATTAGCGTTAAGCATGGGAGGAACTCCATCGTTTACCATGTGTGGCATTGTGGCAATGGGATGGATAGAGTCATAATTGGGAGGTGGTGGAACTTTTGAGTTAGACCCCGAACCATTAGCCGATTGAGACTTGGAGCCTTCGGAGCGCCCACCGCTCTTAGCCTTTTTATCGGCTTTTGGCTTGGCTTTCGCCTTGGCTAAAAGAATGTTAGCTTCCATTTTGGTGATGTGCGGAATGGATTCATCATCCGATCTAACATCATCGACGGTGAGAGGTGGTTCCTCGGACTCCTTGGTTTTCCCCATCATGGCCTCCAACATCTTATTTATGCTAGAAACCTCTGAACCAACACTAGAGCTAACCTTGAACAATTTGGTTTGGATGGTTCCAACCGTTTCTTGTAGGTTAGTTATAGTGTCGGCCATTTTGGCGTTTTTTGCACTAGAACCGTCGGGCTCATTTTCATTGACCATTATACTCTTAGGCGGTTAAGCCCTTAGCAAGAGCCGAGGCTCTGATACCAATTAAAAGTGCACTATGGTCAACTAGAGGGGGGGTGAATAGGTTGACTACCAATTTTTCTTTTCTTTTCCTTTTAGTAGGGCTAAGCAATATAAGATAAGGTTCTCTAGATGTGCAACTAGGTGAGCAACCTATGTGAGCAAGATAAGATATGCAACGGAAGTAAAACGAAAGGTAACAAGATAAACCACAACTGTAAACAAGGAGACAAAGATATGTTTCCCGTAGTTCCTTCTCAAGAGAAGCGCGTCTACGTTGGAGAGGTGGGGAGCCACCTAGGCGCTCCTCAATAGCAAGGTTGTGCACACCTTATTCTCCTTGAGCTTCTCCAGTGAGGGAGATTCTTGTTTCCACTATGAGGTCGACTAGAAGGCGTTGAAAAAACCTTTACACGAGCTTGAGGACACTCCACGAGATGGATGTAGGCTCTCAAGCAATCCGAAGCTTCTTTGCAACAAGGTGGAAGCTACAAGCACACGATCTACTAAGGTTTCTAGGCCTCAAGTAGGATTCTAGATCTACTAGGATGTGGTGGATGGATTTGAAATCCCTTTGGTGGAATCACGGATCTAGGTCTCCTCTAGCTCTCCGCAAAGTTTCAGAGTCTTTGGGTGGTTGGAGAGGGAGATCTAGGAGGTTGAAGCTTTCATTAGTGGATAGGAGAGAGAGTGGGAAAAGCTTGGGCATTTATGAGGTAGGGGAAGGCTTTAAATACCCCTTCCCCAAAGTGGCCGTTGTGCAGTCCACGCAGCACCAGAGGCTCTGGTGGTCTTCACATACGCGCACACGCGCAACTCATTTTCTTCAATCTGGATCCTGCAGGGCGGAGGCTCCGGTGGTGCTGGCGGAGGTTCCGGTGGTTTCACCAGAGCCTCCGCTGCTTGCAGAAATGGCACCCCAACTTTGTTTCTTCAAGCTCTTTCCATTAGAAACATTTTTGTAACCCATTGAGATTGTATACTTAATGAACCTGGGCATTTTCATATATATCTAGTAGGACCTGCAAGTACTCTTAGATAGACATTATTCCTATAGTTATGTTGTCATCAATTATCAAAACGGAAGATGATCTTTCAGCGACCCCCCTAAATTGATGCACATTCTTTTGGTCAGTGGAATTTTTTCGTGAAAACTCACGTGAACTCTTCTTGCATTGAGATTTGGAGGGCCAATTAAGATCGATACAAGCCTCATTACCCATAGGTTTGAAGATTAATTTCCACAAATCTTCCCTGGTTCCCATTAATGTTGACATTGTTGAAGCTAATGAGTTGGCTCAAGTTTTTGAGTGCCAATTGGGTTCCATGCCTTTTACTTATCTTGGTCTCCCTATGGGTACCACTAGACCAAATATCAGAGATTTTCTCCTCTAATTGATAGAGTGGAAAGGAGGTTATCTGCTACTGCATCCTTTTTATCATATGGTGATAGACTTGTTTTGGTTAATTCAGTTCTCTCATCCTCCAACATATTACATGCTCTCTCTAGTCATCCCAGCTGGTGTTATTAAGGTGATTGACACAGCAGGAAGGCACTGTCTCTGGAGTAAAAGAGGGAAAGATAAGGCACAATCTCTTGCTGCTTGGCCAATGGTTTGCAGACCAAAAAATAAGGGTGGGTTAGGAATCATCAATTTGCAAACTCATAACTCAGCTCTATTGCTCAAGCACCTGCATAAATTCTATAATCAAGAATATATACCATGGATTCAGCTAGTAACAGATGCTTATTATCATAATGTTGTGCCTCATATTGTTATTTCTTCTGGATCCTTCTGGTGGAAAGGAGTTTTCAGTTTATCTGAGGATTACAGGAAAGCTAGTGTTTGTACTATTGGTACTGGTATCACTGCTATTTTTTGGGAAGATAATTGGCACAATGTCATCATGAGTCAAAAATTTCCTAGACTGTTTTCTTTTGCTAAAGATAAGCTGCAGTCAGTCAGGGATTTCTTACTGGTTGAGGATGGGCTTCACAATTTTTCATTACCTTTATCTTCCTTGGCCCATCAGGAATACTTAGAACTTTGTTCTATTACTCATCAGCTGTTTCTTTCAACCATTCAGATGGACAGATGGGATAGCTCAATTTCTAATAAGGCTTTCTCCCCAAGCATCTACTATAAATATAGTTCTGCACACATCCATTCTGATTTTGTCTCCAGTTGGTTATGGAAAAGTAAATGCCAATCCAAACATAATTTTTTTGCCTGGTTGATCCTTCGTGACAGGATTAATACAAAGTAAATGGTCACCAGGAGGAATTGGCATGTTACTGATACACATGATTGTGTCCTTTGTGCTGCCCATCTTGTTGAAGATTGGAGACATCTATTCTTGAATTGTCAATTCAGCACTCGAGTTTGGACTTACCTACAAATTCCTTGGATTCCTGGAAACACTGCAGAATCTATTAAGTTTGCTAAGAAATGTTTCTCAGGTCCTTGCTTTGCTGAGATTGTGATCTTGGCCTGTTGGGGTATTTGGAAGCAGAGAAATGGGTGGATTTTCAACAATATTAAGCCTACTTTCAGAGGTTGGAAAGCTATTTTTCTGTATGAGATCACCCTTCTTATGTATAGGGTGAAGAAGGCTACTCTTCCTTTTTTGACATCATGGATTAACTCCATCTCCTAGACTTTGTAAATATTGTAAATAACTTTTTTATTATTTAATAAAGTGGGGGCTGTGGGGGATTCCCCCACAGTAATGGTGTAAAAAAAAATTGACAAGAAGAGAATTAGTAGATTGCCAACTCAACTACACCGCCTTGAACATGATTCAACAAGCCGCGGGTGAGAAGATCATGCCGCACATTCAACAATTATCCACCGCCAAGGAAATATGGAATGCTCTCATCGCCATGTTTGAGGGCAATTAAAGCATGAAGAAGAATAGGTTTGATGCCTTGAGAAATGAGGCCGAAGTGTTTTATATGCATGATAGTGAAAGCCATGAGGATATTTAGAGAAGACTCAAGACCCTTGCTACCGCATTTAGTGGTGTTGGTGCCACTCATGTTGATGATGATTGGATCAGGAAGAAGTATGTGAGTGACCTCATGCCATTTGAGCATGTGGACTTGAAAAGCCTTCAAGGAAGACACAACTACCATATCATGTCTTAAAGTGAGGTTACACAAGAGATGACCTTCTTTAAAGCTCAAACAAAGCTTTCTCAAGACACTCGCGCTCTTACTATTGGAATGCACAAAGGGCCCTCTGTTGCATTGAAAGGAAAGGTTGTGACTAAGATGGTGCATCAACAAGAAGAGGTTGAATTGAGGGAAGACTTTGCTCCACTAAATGCTCAAGAGTATGATCTGGTTCTTAAGGACTTCATTTCTCTTATCGTCCAATTTTTTTGGAATAACCCTCCCAAGGCCAAGGCATATGTCGAGGAGAAGACCAAGTCAAGCTATGGAAAGGAAGGGACTCAAAAAGTGAGGGATTTTTTTAATTATCAGGACAAGTATCACTTTGTTGTCGAGTGCCCTTTTAAAAATAGGTAAAGTCAAGGAGGAAATTTTTTTCTGAAGGATAAGTCAAAGCTCACCAACAAGAAGCCTTTCTTCAATAAGAAACCTTTAAAGAAAGAAATCATCATCAATATATGTGTTAGTGATTCAAGAAGAGTATGATTCTGGTGATCATGAAGAAAAAGAAACCACAAGTGAAGTAGTCGCTATTGCTATTGCCCCTCCATCACCTCCATCACACTTTGAATCCCCCTGTGAGAATCTTCCTTAACCCTCCACAAATTGCTTCGTGGAAAAGGCCACTGAGGTATCATCTTCCTCCAACTCTAAGACTAAAAATGAAAAGAACACTCATGCTAGTCCTAGTGTTGAAGATGAAATTGCCTATTTGTGTCTATTTATGTCTAACTTGCAAGGTGAGACCAAAAGGTACCTTGATCTCCTCACGATCCTATTGGGAGAGGCCCAAGAGGCTATTTATAATAAAGGTGATACCGAGAGGGAAGATGCCACTAAAAAGATCTCCCTCTCAAATGCTCTTGAGGAAGAACATGAACTTCGAGTATCTCTTGAGGAGAAACTTGAGACTATTGAAGAGTCACATAATGAGTTAATGTCTAAACTCACTAAAGAACAAGATCATGCAATTGCTAAATATAAAAGGGCTAAAAATAAGAAGGTTGAGTTTGGGGTTGGTCATGAGAAACTAACCGAGGAGCTAGAGAAGCTCACCAAGGCTCACAAGGCCTTGGAGGGTGAACACTCTACCCTGAACAAGTGTTGTGAAAAAATTCAAACTCGACTAGATCAATTCAATGTTCTTAGTACTTCTACTTATTGTGATAATGCAAATTTATTTAGGAGAATGCTAGGTTAAAGTAAGAGCTAGCAAGAATCAAGGGCGAGGGCCCAAGTGTTGAGAAGGTTGTGGCTCCTAGTCCAAAAGTTTTTCCAAAGCCACAAGTTGGCAAGCAAGGTCTTGGCTATGTTGCCAAGAGTAAGAACAAGAAGAAGAAGAAGAAGAAGAAGAAGAAGAACAAGAACATGGGCAAGCCCGTACAAGAAAAGAATGTTGGTGCGAGTGGTATTGTCACTAGGGACGAAATCACTCGTAGCAACTCCGCGAGAACTAACAATCCACACCATTTCCTATTTGTTGATTGTTACGGTGTTGTGCAAGCTAAATATGTTGGTCCTATTGAGGGTTACATTGACTACACTATTTGGGTTCCAAAGACCCTTGTTGCTAACATGAGAGGATCCTCCTCGGGTCCTAACTCAAGTCAATGATTTCTTGTAGTACTATGCTTCCGGTCGGTCAAAATGGATACTTGATAGTGGGTGGACAATACATATGACCTCAAGGGGGCACACCATACGACGGTGCCCCCTGGCCGCGTCTGAGGGTGGTGTGGGCCCCTCAGGCGTCCACCGCCATCGCCCTTTCGCCTATTTATTCCCCCCGATACGACAACCCTAAAAATATACCACTTCGTCCCAAGAAACACCCGAGGCCGCCATGATCGTCATCCCGAGATCGGGAGGGTTCTCGAGCTCTCCCCGGCACCCTGCCGGGAGGGGAATTCATCACCGAAGGGGTCTACACCACCATGCCCTCCTCCAAAGTGATGCATTAGTAGTTCATCCATGGACTACGGGTCCATAGCAGTAGCTATATGGTTGTCTTCTCCACTTTGTACCTCATGTTTAGATCTCATGAGCTGCCCTATATGATTGAGATCATCTTTATGTAATGCTACATGTTGTGTTTGTTGGGATCCGATGAATGTTGAATGCTATGTCTTATGATTATCAATCTACCATGTTATATTCATGCATATGTTATTTATGATCTTGCATGCTCTCCGTTATTAGTAGATGCTATGGCCAAGTAGATGCTAGTAACTCCAAGAGGGGGTATTTATGCTCGATAGTGGGTTTATGCCTCCTTTGCATCTGTGCTTGAGTGACAGAAATGTGACGGATGGAGGATGTGTTATTGCCATTAGGGAGAAAACAACGGTATTTACTTAGTTTACATTTTTTACATTACACACTTTGCTTACTGCGATTATCTGTTGCTTGCAACTTAATACCCAACATTTGTTCGGATGATATTCAGAGGGTGGATTATTAGTCATAGATGCAGTTGGATGACTGACTATGTATCTTGTTGTAATTCCCGCATGAATCACATAGTAATCTTTATGTCTTGCATATGCACTACGGTGAAGCCTTCATTTCTGTCAATTGCCCAGCTATAATTTGTTCACCACACATGTTATTTATCTTTTATAGAGAGACACCTCTAGTGAACTGTGGACCCCGGTCCATTTTCTCATAATGATAATACACACAACGCTTCCACTGTTTTCACACTGCTTCCACTGTTTCCACACTTCTACTGATGTTTTCATATTGTTCTCATACTATTTTCCACACCATATGTTTAACCGCTTTGTGTTCAGGAAAACCAATGAGATTGACAACCTCACTGCTTTGTTGGGGCAAAGTGATTTGATTGTGTTGTGTAGGTTCCACGTTGCTGCTGAACCGGTAGTGTGCCCTGCCATCTCAGTTGCATCAACCTTCAGATATTGCTTGTCCTCCTACTGGTCGATTCAACCTTGGTTTCTTTTCTTAGGGAAAACTTGTCGCTGCACTCTTCACAACATTTCTCTTGGATTTTACCAACGTCAGCCATCAACAAGTTTCCTGGCACCGTTGCCAGGGAGGAAGAGAATTTCTGCAAGAAGAGTCTCTCACTTCCAATCTCTTTACTTTGTTTTTGTTTTCCTTAGTTTATTTTATTTTGTCTTGTTTGCTTCTCTTTATCAAAAACACAAAAAAATAGTTCCTATTCTAGTTGCTACCTTTGTTACCTCGTTGTTTTTTTTCATCATGTTGTTCCCTAAGTTTACCCTGAAAGACCTTCTAGTTGGCAGTGGTTCTATACTTGGAAAGGATAGCATTAAAGAATTATTTAATCATGTTAGTAAGCATGATAATTTTGAGGGGAAATCCATTGTAGAACTTGCTCCAAATTATGAAATTGTTCCAACTTCTTTAATTCACATGTTAGAAGCTAGATTTGTTAACCGTTATCCCATACTTCAGCATATGTTCCTCAACTTGAGTAACATTGAAGATATTGTGAAAAGGAACTTTATCTTAGAAACCATGCTTAAAGAATTTGCAGGTGTTGTTATATAAGTTAGAAAAGTTTTTGATTGTTTCAATATGTTAGGCTCTTATGTAGATGTTGTCGGTGCTCTTAAAAAAGCTGAATCTAAAAAATGAAAATGAGGATAAAATACCAATCCCCTTTGAAGCCCAAGAAAAGAATTTTGGTTGGATTGTTCCTGAAAATTTATCTGATGAGAATTGTAAGCCTAAAAGTTCTAAGAGAGGGGCCTCTGAAACTCACTTAGATAAAATATAATGCATTATTAAGGAATTTCCTCATCTTGATTTGAATGCTTCTTCACTTTAAAACACATGAATCCACTTTTATGGGCCTAGCTAAAAGGCGTTAAAGAAAAGCACTTCTTGGGAGATAACCCATGGTTTTATTTTTGCTTTGTTTTCTCTTTGTTTTCTTTGAGTCAAGGGTTTGTATACTTCTATAGAAACTCCTTTGTATATTTATTTTCATGTTTTAGTTGTACCAAGTAAAGTTTATGACGAGAGTTGGAGTTGGTTTTGGATTTCTGCGTGGGAAACAGATTTCTGCTATCCACCGTAAAAAAACGTATAAAATCCATAAAGATTAGAATGATGTGATTTTTTGTGCTCTCCTCAGCTAATTCCGCAAATTTTTATTCTTTAAGTTTTTCGATCTCAGCAATGTAAGTTCCCCGAAAAAAATCGTCTTTACAGACTGTTCTGGTTTTGGCAGATTCTGCCATTTTTCTTGCATTTGCTCTTTTACGATGTCAAGTGGATTTCTTTGCTTCATGAAACATCATGGACTGTAGCTAATGTTTAGAAGTATCAATATCACTTGTTCTCATACAAAACCCATGGATATTTTATTGTTTCACTAACCCTCTAATGCGAATTACTCTGTGAGTGTGGTGTGAAGGAAGTTTTCAAGGGTCAAGAGAAGAGGGTGATATAATGTGATCAAGAAGAGTGCAAAGGCAAAGCTTGGGGATGCCCCCGTGGTTCATTCCAGCAAATTCTAAGAAGTCTCAAGCATCTAATCTTGGAGATTCCCAA
Source organism: Alopecurus myosuroides (assembly GCA_028641055.1). Taxonomy (NCBI): domain Eukaryota; kingdom Viridiplantae; phylum Streptophyta; class Magnoliopsida; order Poales; family Poaceae; genus Alopecurus; species Alopecurus myosuroides. The sequence goes on from CM054060.1 coordinate 100,604,098, forward strand.
GGCATCCCATTCTTCATCAACAATTTATCAGGTCACTTCTAGTGAAAATATATTTTTATCCAGTCACATCATATGAAGTTTACTTGGAGCGTCTGTTTTTTTTTACTTGCTACAATAAACATCATTGGAACCTGGCATTCCTTGTTTGTGAGAGAGACACGCTCCGCTTTTTCAATTGTACTTAGTTATGCTCGTATTCTTAGTTTTTCTTCTAGCTACTGCAAAATTTCTGTTTAGCTCTTGTTTTATTGCATCTCTTATTCAGAGTTGTTAGTTTTCGTAGTGTTATGTGAGTACTATCATGCTTGCTTCCTGTATCTTTTAGAGAGTTTTTGTTAAATCATATTTTGTATGGTGCTTGTTGGGAAAAGAAACTGTTGTTGTAGTAGAATTTATAACGATGCAAATAGAATCTTGTATAGATTGTGGCTAGACTTTTTCATATCATTCTAGATGTTATTTTAATTCTAAATCCTAGTGTTCATTTAGTAGCATTATTTGTCTCAAATATTTGAGAGTGTTTAATGTGCCATTGAAAGAATCATGAGTTGTTCTTGTCATTTTGCAGCATAAATTTGTGGTGTTCTCCTTTGAATGTTTTATTTGGTTGACTTGGCGCATGCGTACACCATGTTTATGACTATGAACCAGTCATTTATATCCTCTTTGATCATTTAGTTTTTGAACTTGTGGTTACAGTTATGCTTTGATTAATGATATTTATGTCGCTATGCATGATTATGGCCATTATGCTCTCTTGATTTGTCGCTCCCAGTCTTCTGCTAGCCTCCACTTGTACTGAGTATGAGCTCTGCTCGTGCATCCAACTCCCAAAAACCAAAGTTTGCCAAATGTGTCCACCATACCTACCTACATGTGGTATTTAACTTCCACTCCAAAGTAAATTGCTCATGTGTTCCCAAAGTTTGATGGCTCCCAAGTGCAGGAGATCAATTGTAGTACTTTTCGAATTATAAAGGTTGTCGAACCCACGAGGAGCAGAAGGAACTGGTAAGTAGAATAGCAAAGGAATAATAAAAGCAACGGGTGTTTTTGTGTTTTAATTGTGTAGTGCAAGTAAAGTAAAATGCGGAAAGTAAATTGTAGCAAGTAGTAGGTCTCAATGAGAGACAAAGCCAAATCCTCTAATGCGCAAGAGGACAAGCTCAAGTGTGTGTTTGTGTCTTATATTTGGAAAACGTTCCCGAGGGCTGCACGGATTTAGCTGGCATAGTGATTCATTGCATAACATGTTTGTATATCTTGTCTAGTTTTAATCTTCTTCGGACAGAGCCACAAATAGGAATAGCTAAAGAAATAAACTATCACCCCTTATGATGGATCACGTGGCCAATTAAATGACAACACGAGAATTATTAAGACATGATGTCCCACCATAGCCTTATGCTCTAAGGTCCCCGATACAAGTACCCTCATAATGCAATTCAACGACTCTGTCTCAAGTTCCTGTCACCTAAAGACATCATCACGTCACTACACTACGGTGTTCTCCTATGAGCCCATGTAGGTGAAGTGTTGTACAGTCGACGTTCGTACAACACCATCATAGAATCACATAAAAGATAAATACTAGGCCAAATAACAGATCATTGCCAATTCATCCTATGCCCTCAGGAACATGCGGGAACTACTCACAACGTGCAAACATGATCATGTATGGTGACATATGTGGTACAACACAATCTGAAACAATGGATTCACCACCAAATAATGACAAGTACTCAATCCCAAACATGCAACGTAGTACAATAACACGTATCTAGGGTGTAGCAATGATCAAACTATGAGGGGAACGGAGTGGATTACGGTGATGGTGATGGTGGAGATGCAGGTGCTGGTGAGGATGGTGATGGAGATGCCTCCTCCCACGCCAAGGAGGAGATGGGGATGATTTCCCCCTTCTCCGGAGCTCCGGAGCAGCAGGATGTGTCTCCCCCACGGAGAGTTTCGAGAGTTTCGCCGCCCTCGCGGCTCCGTCTCCTCTCAGGAAAATTAGGGTGCTCGTTTTCGGGGAAGACGGAGTCGTCAGCAAAAAGACCTCGGGGAGGAGGTGTTGTGGGCCCATTTGGGGGCCCCACACGCGGCCAGGGAATCTGGCCGCGTGGGTTACCCCCTTTTGGGCCTCCTGGCCCTCCTCCTTTGTGTCTTGTGCCCACGGTCTTTCTCCCGAAGAAAAACTGACAGGGTTTCTTTCCTTTCGCAATTTGAATACCTGTAGCTCCTGAAACATCAAAAACATGAAAACATGTGTTTTCTGACACCCAGAAATTAAATACCAAAAATAGGGACTTTGTAGGAAAGTCCCATAAAATCATCTAAAACATGCAAAACAATGACATAACATTGATAAAACATCCCAATAATGCCTATATGGAGGGTATAAATGATGATATAAAATGCACGTATCAACTCCCCCAAGCTTAAACATTTGCTCGTCCTCGAGTAAATAAGGACATAGATCATTACATGCATCAATGGACTTATGGCTGATAAATAAATACGGGCATTGTATCATCATCATGTTCAGTCATAATGCAAGATGAATGAATAGAACTCATACACATAAGGATAACATATTCGAAGCTCTAGAAAACACCCCATACTTTTGAAAGCAAATAACCATTGTACGTTGGACAATCGAATTATACTCTTTAATTTGGAGAAAGATAAATGAGTAGAGGTAAAACATGATCAAGTCTCATTTAGTTTCCAAACTATTCAGCTTAAATTACTACTTGTAATGTGGCATCCATTGGGCTAAGACTCTCATTGCCCCTTTATCATTAGCATCTTAATTTATGAACGTTGAAGTAATGTGGTTGACAAGGTGTTGGTTGAATGTCTCATGCCCCGTGAGTGTGAAAACCTACTCCATGATCACTCAACTTAAGATTCCTAATAAGATTTCTACAATCATAATAAGTATTAATGACGTCATAGATAATTGCAAAGAGGTACCTCTTGCCCCATGACATAGAAACCAGCCCATGTCACAATAACAAGATGAACAAACGGAGTAGACTCATCATCCTTTTTTATTTCATCACTATATGCATAGATTCTGATTTTATTGTAGGATGTGTTTGTAGAGTCCACTCTAGCTGTAAGTAAATTTCCACCATGATCAAGCATGGCTTGGGTTAGCGGCCCAATGCAATTTCTCTAGTCATATATACTTACTCATCAAAACTTACTATTCCTCTATTTCATTTCGGCATGACAGGAGTCCAAAAACAAAAGCACATGACATAAACTAAATATAAAATTTCTTTGTGCAATGTTAAAAGCTTTTCACGTGATGCACATGTTAGCCAACTCCCAACCAAAATCCTTGTCAAGCACAAAACTTTTAGCTCCCATTAATGGGTCATGTTTGTTAAGTGCAATAGAAATAAATGTGTGCATTCAAAAGTTCGTGAGAGTCTTATCCCAAATTCAGCCCATGCCAATTAATAACATAAGCATATTAATTTAGAGCATAAATGAAACTATAACATGGTGAACATGCTCGGAATAGCCATTAAGCTAATAGATAGATAGTGGATTTATGTCATATTGAGATAATTCTACAATTGTCCAACACACTCAAGTTAATTAATTTCAAGGCAAGATGTGATTGAAACCTCTAAATATGCCATGCTCATTTGCATGAGTGTTACCCATAAATCCCCAAAACAAGGGAATCATGGATGACACCATACTTTATTATTCATTGATAAACCATAAGACGGGGATGCATGATAATGCTCAATGGGCTCACTTAAGCCTAAACGAAAACGATACTAGATAATAAAAGCAAGACACACCAAAACTAGATAGACATGATAAAGCTGATAAAAGACGGGGGATAGGTGAAACTCCCCCAAGCTTAGATGGTTGCGGTAATTTCTTCATTCTCCCTTCTTCTCGTACTCAGCCCACCACTCTTTCTTCTTATTGTCGTAATCTTCCTTCCACTCTTCCTGCTTCCATGGAAAAGGCCTTCCGGTATGGAAGGACATGGGTGGATCATTGTACCCAAGAGTGGCAGCTTCTGCAATCTTCTTGAAACGTTCTTCATACTCACAGTTCTGGTTCTGCATGTCCCACATCAGAGCTTGGTACCTATCCATCTCTGATATGACACGCAGATACCTAGTCCCCAGGTCCTTGATCCTCTCCTCGTACTCCTCTATCTTCTTCTCCAGCTCCAGATTCATGAAGTGGTGGGCATCAAGGCTGCGTTCAACAATAGAGTTATACCTGGAAACTGTTTGTTCCAGAGCCTCCAGCCTCTCCTCCAGCGTGCCTTCGGTCTTGGGAGCCTTCACCTCCTCCATGAGCAACACACCACCCTTCAAGGTCAGGGTTTTCATGGGGGTCATCACGGAGTTGAGGTAATGGTTCACAATGCCTCCCTTGGGTGGATCTTCCCCCCCTAGGTTGGATCCGGAGCTTGACATAGCTAAACCCTGGCAGACAGAAACAGCAGAAAGAAAGATCGCGCGAGAACTCTCGGTGCGGTATTAGATCGACAAAAGGGGGTATATATTGACGGGTTTTAAGGTAAGACGAAGTGTCGGAGTCGAAAACGAGACGGAACGGGACTCCGAGGTGGAAAAGGGGTACCTCCACGCGGCCAAGGAATCTGGCCGCGTGTGTGGTCCTCTTTTCCCCCTCGAGGTCCAATTCCTTCCAATTTTCTTGTCCCACACGTTAATTTCCATAAAAAATGAGTTCCGTAAGTTTTCACGCAATTCCGAGAAACTTCCAAACACAATAATTTTAAATTATTGAATTTGGGTTTCTGAAACTGCAGGATCCCTTACAATTACCTCCTCTGGTGTCATTAACTTTATCTCCTCGATGGTTCCTATGAAGCTCTTTCCTGCAATATAATGTTTTAGGCGTTATCCATTGACCACATGAGGTTTACCTTTCATATCACCGTGAAGACGGATGGCCCCCGAACGGTATACCTCCTGTACTACCAATGGACCCTGCCATTTTGAAGCTAATTTCCCTGCAGAAAACTTAAAATGAGATTTGTACAATAGGACTTGACCACCTACTTTAAATTCCTTTCTTTTAATTTTCTTGTCATGCCAAATTTGAACTTTCTCTTTAAACAATTTTGCACTTTTATATGCTTCATTCCTCCATTCATCTAATAGATTTAGGTCAAGCAATCTCTTCTCCCCCGCTGTTTTTAAATCAAAACTTAATTTCTTAATAGCCCATCTAGCTTTATGTTCTAATTCAACGGGTAAATGACATGCTTTTCCATAAACCATTTTATAAGGATACATACCCATAGGATTTTTATAAGCAGTTCTATAAGCCCACAATGCATCATTAATTTTAAGTGGCCAATCAGATCTAGCTCTGTTTACTGTTTTCTCTAAAATAAGTTTAATTTCCCTATTACTTAATTCAACTTGTCCACTAGTTTGAGGATGATAGGGTGATGCAATTCTATGATTAACATTATATTTTTCCAATGTTTTTTCTAAGAACACCATGCATAAAATGAGATCCACCATCAGTAATTAAAAATCTAGGAACACCAAATCTAGGGAAAATAATTTCTTTAAGAATTTGCATGGATGTGGCATGGTCTGCACTCTTAGTAGGAATTGCTTCTACCCATTTTGTAACATAATCAACATCAACCAAAATGTGAGTATGTTTTGTACTAGATGCAGGAAATGGTCCCATAAAGTCAAAACCCCACACATCAAATGGTTCAAGTGGTAATGTATAGTTCATAGGCATTTCATTCCTTCTACCAATGTTTCCTACTCTTTGACATTTATCACAAGTTTTAACATATTCAGCACAATCCTTGAATAGAGTAGGCCAATAAAAACCACATTGTAATACCTTTGCTGCAGTACGATCTCCTGCATGATGTCCTCCATAGGGAATGTCATGACAATCTCTTATAATAGCCTGCTGTTCATGCTCAGGTACACAACGTCTAATAATGACATCAACACTTTTCTTATACAAGAATGGATCATACCAAAAATAATGTCTAAGGTCATAAAAGAATTTCTTTCTTTGCTGGTAAGTAAATTGTGGTGGCATAACTTTCCCAACAATAAAATTTGCATAATTAGCAAACCAAGGAGATGCAACTTTAGCACTAGAAACACTAACAAGGGCAAGTTGTTCATTAGCAAAACTATCATTAATAGGAATAGGATCATCAGGTATATTTTCCATTCTAGAAAGATGATCAGCTACGGGATTATCTTCTCCTTTCCTATCTACTATGTGTAAATCAAATTCTTGCAACAAAAGTACCCATCTTATTAGCCTAGGCTTAGCATCTTTCTTATTCATCAAATATTTAATAGCAGAATGATCAGAGTGCACACTGACTTTTGAATCAATTATGTAAGATCTAAATTTATCACATGCAAATATTATCGCTAAAAATTCTTTTTCAGTTGTAGCATAATTTCTTTGAGCACCATCTAGTGTTTTACTAGCATAGCAAATAACATTCAATTTCTTATCAACCCTTTGGCCTAAAACAGCTCCAACTGCATAATCACTAGCATCACACATAATTTCAAAGGGCAAGTTCCAATCAGGAGGTTGAATAATAGGTGCAGTTATTAAGGCTTTCTTTAAAACATTAAAGGATCCTATGCAATCATCATTAAAATAAAACGGAACATCCTTTTGCAAAAGATTGGTTAGAGGCTTTGATATTTTAGAGAAATATTTAATGAACCTACGATAAAAACCTGCATGACCGAGAAAACTTCTTATACCTTTGATGTCTCTTGGATATGGTAATTTCTCAATAGCTTCAATTTTTGCCGGGTCAACTTCTATTCCTCTTCCAGAAATATGATGCCCAAGAACAATTCCCTCTGTTACCATAAAGTGACACTTCTCCCAATTAAGAACAAGGTGTTGGTCTTCACAACGCTGCAAAACTTTGTTAAGGTTGAACAAGCAATTATCGAAAGAAGTACCATACACCAAAAAATCATCCATAAAGACTTCCACTATCTTTTCAATATAATCAGCAAATATAGCATTCATGCATCTCTGAAAAGTAGCAGACGCATTACATAAACCAAAAGGCATTCTCCTATAAGCAAATGTACAATATGCGCAAGTAAAAGTGGTCTTTTCCTGATCATCACTATGAACTGGAATTTGAGAGAAGCCTGAATACCCATCTAAATAACAAAAGTGAGAATGTTTAGATAATCTCTCTAGCATTTGATCAATAAAGGGCAATGGATAATGGTCCTTACGAGTTGCTTTATTTAATTTTCTATAATCAATGCACATTCTATAACCAACAACAGTACGTTGAGCAACAAGTTCATCATCTTTATTAGGAACCACAGTAATTCCACCTTTCTTAGGAACACAATGAATAGGACTAACCCATTTACTATCAGCTATAGGATAAATAATACCAGCCTCTATGAGTCGAATTACCTCCTTTCTTACCACTTCCTTCATTTTTGGATGTAGACGGCGTTGGAAATCAACAACAGGTTTAGCATCTTCTTCCAAATTAATTTTATGCATACATAGAGATGGACTTATGTCGTTAAGATCATAAAGAGAATAACCAATAGCCTTACGTTGGGCTTTAAGCACATCAAGTAATTTATCTTCTTCCTCAGCTGAAAGGTTAGCACTAATAATAACATGATATATATTTTTCTTATCCAAGTATGCATATTTCAGATTTTCAGGCAAAGGCTTTAATTCAAAACTAGGATCTCCTTTAGGAGGTGGGAGTACTCCTAGATTATCAGGTGGGATATGCAATTGTAATTGTGGAGGTTGCTGCCATAATATTTGTTCTAAAGCTTCTTTTTCTGCATCATTAAATGGCTATTCCTGATTAAGCATATAACGTTCCACCGCGTCTGATGAAGCTACAGCTATATGAGCAAGAGTTTAAATTATATCTTTAGATTTTGGTTCTTTCTTAGCAGGTTTATCATCAAATTTAGAAAAATTAAATTCAAGTTTCTCTCCAGCACATTCAATAAACACCCTTTCTCTAGGCAAATCAATTTCAGTACCAACAGTATGTAAGAAAGGTCTACCAAATATAATAGGAAAGAAAGAATCTTGTGGACAACCAAGCACAATAAAATCAGTAGGATATTTTATTTTCCCTACCAATACTTCAACATCTCTAACAATTCCAAAGGGACTAATATAATCTTTATTAGCAAGCTGAATGGTCATATATGTTTCTTCCATGGTGATAGGATCAATATCAGGCTTAATTTCTTGATAGAGAGAATATGGAATGACACTAATGCTTGCTCCAATATCACGTAAACCATGATAATAAGAAGTCCCAATAGAGCATGATATAATTGGCTTACCAACTTTGGATGAATTCCCTTTAATAATTTTGGTAGCATATTCACATAAATAAACATCAACAGGATCTTCTTCATTTAATTGCTTAATAATAGAGACTTGGTTCTTGACTTCCACCTGTTCTTTAGGTTGAGAACATCTCTTTCTACTTTTGTCAGCAACAGCAATAAGCAAATTCTCTTTAACTTTTTCAGGATAGGGAGGTGGTTCAATATATTCTTCTATTACTACAGATGACACTGGTGTTTCTTTAATAAATTTAGGGACAACAATAGAAGATTTAACAGGTTCAACATAATAATCAAAGCCACTTTTAGGAATTCGAATGTGCTCAGGAAATTTCTTAGCTATTTCAATTGCAACATATGGATCAAGACCAAAATCTTTAATAACATTTTGAACAAAATAGAACTAGAGAAACTTTCTACACATGAATATCCATAATCAAAATAAGCTTCATTACCTTTGTCTAGGTCCCAATATTCAGAGTTCTTCGAAATAATTTCTAATAAATTCCAAGCTTCTTCTGCAGTATTATTTGTAAAGCTTCCACCAGATGAACCATCCAAAGATTGCTTTAGCCTATTAGGTAGTCTCACATAAAAGTTTATCAATATAAGTTTATTTGTGAGATCATGACAAGGATTCTTACGAAGGAGGTCCTTAAGCCTCCCCCAAGCTTGAGTAATACTCTCTCCAAGGTGTGGCCAAAAATTAAATATAAAGAAATAGTTCTCATAAGCCTCTTTAGGAGTAAAATATTTAAGAAAGAAAACCTTCATAAAAGTATCCCAATTATGTGTAATTTCTTCATCCAGGGACATGTACCATTTTCGAGCATCACCAGTTAAGGACTGGTACAATAACTTGCATTTTACCTCCTCCTCAGAAATAGCCTTGAGCCTAATTAGCCCACATATATCCTCAATAGCCCGTATGTGATCACTTGCAGCCTTTGTTCCATCCCCTGCAAAAAAACTCATTCCTAACAGCTTTAACAAATTCAAGGGGAATAATATAACCATCATAATGAGGTGCTTTTTCAACAACTTTAGGTTTAATAGCATAAGCACTCTCATATAAATCAAGTTCTAGCGAAGCATCTCTCATAAAAGCCATAATAATAACAGGATGCAACAGCAAGTAAAATTCAGCTTTCAAGTTTTCTTACCAAACTTCTTACCAATAGCGCTACGCTCCCCGGCAACGGCGCCAGATGTCGTGGTGGTATCACGGCAGATGCCATAGGATGGCTAATTGTTTGGGGTCGATGGACGCTGGAGGTGCTCGGGGAGGGATCACGCAGCGAGTAGCCGCGTGTGGGGGTGAATCAAGCACTGCAAACAACAAGATCTACCCAGATTCAGGGCCCTCGTGTGGAGGTAAAACCCCTACTCCTGCCTTTCTCTCTCTCTTTATGTATGTTCTACCGAGTAGCCACAGTACAACTTGGCCTACAGCCGAGTAGCCACTCTTCTTTCTCTGTGTGAAAAGCTAGGTCTAGAATCTGAACCCAGGCCACGTCCCTCGCGCAGGAGGGGGCAGGGCACCTTATATACTGGTGCCCAGCCGAATACATCCAAGAGGGAAAATTACAAACAGATGTCGACATAGTGTGCACACTGCACACTTCCAGCTTCCCGCTGACAGTTTTGGCTTCCTAGTTTGTCTTGTGTGCAAAGTCGTTGTGCAAAACCAAGATGACGATCTGTTATCACTGTCACGGCCACAGGGTAGGCCCCCTAAACTGCGTCGTCCTGCTGACACCCTGGCGCGGATAAGCACGCGCTCTGCAGATGAACAGTGCACCAGTACGGACCCAGGATACGCGGGATCCTGTGTCAGAACGGCTCCTTTGACTTCTGGCCCGAGTAGGAGCGCACTCCCCCTACTCGGACCACTTCCTCTACTCGAAGGAATATACTTTCCTTGATTCTCTCTTCTGGCCATCAGCGTGTATGGCCGAATAGCAGTCGACCGGGTAGCGAGTACCTGGTAGGAAGCTACTCTGCTAGACATCTCTTCTGACCTTGCCCTTAGCACTTGCCTTTACCCTACTCGGGGGTAACCCCCCCGACATTAGTCCCCGAAGCTGGTAGAGTCCTGCGAACTTGTTCACTGGGCTCTTCCAGCTTAAAACAAATCTTTGTCTTTGAACTGTAAGATACCGAATAGCACCTCCAAGTAGCCCCCGACTCTGGCTCGAGTCTTTAATTAGACGCTTGAGTATTCTTGTAATTTTCTTGGATGTACCATCGGGGCATCCCCAATATTAGGCTTTTCACTCTTCTTGATCACATCATATCATCCTCTTCTCTTGACCCTTGAAAACTTCCTTCACATCAGAATTCTCACAATCTTCATTAGCAACGTTAGTGAAATAGAAATAATAAACTCACATAGTTCAGTTTCAACTCAAGACTAGAAATAATAAACACATTAGCTACTGTCACAGATTCTTTCAAAACTCTTTTTCTCAAAAGAACACCAGAAGAAAGAGATTAAGATGCAAATGCAATAATTGGCAGAAATCTGTCAAAACAGAACAGCAGGCAGAGATCGATTTTTTAGAAATTTTTCTGTTTCTCAGATAAAAAAGTGGTAAACTAAGAAACGTTGAGTATATAATTCAGTATTAAGCACAAAAAAGCTCAGGTAATTTTGAATTTTCTGTGATTTTTAACGGAATTAACAGTGGGCAACAGAAATCTGTTTTATGCGCAGAAATCCGAAATATAGTGTCAACTTTCCACTAGAGGCTTTACTTGGATCAACAAAAACACAAAATAAAAGATACAGCGGGGTTTCTAAGGAAATATAAAACAGCCAGGTGCAAAGCACACCAAAGAAAACAAAGAAAAACAGAATGAAAACATAGAGATAAAACGGGTCGTCTCCCGGTAGCGCTTTTCTTTAACGCCTTTCAGCTAGGCATAAAAGATCAACTCAAGTATTTTGAAGCGAAGAAGCATCAACATAATATTTTGCTATAATAATAGAGTCAAAGGGTATCTTCGTCTTCTTTCTAGTAAAATGTTCCAAACCTTTCTTGAGGGGAAGTTGATATTTAATACTCCCATCTTTCATGTCAATAATAGCACCAACAGTTCTAAGAAAAGGTCTTCCCAAAACAATAGGACAAGAAGCATTGCATTCAATATTCATAACAACAAAATGAACAGCGGCAAGGTTATTATTAACCATAATGAGAACATCATGAATTCTACCAATAGGTTTCTTCTTAGCATTATTGTGACGCCCCGAGATCGGGCACTATGCAGATTTCAGCATTCCCGCCAAAATCCACATAATAACCGATTCCAGGTTGCCACTTGTGATAACATTACAACAGTTCACGAATATTCCGCAACAACAACAGAAAAGATATATACAAGACGACTCAAACGAGTCAAAAATACAACTGATACAATACAAAGATCCAAATAACAGCGGAAGAAACAACATAGTGTCCGACTACGGACAAGATACAAATTGGACTAAGAGTCTTGAAGATAACCGATGGCGTCCAAATCCCTGCCCAGGCCAAGCCAGAGGGATTCCCAAGCTAACGTCGTCAGACTTCAAACCTGTTGACTGCAATGTGGAATATGCAGCCACGAAAATGAATTCGTGGGTCAGTACTGTTAAGTACTGGCAAGTGGATACTCACAAGATACCAGCGTAACCAATCATCACAAGGTACAAATACTTTGGGTAGAACAGAAAGAAGGGATTATTGCAAGAAAGCGGCAGCGGGCTGCACTAACTAACTACAGAGACGCACTACAACTTCCGGCTAATAGAAAGGGATAAGATAGCGCGACAAAACCAACTACAACTACTCACCAAACAATACCCATCCAGTGTTACCCCCTACTAAGGAAGCAACCCAAGGAAAACTCACACTGTTGATTAAGGTGAAGTTTAGGTTATTGTGACAATATTCCTATTACTAGTCAAACTATTATTAATTAGGTGTAAGTTGTCTGAGTACTTGTTAGCCAGCACTTTCACCAAGTCGTCACATAACCGTGGACAACACGGCTTCTCGAGAAGATTTATCCCTGCAGGGGGTGCTCCAGTACCCGTACACACTCAAGCCACCAATTAAAACTCAGGTTGGCTCGACACGGCCCAAACCGTCTCTACAACCCATCCTAGGAGCCACGGAGCTATAAGGTCCCAGCCACGCAGCCGAATACTCAGCGCAAGTGTGCAAAACTCCTGCAGGACGCAACACCCCGGCAATACAGGCCTCGCCCTATATGCATCATCATCATCATCATAACCATCATAATCCTCATCAACCATGGGGGCGCCTCCCATTATGCATATGCGCAAATGGGACGCCCGAACAAAGTGTGGCTCTTCGGACAAGCTACAAAACAGGTCTAAGTCGAGGGGGGTCCCATACTACCTCCCGGATGCGGTGAGCACGCTCATCATGGATCAATGGACAAGACCCTTTTCCTAGTTTCGACACCAGCAGGCTCCAAAACCACGCCGGGCCTCCTGACGGTGCCTTATCATCAAATTATTATTACCCCAAACATTAACATGTTGTTGATTAAATTGAAACCCAACTATCAACTAAACAGGTGATATGAAAGGACAACAAGACTCGAGCGCAAACAAATCTAAGCATGCAACTACGACACGAGGGCCAACAAGGTAAACAAACAACAGTTAATAGGAAGTGGAAGGAAGGCTATATCATGCCTGCAAGGTAAACATATGATAGGATCGAGACACAAGCATCGAAAATACTAGGCTAGCATAAAGACAACGGAAAGAATCGGTAACAAGTGAGGAAAGGCAACACGGGTAGCAAGTGAGTATACTTGCCTGGAATCCAGCAAGTAGAGGTACATCCGAAGAACTTGTCGTTGATCACATCATCTCAACGTCCTATCCGCGAAGAAGCAACGAACTAGAACAAACACCGGATGCAACAATTACTACTACGGCAAAAGATCTAGCATGATCCTATTTTATATGCATGACAAGTTAAAGGGTGCATCAAAATAAACTAAAGGACACAAGGAACAATTTAAATGGGCCCATATGCAATTTGAATTGCATTTGGAAAATCTCATATGCATTAATAGTTGATTAATTGAACTACAAATAAACATCGAGTTAAAGTGGATTAAATGCAACATAATTGATGAAAACAGAAGGTAAACAACATTAGCTTCAATTTGATACCTCATTTGCCAAAAAAGGAATTTTAAATATTTAATTATGAATTTTTGCAATTTAAAAGGTTTAATTAAAGCATTGAATTATTGCACCACTTTTAATTAGGAAAAACAGTAAACAAATTGCATATTTGAAAAGTACAGGAAATTTGGAATGGAATACATATTTTATTTATTAAATTTGGATTTAATATGTTAAAGATATTTGAATTTGAAAATTAGGGGTCTTTCTGTGATTTTCAAAAAGTTTTAAAGATTTCAGGGACCTATTCGGGTTGGAAACAGAGGGTGGAAGGGTTCCTATGCAAAACTGAGAAGGCCAGGGGCCCAAATGCAAAACGTCATATCCAGCAGCAAAATTGGGATTTAATCCCGTGGAGGTGGAGATTCGAACCTGGGTCTGCTGGTGGAAGATAAGGTGCACTGCCACTGGGCTACGCTACGGGCTGGTGATATCTTGGGAGGCTAAGACTAGAAATGTTGTGTCTCCGCGTTACTGAATTTTCAATCTGAAAATTTGCAGACAGAACAACGATGGTGAACAGAAGAAAATAGAAAACGATGTCGAGGGGCAGTGGGGATTCGAACTCGGGGCTCCAGGGTGAGAGACGCAGGGCCTAGCCAGTGGGCTGTGTACATGGTTGTGTATGGATACGGATCCATCGATATAAGAAGAGACGCCGCGCGGCTAACTGAACTTTTAGACGAAAACAAGATGCAGGCTTTCAGCTCCAGGACGCGACAGAAATCAAAATAAAAACGTAAGGATTTCGCATCGGAGGGGAATTGAACCAGTGATCTCTCGATGAGAATCAGGGTACAGAGCCACTGGGCTATGTGTGCATTTGTGTAGTTATACGGATCAGAAGTTAGAAGAGACAGATAGGGCCAGGTTAACTGAATTTCGAACATAAACCTGAACCCTTCGTCAGGTTCCAAAACGGACCTACTGCGACCACTGCAGTGGCGCTGCTGCTCCTCGTGTGCGTCCTGGAGATCAAGGATGTAGAATCAAGTGCCGCTGGACGTCTGATGATGTAGTGTGCGGGGAGGTATAGTGCACAAGTGCATGCAGCGAGCGAGACAAACCTTCAGTTAACAAACACAAAACTGGACAGTTATGGAGTTCATGGCGGACATGACGGGAGCAGAAACTCGGCACGGTTACCGGCAGAAAAATAGAGGGGATATATACTGGGGATCGGGCCGGATTCTCACCGAGAGGGTGTAGGAGGAGTCCTGCCTGCCAGGATGGAAGAACGGCGGCGAATTCCAGCGAAGAAGCTTGGCAACCGACGGGAAGTCATGGACATAGTCGTCGCTGTAGCCGATTCCGTGCTTTCCTCTTGTGTGGACGAAGTAGACCACTCCGCGGTGCTCCTGGAGCCCTCGTCCCCGCTCGTAGACGACACAGGGAGTCCGGCGCCGTCGTCCATGGCAACGGTTGTGCTCCTCCTTGTGTGCACAAGAAACATAGGATGGAGGAGAGGGGAGTGGCGGCGGGGAGGGAAGAGAAGTGGAGGCTAGGGTTTCGGGGGCTCTCGGGGGTAGAAAAAGGGAGAGGAGAGGGAGCAGGTGGAGGGAGAGGGGACCAGGAGGTGGGGGTTCGGTGACAGGAGCCTCACGATCCCCTCGTGCTCGTCCGTACGGAGGAGGAAGGAGGGGGGTAGCGGGCCAGAACAGAGAGAAAGGTGGGCTGGGCCTAGAGATGTGCTGATGTGCTTCTCTCCAAACGTTTTTTTTGTTTGATTAAAACCACTTTATGAAGATTTTTCATGGGAAACATGTTGCAAATAACTTTATTTGATTATTCTCCCACTAAATAAACACAACTTGAAAACTTTAAGATTTTAGGGCAATAATTATAATAAAAAAATTGTAAAATATAGGAATAGAGATAGAGAAGGAGGGATTTAATATTTCACCTCTAGGAATCATTTTGTTTGTATGAAAACAAAATAGGTTTGATTGAAATATTTTCACAATCAAGTTGGAGCAATAAAAGTTGTGACATGCAAGGTTTAAGTTGAAGGTAACATGATGAAATGATTAAGATGACAAAGGAGAAAAAGAACAATCAAGTCTCTAATTGGGGGAAAAAAACCTAGGCATTACAATTATCAGCAAGATGAACATCCAAGTAACAGTGTTCTAATGGTGGTAAATCGAGAATATCATAGAGCTTTTGAGGCATAACAGAGATACTAGCACAAAGATCACACAAAGCATTGCAATAAAAATCATTTACTTTTATCTTAATGATAGGATACCAGCCATAATCTAATTTTCTAGGGATAGATGTCTCAAGTTTCAACTTTTCTTCCCTAACTTTCATGAGAGCATTAGTAATATGTTTAGTAAAGGCCATATTCATGGCACTAGCATTGGTACTTCTAGAAAGATTTTGTAGAAACATAATAACTTCAGAGATATTGCAATCATCAAAATCAAAATTATTATCATCAAAAGTAATAGGACCATTATCTCCTACATCTCTAAAAATTTCAGCACTTTTATTAGAAGCAGTTTCAGCATTTTGAGACAATTTAGCACGTTTCACCGAAGGAGTATGGACCTTATCAACACCAACTACTTTACCATTGATAGTAGGAGGTTTACTAGCACTTGGAACTTCAGTTTTACTAGTGGTTGTGATAGTACAACTATAGCAATATTATTCTTTCTAGCTAATTCATCTTCTCTTTCCCACCTAGCATGTAATTCAGCCATCAATCTAACATTATTGTCTATTTGAACTTGGATGGCATTCAAAAATTTATTTTGTTTGACATCTTGTGTAAAAACCTTAAATTTTAGAAAATCAACATCAATAGCAAGGCTATCTACTTTAGAGACAAGAACATCTATTTTACCAAGCTTTTCCTCAACAGATTTATTTAAAGTAGTTTGTGTGCTAATAAATTCTCTAAGCATGTTTTCAAGATTAGAGGTGGAGCTTTTATTATTATTGTAGGAGTTGCCATAGGAATTACCATAACCATTATTAGGAGGATAGGGCTTATGATTGTTTCCACCAAAATTATTTCTGTAAGCATTGTTGTTAAAATTATTATTTCTAATAAAGTTTACACCAACATGCTCTTGTTGGGAAACCAAAGAGGCTAAAGGAACATTATTTGGATCAACTTAAGCTTTACCATTAACAAGCATAGACATAATAGCATCAAGCCTCTCACTCAAAGAGGAGGTTTCCTCAACATAATTTACCTTCTTACCTTGTAGAACCCTCTCAGTGTGCCACTCTGAATAATTTATCATCATATCATCAAGGAGCTTTGTTGCATAGCCCAAAGTGATGGACATAAAGGTACCTCCAGCAGCTGAATCCAATAGGTTCCTTGAGGAGAAATTCATCCCTGCATAAAAAGTTTGTATAATCATCCAAGTAGTCAGTCTATGAGTGGGACAATTCTTCACCATAATTTTCATTCTTTCCCAAGCTTTAGCAACATGTTCATTATAAAATTGTTTAAAATTCATTATGTCACTTCTCAGGGATATAATCTTAGCAGGAGGATAATATTTCCAATGAAAGCATCTTTACACATAGTCCATGAATCAATACTATTTCTAGGCAAAGATAGCAACCATTCTTTAGCTCTTCCTCTCAAAGAGAAAGGAAATAATTCTAGTTTAATAATATCTCCATTCACATCTTTATATTTTTGCATCTCACATTGTTCAACAAAATTATTAAGGTGGGCAACAGCATCATCAGTACTAATACCAAAAAATTGCTCTTTCATCACAAGATTTAATAAAGCAGGTTTAATTTCATAGAAAGCAGCAGTAGGAGCAGGTGGAGCAATGAGTGTGCAAATAAAATCATTGTTGTTTGTGCTAGTGAAGTCACACAACTTAGTATTCTCAGAGGAACTCATTTTAGCAGAATAATAGCAAGCAAATAAATAACAACTATAAAGTAAACTAATTTTTTTTGTGTTTTTAATATAGAGAATAAAAACAAGACAAAAATAAAAACAAGATAATAAATAAATAAAAAGGTTGAGAGTGAGAGACTCCTCTTGCCAGAAGACTTCCTTATCCCCGGCAACGGTGCCAGAAAAGGTCCTTAATGATGCAGATCTTTCACTCGTTGGGATACCCCAAGAGGAGGGTGTGATGAGCACAATGGTAGGAGTTTTTCCCTTAGTTAAGAACCAAGGTTATCAATCCAGTAGGAGAAGGAGGACCTTCGGAAGGTTGATGCCACTTACAATGGTGCTGGCGCTTCACCGGTGTTAGCAACAAGGTGGAACCTGCACACAACACAACAAAAATACTTTGCCCCAATGGTACAGTGAGGTTGTCAATCTCACCAGTCTTGTTGAAAACAAAGATTAGACGTATAGTGTGGAAAACAGTTGCATGTTTGCAGAAAGTAGAGAGAGCAGGAAATTGTTGTGGTTTGTTTAATAGTGTGGACCCGGGTTGATAGGTTCACTAGTGGTGTCTCTCCATAAAAATAACATGCTGGTGAACAAATTACACCTGGCAATTGACAAATAAAGGGTGCACCGTAGTGCACATTATAACATGATGATTACTATGATATTTAGTGTGGGCATTACAACAAGATACATAGACCGACATCCATCTGCATCTATGACTAATAATCCACCCTCGGGTTATCATCTGAACCCCCTTAGGTATTAAGTTGCAAGCAACAGATAATTGCATTAAACAAAGTGTGTATTGTAAGCAGTGATTATACACGCGGGTACTCTCACCGTTGTTTTCTCCCTAATGGCAACAACACATCCTCCCCCTTCACGTTTCTGTCACTCGAGCAAGGTAACAAGGAGGATGAACCCACCACCAAGCATAAATACTCCCTCTTGGAGTCACTAGCAACTACTTGGCCAGAGCAACCACTAGCAACGGAAAGCATGCAAGATCACAAATATCATATGCAATAAAGACGATAATCAACTTGGCATAAGGTTAATATTCATCGGATCCGAGCAAACACAACATATAGAATTACATAAGATCAATCTCGATCATGATAGGAAGCTCTCGAGATCTAAACACGGAGGCATATGAGGAGGAGACAACCATATAGATACTTCTATGGACCTGTATTCTAGGGATGAACTACTCACGCATCACTCCGGAGGCAGGCATGGTGATGTAGAAGCCTCCGGTGATGATTTCCTCTCCGGCAGGGTGCCGGAAAACAGCTTTAGAACCCTCTTGATCAAGGGTTGACGCTAACGGCGGCTGCGGAACTTTTTCGGGGATTTTGATCAGGTACTTAGGGTTTTCCATTCGGGGGCTCAAATAGGCGAAAGGGAAAAGGCGGTGGAGCTCCAGGGACCCCACACCCATAGCTGGCGCGGCCAGGGGGACACGCGCCAGCCCATGGTGTGGCCTCTCTGCCGCTCCTCTTCGACTCCTCCTCGGTCTTCTGGATGCTTCCGGGGAAAATAGGACTTCCGGGCTTCGAATTTTCCAATTCCGAGAATATTTCCAGAACAACTTTTCTGAAACTAAAAAAAACAGCAGAAAATAGGGAACTGGCTCTATGGCATCTTGTCAACAGGTTAGTTCGGAAAATCGATAAAAATGACATAAAAAAGGGATCAAACATGTAGCAATTAGCATAATATGATCATGGAGCATCAGAAACTAGGGATACGTTTATGACGTATCATTGCCATCAGGGAGAAAACAACAATGCTTTGTCTAAGGATGATGTTATTGTTTACATTACACACTTTTCTTACTGCAATTATTTTTTGCTTGCAACTTAATACCCAACGTTTGTTCGGATGATATTCAGAGGGTTGATTATTAGTCATAGATGTCGTTGGATAACGGTCTATGTATCTTGTTGTAATGCCCGCATGAATCACATAGTAATATTTATGTCTTGCATATGCACTACGGTGTAGCCTTCATTTCTGTCAATTGCCTAGCTGTAATTTTTCACCACACATGTTTTTTATCTTTTACGGAGAGACACCACTAGTGCACTGTGGACCCCGGTCCTTTTTCCTCATACTGATAAAATCACCTACTTCTTTCATACTGCTGTCATACTGTTCCTACTATTTTCCACACCATACATTTAACCTCTTTGTGTTCAGCAAAACCGGTGAGACTGACAACCTCACTGCTTCGTTGGGACAAAGTGACTTGATTGTGTTGTGTAGGTTCCACGTTGGTGCTTAACCGGTAGTGCGCCCTGCCACCTCAGCTGCATCAACCTTCAGAGATTGCTTGTCCTCCTACTGGTCGATTCAACATTGGTTTCTTTTCTGAGGGAAAACTTGCTGCTGCACTCTTCACAACCTTTCTCTTGGGGTTTGCCAACGATGGTGTCAAGGCTCCCGCCATCAATATACAACCACTACAACCACTGTTTTACTACTACAATCATTGTTCTCTTTCATTTACTGCAAATAAACAATATTTTCCACACTATACATCTAATCCTTTGTTTCAGCAAAACCGGTGAGATTGACAACCTCACTGCTTTGTTGGGACAAAGTAATTTGATTGTGTTGTGTATATTCCACGTTACCGCTGAACCGGTAGTGCGCCGTGCCACATCAGCTGCATCAAACTTCGGAAGTGATTTCATTCTCCTACTCGTCGATTCATCTTTGGTTTCTTTATGAGGGAAAAACTTGCTGTTGTGCTCTTCATACCTTCCTCTTGGGGTCTCCCAACGAGTGCAAGCTCATGCACCATCAATCACTTTGTATGGCGCTGTTGCCGGGGAGGAATAGGATTTCTGCAAGGGGAGTCTCTCACCTCCAATCTCTTTACTTTATTTTTGTTTTGCTTAGTTTATTTTATTTTGTCTTGTTTACTTCTCTTTATCAAAAACACAAAAAAATTAGTTCTTATTCTAGTTGTTATTTTTGTTATCCTTTTTTTTGTCTTGCTTGTTACCTGCTTTATCATGCCTACTATCAATGGTAGATTTCTTTGAAACTAGATCTTATTGGAAAGGTGGGTTCACGGATGAAGAACAAAAATATTATAAGGAACACCACTTTTCACAAAAATGGATAAAATTATGGGAGAAAATTAATAAATTGCATAACTATGCTAAAAACTTGTGCTCTACGTATAATGTTACTTATTGGTTTGATAAATCTTGTTGCTTTAGGAGGTATAAACACCTCCCTTTTCAATGTGAGTATAATGATAATGTTACCATATCTTATTATGTTAAGGGAAATTACGACTTTTACGATGTGGAACAAGTTGAGGAATTTATTGCTTGGAAGGGTGCATTCGAAATTGCCTATTTGCTTGAAAGTATTGATGATGCACCTTATAAATACGAGATTTATGCTATACTTGAATATTTCTTTGATAAGGGAGAGACAAATGCCTTGCAGGAGCCTATGGAAGAAGAAATTGCTGAATCTGGAAGCTCATTGGATGAAAAAGAGGAGGAAAGTGATGATCAAGAGGAGGAACAATAGATCCGCCCATGTCCACCTCCCAATGAGAGTAACTCTTTAACTCATACATTATTTCATTGCCCTCCATGCTTACCAAAGGAGGATGAGTGTTATATGATTATTGTGATGATCTTATTGTTTCTTTTGAAATATCCCTTTTTGATGAAATTGATACTTGCTACACTTGTGACCTTGATACTAGTATGAATGAAACTTGTGAGAATGATATTGCTACTGTTATTTATGATAATCCATGCTACTTTGATAAATCCTATGATATTCCTCTATTTATTCCAACTATTGATATGCCTGAATTAAGGAAGTTTGTTTAGAAAATTTATATGATAATGCTCTAGATGATGGTCCCATGTTACTAGATGTTATAAATTATAATGCTATCGATAATAGGATTACTATAATGTGTCTCATAACTTTTAAGAGTGACCAAACATCTTGTTTTTCTATTGCTAAAAGTGGGAAAGAATGGGTCTTTATTTTTAATTTTGATCCCATTATTTTTTAGCTTGATATGAATTGTGTGCTTTTACACCATGACAAACATGATTTATGTGATAATTACGTTGTTGAGTTTGATCATGATGCTACTGAAAATTTATTATGATAGAGCAAAATATGGTTGTAGGAATTTTCATATTACTAAAACACCTCTCTTTTCGTTGGCGCCCGTATACTCCCACAGGGTAGTCAGCCTCTCTTGAAGAGGCTGGACCCTCCGGCGCAGAAATATACCCGCCACGTGAATCCCGTTCATAGGGTGCCAAGTTCCTTATTATGGAGGCGCGCCACTTTTGCGAGTAGCGGGGAGACGACCGCGGATTCTTCGGTTCAGATCGAGTGCGTCCAAGACTTCCTCCGCTTCAAAACAGCGAACGGGCTGGAACGCCACCCACGCTGTTATCTGCAACATAAAACCACTTCCGACGCCATCATTGGGCTAATTCGACGAAACCCATCTCCAGATAGGGGATGTACTAATTCTCCTGAATCCCGAAGCCTCCGGTTCTCAGCGGCTCTCCAGTCCTTTCGCCTGGCAGCGGCTTCTCCCGAAAGATCCGCACCTGGAAGATGGCTTTCCAAAGCCCCTAGTGCGGATGAATGCCGAGGAAGCACTCACAGAGCACGATAAACATGAAATGTGTTGTATCGCGTTAGGAGGAAGATCGTCCAGCGGTATGCCATAGACATACAACAGCCCAACGAGGAATGGGTGAAGAGGGAAGGACAAACCTCGGGCGACATGCTCCGAGAATGTGACGCGGTCGGTGGCGAGGGGATTTGGCATCGCCTCGTTCTTCACCGACAACCGGACGCGCTTCGAGTCCTCGGAGGGGAGCAATCCCTCCCTGTGCATCTCGACGATGCTCTTCCGCATGGCGTTGGACGAAAGACAATCGCCCGTCTTCTTCGCCACAACCGCCATGGAAGCACTCGCCGCCTCCTTTCCGGATGTCGTGGCAGCGCCGCGCTTCTTTCCTCCCGCCATTGGGACTGGCTCTCGTGCTCACAGAGGAGAAGGAGGGCACTTGAGGAAGAATAACATTGATTGAGGACTGGGAAAGTTACCTTTTCCCTAAGGCCCATTACTTATACTGAGGCTGGACCGTGGCGAGCCGTTGATCTGCTGACATGGGGCACATCCCCGCCGCCACGTGTGAAGCAGAAACGAGTAGGCAGAGGATGGTTACCTTCGCACGATCTTTTACGTGAGATCGTGCGTAATTACTGCGTGGCCAGCGGATGAACCGGGCGTGACCGCTCGTTTTCGGTAAAAAAATCCGACAAGATGGGTCCCACACGCTCTGCCCCACTTCGTCACGTCCCATCAGGAGCGGCGAGTGCGCAATGACGTCATTGCATACCTCACAAACACGAAAATTCTTTCGTATGGAAGACGCCAACACGAAATTTCTTTCGTATGGACCTCAAGACACGAAAAATCTTTCGTGCAAACATGCCAACACGAAATTTCTTTTGTATGGACCTCAAGACACGACAATTTTTCGTACAAACACCCAACACAAAATTTCTTTCGTATGGACTTCGAGACACGAAAAATTCTATCGTCAAACAGTCAACGAGAAATTTCTTTCGTATGAATCTCCCAAAACTTGCAAGGAAACCACAGTGGCACTCGTTACTATTCAGGAACTAGGAAAACACCCGCTGCGTATTTGAACTGAAATCGTGAGTATGCGGCTCCCGCAATATCGCATCACGACATACTCACACGTCATTTTAATCCTGGATTGTTCGGCCAACTTGGCACATCTGGATGCCATATTCTTTCGAGTATGAAGGTAAGACGCAAGGATCTCCCGTGGGCCTGGAATCACACTCGAGCTGCGTTCTTCAGTAAACTTTCCGTGTCAACAACACGAAGAAAAATCCTACCGGACGCGCCGGGTACCCCTCTAAGGTTAAGTTCGACTTGATAACACCTCCACAGCCCAGTCACAACGGTCACCTCGCCGAGTTCGAGTCGAAGGTATCGAATTCGTGTAAGCCAGAACAGTTTTTGCCCTAGATGCAATTAATTTTCCCTGATCTTTTGGGAGAGCCAAGCGACTAAGCCGTACCCTTCTGTGAAAATAGCCAACACAAGGCGCATTTACCACTTGATACTCGAGTACATCACATACAAGGTATACGCCCTTGAAGCCAGGCGATTGAATGCTAGTCACGAATTCCAAGAACGAACTTTGAGTGCTTACCCGACTATTCTCGGTTAAATAAACACCTGGGGGTACTGACGTGGGGATGACTCCTGGACCTGTCGGGTGAGCCTACCCGGTCCAAGGCCCAAGACCAAGGCCCAAAGAAAGGCGTTACCCTGCAGTTCTAGAAGTCCCAGCGGAAGCCCACCCACAAGACTTGCGGGTCAAGAAGGAAAACTCCTACCGACCTAGAGCTAGGGTTTATAACCCCCCCGGTACGATTTTAGATTCAGCTATCTATAAAACGTTGGGAGAACCACGGGAGGGGGATCCGATCAACTTTTCACCACCATAGCCACAAGCTCGAGATCAATCTCTCGGCTTGCACACCCCCTTTGTAATCTATCTACTCGTAATACAGATCTCAAGAGCAGGAGTAAGGGTTTTACCTCTACGAGGGCCTCGAACCTGCGTAAAATCGTGCCCCCTGTTAGCCGACGACTATCACCAGCACCTATTCGTTATCTTAATCGAAACCCTACCGGATCATCTCGGGGACTTGTTGAGATGACTAATCAACACCAAACATCTTGTTATGCTATTGCTAAAAGTGGGAAAGAATAGGTCTTTATTTTTTATTTTGATCCCACTATTTTTGAGCTTGATATGAATTGTGTGCTTTTACACCATGAAAAACATGCTTTATGTGATAATTATGCTGTTGAGTTTGTTCATGATGCTACTAAAAATTATTATGAGAGAGGAAAATATGGTTGTAGGAATTTTCCTGTTACTAAAACACCTATCTTTTTGTTGAAAGTTTTGAAGTTGCTCTTGTTCTACCTTCCCATGATTTCTAGTTTGAGATTCTTTAATTTATTTCTTTACAAGATTCCTATGCATAGGAAGTGGGTTAGACTTAAATTTGTTTTATACTTTCTTCTTGATGCGTTCTTTTTCATAATTCATATTTCTTATTTGAACATCTACTTGATTCTAGTTTTCTGGGCCTAACTAAAAGACGTTTAAAAAAGCACTTCTTGGGACATAACCCATGGCTTTATTTTTTTGCTTTGTTTTCTTCTATTTTATTTGGTTCAAGGTGTTGTTTACTTCTGTAGCAACTCATTTGCATCTTTATTTTCTCGTATTTGTTGTGCCAAATAAAGTCTCTAGTGAAAGCTGAGGTTAGATTTCTGCGCAGGAAACAAATTTCTGATGTCTACCGTTAAATTCGTGTAAATTCACAGAAAAATAAAAATGACCTGCAAATTTTTGTGCTTATTTCTCAGCTAATTCCAAAACATTTTGTATCTTTGCATTTTTTATTTGAGCAACGTAAGTGCCACGAAAAAATCGTATTTATAGACTGTTCTGGTTTTGGCACATTCTGCCTTTTTACTATGTTGAGAGGATTTCTTTGCTCCACAAAACATCAGTGGTTGTAGATAATGTTTAAAAAGTTTAAATAATTCTTTTGTCCAACGAGAACATGTGAATTTTCCATTGTGCACTAATCCTCTAATGAGAATTACATTGAGTTTGGTGTGAAGGAAGTTTTCAAGGGCCAAGAGAAGAGGATGATATAATGTGATCAAGAAGAGTGAAAAGCCAAAGCTTGGGGATGACCCCGTGGTTCATCCCAGAAAATTCTAAGAAGACTCAAGCGTCTAAGGTTGGGGATTCCCCAGGCATCCCCTTCTTCATCAGCAACTTGTCAGGTCACTTCTAGTGAAACTATATCTTTATTCGGTCACATCATATGCAGTTTACTTGGAGTGTTAGTTTGTTTTTAGTTTAGTTTTTTTATTCAATAAATATTTTTGGAACCCATCATTCTTTGTTTTGGAGAGAGGCACGCTCCGATTTTTTCATATGAATACTTGTTTTCTTCCATGCTCGTATTCTTAGTTTTTCTTCTAGCTGCTGCAAATCCTTTTAGCTCCTTTTTTCATGCATCTCTTACTTAGAGTTGTTGGTTATCTTAGAGTTATGTTAGTACTCTCTTGTTTAATTTCTATATCTCTTGGAGAGCTTTTCTTTAGTATAAAATGATTGGTGTTCGAAAGCAGTAGTACTATTTTCGTGCTTATAACAGTGCAAAAATAAGCTTGTGTAGACTGTGCCTAGACTTTTTCATGTCATGCTAGATTTTATTTTAATTCTATGATTAGTGGTTGTTATTGTAGCATGACTTGTCTCAAATAGCTGAGAGTGCTTAATTTTCCATTGAAATAGTTATGAGTTGTTTTTATCACATTGAAGCATAAATTTGTGGTGTTCTCCTTCGAATGCTTTATTTGGTTGACTTGGTGCATGCTTACACCATGTTTATGAGTACAAACCAGTCACTTATAGCCTTTGTGATCATTTATTTTTTGACTTGTAATACCATTTATGCCTTGATTAATGATGTTTTTGCCGCCATGCATGATTATGGCCATTACTGCTCTCTTGATTGGTCGTTCCCAGTCTTTTGCTAGCCTCCACATGTACCGAGTATGAGATCTACTCATGCATACAACTCCCAAAAACCAAAGTTTGCCAAATTTTTCCACCATACCTACCTACATGTGGTATTTAACCTCCACTCCAAGTAAATTTCTCATATGCTACCTTTAAACTTTCAAACATCCTGTTTTGTGCCCCTATTTTAGCTCATGAGGACGTGAATAGAGAATCTTTATATCACTTGTTCACTGGACTTTACACACCTGAACTTGTGGCACATCCTCTTATCCAAAATGATAGAACGGCTGGCAGCGGGGTGCCCAGCCCCAAAATTGGTTACTATAAAATTCTCTTCACTATTTTTACCCATGACTACCAGTCAAAGCATAATTGTGTAAACAAAATAGAAGAGGGATGATCTACTACACCAGTAGCATCCTTCAACCGGAGCCTCTCTTGTAAGGTCTAGTTGTCTTATGACATACTTTATTGTCTGTTTACCATTCGTTGACATAAGCATACACCTCTCTAAAAAAATGTTTTCAATACCTCTGTTTATATTAAAAAAAGTTCTAGCAGATGAGTTAATCCATGTTTGCCTCTACGAAGGGCTTTTCTTTTACTCTTATGTTGAGTCTCCATCTTCTAACTTTATGCACGGTTGAGAGAGTGTATTTTCCATTCCGAGTTTAATGTGTTTCAGTCCCAAAGATTATTAATGATTGATTCATGATGTGTTATTACTTGCTCTCAAATTATTTGTTCTAGTCATCCACTTGAAATTTGAAGGTGTTTTGGCATTTATGTTTTGCCCCACTCTTAAGGACAAGAGAAATATCACTTTGATATGTTTTCTTTATGCTCGAAACAAACGTATAACATTCAAGTGCATTATTATTCATGATCTTTGTTTGTGTTACTTTTCATGATGCAAAGTGATCGCTAAGTTTCATTGTTGAAATTATATATGTCATGCCTGTGTTGAAAGTACTATGATCTCAGCGTACATATGCTTTTACTTTATGATGATCAAGTTTATGTTGGTAGCAAGTCACCTAAGAAATTATTTGTTTTTATCGTTTACCTACTCGAGGACAAGTAGGAACTAAACTTGGGGATGCTTGATACGTATCAAACATATCCATAATTTCTAATGTTCCATGTTGTTTTCATGCCATATGCTACATGTTTCGTATACACTTTATGTCATTTTTATGGATTTTCTGGGACTAACCTATTAACAAGATGCCAGAGAGCCAGTTCATGTTTTCTGCTGTTTTTGGTTTCAGAAGAGTTGTTGTGGAAATATTTTCCAAATTGGATGAAAAAAAATCCCAGAGTCTTAGAGAGTCGTCACGTACACGAAGTCCGGAGGAGACCCTGAGGGGGGCCTCAGGGGCCCCACACCATAGGGCGGTGCGCACCCCTCTGGCTTCCCACCAACGTTTCCCTCTCGCATATTTATATCTCTCCTCGGGTTAACCCTAAATACCCGAGGCTTTCCCACCAAAAGGATCTGTAGCCGCCGTCACCGCCAACCCTAGTTCAGGAGGGTTCTGGAGCTCTCCCCGACACCCTTCCGGGAGGGGGAATCATCGTCGGAGGGCTCTTCATCACCATGCCTGCGTCCGGAGTGATGCGTGAGTAGTTCATCCCTGGACTGCGGGTCCATAGAAGTAGCTAGATGGTTGTTATCTCCTCTCCATGCCTCATGTTTAGATCTTGTGACCTGCCTAACATGGTCAAGATCATCTTATTGTAATGCCACATGTTGTGTTTGATGGGATCTGATGAATATTGAATGTTATGCCTAGTGATTATCAATCTATCATGTTCTTTCATGTGTGCATGCTTTCCATTACTAGTAGATGCTCTAGCCAAGTTCATGCTTGTAACTCTGAGAGGGAGTATTTATGCTCGATAGTGGGTTCATGCCTCTCTTTCACTCATGCTCGAGTGACAAAAACGTATGAGAGATGTGCCGTTTTCATTAGGGATAAAACAACAATGCTTTGTCTAAGGATGATTATATTGTTTACATTACACACTTTTCTTAATGCAATTATCTGTTGCTTGCAACTTAATAACCAAGTTTTGATCGGACGACACTTTGAGGGTGGATTATTAGTCATGGATGCAGTTGAATAATGGTCTATGTATCTTGTTTTAATGCCCACGTGAATCACATAGTAATCATCATGTCATGCATATGCACTACGGTTCAGCCTTTATATTTGTCAATTGCCCAGATATAATATGTTTATCCAGCATGTTATCTATTTGTTTTGGAGAGACACCTCTAGTGAAATGTGGACCCCGCTCCATTTCTTTACACTGATATACAACCACTTCAACCGTTGTTTTACTACCGCAATCATTGTTTTCTTTCATTTACTGCAAACACATACTATTTTCCATACTATACGTCTAATCCTTTGTTTCAGCAAAACCAATGAGATTTACAACCTCACTGCTTCGTTGGGGCAAAGTAATTTGATTGTGTTGTGTAGATTCCACGTTGCCATTGAACCGGTAGTGCGTTGTGCCACATCAGCTGCATCAACCTTCGGAAGTGATTTATTTCTCCTACTGGTCAATTCGGCCTTGGTTTCTTTCTGAGGGAAAACTTGTTGTTGTGCTCTTCATACCTTCCTCTTTGGGTCTCCCAATGAGTTCAAGCTCCTGCACCATCACAAAGCTCATGCTTTTGTCTCTTTCATTGAGCCCAAGAAAGTATATTAAGCTCTCAAAGATCAAGATTGGCTTGAAGCCATGCATGATGAACTCAACAACTTTGAGCGCAACAAAGTATGGAAGTTAGTGCCAAGACCCAAGGATTGCAGGAATGTTAATGGCACCAAGTGGGTGTTCAAGAACAAGCAAGACATAGATCGCATTTTCATCTGCAACAAGTTAAGATTAGTGGCTCAAGATTTCTCTCGAGTCGAAGGTGTTGATTTTGGTGAAACCTTTGCCCCCATAGCTCGTCTTGAATCCATTTGTATCTTTGTTGCATATGCATCTCATCATAATTTCAAGTTACAACAAATGGATGTGAAAAGTGCTTTCCTAAATGGTCCCATTAATGATTTAGTATATGTCAAGCAACCTCCGGGTTTTGAAGATCCCAACCACCCCGATCACGTCTATAAACCCGATAAGGCGCTATATGGACTTAAACAAGTTCCACGTGCGTGGTATGAGCACCTTAAAGAGTTTCTAATAGATCGAGGGCTTAATGCTGGTTTAATTGATCCCACCCTGTTTACTCGGATGGTTGGAGGTGACTTTCCCATATGCCAACTCTATGTGGATGACATCATTTTCGGGTCTACTAACACAAAGTTCAATGAAGAGTTTTGCAAGCTTATGACCGATAGGTTTGAGATGTTGATGGCTGATGTTGGTAACCCCCAAGAGGAAGGTTGTGAAGAGTGCAGTGGCAAGTTTTCCCTTAGAAAAGAATCCAAGGTTGAATCGACCGGTAGGAGGACAAGCAACTTCTGAAGGTTGATGCACCTGAGGTGGTAGGGCGCACTATTGGATCAGCAGCAACGTGGAACCTACACAACACAATCAATTAACTTTGCCCCAACGAAGCAGTGAGGTTGTCAATCTCACCGGTTTTGCTGAACACAAAGCGGTTAAACATATGGTGTGGAAAATAGTATGAGAACAATATGAAAACATCAGTAGCAGTGTGGAAATAATGGAAGCAGTGTGAAAATAGTGGAAGCAGTGTGTGTGTTATCAGTATGAGAAAATGGACCGGGGTCCACAGTTCACTGGAAGTGTCTCTCCATAAAAGATAGCTAACATGCGTGGTGAAGAAATTACAGCTAGGCAATTCATAGATAATGAAACATGCATGGCATAAAGATTACTATAAGATTCATGCGGGCATTACAACAAAATACATAGATCGTCATCCAACTGCATCTATGACTAATAATCCACCCTCTGAATATCATCTGAACAAACGTTGGGTATTAAGTTGCAAGCAACATATTATCGCAGTAAGCAAAGTGTGTAATGTAAACAGAGTAAACATCGTTGTTTTCTCCCTAATGGCAACAACACATCCTCCATTCGTCACGTTTCCTTCACTCGAGCACAGATGCAAAGGAGGCAGGAACCCACTATCGAGCATAAATACTCTATTTTGGAGTCACTAGAATCTACTCTGCCAGAGCATCTACAAACAACGAAGAGCATGCAAGATGGTAAATAACATACACATGAAGACAACATGATAGATTGATAATCAAGAGACATGGCATTCAACAATCATCGGATCCCAGCAAACACAACATGTAGCATTACAATAAGATGATCTCGATCATGTGAGGAAGCTCATGAGATCCAAACATGAGGCATAAAGAGGAGAGGATAACCATCTAGCTACTTCTATGGACCCGTAGTCCAGGGATGAACTACTCACGCATCACTCCGGAGGCGGGCATGGTGATGTAGACCCCTCCGGTTATGATTTTCCCTCCCGACAGGGTGCCGGGGAGAACTCCAGAACCCTCCCGATCTCGGGTTGACGATGACGACGGCCTCAGGTTTTTTTCGTGGAAAATTGGTATCTTTTTAGGGTTAACTATCTGAGGGGTAATATAGGCGAAAGGGCGATGGCGGTGGGCACTCGAGAGGCCCACACCACCCACAGGCGCGGCCAGGGGGCACACCTCCCTATGGTGTGCCCCCCTCCGGTCTTCTTTGGGACTTCGTGGAACCTTCGGGAATTCTAAGACTTCCGGGCTTCGAATTTTCCAATTCCGAGAATATTTCTAGAACAACTTCTCTGGAACTAAAAACAGCAGAAAATAGGAACTGGCTCTATGGCATGTTGTCGATAGGTTAGTCCCGGGAAATCGATCAAAATGACATAAAGTGTAAGGAAAACATGTAGCATATTACATGAAAACAACATGGAACATCAAAATCTAAGGATACGTTTATGACGTATCAACATCCCCACGCTTAGTTCCTACTCGTCCTCGAGTAGGTAAACGATAAAACACATAATTTCTGAGGTGACATGCTACCAACATAAACTTGATCATCTAAATTGTAAAAGCATAAGCTTAG
The DNA here is from genome assembly GCA_028641055.1 of Alopecurus myosuroides. NCBI lineage: Eukaryota > Viridiplantae > Streptophyta > Magnoliopsida > Poales > Poaceae > Alopecurus > Alopecurus myosuroides. The sequence continues at coordinate 100,635,343 of CM054060.1, forward strand.
CTGAGATCATAGAACTTTAACACAAGCATGATAAATATAATTCTAACAATAAAACATAGTAATCACCTTGCATCATGAAAAGTAACACAAACAAAAGATCATGAATAACAATGCACTCGAAAGATATACGTTTGTTTCAAGCATAAAGATAACATATCAAAGTGATATTTCGGTTGTCCTTAAAAGTGGGGCAAAACATAAATTCCAGGACACCTTCAAAGTTTAAGAGGAAGCATAAACAAATAATTTGAGAGAAAATAATAAACACATCATGAATCAATTAATAATGTTTCTGGGACAAATGCACATTAAACTCGGAATGGAAAACATGCTCTCTCAACTGTGCATAAAGTTAGAAAACGGAGACTCGACATAAAAGTAAACGAAAGGCCCTTCGCATAGGGAAGCAGGGATCACTCATGTGCTAGAGCTTTTATTTTGTTAACTGAGGTATTGAAAACATTTTTTAGAGAGGTGTATGCTTATGTCAACGAATGGTAAACAGAAAATACAATATGTCACCAGCCAACTAGACTTAACAGGAGCGGCTCCCATAGAAGGACGCGTCTGGTAGAAGGTCATCCCTCTTTCTCTTTCGTTTACACGATTATGCTTTGACTGATAAATCAGGGGCAAAAATAGTGAAGAGAATTTGTCGTATTAATTTGGGGCTGGGCACCCCGCTGCCAGCTCTTCTACCATTTGGGTAAGCGTATGAAGCCACTAGTCCAGGGTGTGAAATCCAATCAACAAGTGAGATAAATATTCTCCATTGACGTCCTCATGAGCAAAAACAAGAACACAAAACAAGACTAATTTTGAAAGTTTTAAAGGTAGCACATGAGCAATTTACTTGGAGTGGCAATTAAATACCACATGTAGGTAGGTATGGTGGACACAATGGGAAAACTTTGGTTTTAGGGAGTTGGATGCACTAGTAGAGCTCATACTCAGTACATGTGGAGGCTAGCAAAAGACTGGGAGCGATAAATCAAGAGAGCATAATGGCCATAATCATGCATAGCGACATAAACATCATTAATCAAAGCATAATTGTAACCACGAGTTCAAAAACTAAATGATCAAAGAGGATATAAATGACTGGTTAGAGTTTTCTGGTATGAACTACAGGAACATCCCCAAGCTTTGACCTTGCACTCTTCTTGATCATATTATATCACCCTCTTCTCTTGACCCTTGAAAACTTCCTTCACACCACACTCAAAGTGTAATTGACATTAGAGGGTTAGTGAAACAATAAAAAAATCCATGGGTTCCGCATGGGCACAAGTGCTATTGATACTTTTGAACATTAGCTACAGTCATTTATGTTTCGTGGAGCAAAGAAATCCACCTGACATCATAAAAGAGCAAATGCAAGAAAAATGACAGAATCTGCTAAAACCAGAACAGTCTATAAAGATAAATCTTTTTGGGGCACTTACATTTCCCAGATAAAAAAACATAGAGAACAAAAAAGTTTTGGAATTAGCCGAGGAATAAGCACAAAACATTTCAGGTCATTTTAGTTTTTGTGGAATTTATACGATTTTTTACGGTGGACAACATAAATCCAAAACCAACTCCAATTTTATATGGAAACTTTACTTGACAAAACTAAAACATGAAAATGAATTTACGAAAGAGTTTCTACAGAAGTATACAACCCCTTGAATCAAATAAAATAGAGAAAACAAAGCAAAAAATAACACCATGGGTTATCTTCCAATAAGTGCTTTTCTTTAACGCCTTTTAGCTAGGCCCAGCAAAGTGAAATCAAGTGTTTTCAAGTGAAGAAGCATCCAAATTGTAATTTGTTCAAATAACAGAATCAAAAGGAAACTTTATTATATTTATAGGAAAGTGTTCCATACCATTATTGAGTGGGAATTGAAATTTAATTTCCCCTCTTTCATATCAATAACCGCACCAACAGTTCTAAGAAAAGATCTTCCCAAAATAATTGGACAAGAAGCATTGCATTCAATTTTCATAACAAAAAAGTCAAAAGGGACAAGGTTATTATTAACCATGATAAGAACATCATCAACTCTCCCCAAAGGTTTATTTCTAACATTATCAATAATACGAATATCCAAATAACAGTGCTCGAAAGGTGGCAAATCAAGAATATCATAAAGTTGCTTAGGCATAACAGAGATACTAGCACCAAGATCACATAGATAATTGCAATCAAAATCATTCACTTTCATTTTAATGATGGGTTCCCAACCATCATCTAGCTTCCTAGGGATAGAGTAATTCATCCTCTCTAATTTGCATGAGAGCATTTGTAATATGTTTTGTGAAAGTCATATTCATAGTACTAGCATTAGGACAACTAGCAAGATTTTGTAGGAACTTAATCACTTCAGTTATGTTGCAATCATCAAAGTCAATAAAAAATTTATCAAACATAATGGGACTACTGTCTCCCATGTTTCCAAAAATTTCAGCACTTTTATCAGGAACATTTTTAGCAGTTTGAGGCAGTTTTGCAATTTTAATAGAAGAAGTGGGAGTATTGCCAACACCAATTACTTTACCATTGATAGTAGAAGGTTTACTAGCATGAGAAGCTTCAGTTTTACTAGTGGTCGTGATGGTGCAAACATTAGCTATATTGTTCTTTCTAGCTATTTCATCTTCTCTTTCCCATCTAGCATGCAATTCAGCTAACATCCTAACATTGTCCTCAATTTGAATTTGGATGGCATTCAGAGTTTTTCTTTATTTAAAATCATGAGGCATAACCTTTACTTTCATAAAATCAGCATCAAGAGCAAGGCTATCAACTTTATAAGCAAGAACATCAATTTTGCCAAACTTTTCCTCAACAGATTTACTAAAAGAAGTTTGTGTACTAATAAAGTTCTTGAGCATGTTTTCAAGATCAGAGGGTACACTTTTATTATTGTTGTAGGAATTTCCATAAGAATTGACATAACCATTATTATTATTAAGAGGATATGGACTATAATTGTTGCTACCAGAATTATTCCTATAAGCATTGGTGTTTAAATTATTATTTTTAATGAAGTTCGCATCAACATGCTCTTATTGAGCAACCAAAGAGGTTAAAGGAACATTATTTGGATCAACATGAGCATGGCCATTCACAATAATAGACATAATAACATCAAGTCTATCACTCAAAGAGGAGGTTTCTTCAACAGAATTTACCTTCTTACATGTTGTAGCTCTCTTAGTGTGCCATTCAGATTAATTTACCATCATATTATCAAGAAGCTTTGTTGCTCTTTCAAAAAAAGAAGCTTTGTTGCTGCCACCAAAGTAGTGGACATAAAGGTTCCTCCAGCAGCTGAATCCAGAAAGTTTCTTGAAGAAAAATCATACCTGCATAAAAGGTTTGGATGATCATCCAAGTAGTTAGTCCATGAGTGGGACGATTCTTTACTAAAGATTTCATTCTTTCTCAAGCTTTAGAAACATGCTCATTATCAAATTGCTTAAAATTCATAATGCTACTTCTTAAAGATATAATCTTAGCAGGAGGATAATATTTTCCAATGAAATCATCTTGGCACTTTGTCCAAGAATCGATACTATTTCTAGGCAAAGATAACAACCATTCTTTAGCTCTTCCTCTCAAAGAGAAAGGAAACAATTTCAGTTTAATAATATCTCCATATACATCTTTATATTTTTGCATTTCACATAGTTCAACAAAATTATTAAGATGGGCAGCATCATCATCGGTACTAACACTAGAAAATCGCTATCTCATAACAAGATTTAACATGGCATGCTTTATCTCATAAAAATCAGCAGTAGAAGCAGGTGGAGCAATAGGTGTGCTAATGAAATCATTGTTGTTGGTGCTAGTAAAGTCACACAACTTAGTGTTCTCAGGGGTAGTCATTTAGCAAGATTAAAAATAGGATGAAAACAACAACTAGAATAAGAACTATTTTTTGTGTGTTTTTTATAAAGAGAAGCAAACAAGAGAAAAATAAAATAAACTACGGAAAACTAAAACAAAGTAAAGAGATTGGAAGTGAGAGACTCCCCTTGCAGAAATTCTCTTCCTCCCCGGCAAAGGCGCCAGAAAAAATGATGGTGCAAGAGTTGACAGGGGAGTGGTTGCTTCTTGATGACTTTGAAATCCCCGGCAACGGCTCCAGGAAACTTGTTGATGGCTGACGTTGGTAAACCCCAAGAGAAAGGTTGTTAAGAGTGCAGCGGCAAGTTTTCCCTCAGAAAAGAAACCAAGGTTTAATCGACCAGTAGGAGGACAAGCAACTTCTGAAGGTTGATGCAGCTGAGGTGGCAGGGCGCACTACCAGTTCAGCAGCAACGTGGAACCTACACAACACAATCAATTCATTTTACCGCAACGAAGCAGTGAGGTTATCAATCTCATCGGTTTTGCTGAACACAAAGAAGTTAAACATATAGCGTGGAAAATAGTACGAGAAAAAAATGAAAACAATCGTAGCAGTGTGGAAATAGTGGAAGCAGTGTGAAAACAATGGAAGCAGTGTGTGTATTATCACTACGAGAAAATGGACCGGGGTCCACAGTTCACTAGAGGTGTCTCTCCATAAAAGACGGCTAACATGCATGGTGAAGAAATTACAGCTGGGCAATTCATAGATAATGAAACATGCACGACATAAAGATTACTATGAGATTCATGTGGGAATTACAACAAAATACATAGATTGTCATCCAACTTCATCTATGACTAATAATCCACCCTCTGAATATCATCCAAACAAACATTGGGTATTAAGTTGCAAGCAATCGATTATCGCAGTAAGCAAAGTGTGTAATGTAAACGATGTAAATTAAGTAAACATCGTTGTTTTCTCCCTAATGGCAACAACACATCCTCCATCCGTCACGTTTCTGTCACTCGAGCACATATGCAAAGGAGGCATGAATCCACTATCGAGCATAAATACTCCCTCTTGGAGTCACTAACATCTACTTGGCCAGAGCATCTACTTACAACAGAGAGCATGCGAGATCATAAATAAGATACACATGAAGACAACATGATAGATTGATAATCAAGAGACATAGCATTCAATAATCATCGGATCCCAACAAACACAACATGTAGCATTAATATGATCTCGATCATGTGAGTCATCTCAAGAGATCCAAACATGAGGTATAAAGAGAAGAGGACAACCATCTAGCTACTGATATGGACCCGTAGTCCAAGGATGAACTACTCACTCATCACTTCATAGGCGGGCATGGTGGTGTAGACCCCTCCGGTGATGATTTTCCCTCCCGACAGGGTGCCGGGTAGAACTCCAGAACCCTCCCGATCTCGGGTTGACGATGATGGCAGCCTCGGGTATTTTCGTGGAAAAGTGGTATCTTTTTAGGGTTAACTATCTGAGGGGGTAATATAGGTGAAAGTGCGATGGAGGTGGGCTCCCAAGGGGCCCACACCACCCCCAGGCACGACCGGGGGGGCACCGCCCTATGGTGTGGCCCCCCTCCGGGCCTCTTCGGGATTCCGTGGAACCTTCGGGAATTCTAAGACTTCTGGGCTTCGAATTTTCCAATTATGAGAATATTTCCAGAACAACTTTTCTGAAACTAAAAACATTAGAAAACATGAATTGTCTCGGTGGCATCTTGTTAATAGGTTAGTCCCGGGAAATTGATAAAAATGACATAAAGTGTAAGGAAAACATGTAGCATATGGCATGAAAACAACATGGAACATCAAAAATTAAGGATACGTTTATGACGTATGAGATGTCCATGATGCGATAATTGGAGCACTTCCTTGGCTTTCAGATCAAGCAATATCCCGAAGAAACCTTCCTTAAGCAAGCTAAATATACCCAAGACATGCCCAAGCGGTTCAAGATGCATGACGCCAAGCCTATGAAGACTCCCATGTTCACAACCCTTGACTTGAAACCGGACCTAACAGTAAAGAGGTAGATCAAAAGGTATACCGCTCCATGATTGGCTCTTTGCTTTACCTTTGTGCATGTAGACCGGATATCATGTATAGTGTTGGTAAATGTGCAAGGTTTCAAGCCTCTCCGCGGCAAAGTAATTTGGAAGCGGTTAAACAAATCTTTCTATATTTAGTTCATACCCCAAATTTTGCTCTTTGGTATCCCAAGGGTTCAAGTTTTCAGCTCACTAGGTATTCAGATGCGGATTATGCGGGAGAGAAGACGGATAGGAAGTCAACATACGTGGGTTTCCAATTCGTTGGTCGCTCTTTAGTGTGTTGGTCTTCCAAAAAGCAAATTTGCATTTCTCTTTCCACCACCGAGGTTGAGTACATCTCCGCGGCAAGTTGTTATGCTCAATTGCTTTGGATGAGGCAAACATTGAAGGATTATGATGTCACTTTTGACAAAGTGCCTCTTCTTTGTAACAATGAGAGTGCCATCAATATCTCCTACAACCTCGTTCTTCACTACAAGACAAAGCACATTGAGATTCGTCATCATTTTATTTGTGATCATGTTGAGAAGGGTGATATTGATCTCTCATATATGTCAACCAAGGATTAACTTGCGGATATCTTCATGAAGGCCCTTGATGAACCAAGATTTCGAGCTATGAGAAATGATCTAAATGTCATTGATTCGTCTAACTTCACTTGATACCTTGCATAAGTACCTCCCTTTTTAGTGCTCAAAAAGGTTAATCAATGTGGGAGAGTGCACTGATGCATGTTTCTATGTGATCTCTCAGTCCAATACTAGAACATTAACATGTTCATTCTAAATTTTGATTAACCATTATAAAGTACAAAATATTATATTATACCTTTTTTATAAAAAAATCGTGATTAATTTCATTCGTATCAAAATACACATAAAACATCCAAGCAACATTTTTTCCATCTGTGATACCCGAAGTGACAACAAGGCAAAAACTTACTCAGTGAACAATATATTTCTATTTTGTGCAAATTGATACCTTTATATACAACGGTCTCTGTCCAACGGGCCAATGAGGTGCGCAAAATAAAAGCAAGCAAGATCTATACCGATCTCTACTTTTTTTTGCTGGGAAGATCTATACCGAGTCAATACAAAAAAATCAAGGACATGAAAAATCCACTTCCTCTAACTTTATAGGAAGGGGATCAAGGAGGATCTTCAAGTACAGACATAACAAGCATACTTGGATCAGATGGGCCATTCTTCGCAATTCTATATATCAAAGATGGAAAGAGGCATGTCACGGTTATCCTTCCCGAAGACTAGTACGAGGAAACTGAATAGTTACAGTGCTCTCATCAAGTACTCAAATCATGTAATAAAACTTTTCATGGGATTTCAAATAATGAAATGCCTCTCTTTACTTTAAATTTTAAATAAATCTATATAAATTTTTATTCTAGATAGATCACTCAAAACATTCTGCCGCAACGCGCAGGGTTTCATCTAATTAGAGGCAAAATAAGTATGGAAACATGCCTTAAATATTTTTATCTCAAGAATTTGGGCTGACCATTACATGGTAATTTTCATTTAAGAAATCACAAAAATATACAATAAATTTATTTGAGTAACCCTCTCAAGAATTTGGTTAGCCCACAAACAGGTTTGAAACACCTTAAAATATATAGTAAACTTATTTAATGAAAGAAATATGTGAACATGTTTCAAATATTTGATTTTTTTATTATTTTACTTTGCATACTTCGCAGCAAATGTTCACGTATATTGAATAAAAATATTTTTCATACAAGTAGGAAAAATATGTGTTTTCTCTACAAAATATCTACTCCATACGTATCAAGATATAAGATGTTTTAGCGTTTTCTAGACAACACGTAACTATACATGTTTTTTAAGGGGTTCGTTGCATAGAAAACAAAAAAATTCCTACGCGATAGACACCCGAGGGGCCAAGATCTAATCTAGGAGATGTAAGCAACGGGGAGAAAGAGAGAGTCTTAAGGAGAACATACCCTAGAAGACACAAAGTGTTACGAGATCTAATCTCGTTCTTGGCGTATTCATACTCACACCGATTCTGAGAGCGAGAAGATGTGCACCGCAATCGGGCGGTGTCTCCGTGATCGGTCACATGTACGGTTGATGACGATCTCCGTTCCCTCGATCCAGCGGGGCAGCAGAAGTAGAGGATCTCTTGGAAACCGGCAGCACGACGGCGTGGTGTGGTGGAGAAAACTTCATTCAGGGCTTCGCCAAGTGCATGAACATGAGGTGGAACAGCGGGAGGATGGAGATGGAGATGACACAAAGTGTGTGAGGGTGAGGGATCTCATGCCCTCTATTTATAGGAGGGGACGCAGCCACGAATTTTTGGTGCCTCCACCTCTCACCTCATCATGTGGGTGGAGTTTCCACTCAACCCATTCATTCTCTCATCAATTCCCACTCAAAATTTCAAAGGTTTTCTTTAATAAATAAATAAAACAATTTTATTTCTTTATTTTAATATTTGTTAACCCTATTAACAAACATTAACGCTTACCCCCTTTAAGTATTTGTTAATCAAACATTAACATATACCACCTTGAACTATTTCAATATTCCCCAAAACAATTCCGGTGACTATTTCAATATTCCCCGAAATAATTCCGATGTTGTCCATACTTTTCTCCGATATTACGTATCCTCTCAAATGCGTCATCGAACCTTAAGTGTGTCACCCTACGGTTCGCGAATAACATAGACATGATCGAGACTCCTCTCCAACCAATAATCAACAGCGGGATCTGAAGATCCGTGATGACTCCTATGTATTCAACGATGCCTCTCGTGATCGTGTGAACCATCAACGTCGTGATTATTCCCTTTGTCTCGCGATATTTTTCTTGCCCGAGATCCGATCATCGGTATCACCCATACCTTGTTTTGATCTCGTTACCGATAAGTACTATTTTCTCGTTTGTGTGATATGACATCCTTGTGACCTACTCACGTGCTTGCAAGCGGTGTCGATGTGATATCACCGAGAGGGCCCAGAGTATATCTCTCCGTCATTTGGATGGACAAATCCCACTCTTGATCCATGAGCGTCAACTAATACTTTCCGAATACCTAACGACACCTTTATGGTGTGACGTTTGATGACATCAAAGCACCCTTCCGGTATGAGTGATTGACATGATCTCATGGTCCAAGGAATAAGTTACTTTGTATGTTTCATATAAAAATATAATCTAAATGACTTGATCGTATTGTTATACTTAGTTAGGGTCTATGTTCATCATATCATTCTTCTAATGATATGACCCCGTTATCAACAACATCCAATATTCATGATCAGGATACCTTGATCATCTATTAATCAACGAGCTAGTAAAAAGAGAGGCTGTACTAGGAACCATTATTTCTTTATTAAACACACATGTATCAACATTTCCGGTTAATACAATTCTAGCATGAGAAATAAACTTTTATCATAAACAAGGAATATTATAATAACCACTTTATTATTGCCTCTCGGGCATATTTCCTTCAGTCTCCCACTTGCACTAGAGTCAATAATCTAGTCTGTAAGCACTTAATACATATGGTGTTTCAGTGTTATTACCATGCTTTGAATGTGGTAAATATCATCAAAAAGATCTTAACTGTTCAGGTCCTATTGTATTTGCATGTTCTTTGCGTCTACACGCATCACTCATTCTCTAATGAGATGGCTTTGTAAATATTTGGTCAACCGGTGAGACCTTAATTCCCCAGCTTAAACCAATGTTACTAACATTGCGAAAATGTAGCTTCATAGTGTCACCATTCTTGGAAATTCACCAAGTTCAATAAAGAACTCCTTGACACAAAATACTCTTATTATCTGTTGTCAACACAACGATATACTTAGCCTTTGTTGTAGTATCCGTCACAAATACTTTAATTTTGAAACTCTTTCAAATCTAGCATGGAACTTTCTTCCAGCCTATTGTGCTACCCTTCATCACATATTTTAATTGAGATAAATTTATTTGAATAGATGACAAGACTATTAGTATAACATATTACAAAAAATAGTTTGTCATTACTACATAGGAAAACACATCCTTAGCATTTCTAAAATGGCATAAGGATCTCTACCAATGTTGTCTAATCATCGTATGAATTATCCTGCTATAACATTTTATAGCATGATACTGATCTGTTTGTGTACATAGCATCGAACACATGACTTAGAAATCTTAATTTCAATTGTGCTCATCATGTGTCAAAACACTTGAATCTTACTCAATTCTTTTCCATGTGGAAAGAACTCCTTCTTCTCATTTCGATATTGACTAACTTCAATATTTCATCTATGTAATTTGGCTTCAATCATATCAGGCGCTTCAATCCATCTCTTATAGATATCGATGCCCAATATCTTCTAAGCCTTTCATCAATATGAAAAACTTAACTGTGTTAATTTAAAATATATATTTTCCAATCAACCATATGTCATCTACATAAAGCATTGGAAATATGTCTTAGCGCTCCCACTTAATTTCTTGTAATTCTACAAACATCTTTATCGTTCATGATGGAACCAAACTCTTTTGATAACTTCATTAAGGTAAAGATTCCAACTTCGGTATGCTCACTTAAACCACTGAAGTGTGCATACCTTTCTAGCAAACTTTTGAATTTTACAAAACTCTCAGACTGTGTCAAGTACACATCCTTGAGAGGAAAGTTGATTTTTGTTATTCAACTGCCATATCATAATATCTAACTTTTGCTATAACTATCCGCAAAGACGAAAGCATTACTACTGACGATCAAAATCTCGAAGTAGTCCACTCTTTGAACTTCGTCGAAAACATCTTTTCGATACAACTTCAAAGGATATAAATATCTATGTATTTGTTTCTATATAGACTTGTTTGCTATCGTTAGGCATCATGCCTATCGAAATGACTACCAAGTCAAATACTTGATATTCATATAGGGATACTATTGAGGATATAATGACTCATAGCCAATTTTAACAAAGTCAGGGCCCATCATTTTCTTCCTTTATAAGGTCCATGTCCTTTGTTGTAAAAACAACACTTTACTCTTAAACCACAAGTTGGTCTAAGTACAAAGTTTTAGGACTTTTGTGGTTTAGTTCACAAACTCATTCGAAGTATCTACAACACATGTAGTCTCTTCTACTTGGTAAAAATAGCAAACCATAGATCAACTTCCAGTGCCGCGCTACTCTTGACATGGTAACAAAAATTCTCTAATCTCGTCGAGTTTGTACTGTCCTCCCACTCACTTGTTTCGCAAGAACTGCTTTCTCGAGAAATCAACCGATTCTGACAAACAAAATTTGTCTTTTGGTTTGGTGATAGGAGAAATACTCAATGGATTATTTCGGATAACCTTATAAACATATATTTCTCCTATTTTGGTTGTAACTTTTTTAACATACTATGCATACCAAAACTTTAAGAAAAGACAATTCGGGTCACTATCCAGACCATATCTTACATGCTGTCAATTTCAGCGGATAATGATGGCGTTGTTTTCAGTGTAAAAGCGGTTGTCTCTAATATATAAACTACAAAATTATAATGGAATTTTATTAATCTTACCATGTCAAACAAGGTTTGATTTTGTCTCTCCAACACTCCAAACTAATGTGGGGTATCCGAGAAATATAAGTTTTAGAACAGTTCTGCAACTTCTCAGATGTTTTGCTAAACTTGTAACTAAAACTTTATTCTTTATCATCCAATCATAAGTACTTGATTATCTTGTTACAATGATTTTTTACTTCATACTAATAATAGTTTGAACCAATTAAAACATGTCAAACTCTGTTCTCTTTAAGTAGATATACTCATATATCTACTCAAATCATCGACGGAATTTTATGAAGGAAAAATTAATCCACCACACACGACTACACATAATGGACTATATACATCAATATGTATAGTCTCCACTAAATTAGTCGTCCATTCTACTTTGGCATATGAATGGAATTCTAGTCATGTTTCGGAAGAGGTCTCACAAGCGTCAATTTATTCAAAACAAAATGACTCCGGAAGTCCATCAATATGGAGTTCCTTCATGTTTTCCTTTCCGATATGAACTAAAATGGTGGTGTAACAATTTAAGTGAAATTATTTTATGTCTTGCAACGTTTAGCATTTAGTCTTATAGATGTTTACTTTACCAACACGATTTATATTAACTCATCCATCATTTATGGAATATGGCCATAGTTTGAACAATCTCATTTGTTCTCACAAAGTACCAGAACAAAATAACAACTTATTGAGTTCTTAAAATAATTCTTGAATGTTAGGTTCGATACGACGATGGACACAATAACACTTTATTTCTGTTCTTGTCATGATCGATTCCACATCTACTACCAGTTTCTTGTAGGCCCTTGTATTTCTTGCATTGCGTTGCTTTGTATGACAACTCATACCAACCAATGTGGTATCAAAATACCCAAAAAAAACTTTGTTAACTAGAAATACATCTATAACTTGTATATCAAGCTTATACACCTGAGCTGGACCTTTCCAGTTATATTCTTTTTCTGCCATATATCTTTTATAATTCTATTTTCAATATTCCCTTTCCTTTACAGAATAATCATTCAATATCAAACAATGGTACTTGTACTAGAACATTTTCCTTGGCGTGTTAGTCATATACTATCACCCATTGAGTCATACTTTGAGTTTGATTGTTCTACTAATATCACCATATTAATAGTATTGTTCCGGATTCCACTCTTAGCCATCTCCAAGCAAGGTACTCCCTCCGTCCTGGTGTATAGGGCACAATCTCAAAAACATGCAGTCCCATCTATTAGGCACATTTTGCATTAATTCTCGTCTAATTAGTGGGTGGTTGGCTTTCTCCACCCCTCTCCACCAATGCATGTAATGTTTAAACCCCAATGAATGACTACCTAGGGCTTAGAGAATTGCTATATGTGCCCTATACACCAGGACGGAGGGAGTAAACGACTTCAACCATACTTTTAATCCATCCCATCATAACAGTTTTATGATTAAGCTACTATAGCTCGAAGGAAGGAATTTAGAGGATAATTTTTAGCGCCCAACTTCTTGGAATATTCAAACGCCTAGCGTCTTCAATCATTGCATATATTCAAATAATATAAGAATACATGTCACACTAAATTATACTCAGTCATGTTTCCACAAATAAGTTTCTAGATATCAATATATCTTTCACTTGATTGTTTCTGAAAACAATTCTTTTTAGTTCCTAAATCACCTTGATCAACAAAACATTCTTTTGAAGATAAAGTAATATGGAAGCAACCATGACTCTGGATTCTAAGTAGGAATTATTTGCTCTCTAGATCAATCAATCATTAACCATATGGAGCTAGGTAGGAAATACCAAAAATCTACAATAGGACTCAATTTTGAATTTCACTAATACGGTACCAATATTAAATGATTTTTTACCAGGTCATAACAGTTGTATCTTAATTAACAATCTAAGTGTATGGTAGTTTTGTGGATGTCAATGAATACTACAATTTGTGCAAATTCACTTTGATTGGTTGTTCATGATAATTAAGTTTAAGTTAATTCAAAATTATCCCATGAACTCCCACTCAAAAACAACATCCCTCTTAGTCGTCTTTAGTGATTACACAAACGAAATTCACTACACCAAAACCGATCATCACGTGAGATGATGTAGCTGCAAAGGCGAACATTGACATGTTCATCATATCATCCATATGACTCATGCTTTACCTTTAGGTTACGTGTTCCGAGGCCATGTCTATACATGCTAGGCTCGCCAAGTAGAACCGTAGTATTGCGTGTGTTTCAAGGCCATGTATGTACATGCTAGGCTTGAAAACACTTGTTGTATGCGAACGTTGAGTCTATCACACCCGATCATCACGTGGTGTCTCGAAACGACGAACTTTCTTAACGGTGCATACTTAAGGAAGAACACATTATTATCTTGATATTAAGTGAGATGGGTCATCTTATAATGCTACTATCTAAGCAAAATAAGACGCATAAAAGAATTAACATCACGTGTAAGGATAATGTGATATGATATGGTCCTTCTTGCACTTGATCTTCACCATGTGCATCATGGTATGATCACCATCATTCCATCGGCGTGGCACCAAAGTCCATGGCACCTCCATCTTGATTGTCCATCAATAATAAGACAACCATATGGATACCTTCCGGTATATCAATAATTTACAAAAGATATCATCTCATAATCAAATTTTTAATATTGATCATATCACATCACATGCCCAACAAAAACTAGTTAGATGCTTCTAATTTATTTCTGCATATTTTACGTGGCTTAGGGCTTTCGAGGATAGAACCGTTCATACCTACGAACATCAACCACAACGTTGATAAACACATTTTTAACAACCCTTCGTAGATTAGATCTTAACTATAGTAGGAGAAACGGACACCCCTCAGCCATAAGTGAGGCCAGTGGCGGAGGCCGGATTTTTTTTAAGGTCAGGCACAATTCAAAGCATAAAAAAATTGACGTAGAAACCACAGTAATATGGACACATAAATAATTTATATAATTCTAGATATAATAATTTATAGTATAATAGACGTACAAACATTTTTAAATAGAAGTAGAATCTGAAAAGATACTAAAAAAAATCTGATTTCCACTCGCTAGAAAACATATTAGCAACATATCCAAAAATATCACTACATGTATACATACACTTGCCACACAACTAAGTTCGGGATGATGATCACATCTCAGACCTTCACATTTGAGGGATTTAAAAAAAACAGAACTTATTCCATTCACTTGGCACAGCTCGTTGGGCACCAAGACATAAGCATGGAATAGTACGGACTCTAACCTATGCTAAGCAAGCCACAAGCACTCTTCGGCGGAGAGAAACATTGGTAAACAAAGGTTTTTGTAGAGGAATTGGTAAACAAGTAGTCTATATAGGCACCAGGCCGCGAGTGCCCCTTCAACTAGGCCCAAAAGGACCCACGATCTAGCCCACCTCGTTTGCTCCTCTTTCTTCTTCAGCAAAACGCCCTGGAACAGAGGAAGAACACATTGACGATAGGAACAAATCTGATCTGCTGCAAATTCGTGGGATTCATACGTATACTTGATTTTTTGGTATAAATCAAGGTAGGGCGGCCGCCCTACCTCGCCCGAAGGGGTCCTCCGCCCCTGAGTGAGACAATTCTCGCGTACATAGTACACGTAAACTTAGTCTAGGGCAACTTCATCCTACTATGCCACTAAGATCATAAAATACTCAAGGAGGCGAAAACATGATCATCAACGTCCACATACTCCTATGTGTTCTACCCGTACAAATAATCTACGCACAGATCCGGCTCTGATACCACTGAAAGGGTTCGTTGCATAGAAAACAAAGAAATTCCTACGCGATAGGCACCCAAAGGGCCAAGATCTAATCTAGGAGATGTAAGCAACATGGAGAAAGAGAGAGTCTTAAGGAGAACATACCCTCGAAGACACAAAGTATTACGGGATCAAATCTCGTTGTTGGCGTAGTCGTACTCACACCGATCCCGAGAGCGAGAAGATGTGCACCGCAATTCGCGGTGCCTCCGTGAAGGGTCACACGTACGGTTGATGACGACCTCCATTCCCTCGATCCAGCGGGGCAGCGGAAGTAGAGGATCCCTCGGAAACCAGCAGCACGATGGCATGGTTTGGTAGAGAAAACTTCGTTCAGGGCTTCGCCAAACGCATGAACAAGAGGTGGATCAATGGGAGGATGGAGATGCAGATGACACCAAGTGTGTGAGGGAGATGGGTCTCATGCCCTTTATTTATAGGAGGGGAGGCAGCCACGAAATTTTGGTGCCTCCACCTCTCCCCTCATCATGTGGGTGGAGTCTCCACTCAACCCACTCATTCTCTCATCAATTCTCACTCAAAATTCCAAGAGTTTTCTTTAATAAATAAATAAAACAATTTTATTTCTTTACCTTAATATTTGTTAATCCTATTAATAAACATTATCCTTACCCGCCTGAACTATTTGTTAATCAAACATTAACATATACCACTTTGAACTATTTCAATATTCCCCAAAACAATTCCGGTGACTATTTCAATATTCCCCGAAACAATTCCGGTGTTGTCCAAACTTTTCTCCGATATTCCGTATCCTCTCAAATGCGTCATCGAACCTTAAGTGTGCCACCCTACGGTTCGCGAATAACATAGACATGATCGAGACTACTCTCCGATCAATAATCAACAACGGGATGTGGAGATCCGTGATGACTCCTATGTATTCAACGATGACTCTCGTGATCGTGTGAACCATCAACGTCGTGACTATTCCCTTTTTCTTGCGATATTTTACTTGTCTGAGATCCGATCATCGGTATCACCCATACCTTGTTTTGATCTCGTTAGCTACAAGTACTCTTTCCTCGTTTCCGTGATATGACATCCTTGTGACCTAGTCACGTGCTTGCAAGCGGTGTCGATGTGATATCACCGAGAGGGCCCAGAGTATATCTCTCCGTCATTTGGATGGACAAATCCCACTCTTGATCCATGAGCCACAACTAATACTTTCCGAATACCTAACGTCACCTTTATAGTCACCATGTTACGGTGTGACGTTTGATGATATCAAAGCACCCTTCCGGTATGAGTGATTGACATGATCTCATGGTCTAAGGAATAAGTTACTTTGTATGTTTCATATAACAATATAAACTAAATGACCTGATCGTATTGTTATACTACGTTAGAGTCTATGTTCATCACATCATTCTTCTAATGATATGACCACGTTATTAACAACATCCAATGTTGATGATCAGGAAACCTTCGTCATCTATTAATCAACGAGCTAGTTAAAATAGAGTCTGTACTAGGAACCATTGTTTGTTTACGAAGCACACATGTATCAACGTTTCTGGTTAATACAATTCTAGCATGAGAAATAAACATTTATCATAAAAAAGGAATATGATAATAACCACTTTATTATTGCCTCTTGGGCATATTTCGTTCAGTTTTTAGTATGTAGATTCATGTGCATCTTATACTAAAATATGTCTAGCTATATGTTGTTTGTCTATTAAACGGTAATTAGTATATGTGCACGTGCAACACACGTATATACAAAATAGAATGAAATAAAATGTTCCGTATGAATCATGAATCTAAACTCAAGTGGTAATCAGAGCTAGTTTTCTGAAAGAAAATAAAATGAAAGACTATGGTAAGAAGAAGAAATAAAATGTTCCGTATGAATCATGAATCTAAACTCAAGTGTCGGACAAAATATCTTCCGTTAAATACTCCATAAAATTTAACATCCAAATACCATAAGATAACGTGCACGATTACAATATTTTAACAAACAATATTCCCCGGATACTATTATAAATCCATATTACAATGCTGCTTAATAATTGACAAAATATAATTCCAAAAAACCCTCCAAGCGCCTGGTTCTGACCAGAGAATTGACCCGATCATTACTCCTCACTCTGTAAGTCCGTGTCAGCTCTCTCCACAGACGCAAATTTTGTGCACTCAAGCTCCGAGATGCCCATCGCGATTGGACGGCTGACTGACCGGCAGGGACATTTATTGGGGCACCGTGTATGCATAGTACGGTGCTTAAATGCAAGATCATTTAAAGTGCATGCGAGGGGACGGTAAAGAAGGCGTGGTGGGTGTTCACCACGTGTGGAGTTTGATGAAAAGAAAACACATCAATTTAGTGGAAACTATTATCATAGCTACAATATTTTGCTTTTTTATATAATAAATCTCATACATTTGAATTTATATTGTCTAAATTTTTTATTTTTGGTAATTATATTTTTCGTCACGAAAAAATTCTTACTTTAGAATGACTGAACATTATTTTCAACCAATGAACGATTATTTTGAACATTGTGATTTATTTATCTCTATGTGCATTTTTATTTAAGTATATTTATCTATGAGTATATATAGTTTTTTTTTAAATCATGAGTTCTAAAAAGTTATGAAAACTTCTGCGTGAGTTTGGAATAAGTCCAGAATGATTAATTTTTTTCATGAATTTAAAATTACGTTCGCGATGTTATAGAAAATTGTTTGTTAGCTCAAAAACTTATTCGTATAGTTTTAGAAAAAAATGTTCATGCGGCTACAAAATATTCATGTGTTTACAAAAGTTTGTCTGCAAATATTAAAATATATTCACACAATTGAAAAAAGTTGGTTATAGTATGTAAAAAAGTGTCCACTTATTATATTTGAAAAGAAATGTACTGTTTTTTTTCAAATTTCATAAAGAAATGGGAAATGCTGTGAATCACCCGGGGGAACGTTTCGTTCCGTCCCCCGGGTCGCTGTCCGTTGGATACGCGCGTTGTGGGCGGTTGGATTAGGCGCACGACCCCGCCGGTTTCGCGTGGATTAGGACATCACCCGGTTTTGTTCCTTCGTGGTTTACCATGTTTAGCGCTTACCGTTACGTTTCCACTCGCGCGGCGGCGACGAAGGCGAGGTGAGCGACGCGGGCGGCGACGGTAGGCTTCGCGGGCGGCGACGAGAGGCGACGCCGTCGACGCGGTCGCCCTCCTCCTCCTCCTCCTCCTCTCCGGCTATCCCCTGAGGTTCTATTGCTTTCGCCTCCCTCCTCCTCTCCGGCTCGGCCTCCCTCTGTCATCACCGGCGTCATCTCGTAGGTAGGGTAGCAGTGGTGAGCGCCGGCGGGCGGCGGAGCGGTCGCGGGTCCTTGCGCACTCCGGCGCCCCCTTTCCCGAGCCCTACCTGCTATCGGGCGCCCCCCCCCCCGACGTGGCCAATTTCCCCTTAATTTGCATCAACGCCGGTAGCTAGGGTTTCGCAGCGGATTCGAGCGGCGTCGCTGTCGCAGTTCTTCGAGGTCTCCGGCGCTCCCCTGCCGCGCGCAATTGCTGTCTCAGGCGACCCCCCTGCCCTGTTGCTCCAGGATGTTGGTTCTGAGCAACAGTTGCTCCCAATTTTGCTTCAATAGTTTAGTCCCCAACTTCTTCAGTAGCAATTGTTTGGATCAAAATGCTCCACTGATCTCCACCTACGATGTGCTTATTCCCTGTTTGTGCATAATTGTTAGTTGTATTTTTGAGCAAATTGCAAATTATTTTTAGCAGTTTTTAGACTTTTTGAGCATATTTTTAGTTGCTCAATGGCATTCGACACCCCGTGTACACATATCCGTGTTTGTAGCAATTTCCTTTTCCTTTTAAGTTCGAACCGCACGTGCAAGTAGTTGTATTTTCTGAACTTCATCTATTCTTTTTGCAGGTTTTTTGGTTTACTTACTCGGCCTCCTAGTGTATCTGCTTGCAGTTTGTAATCAGCAGCGCAATGGAGGTTTGTTCTATTACTGCATTCTTTTTGCTTCTGTTGTACAACTTGTGTGCTACTTTTGTTTCCTTTTTTTGTTCATAGTTTTGCTATTTTTTTGCTGAACAGGGGCAGTATTGGGTCAGCAAGGACCGTTTCGCTGCCAAGCGTTTGCTGAAGTGTGCAAATGATCTCTCACCGCGCAAGCGAGAAATTATTGAGCAGCACAGCGCTTTTGCCTCACTTCTCAATATTTCTCCTTTCAATGTCCCCAACGAGCTGATTGATTTTGTTGCTGTGAACACCGTGGTCGAGCTCCGTGAGTTTCATTTTGGATCTAAACGGATAGTTTTCACAAGGGATATTATCAAGAAGGTTTTTGGTCTACGCTCAGGATCAAAGCCTGTTGAGTTGCTCACCAAGAGTGTTCATTCAGACATCAGAGAGGCATACAAAGGCTCGTTGGCGAGGCTTCCAATAGAGAATGCAGCGAAGATGTTGAAGGAGCTTGGCGAGGGTGAAGAGGATTCCATTATCAGGACATGGGACCTCTTATGCTTTGCGACTGTTCTGAACCCTTCCACCAACAATATGATGTGCTTAGAGTACATAGGGTCCATGAGTGACCCAAAGAGGACGCACGAGTATGATTGGGAGGAGCACATCTTGGAGCTTCTGATGTTTTACATTGAAAAAATTCAGAAGAAGAAGGAGCAACCTCTCGAGCTTGATGGCGTTAACATTCGTAAGGGCAAGCAGAAGGTTGATTCTGAGGAAGCACCCGGCCCTTCGAAGAAGAAGACGAAGGTGAAGAACATGTTTGAATTCTGGATGTCTGGCCCATTGCCTGTTCTTGCTGTAAGTTTTTAACCTTTTACTTTTGCATATTGCTACTTTACTTAATGTTGTTTGCTCCATTAGTTTTAATTTATTGTTGCCTTAATTAGTTTCTGTTGCTCCATTTGTTTTATTTCTGTTATTTATGTTCTAGGTTTAAGGTTTTACCTTTTTCTGTATAGCTTGCTACTTTTCTTATTTTTGTTTGCTCCATTAGATTTAACTTTTTGTTGCTTTAGTTTTTTTTTTGTTGCTCCACAGTTTAGTGTTGTGTGTACTAGTTTATGTTTTTTATGTTCTAGTTGTAAGTTATTTGCTACTTTACATAGTTTTTGTTGCTCTTTTAGTTTTATATTATTGTTTCTTTAGTTTTGTTCTGTTGCTCCAAATGTTTATTTTTCGCGTGAATTTTTGTTTCTGTTTTTAGTTGCACTTTTTACAGCTGCAGGTTGATTCTTTTGTGTGTTTTTTTCCATATGCAGCTGGTTTACATGGACCACTTGCTAATCCCAAAGAATGAGCACTTCATAAACAATGGGATTCCTAGGGTTTGCTTTGTGACAAGTGAAGATTTCAGTTTCATTGTCAAGATCGACCGCGACAACAAAATCTTGCTGAACAAGACCGTCTTTGGGAGGCGTCCTGTAAGTAGACTCCCATTTGTTGTTTTCTTTTTTGCTTATTCGTTGTTTTGTGTTCCGCTGCCACGTAACAATTTTGTTTTTGTTTGATCTCAACGTTGATTTGTTTTTTGGTTGTGCAGTTCCTCCCGTTATCCAGAACCGTGTATGCGCCTCCCTTGGACAGTTCATTGCCCGAAGAAATTGATGTAAACCCGTCCGCATCGCTTAATGAATGGCTTGTTTTCCCCACCATCGAGCAAATTGAGGTTTGTATAGTTGTCTATGTGTTGTTTTTTTGTAGGTCATTTTGTTTGTTCATATAGCATTTTTTTTGTTTCTTCATGTGTATCAAGGTGGCTTTTTCCCCCCAATTTGCTACTTTACTTATTTCACTTTGCTCCATTAGTGTTTAAGCAATGCTTTTTTAGTTATTTTATTTTGTTCCATTGTTTTATATCGTGCGTACTTTTTCTGTTTTTTAGTTGTTTTTACATGTCTGCTACTATAATAATTTTACTTTGCACCATTAGTTATTTTGTTTTGTTCTGTCAATGTAGTTGCTCAGTTTTGCTGTTTTTTTGCTTCTTTTTTGAATGTAATCCATGTTTCTTCTTCATCACAAGTACCATCTCGTTTCAAGAACATATACGACAAGCACAGGGTTAGTTTCGCTTCAAACGTTGATGCTACTCTCAAGAGTCTCGCTGTAGGCTTAAAATCAATGCAGTCCAAGCAAATGACTTTGCTTTTGAATGATGTTTAAGCTGCCATGAAGGAAGACGATAGCCCTAGTGTTGTGTTTCCAGCTGCTGAGGTAGGACTTGACGGGCAGGGCAATATGGATGTTGACAAGGCTGATTCTGAGTCCGATGATATCGATATTGATGATGATCTTGTTGCTGTGGATCCTACGGACTGTGATTCTAATGTTTGTGGAGAAGGCAATGCAAGGGCAGCAGAGAATGAGCAAACCAATGCTACGGAGCGCAATGATGTGCCGCAACCAGCAGTTGTTGTAGGGACCTCTCAGACGGACGCTGATGGTGAGGAACAGGATGCTGTTAGTAGTCCGATTAGAGGTGCAGTTGGTAGCCCAGAAAAACTTGCTGATGGTAGCCCGGTTCGAGGTGATGTTGGTTGTCCAGTTGAAGTTGCCGCTGTTGGTAGTCCAGACAAAGTGGCTGCTGCTGGTAGTCCAGCCATTCCTGCTGCGGTGATTCCACCCATGCCCACTGCCCTTAGCCCACCTAGAGTTGCTGCGGATACTACTTTCATTCCTAGGTCTGCTTCTCCCTCACCTCGGCGCAACATACCAGCAGGCTACTGGGATGACTGTCCGAAATTCAATGTGTGGAGCCAAGACAATGAATCCTCCCAAGCCGCTGACCAGAACGATGTTGTGGAAAAGGTCGATGATGTTGCTGCTCCGATAGTTGGAGACAAGGTTGCTCCATCGTGTATGTTCTCCTTCCCTTTTTCCCTATTTTGTTACATTTTGCATTTTTCATCTTGGTTTTTGTGTGCACGGCCCGCCAAAACAAGATTTTTCAAAGTATTTCTTTTCTGATTCACCTTTTATTGTTGTGTAGCTTCCAAACCTTGCCTTGACGCCCCCATACCGGAAAATTTGGAGGAGATTCCGGAAGCTGCAACACCGGATCATGGTGACAATACAGGTTTGTTTCGCTGTTCTTTCTGCTGGTTTTTTAAAAAAAATGCTATCTTAGTGTTATGGTTTTGCTTCATTAGTTAATTCTGTTTGCTACTTTAGGTATTTCTGTTTGCTACTTTACTTAATTCTGCTTGCTACTTTATCTCAGTCTGTTTGCTACTTTAGATACTTATGGTTGCTACCTTAACCACTAGCTTATTTTTTGTTGGTTTTTCCTAGACATTGGGGGCAGCTCAGGTGCTGAAGAGAAGAAGGATGCCAGCACTGGCTTGGTAACTTTTCAAAGGAGGACTAGGCGCAAAAGGGCTATGAAAGATGATGCCAAGGCTCCGGTGGCGAAAAAGTTGAAGAAGCCATCTGCAGATACGGTTGCATTGTACGACAAGTTTGTGCGCCATCCGCGCCATCTCAAGTCTCAAAACAAGGGGAAAGATGACCCGTGAGTCTTTTTTTCTGGCATTTTTAGCACAATTTTTGTAATTACGTGACATTCTTTGTTTTGCTACTAGCTACTCCTTCTTTGCTTTTTTACTTTTGGTCATTGTAGCAAATGGGACACGCCTGATTATCTTTTATTGTTTTTCTTTTCCAGTCCTCCTTTCATTGTGATTGGGGGGTCTCACTGTGACTACAGGAGTTTCCACAATTCCCTAGGCCCGAGGAAGTATCTAGACACTCAGGTTATGTGCGTTTGGTCTGAGAGCTTCAACAAGGATGCCAAAAGAGAAGAGGAAATCAGCTCAACCGCTTTGAAAAGATATGTTTTCAATTGCTACTCAACGGTTAGTTTTTGTCCTAAGACCTTTTTAGATGCATGCCTCAGTTTTGTCCTAAGATCTAATTCAAATTTTTGCTCCTTTTCTGTTTTGTCATGAGTAGCAAAAGCTCATAGTTGACCCAGCGAAGTTCAACCCTGCTGCACTTGCGAGAGAGTTCAAAATGCAAAATGTGAAGTTCAAGATCATGAAGAAAGACCTTGTGAGCTATGCTTTTCCCTGTTTCTACATTTGTTTTTCGCTACGTTGTAATTACATTGGTATTTCTTTTACGAACCAATTTTTTTTGTGGACAATTGTATAACTTTCTGTTTTTTTGCACAGAATTGCTCCCATTCTTAGTTTTTTATGCTCTTTTAGAAGTTTTTGCTTGCTTCAATAGTTTTAAATAATTGCTACATTCAGATATCCAGTGATTGTACATTTTCTAATTTGGCTTTCTTTTTGTACCGCTTGCATTTCTAGCTATACTTCCCTGTGGTGAAAAACAATCACTGGATGGTTTGCACTGTCAATTTGATCCACGACCAGTTCCACGTGTTTGACTCCCTGAACAACAAGGACAAGAGCTTTCTCGAGGAAGCAGCAAACAACCTGGTTTGTTGTTAGAACTGTCTACAAGTATTACATGTTTGTTGTCTTTTTTGTCTATCACACTAATGTCTAATTTTTTTTGCTATTTTCCAGTTCATTAACTTTGCTACACTTTGCAAAGCTTCTGGAGTGTCAAACCACATAGACATCGACCGCTACACACTTTCCACACCCGCACACCCACAACAGAAGACTCTGTAAGATTTTTTTTCTCCTTTTTTGATGCAGTTGTACAAGTTTCTGTTTTTGGGGCAGAATTGCTCCCATACCTAAGTTTATATGCTCTTTTAGAAGTTTATGGTTGCTACAATAGTTTGAACAAATTGCTACCTTCATGTAACCATTCATTGCACATTGCTTTCGAGTTTGCTACTAACTATGATCATTTGTTTACTTTTCTCTTTTTTTACAGCTTTGACTGTGGCTTCTTCACAATGCTCTTCATTCAGCACTTTGATGCTAAAACCATGTTGCCTTTCAACAAGGATGAGATTCTGTTATATCGCATGGCTGTCGCAGCAAAGCTCATCGAGGAAAGAGAGAACAAAGACAACAGTGTCGACATCATGGAGGCTGCCTTGGAGCCTCGGACGGGGGTGTAGACATTTGTAGTTTCCTGTAGTCTGGAGTGACAATCACCACATGTACATTCGCTTTTGCCTCATCTAGTTTCGTCGTAGCCTTGGATGGATGAAACAACCTTTCTATTTGTGTTTTCGTATTGTTTATCCCCGCTGGTATCTACTGATCCACGTATTGTGTCAGTTTGTCGAACAAATTACTGTGGCTATCAATGACAAAGAGTTTGACGGTGTATTTTTTTTTAACCATGTGAATTAATGTATTTTCTCACCTGCTTGGTTTTTATCTACTAGTTCACATCAAATGAATTCTGTGTAATTTCCTGGCACCTTTTTTTGTGTGTTTTATGTTTTTTCTGGAGTTGACCATGTTTTTGCTTCATTAGGTGTATAGCTTTGCTTCAATAGGTATTTTCCAATGATACAACAGTGAAATCTGGTTGCTACAGAACACCTTTTTATTTTGTATCATACAGAGATTTTCTGAAACCCCTGGACAAGAACAGGTTTTTGCTCTCGCAGAGTAAGTAATTTGCTTCAATAACAGATTGCAATGCTTCAATTGCAATAAAAATTTGCTACCAATTTTTTTACACAAACAAAAGGTAATAATTTTATATTTTCGCTCCAATGCCCCAACACAAGAATACAAGATATCCACAGAATAATTCTTTGCTCCAATGCAAGGTAACTATGTTCTAAATCGTTCTATACCAATAGTACCAATGCCATGTACAAGTAAAACCTCCACCCTAACAACTTAATCGTAGCAATATGTTTTCAAAAACATCATGACAAAACAACTACAATCTTAGCTCAGCCCCAGCAGCTATTCTTTCATCCTCCACCTGTTTTGCAACACAATCTTTCATCGCATGTCCCTCCTCATGACACCATGCACACTTCATTGCTCTTTTCTTTCTAGGTTGCTTGGGCTTCTTCACCGGTGTCTTGTTTGTTGCTTTTGCATCGTTAGCTTGCTTGCGCCTCTTCAAAGTTTCTTCATCGCGTAGCTCAACCAAAGTCTTCTGCCTCTGTTCTTTCATCGTGGGACGTCCTTTAGGTTTTACCCGTTTAGGATTTTTCAGTGTTTGCTCGCCGGTAGCAAATTGCCCGCAGTCACCAACCATTGTTGTTGGTTCATTTTGTGGTGGTACATTTTGTTGCTCTTCATCCAATCCTGCATCCTCTTCTTGACCTCCTTCAACAACATTTCTTTTTGCTCTCAAGATTGCAGCAACCTTTTTGCTAGCCTCACCCACCATTCCTGAAACAACCTCATAAGCTTCATCCACAGAACAAGCATCAGAGGCAAGCTGATTCATTTTTCTGCATAGCGAGTTGTATTTCAGTGTATTGGTTGGTGGGACACCAAATCTGAGCCCGTTGTCCCCAGGATCAGGTGCTGGTGTTGTTGCTACCGAGGACCATCTGTAGAGCAAGTACCTTTCTGGAATTTTCTGGACATTTAGGTGGACCATGACCCTGATGATGTGTGGACATATCAGTCCACACATTTCAAACCCGTTGCAGCCGCATGAGTATAGTCCCTCCTCAAAGTCAACTTGAACCCGGTATGTTCTCACATCTAGCCCCTGGTTTGGAACTAGATCAAAACAAATGCCATCTACATCTGCCCGTACTGGATAGAACTTTGTTGACGCAGCAACATGCTTCTGGTACCTTTCAAAGATTTCTGCTGTGTAGAATTCCTGTCCTTGCTTCTCGATCGCATAACTGCAAAACAAGTTTTTTGCACCATTAGTTTAAATTTAATGCTACAATAGTATGTTTTGGTTGCTACTTTAACTGTTCTGGAATGCTACACACACACAGCAGGCAGAGACATTTTTTGCACTAGTTGCTACACACTACCTTACATTTTTTGTTATTTTTTTTGGTGTGCTACAATGGGTGCTGTATTTTATTATAGAAATGCTACTTTTCTTGCTTACCTCCCCCAAAGCGATCTTCTTGTTGTCTCCATTGCAAACCCGGCGTTATCCTCCCGGTCAAGCATCAATGTTTGGCAAAGCTCATACTGTTGCACAAAATTGTACACCGAGTCCCCTGGCCGTATCAGCGTTTTGAAGTATGAATTCAGTCCTTCAGACCTTCCAGTAGTGCTCGTGAATGGGAAGAACCTTTTTCTGAAATAAACAGGGGCCCGTGTTGTTCTAGTCTTCCACATGTTTTGCAGATTAGTGTTTTCAGACATGCCAAACTCCGCGACCATATGCTCCCAACAATCCTCAAATTGCTTCACTGTGTCCGTTCCATATATGCACCCATAGAAAGCATCACTGAAAGGATTACCTTCCGCCAAGTTTGGTCCCAACTTCTTCCTCGCAAGATGCAGGACATGGTAGAGACAGCACCTGTGTACCGAATGCGGGAAAACTTGACGTATTGCTTCAGCCATTGCTTGATCTTGATCTGTCATTATGTTATCCGGGTGGACACCATCTATTGCAAGCATCCATTGCTCGAACACCCACTTGAATGTTTCTATCTTCTCATCTGCTAACAGAGCACAACCTAGCACAATCGTGTGTGAGTGGTTATTTATTCCGACTATGGGAGCAAAAGGCATATTGTATCTATTTGTACAGAAAGTTGTGTCAAAAAAGACACAATCCTTGTACTTATGATACAATGACCTTGTTCGACCATCCACCCAGAATAAGGCCCTCACAGCACCATCTTTGTCAACCTGCGTAGCAAGCAGAATTAAGTAAAGTAGCAAGCAGAAATACCTAAAGTAGCAAACAGAACTAAGTAAAGTAGCAATCAGAAATGAGTAAAGAAGCAAAACCTGCGTAGCATAAAAAAAGTTGCTGTTCTCAGCTTGCCTTTGCTTGAAATAGTCCAATGTCAGCTCCATGTCTCTTAATGTTACCTCATTGCGTAGCATTGTGCGGATGTTTGAAACATCCCTCTTAACATATCCCAAGCATCTTGGGTCTCCACCGTGCACACTCCCCAGAGCCCCCATCAGTTGCGCTGTGGTTATGTTTTGGTTATGCAAAGTTTGTATGAACTGATAGTCCTCTTCCGGCACCTTCCTGTGTGAGCGGTAGAACCTGCGCCTACCCACTTGCTTCACCAAGGCGTGTGTGTGATCTGCTCGGAAAACCGTCACTGTCCAAGCTCCATTGCGCACGCCAACGACCATGTGTGCTTTACAATCATGGCGAATGACCTTCATTCGCTGCCGTGTGTCCGACATTTCAACTTGCTCCGTTGCTTGCTTGCTTCTAGACTTTTGCGCGCTGTGAATGCTCATGTCATTTTCTTCTTCAATTGGCAATTTGCTACCACCATTGCTACCAGGCTTCTTCTTCTCGGACGGAGGTCTACCTGTGTGCACGCACTCAAACACCCTGCTCAGAATAGTATCCAGAGGAGCATTTCTCGCTTGGCTGTACTTCGTGTTCCCAATGCGTGTGCCAAATCCCAACTTCATCGCGTAGTCATTGTAAACCTTTTGTGCTTCCTCAATATCATCAAAAATCATCCCAACATATGGCTCCACTGGTTGTGATGTTATTTCTTCGCCAGCTTCCTCAAAAGCATTTGAAACAGAACCACTATTCGCGCTACGAGGCCCATCAACGAAACCATTCGGAGTACTGTCCCGACAATCATAGTGGTTCTGATCCTCTCCTCCAGGGGTGGCGTTTAGGTCAAATCCTTCCAATATTGAGTCTGCAACAAATCCCTGAATCAAAAAACAACAAAATATGATCAATCTAAGCTTGCTAATATAATTTTTTCTTCTAACGAAGCAATCCCAATGCTCATATTACTGGCAGTAGCAAATTGCATCAATTCAATCTTTTTAAAATTGCTACATAAATGCTACCATGAACCAAACACTCTAGTTGGACACACAGAACCATCAAGTTGAACCAAAAACAATGGGAGCAAACTTTCTGTACAAACATCATAAAAATCAGAGCATTTTTTCTTGTACAAGCAAACCATCACAAAAACAACACCAAGTGGAGCAATTCATAGCAACAGCAATCACACCAAGACTGACACTCATAACAAGTTGTAGTAGCATTTTTTTTCAGGAGCAAAACCAAGTATTAATTTGAGCATATAATTGGATTTTGTGAGCAATTCATAGCAACAACACAGTAATTGGGCTCAATTTCTAGCAACCATCATAGAAGGTTTGCTCCAATGATCAAACAAGTTGCAGGAGAAATTTATTGCAGGAGCATCCATCACAGAATTGGGGAGCAATTTTTTTGCAGGAACAACAATTTTGAGCAAAAAAAACTCACAGAACGAGCTGGTTCCTCAATGTCCGGATCTTCATGGAAGAAGTCTGGAGGATTTCTGACACTTTCACTCGGGCGCGGAGCAAACCATGCTCCCAGGCCGCCGTCGAACATGCTTGAACTGCGCCTTCTTCGCCGGCTCGCTGGAATCGCCCCCGAGCTTGAAGCTACCGTCGATGGTGGGGGGACGGTGTGAGGATGGCCAGGAGGAGGGTAAAGCACGTTGTTGCGGATGTGGTTAGCCATTGCGTCTGCTACGCGGCGCGCCGCCGCGTCGAACGCCGCCCGCCGCCCGCGTCGATCTCCTACCGCGCCGCCCTCGGAGATCACGGGGAGCTGCCCCGATCTGCGCCCTGTCCGCTTTTGCTTCGTTGGTGCGCCTTTTTGCTCCTCGTAGCAAAAGCGGGGAAGGGGTACGCTGGAGGCCATCGTGCGGCGCACGTTCGTCCAATCGGACGGCTGCCGACCCGGGGGATCGGGTTGTTTTATCCCCAGGGGACGCTCAGCGCGCTCCTAAAGAAATGTACGTACAATTCAAAAATATAGGAGAATAGGAGCCTGACTGTAGACTCTTAACGTCAACCTTTCTGACACCATAGATGCTCCATCGAGCTAACTTTCTCGGTTTCTCCGGTTCAGGGTATTTGATACGTCTCATAAAGCCACGTACCAAGTGCTTTAAATGAGCCTGCCTGCTACTTACGGGTCCAAACGAGCCCGAGCTCTCTATCGAGTTTTCGCTCTCTCCACATTTTTCTTCCCCAATCCCTATACCGAACTCCTCACTCTGTAAGTCTCAAGCACACTCTTCTTCCCCAATCTCTATACTGAACTCGCCCGATCCTGAAGATCTCTTGCTCCGGGCCTCTCATATCCGGCGTGCCCTGGCTCCCGCCCTCCGTAGGCACCACTTTCCCCTCGCCGTGCAACCAGCCGCTTGGACCGCCGGCACACCTCGCTTGAATCCAGCGTGCTCCCGATACCACCCGCTCCCGGCACCACCGAGCTCCCTCCGTGCAACTAGCCGCGGCGCCCCTTGACGCTGAGGCCTCGAGCACGTGGAACTCGGCGACGGCATCGTCGGCCTCGAAGGTCTCTTCCCACGTTCATCCCAAATTGGAGACAAGAAGCTTCTTTCCGCGGACCCGGTCGGCCCTTTGGATGAGATCCTCGGGTAGCACAGTCTTCTTCCCAACAAGTACGCCCCAACCCCTCGTCTCAACGGGTCTCCAATTAGAGATGAAATTCTGTCAGTTTAGAACAATCCGACTGTAAGACGATTTGGTTGAGAAGTTTATCTCAAGGCCCCCTTGATTAGCTCTGTATAACAACTTTGCGAAGGACCGATTGATCATCGGAAAAAACTCCATGTGATGTCTATGCAAGATAGCTTCAGGATATGAACTTGCTCTGACCGAAGGAAAACAATATTATTTAACAAAGTAATAGTGTGTTAAATGTTCAGCTTGCCAATTAAGTGGTCTACGTGTTGGTTTAGCTGCAGAGGCATCGTGATATATTCTCCAGGCCAAGATATTTTATTAAGTTTGTCGAGGCTATACATGTGATTATCGGTCAGCAGAGACCACCATGTACATGGGAGTCCGGTGATGGAGCTGTATCTGAATGCATTTCCTGGGTCTGAACAAAACTTACTAAACGCCTCCTCGATAATTTTGTATATCATGTTTCGAATGAAATACATAGCATATATTTCAGATTTTTTTCTCTCTAATATGGTTGATGCTAGTAATTTCTCATGCAATGATTTTTTTTTAAAAAGCAAACATTAACACAACACAAATATTTAGTTTTGCTAAACAAAGTCGTCCAGTCGCACAAGCTGTCGGTATAACATTCATAACACAAAAACCACATGAGAGTGGTAGCCGAAATAGACGAATAGATTTGTCCAAGCAAGACCAGGAAGCACACTTCAGATCGTGTATGATCTGAAGGCATCCTCGATTCGGTGGTGGATAGGGCGAAATCATTTCTTGAAAATTCAGTTAACCTTTTAGCACATATGCTGATGTGAATTTTTCACCAATGCTTTTTATTTTTCCAAGGTTAATTTTTTTGTGTTCTAAGCTATATCTCATTCCTGATATTTAGTTGAACTAACTGAGTAAAGTTTCCTCCCCTCATTGTGTATATGCAGTTAGTTAACAACTCCAGCAGCCACGGGAAGAAGAGAATTCACATATGCCATGTCTATTCGGGCAAGTAAACAACCACTGGCCACCTCATCAGCAAGCTTGGAGGCAGTGACAAGTGTGTGTTTGCGACATTCGAGAAGGAAGCTTATGAGATGGACAAGAGGTCTTTTAAGTAGGCCTCTTTGGTTGACAACCTGAAGGCCGAGTGTGAGAGGCCCTTGTTCCGCTAACGTCCGTGGGTGCATTACACTTGACATATTTATCAGTTGGTTTAGTGAATGGAAAACTGAGTTTGGTGATATCCCTGATGTTTGTAGTTGCTACTTTTATTTCCTGGCTTATAGGATCTCTACCATGAATTGCATGCATTAGAACCGTAGCCAGTGGTATCTTCCCAACAGAAACTTATGTCTGCAATTGGTCATTAGGGGACACTGTCGAGATCATGAGGCAAGAAATGAAGAGGCAAAAGGAAGCATGTACAGAACTTGAAGAATATGGTTGTGTATGTGTTTTTGTGGTTCATGTAGAAGTCGACATATGATTGATCTTTTGAAATCCATGAGGCATTAGGGTCAGCTGGACTCGCGCTCTACATGAACAAATATCAGTTCGCAGATTGACAACAACGTAAGTTCTTCTGGTTATTCACATATCTTACTACATGCAGAATGTCTCTTCTGGTCTATGAGTATATGCACTTAATACAATTGTAGAATGTCAATGCAGAAAGACAAAGTGAGAAATCAACATGTTGGCAAATGAGCATGCACCTACGTTGTAGAGAAGTTTGTCGGTGCAGACGCGCAATGCGGGTTGGCTAGGGGCTCGTCGGCGCGGACGTCTCGTCGGATCGACAGTGCGGCGACGGCGCAGGCGGCAATGTCTCGCTCCAGGTTATGGTTGGATGGGAAAGATGAAACGAAATAGGGGCAATTAATTTGATTTCCACTAATTTAGCACATGATCTTGCGTGGGAGGAATGCCTTCCTTCTTTTTCTGTATGAATCGTGCGTCATATTATGGTGCCTAGGAGGAACGCCTTCCTTTTTTTTATGTACGGATGGTGCGTAGGAGGAATAACATCCCTTTGATTGTCCCATCATATTGGCTATGCAGGAGAAGTCTACGCTACGTCTAGGTTAGGTCTGGCGACCCCAAGGCGATTGGGAGCCGCCGCCGCCTCCATGGACGGGAGTGACCAAGTCTCTGGAGTCTTGGGAAGTCAACAAGGGGAAGAGTCTGGAACGGATCCGACGGCGCTCGGAAGGAAATCGGGAAGTCTCCAGAACCTGCACGAGGGCGAGAGAGAGTCCAGGATCGCCACGAGAGGAATCCATAAAAAGCACACGCGCGGTGGGGAGATTCAAACCCTAATCGCAGCCTTCGACAATCATGCTGCTACTTTCGATCCCGGCGTCAATCCAGGAAACGCACGGCCACGAGCGATGTCGAAGCAGGACGGTGGGGGTTATTATTGGGAGGCCGATGAGGCCTCTACCCACCCGAAGCCGTCTGAAATCGGCGCGATCGTACCGGTGGGCTGGATCGCCTGATGGCAGAAGCGGAACCTGCAGAGGCAATGGATGGAAACTGGGATGGAGCAGAGGAGGAGGGCACCGACACTGGGCCGGAGGCACGACTTGCAGGTGAAGTGGACCTCGAAGATGACGTCTGTGCAGAAGAACCAGAGGAAGAAGAAGAAACATAGAGCTTAAGTCCAACAACCTGGCTCCTATTTGCGAGGTACTATTCAATTAGGGTTGCAAATTTCTATGATTTACACAAACACTTCATGGAAGTCTGGAAGATACGCGGGACGATGACCTTCACGCCTCTAAAAGATAATTTCTTCATCATCATCTTCACTGAGGAGGGGGATTACAAATTTGTTGGTCGTGGAGGGCCATGGATCATGAAAGGCGTGGCAGTTCTGGTTGCACCTTTCATTGAGAAGGCCAGACCATCGGAGACAGTCCTCGATCACATACCATTATGGGCAAGATTTTATGACGTTCCATGGAAGAAACAGACATTGGAGTATGGTAAATTCGTGGGTGCTTATCTTGGCCGGGTGGAGGAGGTAGACGTGGATTCGGCGGGGTTGGAGTATAACGACTATCTGAGGGTTCGTATTGTCCTCCCGCTGAACAGAAGATTACAAAACAGGTTTGCAATTGCGATCAAAGGGAAAGCTGAAAAACAATATTACCCGTTGAGGTATGAGCGTGTACCACATTTTTGTTTTCATTGTGGTTTCATTGGGCATGATAAGGAGGAGTGTGAGAAGAAGATTCGCGGCATACCTTCCTTGTATTATGATGCGTCACTGAGATGCTCTCCAAAGAGGAAATTTGCGTCAAGGCCAGTGACCGCCACGGCGAACCCTGCAGCAAAAAAGGGCCTCGTGTTTAACACACCTTCAGGGAGTGTCAACTCATCCTCGTCCCTTGGAAAACCAAAAAACAGTTTTGGTTTCTCAGCTTATCAACCGAAAAATCATAACTCGGAGGTACCAGAAGCAGTGGATGCTAGAGATGACTTTGAGGAACTGCTTTTTAAAACAGCAGAAGATGTAGAGCAATCCCTTGCGAGAACTGTGAAAACCATGCAGCTAAGAATCGGTGTTGATCTCAATAGGAAGGTAACATCACAGGAGGGGTCAAAGGCAAATTCAACTTCTGCAAACCAGAGAATTGGAGGGCCCGGAAAGGAGCAGATGGATGGGGAGCCGAAGATGCCGCCACTAGAGGATGCCTCAATGGAGCATGATCATGTTGAAAACTCGCCTGTGAAGGAAATGATTCCCCCAATGCGCTATCTGTCACAGCCATCTACTTCATTGAGTAGCGTTGCAGACGTTTCTATGCCTGCAACGGATTCTGTACTGGGGAAACGTGTGGCAGAAACAGAAGGGCAAGGAGGCCAACTAGAGCTCTCTCTGACCCTAACTCCTGGGGCAAATAAAAGAGGCACGATGAAGAAAGGGAAGATGGAGGACAAGAAGCAGGCCGAGGGAGGGAATGGGACAGAGGTAGCGATGGGGAGAGATGCAACACGCAATATGGCAGCAACCGGTCTTGGGGCTTCCGGTACACTGACGAGACCAAATGTGTGGTCTCGTCAGCAGCAATGAATTGCTTGGCGCTCAACTGTCGGGGTTCCGGGAATGCCCCGACAGCTAGAGAGCTGGCTACTCTTTCCCATGATTGGAATCTTCGTTTACTTTTCTTGTGTGAGACTAGACAGAATAAAAATAAAGTTAGACGCCTTCGTAGTAGGCTAGGTTTAAAAGGGTTTGCTGGTTTTAGTAGCGATGGTCGTAGTGGTGGGCTTGCTTTGTTTTGGCACGAGATTCTGATTGTAGAGGTTGGTGATATTAATGAAAGATTTATCGATGTTTACATCCGGGCATCACCCTCTGAACCCCAATGGCGCCTCACATGTGTCTATGGGGAACCTCGTGTGGAGAATAGATATCGTATGTGGAACACCATCCGAAATCTTAAGAGCCAATCTACACTTCCTTGGCTCGTGATGGGCGATTTTAATGAAACCTTGTGGCAGGAAGAACATTTATCTACGACCCCGAGGCCGGTTAGACAAATGGAAGCTTTTCGGGAGGTCTTGTCTGATTGTAATCTCTCAGACCTCGGGTTCTCTGGAGTACCGTATACATATGATAATAGGCGAAGTGGGGCTGCTAATGTTAGGGTACGGCTTGACAGGGCTGTTGCTTGCCCAAATTGGCGGGATATTTTCTCGGAGGCCTATGTGAAACATCTAACAACTTCTGTCTCTGATCACTGCCCAATTTTGTTAAATATTGAACAGGAACAACAACGTCCAACTAGGAGTCCTCAGCGCCAATATGAAATTTTATGGGAAAGGGAGGCGGAATTACCAGAACAAGTGGAGCGTGCTTGGAAGGAGACAGGGGGTAAGAATAATTTGGAGGAGGTTGTAACGACCGGGGTTTTCCCAAATATTTGTTGCCTGTTTGTTTTCCTTTTCTGCATGTCATCGCATCATGCATCCTCGTGAATTGTTTTAAAAAAAAAAAAAAAACTTGCTAAAAGTGTGCAATTCAACAACCTTGTTTTCTAGAATTAAATTGCATCAAAAACAAATTTTTTAAGTGCCCAAAACCACAATTGAATGGAATAACAACACGCAGGAAAAAAAAAGGAAAAAAAAAACGTTTTGGGGGGTGGCAGCCGGACCAGGCCAGCCCACTAGGCCCAGCCGGCCCCCCACCAAACCGAACCCTAACTCTTTCCTCTCCCTCTCAATTTTCCCCCCCGCCGTTTCCTCTATTTACGTTTAGGTCCTCCCACCTATCAGAACTGGAACTCACGCACGCACAACTCACAGGGGGAAAAAAAAAACGAAGCAACGATCGATCGCTGCGTCTCTCCCATCTCCCGAAGCCTGCCCTGCTCGATCCCTCCCGTCGCCCAGCTCCTCCTCCACTCGCTCGCCGCCCACCCTCCTCCTTCCCTGCCTCTCCCTCCCATCTCCGGCCGCCTCCTCCTAGCTCCACCTCCGGCCTCCCTCGACCTGCGCCTCCTCTCTCCCGCGGCCGTCGCCTCCCCTCTCCCCGCCATGGCCGCGACCCCAAGCTCCCCGGCCGCACCGGCGACCAGCCGGCCGCCATGGACCCCGGCGACCGCCGCTCCTGCTCCTTCCCCGCGCCTCCTCCCCTCTCCCTCGCCCCTCGCCCTCGACCCGCGGCCGCAGCTCCGCCGCGCCCGAGCTCGCCCCACCACAAACCCTAGCTCAGCATTCTTACAGAGGCGAACATTCCATCCTTGGCGTCCATGGAGGCGGCGGCGGGTGGTTGTGACGCGGCACGCCGACCGGCTGAACCGTGCGCAACCGATCTGGTCGGCCGTCAAGCTGCAGTCCTCACCGACACCGGCGGCCTGGACCGTCGCCAAGCGCCATCCGGGCGTCGCGGATCGCTCAAGCTCCGGCAGGCCAGCAGGACGCGAGGCGCGGAGGCTGCGAAGACCGTCGTCCGCCACACGCTTCTCAGGATCTCCGGTGCGGCTCCCCGGATGACTGACATGCGCCTCCATTCCCTGCACCCGTCCCCACCGTCCCTTGCAGCAGCGCCGCCGCCGGATTCCCCGCAGCAGCCTCGGTCGGTTGTCTCCCCCCGACACAACGCCGTTTCCCTGCCTTCGTCTTCGCGCAGGTCGTTGCCTCGGCGAGCAGGCGCGCCCGCCGTTCTCTCCGTTACCCCGACGTCCGTGTGAAGTACCTCATCGTCAAGAACTTCGACTCGTACAGCTACCGCGACGCCGTCAACCCCGTCGTGGCCGTTGTCACTTCGTGTGTGTCTCGCCGCCTACGTGCGCGTTCACCAAATTCCCGTCGCCAAGTCCGAGCACCGAGACGTCGCCAAGTTCTTCCTCGACACATACATCATCGACAAGATCGGCCCCGACATGTACCTCATCGACAAGATCTTCCACGAGTACCACTACCCCAACCCGTGAACGGCTCTCTCACATCTTCCGTGTCCGTTTTGCGTTGGCCGCCTTCGTGCGCGCCTGAAGACCGGGACCGTCAGGGTCGCCTCCGACCCCGAAGACGGTGTTGTTACGGTTCGCCCACGACTACTACAACTACACCGGCTTCGGACGTTGAACGACTACGTCGACGACGATGATCGTGTGGTTTGAGAACGAACGCCTACTTCCTCTTCGGACCCCGATGAAAAAGATCGACAACGACCACCGATGACGTGAACGACTACCTCGGCTACGGAACGAGAACGACTACTTCCACTACTTCCCCGACATCGGCTACTTCCCCTACGTCGATCACTTCCACTACAACGTCTACTTCCTCCACGCCCCAACGACACCGGCGTTGCCCCGAAGATCTCCTCTTTCCGGCGTCGAACTCGAAGATCCTCTCCACACGTGTGCACCCAAACCCTAAAACCCCTATACCTATGCCCTATTTTCTATAACATATCAACTATAATTAAAATGTCATCTCATTCATGTGTTGCATTGCATTTTTGTGGGTAAATAAATAACTCGAACCTCCTAAATTAAATGTTGGGCTTCCGGCTCAATTTAAATTGATTTAAATTGCATAAATCATAACTAAGTCATTCTAACTCCAAATTTGAAAAGTAAAATATGTTTTCCAATCAAAATTCTCTAAACTTTGCAAATATCAACTTTGTTTTCTGTTTTGAATAATTTAAATTGCTGAAAACAACTGTTTCTTATTTAATGCAATTAAAATTGCCAAATTCATAACTTGCTCATTTTAATTCCAAATCCAACAAATAAAATATGTTTTCATACCAGAAAAATGCACTTAATCTGTTCATGCCATCCATGTTCATGTTTGCACCTTGCATGTTGCATTTGTAGTAGTGTTATGTAGGTTCACTTAATAAATAAATATGGAATGTGTTGGGGTATTTAATTCAATTGTTGCCCTATTCCATTTAATCTTGTCTCACTCACCTACCTATTGTTTTCCATGCTAAACAACATTTAAATTGATGGTTAGATAAACAACTTGAACCAATTCCTATTTCTCCGGACTCCGGTTCCGATTAAATTGCTTAAGTTGTTTTCCCTGTTGCATCTTGCCATGTCATGCATATAAATAGGATCATGCTGGATCTTTGCCGTAGTAGTAATTGTTGCATTCCGTTGAATGTTCGAGGTTCATTGCTTCTTCCCGGATAGGACGTTGAGATGATGTGAGCAACGACAAGTTCTGCTACCTTGCGGGATCTCAGGCAAGTATACTCACTTGCTGCCATATGGCTGCCTTTCATCACTTGTTACCGATACTTCCGTTGTTCTTTCTGCTAGCCTTAGTAGTAGTTGTTTCTTCTACGAACCCATCACATGAATCCCTTAACCTTGATATTGCCTCACCTCCATACCTACGGCCTTTGTTTGTGCCTGTTCCTATCTAGCATGCTTAGGGTTGCTTTTGCTCGAGCCTGTTGTCGGATACTTCTTTTACTATCGTGCTATTATTGTTGTTACCGTTCCGGGGGCTCGAATATTAATCAATCAATCATGTTAATGCTACTGTCAATAATAATTTGATGATAAGGCACCGGCAGGAGGCCCTTTGTGGTTTTGAGGCCTGCTAGTGTCGACCCTAATAGGAAAAGGGTCTTGTCTACTGATCCATGATGAGCGCACTACCCGCATTTGGGGAGTATGGGCTCCCCCTCAGTTTGACC
Organism: Alopecurus myosuroides; assembly: GCA_028641055.1. Classification (NCBI taxonomy): domain Eukaryota; kingdom Viridiplantae; phylum Streptophyta; class Magnoliopsida; order Poales; family Poaceae; genus Alopecurus; species Alopecurus myosuroides. The sequence goes on from CM054060.1 coordinate 100,673,403, forward strand.
TGATTCGCATCTCGTCCAAATCGCCTCATTTAGTTCGGGTTTTCCATTTGCTGCATGCATGATCTTGCGAGCCCTTGGTACCCGGGTGGAACTTTCGTAGTCGGCATATAGGGGGACACGGTCTTAGAGTGCTATGATGGTCCATTTTCTTCTGGGCTTGATTAGCCGTGCCCCCAAGGTGCTTTGGGCTTGATGCGAAGAAGGGTTGGATTGTGTTGAGTGCCCCGCTTGGTGGAGTGGCCGCTCCATCTGGCGGGATATTCATGAGTGTACGGCTAAATTGGTGCAACCCTGCAGGGATAATCTTCTCGAGAAGCCGTGTTTTCCGCGGTTATGGATTACTTGGTGAAAGTACTGGCTAACAAGTACTCAGGACAACTTAAACTAATGATTCACAATCTCACCCAATGATTAACAACTTGACTAGTAATAGGCTTATTGACACAATAATCTGAACCATCATTAACTCAACTGTGTGGGTTATCCTCGGATTGCTTCTTTGGATAAGGGGCGAGATCCAGGATGGGTTTGTTTGGATTTACTTTCAGTTGGTTACAATCCTCGATCTTATCCCCTTTCTGTTAGTTGGAAGTTGTAGTATTCTCTCTGTAGTTGGTTAGTGCAGCCTGTTGTCGCTTATTTGCAATAACCCCTCCTTTTCCGTTGATCCTAAAGTATTTGTATCTTGTGATGACTGGCTACGCCGGTAACTTGTGAGTATGGGTTTTATCCCCCTTGCCAGTACTTAACCGTACTGACCCACGAATCTCTTTCGTGGCTGCAAATTCCAAATTGCAGTCAACAGGTTTGAAGTCTGACGACGTTAGCTTGGGAATCCCTCCGGCTTGGCCTGGGCAGGGATTGGACGCCTTCGGTTATCTTCAGGACTCTTAGTCCAATTTGGATTTCGTCCGTAGACGGACGTTTGTTTCTTCCGCTGTTATTTGGATCTTTTGTATGGTATCAGTTGTAACCCCGGCTCGTTTGAGTCATCTTGTACCTATCTGTTCTGTTGTAATTGTGGATTATTCGTGAACTATTGTAATGTTATTATAAATGGCAACCTGGAATCGGTTATTATGCGGATTTGGCGGGAATGCTGAAATTTGCATAGTGCCCGATCTCGGGGCGTCACAGAGGTTATGGCAGGGCTTAACCATGTTATGGATTCTCTACAGGGCTGGAGCAAAAAGAAGTTTGGCAATATCATCGGCGAGCTTAAAAAGACTAGGAGGAACCTTGAGGTACTCCAGACCACAAATGCAAGCCAACATGAAATCAGACGTGCAAATGATCACCTCAATGAACTACTTTTTAAGGAGGAGATGCTCTGGCTTCAAAGATCCCGAGTTACCTGGTTAAAAGAGGGAGACCGTAACACCAAATTTTTCCATAGGACAGCAAAATGGAGGGCCGGGAGGAACAGAATCAAGAAGCTGAAGGATGACCAGGGGGTTTCGTATGATGCACCCACGGACATGGAAAGAATGGCTACGTCCTATTTCAAAGAGCTGTTCACTAGAGATCCATATTTGAATCCAGATGAGATAATATCATTAACACAACCAAAGGTGACTCCAGAAATGAACGAGGGCTTAACAAGGGATTTCAGCGATGAAGAAATAGGTGATGCGTGTTCCAAATTGGGCCCCTTAAAGCACCAGGAGTTGATGGCTTTCCTGCTCGGTTCTATCAGCGGAATTGGGGCGTCATCAAGGAGGAGGTAATTAACGCTGTTAAGCTTTTCTTTGTCACTGGTACCATGCCTAGGGGGGTAAACGATACGACCATAGTTCTTATACCAAAAGTGGAGGCACCCGAAAATCTTAAAGATTTTAGACCTACTAGTTTGTGCACCGTAATCTATAAAGTGATCGCAAAATGCATGGTGAATAGGCTTAGGCCAATACTGGATGAGATTGTTTCTATTAACCAGAGTGCATTCGTCCCTGGACAGTTAATCACGGACAATGCTATGGTTGCTTTTGAGTGTTTGTACTTCATTGAAAACAACACCAAACAGGATCGAAGCTATTGTGCTTATAAACTTGATTTATCAAAAGCATATGACAGGGTGGATTGGGATTTTTTAAGGAAAATGTTGCAAAGGCTGGGCTTCTCGTATCGGTGGGTTGACTGGATTATGTCATGCGTCACCTCGGTACAATATCAAGTTAAATTTAATGGAAGCCTCCTGGATTCATTTTCGCCTTCTCGGGGCCTCCGTCAAGGTGATCCTTTATCCCCCTTTCTATTTCTTTTTGTTGCTGACGGACTGTCCTCTCTTATACAACAGGAGGTTATTACTGGGAACATTGAGCCTGTCCAAATATGCCGCAGAGCTCCGGGTGTCTCACACCTACTCTTCGCTGATGACAGCCTCCTTTTCTTTAAATCCCAAGAAGCACATGCTCAATGTTTCCAAGTGGTGTTGGAAAAATATGCGAATGCTACGGGACAACTAATTAACCCCAACAAGTGCTCAATCATGTTTGGGGCGTCTTGTCCGGATGCACACCGCATGGAGGTTAAGAATGTGCTGCAAGTTACACAGGAGTCTTTTCAAGCCAAATATCTTGGTCTACCTACTCCAGAGGGACGTACGACTCAGAATAAATTTGCAAGCCTCCAAGCCAGACTCGCGAAATGCCTTGTGGAGTGGGATGATAATCACAAATCACAAGCCGCCAAACAGATCCTAATTAAATCAGTGGCCCAAGCGATCCCTGTTTACATAATTGGTGTGTTCAAACTGCCAATGGGATTGTGTGATGAACTAACACAAATGATCCGCAGATACTGGTGGGGGGCGGAGAAGGGCAGGAGGAAGACGCATTGGGTGGCGTGGGATATTATGCTCAGGCCAAAGAATTACGGGGGGTTTGGCTTCCGTGACATGAGATTATTTAACCAAGCACTCCTAGCGAGGCAAGCGTGGAGGCTAATACAATTCCCTGACACTCTCTGTGCCCGTATGCTCAAAGCCAAGTATTACCCAAATGGGTCAGTCATTGACACTGTTTTCTCTGGGAACAAATCGACTACATGGCAAGCCATCGAATATGGCCTCGAGCTTCTAAAACAAGGTGTCATTTGGCGGGTTGGAAATGGCTCACAAATAAGAGCCTGGAGGGATCCCTGGATTCCGAGAGAATCTAACTACATGCCTATCTCTCCCCAAGGTCGATGCCGTTACCGATGGGTGGCGGATTTCCTTAACCTCAATGGGGAGTGGGATACCCAGCGGCTACAGCAGTACTTCAACCGGGGTGACATTGAGCACATTCTGAAAATTAAACCCTCTACGCGCAATGAGATGGACTTTCTGGCTTGGCAACCGGATAAAAGAGGAGTGTTTTCGGTTAAGAGTGCTTACCGCCTGGCTTTATTTAAAATCATGCGGGAGCAAGATCGTGGCGCAACCAGCGCTAGACCAGACGGAGAACGACATTACTGGAAGATAATCTGGTCATGCCCGGTGCCACCTAAGATGCATGTGTTGGCGTGGAAAATCTGTCGTAACGCCCTGGCCACTAAGAAGAACCTGTGGAGGAGAGGAATTGCTACAAATGAGACTTGTGATATATGTGGACTCGAAGCTGAGGATACTTTTCATGTTTTCTCCGATGCCCACATGCCAAAGCTCTCTGGCAGGCGATGAGAACAGAGTGGCTGCTACCTCCTGAGGATATTATTCAGCATAATGGGACTGAATGGATGCTCCTGCTTCTAGATAGAATTAACCTGGATCAAAGGGCTATGGTTCTAATGATACTATGGAGAATATGGCATGCTCACAATGAGATGACCCACGAAAAACCATGCCCTCCGATAGAGGGGTCGAAGAGATTCTTGGTAAGCTATCTGAACTCTCTGCTGTGTCTCAAACAACAACCGCATGCATACCCTATCAAAGGTAAAATGGTGATAAATCATGCACAAGGTTTTAAACCTGATCACAATACCCTGGATGGCAGACAGAAGGTGAGGCAGAAGTGGCGCAGACCTGAACAGGGGGTGACCAAACTAAATGTAGATGGTTCTTTCTCCCAGGATGGTACAACAGGCACGGGTATGATCTCGCGTGAACACACAGGGGAGGTAATCTTCTCAGCGTGCCGATCACTGGATCACTGTAACGATGCTACGGAGGCCGAGTTGTGTGCCATCGAGGAGGGTCTCAACAGGTCCATGCTATGGACAGAGATGCCTATCAATCTGGAAACGGATTGTGCAGAGGCTTTGGGTTTAATTAATGAGGCACAGCCAAACAATTCCATCTATGCTTTCAGAGTTAAGGTGATTAGAGAAATTCTGAAAGAAAGAAACACTACCATTGTGAAAATTAGCCGGGAAGCAAATGGGGCAAGCCATGAACTAGCAAGGATGGGGAGGGTTTATGCTAGGAATGTTGTATGGCAAAGGAGTTTTCCTGAGGAAATCTCTGATATTGTAACAAATGATTGCATCCCAAATTAATATAGTTTCTTTTACCGCAAAAAAAAAAGATTGTCCCATCGTATTAATTGTGGTTTTCCTTTTTCACGTTGGCGCTCACGCGTTCGGCAGAGTTTACTTCCGCTCACCTATATTGTTAGATGCACACATGTGCGGGTTAGTTTCAATATTTGACGGTTAGATTTTAATTAGTGGGCCTGATCGTGTGGCTTATTATGGTCATTGTTGCTCCGTGTACATTAGGCCGTGTAGCCGTATCAATAAATATGTTCTCTCTTTTTTATAGTAGTGGAGAAAAACATTTTAAGTTTTTTTTTTGAAAATAAAAACATTTTAAGTTTTGATACGGACGGGAACGAAAAAACCGAACAAACCCCGACGACGACGAAGCCCAACAGAGTGACATATGGAGATTGGGCCAACAGGCTGGGCCAAACCCAGCACCAAACAATAAATAGGCAGAAATGGACCCTGGTTAATTGCGCTTCGTCTTCAGGGGGAGAGGGATGGCGCCGCCGCTGCCGCCGCTGCCAATGCCGGCGATGATGGCCGGAAATCTCCCCCACGAGGTATGCCCCCCCTCCCCCCATCCCCTTCTGTCCTCTCCCCCGCGCGTGCTCACTTTGCTTTCATGGTATGCCCCGGATGAGCATCGTGGCGGTGAGCCGCCCCGGTGACGAGCGCGGTGGTGAGGCCCCGGTGAGGAGAGTGGAGGTGAGTAGCGTGGCGGTAGCCCCCGAGTCCCCGACGAGGACCTTGGTGGTGAGAGAGGGAGGGAAAACTCGGGGGCTAGGTCATCTTGAGGTTTAGGGTTTCGGTCTGCCCATTGATTGCGATTGAACTGAGGCGTGGTGGTGACATTGGCACATGTTGTGATGTGCGATAGTTGCCCCATCTCCACGGAAATCTAGTTGCTACTAGCAGGCAGGCTGATACGCGGTAGTCTGCTTCTGTGTATTGACCTAATTGTTTGTTGAATATGAACGCACGCCCATTTTTTGTAGCACCTGTCATAGGTAATTAATGGAAATGTGGATTTCACAATTATAGCACCACTTGGCCTGTGAGGTATAGTGGAGTAAATTCATTGTGCATGTCTGAACATCATTTCTTTCACAAATCATTATTAGCCCTAGTGCCTTGAGGCCACATCAAATATTCTAGAAATTACCAGGTGTGGTAAGTGCATTAATTTTTCTTGGGAAAATATCTATGTTTTTATTGATTGTTGTTATAGACAGAGGAAACCTAAAGTACTAAAAAATGTTATTTCATACTTATGTTTAGTGTTATGTTGGTGGATTTCCTGTGAATTGATGCAAATTAGTTTCCTCAAATCGTTCTGAATCCGACTACTATTGTGGTACTCATTATTTGTAGTAACCAGCCACCTACCACAGATTTTAGGAAAAAGAAAATAGATGGATTGATATTTATGTTACTGCGTTTTAATCTCTGTGTTTGAAAACATGAAGTTTATTTATTTGGGGTTCCCTCTCATTGGACAAACACTTCCAGGTTGATACTATCAGGAGAGCTGTTGACAAGGGGAAGACCAATTCATCAATGGCTCTAATGGGTACAAGCAGACCTGACCATTGTTCTTTCCAAGATAGCAGTTACTATATTGATTCAGAATCAGGCAGAGAGCTTCTACTTCTAAGGTGAGTCTACTTACTCTTGAGGTAAAGTTCATACAATCTGCATTGCTTTGACGCTTGTACTGAATTTTCTTCAGGCAGCATGATGATGTACCTGATGATTTTAGCGCGAGAGTTCAGACGATCAGAGGCATAGGGCTAAGTACGCACGAAGAGTTTTCTGGACAGGTAGTTGCTACTGGCAGACATGCTGCAGGTTGATAGACTTGTGGGTAGTAATTTTAGTGAAAAAATGTTCAGTACTTGATAACTGTTTGCTGCATGCTTGGGCTACCAAATCCTTCTGAACCATTAATATTTTGTGCTTTATATTAGTATAAGGTCGGTACTACAGTACCTGATCATGTTACTTTAATTTGTAACACCCGATTAAAACTGCATGATATGAAATATAACTTAGCATTTTATGTGCAACCAATGGCCCATCTTTCCAGTGGAGATGTTCATGCATTGTAGTGACAATTTTTTTCAATTGTAATTTTGACATGTTATTCATCTCCTGGTCAAGTGATAAGTGAATTAACACTTAGCATTAAAACACGAATATCTAAATACTGATCTGAACATATATCGAGATACAATGCTTAACCTGTACACTTTCATTGTTTTGTAGGATCCTCAAAACCAACAATCAGATGCTGATCTGAACAATATTCCATGTTTACCTCTTGATAAAAAGAGAACCATAAAGGCAATGCAGATTATATCCGTTTCAGCATTGACAATGATTGGTGCCTTGAGCACATATTCAGCTGATACGCTAGCCCTGGCTTTATTCCCTTGGAGTCTCACAAAGGAAGTGTTCGTTACCTCTCCATATGTGTGCATTACTGTTGGTTCGATTGGGGTTGTGCTTTCTTTTTGTGCGTCTGAGAATGACGCACTAGCTGAGTACGCTGCAATTGCTATTCTGCTTGTCTGTTTATCTGGTATTGTTCTGGGAGCCTTGGCTGTTATTGTTATACTACATGCTGCTCACCATGGGACCGTGCTTTGGATTTTGATTTGGACTTATGTGATTATGATCACACTCATTGGCGGTTGGGGATGGCTTTTCGCGTATCCAACGGTTAGATTTCTTCAATTTATCTGTAGTATGTTTCTCTATTCGTACTTCTCAATTTTAATTATTTTTGTCCGTCTTACAGTGCCTGAAGTTCAACATGCGCATGATGTATTGGATTTGTTTTGATCGGCGCAAAAGTACAAGTCCTTGGTCTGAAGCGTATGCTGATCCAAGGTCTACTCAACATACAGACCAAAAGGTTAGATTTTCTACATCTTTTCTGGGTTGTCTCCTAAATTCGGATTTTGTAGATGATGAGAAGATTGAAGACCTCAAATTCTATTGTACTATTGCATTTGGTCTTTCTTTGCCGCTTATTGTATTGTTGGGAAATAAAAGATAGCTCAATTTGTGGTAAAAAAATGTATTTTCCCCTTTGATAACCTGACTTAATTGTTTGTGAATGTGAATGTGAATGTATGCCAGTTTGGGTAGCAGGCTCGCAGTTCCCATAGGTAATTGCATATTCGATGGGGATTTGTGCTGAACACTACTTTGGTTCTGTGATTTGAGTAGAGATTTATGCTTCACTATCGGCTTCTATTTTAGTAGAAGCCGCCATAGTTATACGTCTCACCTGTGTTCTCCTGACTTAACATTTGAGAATATCATGAAAAGATCTTTAATTCGATAGATCATGAGAAGACTGGAAAGTCTTTGTACTGCCATTTCTGTCATTAGGAGATAAGGAAAGTTTAACTTGTGGTAGAAAATCCTGAAGTTATGATGTTAGTAGAATCCTGAAGTTATGATGTTAAACATGGCATGTGCACACAACATAGAGAATGAGACCGAAACACTTGTTCAGTGTAGTAAAATCACTATGCGCTAATTTTGCATAGTTTACTGCAGTATTCTGTAAATATTTTAATATGGTTGTTCGTTTTGATTACTGTAATCTTATTGTGTTGTTTATTTTGATTAGATATGATACTACTTATGTGGCTGGAACTGGCCGTTTTTACTTAATACAAGTCTATCTTCTCTAGTTTCATTATCCTTAAGAGATTGATCTATTGTGCTTTTTGAACCAAACTAACTATGTTTCAGTAGGGAGTGTATCAGTAGCGAGTGTATCTAACAGAACATGCGAACTAGGTGCTGTCTGGAATTGTTTGTACTCCTTTTGGTTTTTTGATCTCGGTCACACGGGTTACAAAATCAATCTTTTTAATGTTTGACCAATGATGTACATGATTTGCAACACTAACCATACTACCATAGGATCTGTATGTGAATTGTGAAATACTTTATTGTGATCTTGATTTGTAGTTACAAAACAATATACTAAAACAAAAATAACCATAAAAGTTCGATTCTAATTTGTAACATCTGATTGAAGCTACTCCCTCCATCTCATATTTAATTGTCTCAAAGTTGGACAAAAGCGGATGTATCTAACACTAAAAATATGCCTAGATACATCCACTTTTATCCAACTTTGAGACAATTAATATGAGACGGAGGGAGTACATAATATGAAAGACAACTCAATTATATATGCAGTAACTGATGATCTGTCGTTTCAATGGCTAGTCCCGTGGGGATGTTCATACATTGCATTTTCATTTAACATGTTTTCCATTACCATTTGACATGTTATTCATATCTAAACGAACTGATAATTTAATTACACTAATCATCAAAAATAATGTCTGAAAGATTTTTTGTTTGCATCAATGAAGGAGAGTTCTAGCCTAATGCTGATGAGAGTTTTCAGATGCTTATGAACAGATAATTAGATTCTTAATAATTTTTCTCATAGACCCTGAACTGCTTTTTCATTGTATATGTCACTGCCAAGTTTGTTTTAGTCTACTAGCACCTGAAGCATTTGTTTTTAAATTTTGTTGGCCCAGTCTGATGCACTATGTCTGAAATCATTCTACCAATAATCATTGGTAGCACTAGTATGTTACGACTGCATCAAGAAATCATCAAGCATGTGTATCAACGTGAGAAGTAAAATGTGCATTTACAAGTCTTGCCCACCCAAAATATCTCATGTTCATTAACCTTTGTACAGTAATCTGTGATGCTTGAAAATGGTTTCTTCAAATGTTGTGAATCAACTACTACTCATTTTTAACTAAGCAGCCTCCTAGATTGGACATTTACGTGGTAGCTGTCTTAAGGGGTATGGGATGAGTCGGATAGGATATTATATGTTCAGTTCAGTTAACAAAAGACAGGATTTTCCTGCCTATGTCCATTTATTATTGAATCATTATGATATAATCTCCTTCTGTATATCCCCATTGATTGTCTGAGTTAATTGTTTGTGAATGTACACCATTTTTGGTAGCACCTCCCATAGGAAATTAAATTAAGATGTGTATTTCCAGCTTATATACTCCCCTTTGATGTTTGTGAATGTGGATGTACACCATCTTTTGTAGAACCTGCCATAGGTAATTAAATAACGATTCCGGATTTCCCGCTTATAGCGCCACTTTGGCTGTGATTTCATTTTTTTTGATCTGGTTGTATTTGATTTTATAGTAGAGGTTATCCATTGTGCATACATCATTGATGTTTCAAGAAGTAATTTAATGTCTTGCTTAGTTTGGGAATATCATGAAAAGACCTTGAATACAGAGAAGGATAATGAGAAGACCTTTTTTTTTTCTAGTAGTACTTTTGCCATCACATGGAAATAGAGGATAAGCTGCTGCGCTTTAAACTTTAAATCATACAATATGGCATTTCAACATGAACAAAAATGAGACTAAAGCACTTTCTGTTCAGTGTTAAAACAAGATGATACGTTTTTCATATTCTACTGCATTCTTCACTAGATATGTAAATATGGATGGTTATTTTGATAAGCTATAACATTTGTTATGTTTGTTATTTTACTAGACTTAATACTAGTTACTTTGCTAGAATGTCTGGCTGGTTTTGCTTTTACTATATTCTATATTTTCATATAAAGAGATTGATCTGTTATGCCATTTAAATCAAACAAAACCCTCCTTATATAGGGCATTGTCTTTTGATTACGGTCTCAACAACATGATTGTTCTATCTGATTGTGCATTTATTTAATAAGACAATTTGATTGTACTCTGTTAATTCGAGCTGCCTACATGTTTTGAGATCAAACTTTTGTTTGGACCAATAATTAGTCCAATAGTCCAATGTTATACATGTGTTTCTGACAGTAAGGTGGTACCATACTACCATAGGATTTGTATTTGTAAGTACTTAGATGTGATCATGATTGTAGCATGCTTACAATATATCATACTACCTCCGTTCCATAATGTAAGCCTTTCTAGCAAGCTAAACTAGCTTGCTAAAAAGGCTTACATTGTGGAACGGAGGGAGTAAGAAATAACAGTCGGACTCTGTAATGTTTCACTTTTCTGCAAATACTTTTCTGGGATCCTGTCAATAGCTGCTAACAATATATCGATCTTAGTTTGTAACACCTGATTAAAACTACATGATTGCATAGGCTTGTCCAGTGGAAATGTTGTTCATGCATTGCCTATTAAATTTCCACTGTAATTTAGACATGTTATTTATCTCCGAGTGAACTGATAAGTGAATTTACTTTTAGCACTAAAACACGAATATCTGGCAGATATTTGGTGTCACAATTCAACAAGAGTTTTCTTGCCTAATGCTGATTAGAGTGTCAGGATGTTTATGAGGAGATGAATGGATTCTTTGTAGTTATTTTATTTGCTCCTGAACCGACTATTCACTGTATTCGTCTCCGTCACACCTTTTTTTAAAGTTTACCGCAGCACCTGAAGCATTGTTTTCTTTTTATATTTCGTTGGCCAAGTATGATGCACCATGTCTTGAAATTATTAACCTCCTCTAGCTATATTCATCATATCACAGGGCTTTGGTAGGATGCTTTCCACTTTTGTTGCTGCATGCGGAAGAGCTTTTCATCCTCTTGATGAGGACGCGACAATTGAGGTCATGAAGACATTTTCACCTACTATCCTCACACCAATGAGTGTCCTCAGTCTGTGGGTGGCTCACACCATAGCACCAAGAGCTCATATGGCTCGAACGCTGCAGCAATTCCTCTACGCTTCACCATATGTTTACCTGCCACTAGGGGTTGTTACAATAGCTCTGTCAGTAAGTGCGTCGAGATCAAATGGCTTAGCGAATTGTGCTTCATGGTTAGGTCTATCGCTATGCACATTTGGTGTTATTTTGGGTGCTTGGAGTAGCATTTTCTTGCTTCACACCGCACCCCTGTTGACTGGGATTGTGTCAGATGTGGTACTTATTGCTATGCTTGGTGCTTGGGGATGGATGCTTGCATACCCAAAGGTGACGTCTTATATTTTCTTCTTCACCTTATTTATTTATTTGTTTTACCTCCGTTCATTTGCTGACTATATGTATTTCACAGCGGTTGAGATTTTTTATGCGCCTGATCGTGTTCGTCTGTTGTGCTCCTCGAGGATGCGTGTGCAATTTCTGGGCTTGGATATTTCTGTGGCTGAAGGTATATCTTGTTTCATACCTTTGCATCTCATATCTAATTCTATTTGCTGATTATATTTGTAATGGTATCTTACAGGTCTTTGGTCTCAGTGTGGTCCAATTTGTCCCGAGATGTGTTGGTTTCTTCAGGGCTCCTCGAGTTTGGTGGACTGCTGGGCGTGCCTCTTCAGCTAGAGGTGAGCTGGATATCGAGGCTGGGACTACTGCAGTTGAGCTGACCTCTCTCGCTGGGTCATGTTCACCTGAGGAAGGCTGAGCAGTGGGTAGAGATGAGATAAAAACTCGAAAAAGAGCTGTCTGAGGATGTTTGTAAAGTAGAGGGTCATAAAGATTCGACTAACATAGCTGTACTGAATCGGATTGTACTTGCATGGCCATAAAATTGCCTCGTGTAGTTCAGCTCATATATTCGTGTAGATTGGTTTAGAGCTGACCCCTGATGCTATAAACTGGGTGCACGTGGAACGTTTGACGCAAGTTGTGCGGCATATGCTGAGAGCATGGCAAATTACAATTCGCAAAGGCTGTTGTATATTCGCAAGACGATATTATTGTGACCCATTTGCTAATATGAACAAACTGTAGTTCGGAAGATCCATAAATTGGATATGATATTCACGTGAGAATGCTTATTGACCTAGTGCAAGTGTTATTTTTTAAATTCTGTGGTTCTATATCTTTGGCAGCAACTCTAGCAGATATGCAAAATCTGTTTTTGAGTACCTAAAAATGGCAATTTTCACGTTAAAAAATGCAGTTGTTTAGTATGTTTTTTTTAAAGTATGTGCTTAGATTTGCCCTGAGGTCCTTAACTAATACTCCGTTCCAAAATGTAAGACTTTTTAGCAGTTTAGCTTTCTAAAAAGGCTTACATTTTGGAACGGAGGTAGTAACTTCCACTTTAGGATTTAATTAATTTACTTAATTGAAGGGCTGACACTTGACTCGGGGTTGTATCCATCTCAGCACCGTATTTTACGATAGTTAGACATGACGTAAATCACGCCATATTTTTGTTTACAGTGCGCGCATACCAGACGCTGAAAAATAGTGCACGCGCCACAGCACAAACCTCAAACAAACATATATGTGGAACAAAGTAGATCAAACATGGACACAAAAATAGTTCAATTATTATTCTCTACTACTATTAAAAGAGCAAACTTTATCTTCTCTAAACGCACCCCATCTAGCGTACACAGAATAATACAGACCAACTACACCTCACGATCAGACTCACCAATCAGATCTGACCGTCAAGATAATACTAACCCTCATCGAAGAGTACACTTAGCAATTTGCACCGACGGACGAAAACTCTGCCGAGTAGTTCTTCGCCCCACCAAAATTCACGGAACAGCCACGATCTAGACCTCGCTGTCCGCCCCTCCACGCGTGCCTGCCCGCAACCTGGTGCCTCCTCGCCCGGCGCCGACAGCATCAGAGCAGGTGCAGGAGGCGCTGTTGCTCCACACGATCCACTCCAAGGCCACCGCCGGAGGACGCCGCCACGAATCCTCAAACTTGCCCCGGCCGTTCCACAAATGGTGGTCAAGCCGCCCATCGCACCACCCCGCCTGCTGCTGCTGCCTGAACCGCGGCGTTCCTCCCTGTCCTGCATAGACGAGGACCCCCAACGCCCGGATTCGGCGCCGCCAACCAGTCCGTTCCTCCCAAGCCTCCTCGCCGTCCCTCCGCTCACAATTAAGGTAGAAGTCGGGAGAAATTTTCCCCTAATCTTGCTGGCTGCCCTGGTCTCTTCTTCCTGTCGGTAGCTCGCCGTATATTCTATGCACTATGCAGAAGTTTTCCCCTAATCTTGCTGGCTGCCCTAATTCTTATGTGCAGGAACCTCGAGAGATGGTGTTGGTGTATTTTAGCCGCAAGGTGAGTGCCGTGTTACTTGATTAATCCGTTTACACTTTGAAGTGATTGTCATAGATTAATGGATATAGTAGAAGACATGCAGCTGCTTGCTGTCGACGAAGCAACACAAAAAAGGAGAAAAAACTTTCATCCTTTGGTTCCTTCATACTTTGCTTTGCTGGTTGTTCTACTTCTATATTCATTTGAAAGTTATGCAAATCTAAGGCTACTATTTTAATAAGAAACGGATGGGGATCTGTCAACTAGGCTTCATATAACTTATCTTAACGACAAGGCAGTTTGGAGTTGGGTGCTGCTTGCAACTGCAGATAATATTTACAAGTTATGCATCTTTATTTTCCCGGTTTATAAATATGTAAAGGAAATAAAAGTAATGTTCAGGTAAATGACTTCAGAAAATATTATTGCCATGGCCCGTGCAGTAGATGAACTAGGAGGGTTTGAATAATTTCAGTGAGCTGCTGGATGTTTTCCTCCTGTGCCAGTTATCTGCAAATCATTCAAAACTCTGACCGGGAAATCCCAAAAGTATAGCTGTATAGGTAGGAATGGCTACTGGTACTGAAACTTGCACATTATAGGAACGGACAACTGATGTGTAGAAAATAATCTTGCATAAAATGCTATATTAGTTGTTTTGGAAAATCACTCAGGTAATTATTTCACCCCAATGTAGTGCTTTGCCATTTTAGAGTGAAGGGCATGCAATATTTTAACTGGAATTATTGTTAAACACGTTAGATATACAATGCAAATTTCAGTATATATGCAGCTTTACACAATATATTTAGCTTGGGCTCTTGGTCTGTTCACCAAAATGTGTAATGTTCCTTCTTTGCCGCTAGAGGGGATACAATATTCTTTATCTAACCTAACATAATTTTCGGGTTGTGCCTTGCTAACAATTAACAGAAGATGTTGAGTATTCCACATATACTTGGGGATATCCTTAATGCAAGACTAACATGGTTTGTGTACCTTTATTGGTAAAACCATCGACACAAAGAGAATATATACTCAGTATTTAGTAACATGCCATATCATGATACCAGGCTTCTTGTATTTCTGGACTGGAGGCGACGAGGATTATCGATGAGCCCACTGCTGCTCTCTATCATAACAACAAGGACGCCTGCTGGTTGTATTAACCGGAACACTACAATCCCAAGAAGAGTCAAACCTTCGCCACCGCTGCAGTCTCTAGGTAATCAGACACTAACAATATAATCAGTCTACAAATTGTTAGTTGAAAAAAAGATAGAAGTTAAATGTAAAGTTTCTGTATTTCCCCTAAATGGACTAGCTTTATCCTTCAAATATTCGTTTTAATAAAAACTACTTTCGCCTTCTGCAATATTAATAGTAGCAAAAATAAGCCCTCGGGCATGTGTATCGGATGTTGTGGCATGGTATCTTTTCTTAACCAGACATAACCAATCAAAAGGTAACAACATGTCTGTAATAGAACATTCTGATGCCAACTCCAGCTCTGATAATCCAATAAGCATATATCGCCAAGACTCCAACTGTGTTGGGTCAATAAGTTCCATTCAACATCTGACCTGAAAAAAAAGGGAAGGGTGTAAGAGCTGAACTACGGTTGTATGAACTCAGTAAAGCACGAGAAAACCACTTAAGTTTGAAGTATAGACTATTGATTCTTACGATGAACACTAAATAGATATATTTTTTGGAGACATGGAAAAATAGGTGAAGCAACATACGGCCAAACCATTGGAAAGACTTCCCTTGTATTGCCAAATTAAAATAGAGTTGTGACGTGACTTAGCTATGAGACTGAATATTTATTCCTACTCTCATGTAAGATCAAAATTAGTTAGGAAAAACATTCTCAACCGTGTATTCTAAAAGTGATGCATTCACAAATAGATATATGGATTGAATATTGGGCTCGGACCTAGAAGTCAGGGGTGCATCGCTCGTGCGGTTTTCTGTCCTGTGCTAAACATGCCATGGTTCAGACATATCTCTTCCCAGATGATCACTTTGAACAGAGCAGTCCCTGCTTGAAATAAATGATCACTGAAATATTGGGGACAGTCTACTTTGTACAATTGATTCCCGCTTAAGGATGGAGAGTGTTCAGGGGTGCATCGCTTGTGCAGTTTTCTGTCCTGTGTTAAACATGCCATGGTTCAGACATATCTCTTCCCAGATGATCACTTTGAACAGAGCAGTCGCTGCTAGAAATAAATGATCACTGAAATATTGGGACAGTCTACTTTGTACAATTGATTCCCGCTTCAGGATGGAGAGTGTTCTTTAGTATTTAGAAATGGTTGTTGAATGTTGGAGTATAAATGCATGTGTTGCTTCTCTTGTCAGAATTACCGATGATTTGACCAGACCAGAGAGGTGCATAGCCGAAGCCTCGGTCCTGGATGATCTCGGAATTCTTTCTCTGCCGGAACTCACGTCCCAACACAGGATAAGCAGTTAACACGCTCTGTTGGATTCAGACACCAGATTACTTCCATTTTGTTTAACAATTTAAAATTCTGAGGCGGTCTTGTTTTAATTAATCTAATGTGATTAATTTACATAAACTGGTTGTTTCCTTTCTACGTTTTTTCTCTGTGCATAACGTCTGTAAAGCTTAATTTGATTACGCTCTTAATTGCAATTTATTTCATATCGACCCAGCACACCACTGCATGTGTAGTGCGCAAGTCGGTGACATAATACTCACAGAAGGACTTATCCGTGAATATTACATCTCTCAGAGTGGTACAACAGAAACACAGCGGGTCCAAGCAAAGCTATAGGATACAAACTTTATTACAAAATCTTGAGAATCTCCTTGACGAATCAAGAAGATCTCTAGCAAATGAAACATCAGAACAAGCAATTCGAAGCTCCAAGCCGGAGAAGAACTCTAGCTCAGAACTAATCCACTACGGCTGATGCCAGCCCTAGTCTATGGCTTATAACTACTAAGTCCAAGAATGGACTCTACCTACACCTTGATAGCTTGTCTTCCACCAGCGTTGATGATGATGATACTTTACCGACTAAGTAGTAGATCACTCCACGTAGCTCCCTTAGGCAGCGATGGCTTCTCGATGACGACTTCAATAGGCTTCAACTCTAAGCAGGGGGTCAAACGGGATAGAATGAGTAACGAGCGTTACTCAGCAAGTTCATGATATATAGTGGGTGGTTGATGCACTAACTACAACTTTAGACTCGAAAGAGTCATAAGCTAATGCAAGGTTTTGTAAAACTTTCTTCAGGTGGTTGCTTTTAATTCTGAAAACTATGCCCGCCAGATCTTCACAGGATTAGAACTTTCATGGAGTTGCCTTTCCTGCGGCGTTCGCAGCTCATTCCCGGAACAAGGGGTAACATGCCACATCCTTTTACACCCTGCAGAGGTGCGTTACTTTACCCATGGACGACCAAGACCATGTTGCACAACCAGGCGATCGTTCCTGTCCACACCCACTTAGGTGTGGGGCCCGGTTGTTGGTCCAAGCCAAACCGTGCTTCTCCGCACAACGCATGCCCACCCATTTCTGCCAGCAGGTTGAACGCCTGATTCCACCCCTTACGATGGAGATCTACGCGCCCCTGGCAGACACTCATAGACCCCAGAGTCCGTGGGACGTAAGGGCTCCCACCCATGTGCATGTAGTCCCGCAAGACCTACAGCGTACGTCTCTGGCAGTCCGCTGACATGCGAACGAGAAAAGTATCACGGCTGACTTACTCCCCCCCACAAAAGATCCATGGTCAACGCGAATTTACGGCGCAAGAATCCTGACGGCAGTTGTTGTTAATTCCTAGGTAATACGTTCCCATGCAGATGGAACCTTCCTTTGACCTATTCATCTTACCATGGTTCCATCCGCCCTCCATATAGAACACTACCACTTGGGTAGTCATTCAATTAGTCATATTATTATAAAAATAGGATCATGCATTCTTTTGAGAGTAGGTGATAATACGATAGGGTTTTTGCAAATAGTTTGTTATGAGATACTACAAAGGATATGAGCAAGTGATGAACTTGCCTGAGATTGAAATAACAATAATAAACCAGTTCTTCGGGGTTCAAGGGTCGCGTTGACAATCTCGACATCTGAAAGATAGCAAAGTAGTCCCGGTAAGGACTACAGAAAACACCGGCAAGATGATACATGCATAGTAATTAAATGCATCGTGAATTACCCTGGAAAACACCCCAGCTGGAATGGTGAAGCTACATTTTGCGATATTTAGCTTTTATTAAGTTTTCTTGACTTTGAGTTGTTGTTATTTAGTTCTTATAGTGATGACTTGCATCACTTAGGGTTTTAATCACAAGTTGGTTGTTTGCTTTACTAGTTATTTAGGGTTTTAGCTTATTTACTTGGTTATCAAACGTTTCAAAATGTTATGCATTTATGGATTGAGTATTGTTCACTTGTATGCAAGTAATAAGATAATATCTTGTGATGGAATAATTCTTAAAGGAAAACAAACAAAGTTTGTTATGATTTGTCAAAATTGTTCATTTAGAAATAATAGCTCAAGTGAAAAATGATCTTTTGAAATACATGACTTAATCCCATGATAATGGTTCAAGAAAAATAGTAGAGTACTTATTTTTAAACACTTTAGGATTTCCCCATGATACTAAAAATATATTCTATTTTATCTGAGAAAATATCATTTAAGGATATTTAATTTTAAAACCTATAAAATTAACGAGTAAGGTTAATTTATTTAAAGAAAATCATAGTTATCCTTTTGAAAACATTTCTACATTTTCCTTCAATTTTAAGTAGTTATTTATTCAAAATTAAAATTACTTATAATTTCTTAGTATTATTTTGGAGACAGCTACTTAATGAATTTTAGATATGTTAAAATTATAATAAAATTCACATTAACACTCCTCTCATAACATATTTCTGAGTAGTGGTTTTTGGTATATTTGAAATTAATATTTAAGAATGTCTTTAATTTAGATTTTTGAAATGTGTTAAGAATTATTTGTGAATTTTTAAAAGAACATAAAATGGCTAATTATTCTAATGGGCTAATTAGCATACTCCACCTATTAAATCTAAACGTGTTGGCCCAAGGCCAGCACAGGCACACGAGACACAGACCAGCACACGTACGTACACAGGCCCTCAGTAGGTCGCTGTTGTCCAGGCACGCACGCGTGTATACCTCTCCTCTCGATCCCCATCTCGTTTCTCTCTCTCTCGTTGCGGTCCGAGCGATGCGCCGCCGCCCCGGCTGCTCCGACCGGCCCAGGTCTCCTCCGACGCCACCGCTCGTCGGTACTGCTACGCCTCACTCCTCTCTCAAATTCCCCAACATTCTATCATCGATTCCGCCCCCATGAGCTCCAATCGAGCCCATCAACGGAACCCTAACCCTTGGTTGGTCACCGACGCTGCTCCTCGGCGCACGCGGCCCTAGCTGCTGCTCCGGTGGTTTCGCCGAGTCACGGAGACGTGTCGCGCTCTCCGCGCCGCCCTGGTGGTCGTGCTGCGAGCCTTGGCTGTGCTGCTGCCTTTGCTGTGGTGTCGTGGTGCCGGTGGGATGGCCCACCCGTGGATGCAACCCCGGTGCTGCGGCTCTGCGAAGGCTACCACGACGTCGCCACCTTCTTCCCCTCTGTGCCGAACCCTTGGTCGTGACCACAACTTTGGTCACTCGGTGAGATCTCATGTGCCCTGCTCTCCTTCTTTCTACCTCCCTCCTTCCCTGGCATTCGAGCCTTGCTCTGAGATGAACATAGACCCGTGATAACTACTTAGATTTTTGTTTTGGTCTACATGCCCATCCACAGCCCTGTGGTTCACTATGGATGATAAACTAGGCTCGGTGATGTTCTTGAGGTTAGAGAATACATCCCATTGCTGCCCTGTTGCTACTGTCAATTTTTTACAGCTGCAACAAATTCCCTACTGACTATGGATAAATGTGTGTGCTACTCTAATTTTCAATCAGAGAACGTGCCACCCTGCCCCTCTTTGTGTTGCTGTAACTAAAGAATGCCCTGTTTCTACACTTCAATTATATTCTGATTTGGAAATTTAGAGTGAGTTGTGTTTGAGGTGCAATTTCTGATGGAATTTGTATCCAGCAACTCATTTTTAAATTTGCTACTGCTGAGGAATTGGAACATGCTTCCCCGCCCCTTTTTGGTATTTAAATTGATAAGAACAAATTTTTGCTTGATCTTGTTGCCCCTAATTATTGCTGTTGCTAGATACTGTGAGGTATTACTGGTTGTTGGCCTTGTGCTAGTAGTGGAAATTTACTTGGAATATACTCCCAATGTTATTCCTATGAGATGACACCCCTTGGGTTTGCTCCCTGTGATATATTCTTGTTACTGGCTACCTGATAACAATTCCTATTAACAAGTAAAGAATTTCTAATGTTCTATGGGTGTGCTAAATTGTTGAGAGGTGTTACTCTGAATATCATTCAGAGAATATGCCCTCAACACTTGTTTCCAACTTATTGTTTTTATGTCATGATTCCTTGGTTCTGGGGTATCAGATCCTTGGATCTGGTGCCCAGCAACCCTGTGTGTGTGTGTGTGGCATAATACAGTGCTCCTGGCTATTGAGTTGTCTCAAAATCCCTTTGCTAAAGACCATTATATCTTGATTCTTTGTATCAAATGATAAGAACAGATTTACACTTGGTTTCTTAGCTAGCCAATGATGCAAAGGCTGAGGCACTTGTTTTTTTTTATAAGAACAGATGCTATTGTGGCTTTCTTTAATTCTCAGTGATGATTTAGGCATAGCAACTCTATGCATATCTGAGAGACCCCTCCCCTCTCACTCCTCTCTTCTCAACTAGAGATGCAACTTTAATATCTAGTGGCCTATGCTTGTTTAACCTGTTGTTGTAGAGCTGCTTTGTCTTCTGGACTCTGACATAACCTTCATCTTGTGGCATGCCTGCTCCTCCTAGCCTCTTGATCTGTTTCCTAGATGTTTCTAAAGATTTGGGATGTGTTCTTGACTGTTCTGGAGCTGCGGGTGATCTGATGTGACGTGTGCTTGCTGTTTCCAGTGATAGAAACAGTTGTTTACTGGTAATTGATGATGTTGGTGGATCTGTAGAGCACATAGTGCGGCTAGGATGTGTGTATGTGCTAGGAAAATGGCTTGCACACCTGCTGCCCTATTTATATACTGTGCTTGTCCTGTTTTGCTGTTGTTGTGAGCTTGACAACACACAGTATGCACGTGTTGTGTGAGCTGCTTGCAGGTGGCCCCATTTCAGGTGCAAGTGGCCAAGTCGGTTTCTGGTTACCTCACGTGTAAGTTATGGCTGTGATTGGTCTCTCCTTTTGCTTGAGCTTTATTCTTGACTTGCCAAGTAGCATTTGTAACTAGAAGGCTTGGGCTGAGTTTCTTGTATGGGCTTGCTCAATAATATGGACTTGGAATAAAATTCATGTGGCATTATTATTTGTTTCTTTTCTTCCTTGGTAATTAATACCATTGGAGAAATATTTAGTGTGGGCTTCCTATTATAGGAACTATACAAGATTAGAGGGATTGACTAGTTGCCTAATTATGTAAGATGATATAATTGGATAAAATGTTTCTAGTCCCTCCTCCTGTATGGATCATCACTTAATATTTTCCCCTTGGTTGCCTCGGTTGAATAATGCCTTGTTGATGCCTTTTTCGCCTAAATGATCCCATGATCCCATGTCCCTAAGGTTGCCTAAAGATGATGGTTAATCCCTCTAGCGATAATTAGGGTGTTAGGACAAGTTCCTAATGCCCTGTAGTGTAGTTCCAATATCAATTGCCTCTCACCCATGTGGTGAAGGCAAACATGTTAATCATAACCCATTCCTTTGACTTTGTTTTATATGTTGCAGAAAATGAAGAATAGAAAGATCGGAAAGATCAAGATCGAGAATATGATGATCAACTAAAATGAAGACCCAGTTCATTTTAGTTTAGGGGTTTCTTTTTATAATTGTTCATTTGTAACATTCATCTGTAATTTTACTTGTCTTTTCTATTTATTGAAATTTGTAATAACTTTGTAAAATTGTGTTATTATCAATAAAACTTATTGTTTTTCTATTAATAGCTTCTATTAATGAGTTTGAATTGAATTAAGATTTAATTATTAAATGTTTCAAAATTATTTAATTATCAAATTATTCCAATTATCAAATCATTCAATTTAAACTAAAATTCCAGTTACAAACATTATTTTGTTTCAAGTGTTGAAGTGAATCCCTTCGATCCAATAACACCAGAGGTCATGTCGAAATTTCACTCTCTTCCAATCTCGGTCTCTCTCCACTAGAATATCGATGGAACCTCGATCACTCCAGGGTCTAGTACTTGCGAATAAGTCTCCAGTTGCCACTTCTCGTCTGATGATGTCTCAGAGTAAACTACCAGCTTGTTCCTGTATCATCTAACCTAATGAAACTCAAGTGTTTAATGCCCTTAGAAATAATCTGCTTACAAGATTGATCAGGTCCTGTACTCAAATTATTCTTGTATGACACCAAACACCAGGATTTCACCCCCTCGGTTGATATCTTCTTATCTTGGCTCCCTCCTGGGTTGCTTCTCTTGTAGCCATGGTCATGCACGAATGTAGACAAGAGTTTGGAAAGATCTCAGACAGTGATCAGGGTTTAGTATTGGTTTAAGAAGGTTTGTTTCCTCGTTCAGGTTCATCCTTCAGGACTGGTAAGATCATCCAGTTATACATGACTAACTTGCAGAAGTAAAATCATCAACTGTGTGATTTGGATACTTACCCCTCTTCGAGTTCTAGATACCTAGTTGATTTCTCTCAAGTCACTTATAGACTTGAGGTTAGGCTTGTTGAGAGTTAGTGTTGGTCATAACCAATTATGGTTTGTGTAACCAGATGATTTAGTTTCTTAAGATACT
The DNA here is from genome assembly GCA_028641055.1 of Alopecurus myosuroides. NCBI lineage: Eukaryota > Viridiplantae > Streptophyta > Magnoliopsida > Poales > Poaceae > Alopecurus > Alopecurus myosuroides. The sequence continues at coordinate 100,695,872 of CM054060.1, forward strand.
TCTTATAAAGATCACTCCAATTGTACTCTTGACTAGATAATCTAGACCTATTTCATCATGTCAAGTGAAACATTGGTCACTTTGGTTTGTTTAAACTTTCGCGCCAAAATTTCCCGTACTTTTAGATGCATGCTTTGCAAATGCACATATTATATTTAGATCCTTATAACTTCCCAAACACTGGGATGTTACAGTATCTCCCCCTTAACAAGAACTTCGTCTCGAAGTTCAACCTCTCTCACGTAAAGATAGGTAGAGAGAACTTCTGTAGACCATTGAATCTTCACAGCTGTTTCTTGTGTTGACCTTGGCATGTGTATCCTCTTGTCTTGATTGTTCACCTTCCACTGTCTTGTATGATAATCTAATAGTATGCCAGTTGTTAGGACAACTCTGTCTTGTTACTAGGCCTTCCTAATAGACTCACGAAGAACACGTGGTATTTCCACCATATAGTGGATACCAGGTTTCATTCTCCGATGAATAGATATGGTTTCCTAACTCTCACAACTTTTTGAAGAACAATTGGTACATCCACCAGGTGATGAATAACCAATAAGATTCTTCCGGTACCCTGGATATCGTTTATGGTTAGATTTCCATTTGGTTCAATCTAGTGGGCTCAAGAGAAATACTGCTCAAAGAAGCTTGTACAACGTAGTGTACATGGATTTAGACTGATCTATTAGTGAAAATATCTTCGAGTTTCCTCGAGTTTTAACTTTTTCCTACAAGTGACTATAACCTATTCACTAGTTACTTCCTACGGTCCTTCTATATCTTTGGGTTTTGACTTCTACAGGGTGACTCTATAAGTTAACTTATAGAACTTCTACCTATTCCCTTCTAGGATATAACTACTCATGTGATTTTCTTCTCATCACTGTTGTATATCTCCATGTGTTGATGAAGTATGTCACCAACTCCAAGCAAAGTGTGGAATGTGGTCCATTCCCATCACTGCTTTCTTGGTTTCCGCCTTCTTGACTTCAAGGACTTCCAGAGCTTTGATAGTTGCTTCAATCAGCTGAGATTTCAGACCGCTCTCATAGGTATCCTATACCCTCTAGACCAGTAACATCAAGATAGAACTCAATGTTTGCACATGCAGATGCACATCAAGTTCCAACTTCATGCACATATCTAGTCAATCAAAAATCCAAATAAGATCCAATAAATCCCAAATGCAGTTATCACTCATGCATCAAAAGCCTGTGAAATAAAAGTACTTAGAGTAAAACATCTCAAGTACGAAGGCTCTTAAATGCTATACACTACAAGTAGGTATATATTACCCTGTAATCCTAGTCTACACAACCACTCTTTGCCCAGGTAATTACTCCAATTGCGTGCCTTAGTGCAATGGAATAAACCAAGACATAATGATCCTATAGTAGTTGTTGTCTAACTTGGTTCCATTCAGAACTAAGTGTTATGTATTTCAATTACTTCATCTTGATTATGATAATCTTCTCATGATATCTGTTGATCCTTCATGTTGTTGATCACACTGTAGGAGTAGTAATGTCGCTTTCATCACTCCTTATGCCTTCTCCTACTATACTATACTATACTATACTATACTGATTCACCTCTAGACTTGATAACAAAGGATATGGTATATATCCCATAGTTACCATGGTCTAATGACTATTTATGATTCTCAAATATACATTTTTTATGCTTCCTATGCTTACTCTATACCAGGTTCAACTCCATCATATGCATTCATAGAATGGAGCAATCATCACTGTGACTTAATCATCTCTGACTATGTCAGAATTCTTTTTCTTAATGGAACCAGTACTTACTAACTTCTAACTTTTCATACCTAGGTATAAAGAAAATAGATAAGTAGCTTTACTCAAGTTGAGTAAGAATATTCTATACAAGTATGTATGTATCATTCTCAAGTGAATGATCATCATAGTTGTAGGAAATATGGTTTAGATAAGATGGCTTCCTATAGACTTTACCAACCTACAGATCTCCTAAAAGGTTTTAAACCTAAGGTCGCTTTGCTCTGATACCATCTGTGATGACCCAGCACACCACTGCATGTGTAGTGCGCAAGTCGGTGACATAATACTCACAGAAGGACTTATCCGTGAATATTACATCTCTCAGAGTGGTACAACAGAAACACAGCGGGTCCAAGCAAAGCTATAGGATACAAACTTTATTAGAAAATCTTGAGAATCTCCTTGACGAATCAAGAAGATCTCTAGCAAATGAAACATCAGAAGAAGCAATTCGAAGCTCCAAGCCGGAGAAGAACTCTAGCTCAGAACTAATCAACTACGGCTGATGCCAGCCCTAGTCTATGGCTTATAACTACTAAGTCCAAGAATGGACTCTACCTACACCTTGATAGCTTGTCTTCCACCAGCGTTGATGATGATGATACTTTACCGACTAAGTAGTAGATCACTCCACGTAGCTCCCTTAGGCAGCGATGGCTTCTCGATGACGACTTCAATAGGCTTCAACTCTAAGCAGGGGGTCAAACGGGATAGAATGAGTAACGAGCGTTACTCAGCAAGTTCATGATATATAGTGGGTGGTTGATGCACTAACTACAACTTTAGACTCGAAAGAGTCATAAGCTAATGCAAGGTTTTGTAAAACTTTCTTCAGGTGGTTGCTTTTAATTCTGAAAACTATGCCCGCCAGATCTTCACAGGATTAGAACTTTCATGGAGTTGCCTTTCCTGCGGCGTTCGCAGCTCCTTCCCGGAACAAGGGGTAACATGCCACATCCTTTTACACTCTGCAGAGGTGCGTTACTTTACCCATGGACGACCAAGACCATGTTGCACAACCAGGCGATCGTTCCTGTCCACACCCACTTAGGTGTGGGGCCCGGTTGTTGGTCCAAGCCAAACCGTGCTTCTCCGCACAACGCATACCCACCCATTTCTGCCAGCAGGTTGAACGCCTGATTCCACCCCTCACGATGGAGATCTACGCGCCCCTGGCAGACACTCATAGACCCCAGAGTCCGTGGGACGTAAGGGCTCCCACCCATGTGCATGTAGTCCCGCAAGACCTACAGCGTACGTCTCTTGCAGTCCGTTGACATGCGAACGAGAAAAGTATCACGGCTGACTTACTCCCCCCACAAAAGATCCATGGTCAACGCGAATTTACGGCGCAAGAATCCTGACGGTAGTTGTTGTTAATTCCTAGGTAATACGTTCCCATGCAGATGGAACCTTCCTTTGACCTATTCATCTTACCATGGTTCCATCCTCCCTCCATATAGAACACTACCACTTGGGTAGTCATTCAATTAGTCATATTATTATAAAAATAGGATCATGCATTCTTTTGAGAGTAGGTGATAATACGATAGGGTTTTTGCAAATAGTTTGTTATGAGATACTGCAAAGGATATGAGCAAGTGATGAACTTGCCTGAGATTGAAATAACAATAATAAACCAGTTCTTCGGGGTTCAAGGGTCGCGTTGACAATCTCGACATCTGAAAGATAGCAAAGTAGTCCCGGTAAGGACTACAGAAAACACCGGCAAGATGATACATGCATAGTAATTAAATGCATCGTGAATTACCCTGGAAAACACCCCAGCTGGAATGGTGAAGCTACGTTTTGCGATATTTAGCTTTTATTAAGTTTTCTTGACTTTGAGTTGTTGTTATTTAGTTCTTATAGTGATGACTTGCATCACTTATGGTTTTAATCACAAGTTGGTTGTTTGCTTTATTAGTTATTTAGGGTTTTAGCTTATTTACTTGGTTATCAAACATTTCAAAATGTTATGCATTTATAGATTGAGTATTGTTCACTTGTATGCAAGTAATAAGATAATATCTTGTGATGGAATAATTCTTAAAGGAAAACAAACAAAGTTTGTTATGATTTGTCAAAATTGTTCATTTAGAAATAATAGCTCAAGTGAAAAATGATCTTTTGAAATACATGACTTAATCCCATGATAATGGTTCAAGAAAAATAGTAGAGTACTTATTTTTAAACACTTTAGGATTTCCCCATGATACTAAAAATATATTCTATTTTATCTGAGAAAATATCATTTAAGGATATTTAATTTTAAAACCTATAAAATTAACGAGTAAGGTTAATTTATTTAAAGAAAATCATAGTTATCCTTTTGAAAACATTTCTACATTTTCCTTCAATTTTAAGTAGTTATTTATTCAAAATTAAAATTACTTATAATTTCTTAGTATTATTTTGGAGACAGCTACTTAATGAATTTTAGATATGTTAAAATTATAATAAAATTCACATTAACACTCCTCTCATAACATATTTCTGAGTAGTGGTTTTTGGTATATTTGAAATTAATATTTAAGAATGTCTTTAATTTAGATTTTTGAAATGTGTTAAGAATTATTTGTGAATTTTTAAAAAGAACATAAAATGGCTAATTATTCTAATGGGCTAATTAGCATACTCCACCTATTAAACCTAAACGTGTTGGCCCAAGGCCAGCACAGGCACACGAGACACAGACTAGCACACGTACGTACACAGGCCCTCAGTAGGTCGCTGTTGTCCAGGCACGCACGCGTGTATACCTCTCCTTCTCGATCCCCATCTCGTTTCTCTCTCTCTCTCGTTGCGGTCCGAGCGATGCGCCGCCGCCCCGGCTGCCCCAGGTCTCCTCCGACGCCACCGCTCGTCGGTACTGCTACGCCTCACTCCTCTCTCCAAATTCCCCAACATTCTATCATCGATTCCGCCCCCATGAGCTCCAATCGAGCCCATCAACGGAACCCTAACCCTTGGTTGGTCACCGGCGCTGCTCCTCGGCGCACGCGGCCCTAGCTGCTGCTCCGGTGGTTTCGCTGAGTCACGGAGACGTGTCGCGCTCTCCGCGCCGCCCTGGTGGTCGTGCTGCGAGCCTTGGCTGTGCTGCTGCCTTTGCTGTGATGTCGTGGTGCCAGTGGGATGGCCCACCCGTGGATGCAACCCCGGTGCTGCGGCTCTGCGAAGGCTACCACGATGTCGCCACCTTCTTCCCCTCTGTGCCGAACCCTTGGTCGTGACCACAACTTTGGTCACTCGGTGAGCTCTCATGTGCCATGCTCTCCTTCTTTCTACCTCCCTCCTTCCCTGGCCTTCGAGCCTTGCTCTGAGATGAACATAGACCCGTGATAACTACTTAGATTTTTGTTTTGGTCTACATGCCCATCCACAGCCCTGTGGTTCACTATGGATGATAAACTAGGCTCGGTGATGTTCTTGAGGTTAGAGAATACATCCCATTGCTGCCCTGTTGCTACTGTCAATTTTTTATAGCTGCAACAAATTCCCTAGTGACTATGGATAAATGTGTGTGCTACTCTAATTTTCAATCAGAGAACGTGCCACCCTGCCCCTCTTTGTGTTGCTGTAACTAAAGAATGCCATGTTTCTACACTTCAATTATATTCTAATTTGGAAATTTAGAGTGAGTTGTGTTTGAGGTGCTATTTCTGATGGAATTTGTATCCAGCAACTCATTTTTAAATTTGCTACTGCTGAGGAATTGGAACATGCTTCCCCGCCCCTTTTTGGTATTTAAATTAATAAGAACAAATTTTTTCTTGATCTTGTTGCCCCTAATTATTACGGTTGCTAGATACTGTGAGGTATTACTGGTTGTTGGCCTTGTGCTAGTAGTGGAAATTTACTTGGAATATACTCCCAATGTTAATCCTATGAGATGACACCCCTTGGGTTTGCTCCCTGTGATATATTCTTGTTACTGGCTACCTGATAACAATTCCTATTAACAAGTAAAGAATTTCTAATGTTCTATGGGTGTGCTAAATTGTTGAGAGGTGTTACTCTGAATATCATTCAGAGAATATGCCCTCAACACTTGTTTCCAACTTATTGTTTTTATGTCATGATTCCTTGGTTCTGGGGTATCAGATCCTTGGATCTGGTGCCCAGCAACCCTGTGTGTGTGTGGCATAATACAGTGCTCCTGGCTATTGAGTTGTCTCAAAATCCCTTTGCTAAAGACCATTATATCTTGATTCTTTGTATCAAATGATAAGAACAGATTTACACTTGGTTTCTTAACTAGCCAATGATGCAAAGGATGAGGCACTTGTTTTTTTTTATAAGAACAGATGCTATTGTGGCTTTCTTTAATTCTCAGTGATGATTTAGGCATAGCAACTCTATGCATATCTGAGAGACCCCTCCCCTCTCACTCCTCTCTTCTCAACTAGAGATGCAACTTTAATATCTAGTGGCCTATGCTTGTTTAACCTGTTGTTGTAGAGCTGCTTTGTCTTCTGGAATCTGACATAACCTTCATCTTGTGGCATGCCTGCTCCTCCTAGCCTCTTGATCTGTTTCCTAGATGTTTCTAAAGATTTGGGATGTGTTCTTGACTGTTCTGGAGCTGCGGGTGATCTGATGTGACGTGTGCTTGCTGTTTCCAGTGATAGAAACAGTTGTTTACTGGTAATTGATGATGTTGGTGGATCTGTAGAGCACATAGTGCGGCTAGGATGTGTGTATGTGCTAGGAAAATGGCTTGCACACCTGCTGCCCTATTTATATACTGTGCTTGTCCTGTTTTGCTGTTGTTGTGAGCTTGACAACACACAGTATGCACGTGTTGTGTGAGCTGCTTGCAGGTGGCCCCATTTCAGGTGCAAGTGGCCAAGTCGGTTTCTGGTTACCTCACGTGTAAGTTATGGCTGTGATTGGTCTCTCCTTTTGCTTGAGCTTTATTCTTGACTTGCCAAGTAGCATTTGTAACTAGAAGGCTTGGGCTGAGTTGCTTGTATGGGCTTGCTCAATAATATGGGCTTGGAATAAAATTCATGTGGCATTATTATTAGTTTCTTTTCTTCCTTGGTAATTAATACCATTGGAGAAATATTTAGTGTGGGCTTCCTATTATAGGAACTATACAGGATTAGAGGGATTGACTAGTTGCCTAATTATGTAAGATGATATAATTGGATAAAATGTTTCTAGTCCCTCCTCCTGTATGGATCATCACTTAATATTTTCCCCTTGGTTGCCTCGGTTGAATAATGCCTTGTTGATGCCTTTGTCGCCTAAATGATCCCATGATCCCATGTCCCTAAGGTTGCCTAAAGATGATGGTTAATCCCTCTAGCGATAATTAGGGTGTTAGGACAAGTTCCTAATGCCCTGTAGTGTAGTTCCAATATCAATTGCCTCTCACCCATGTGGTGAAGGCAAACATGTTAATCATAACCCATTCCTTTGACTTTGTTTTATATGTTGCAGAAAATGAAGAATAGAAAGATCGGAAAGATCAAGATCGAGAAGATGATGATCAACTAAAATGAAGACCTAGTTCATTTTAGTTTAGGGGTTTCTTTTTATAATTGTTCATTTGTAACATTCATCTGTAATTTTACTTGTCTTTTCTATTTATTGAAATTTGTAATAACTTTGTAAAATTGTGTTATTATCAATAAAACTTATTGTTTTTCTATTAATAGCTTCTATTAATGAGTTTGAATTGAATTAATATTTAATTATTAAATGTTTCAAAATTATTTAATCATCAAATTATTCCAATTATAAAATCATTCAATTTAAACTAAAATTCCAGTTACAAACATTATTTTGTTTCAAGTGTTGAAGTGAATCCCTTCGATCCAATAACACCAGAGGTCATGTCAAAATTTCACTCTCTTCCAATCTCGGTCTCTCTCCACTAGAATATCGATGGAACCTCGATCACTCCAGGGTCTAGTACTTGCGAATAAGTCTCCAGTTGCCACTTCTCGTCTGATGATGTCTCAGAGTAAACTACCAGCTTGTTCCTGTATCATCTAACCTAATGAAACTCAAGTGTTTAATGCCCTAAGAAATAATCTGCTTACAAGATTGATCAGGTCCTGTACTCAAATTATTCTTGTATGACACCAAACACCAGGATTTCACCCCCTCGGTTGATATCTTCTTATCTTGGCTCCCTCCTGGGTTGCTTCTCTTGTAGCCATGGTCATGCAGGAATGTAGACAAGAGTTTGGAAAGATCCCAGACAATGATCAGGGTTTAGTATTGGTTTAAGAAGGTTTGTTTCCTCGTTCAGGTTCATCCTTCAGGACTGGTAAGATCATCCAGTTATACATGACTAACTTGCAGAAGTAAAATCATCAACTGTGTGATTTGGATACTTACCCCTCTTCGAGTTCTAGATACCTAGTTGATTTCTCTCAAGTCACTTATAGACTTGAGGTTAGGCTTGTTGAGAGTTAGTGTTGGTCACAACCAATTATGGTTTGTGTAACCAGATGATTTAGTTTCTTAAGATACTTCTTATAAAGATCACTCCAATTGTACTCTTGACTAGATAATCTAGACCTATTTCATCATGTCAAGTGAAACATTGGTCACTTTGGTTTGTTTAAACTTTCGCGCCAAAATTTCCCGTACTTTTAGATGCATGCTTTGCAAATGCACATATTATATTTAGATCGTTATAACTTCCCAAACACTGGGATGTTACAGGCTGTGGCGACCCGGCATACCACTGCATGTTGTAGTACGCCAGTCGTTGATATAACACTCACAGAACACCGTTCCGCAAATATTACATCCCTCAGGGTGGTACAGCAGAAACATTGCGGGTCTGATTGACATACACCAAATATATTACAAACATAGTGTACTGACAACAGGATGAGCTCACATTGAGGTCATCAATTATTGAAGTTAGAACGCTCACAGGAAAGTAAACAGTTGATAACACGGGAACTCAACAGCCAATAAGAGAGTCTATGGCTGCTCGATTCAACCGTGAATAAGTAGTTATCTAGACTAGGCTAAACCTAGTCAGACTCATCCCCATTGGGGTCTGCTCCGTACTGGATGAGATAGTCAACTCCTTCCACTCCACCGGAGAGGTCCGGTTCTTCGTAGAAGATATCTTCCTGGCCTCCAAGGATGTTGAAGGATGCTTCTTCTAAGTTCTCATAACCTAAGCAGGGGGTCAAACGGGATTGAATGAGTAACGAGCGTTACTCAGCAAGTTCTTGTAAGTACAGAGGTAATGGATGCACTAACTACGGTCCTTGACTCTAAGGAGTCTAGACAGATGCAAGTTTTGTCAAATCTTTCTTCAAGAGATTGCTTTTAATAATGAAAACTATGCCCGCCAGACCATCACAGGACTAGAACTTCATGGAGTTGCCTTTCCTGTAGCGTTCGCAGTTCCATCCCGGAACAAGGGGTAACATGCCACATCATTTTACACTCTGCAGAGGTGCGTTACTTTACCCATGGACGACCAAGACCATGTTGCACAACCAGGCGCGCGATCCTGTCCACTCCCACTCAGGTGTGGGGCCCGGTTATTGGTCCAAGCCAGACCGTGCTTCTCCGCACAACGCATGCCCACCCATTTCTGCCAGCAGGTTGAACGCCTGATTCCACCCCTCACGATTGTAACACCTGGGGTGTTACCTGTTTGTTTGCTTGCATCATATGCATCCCATTGCATTGCACCATGTTTGCATCATAACTGAAAATTTCAACACAAATTAAACTTTCACCCTTGCTCAAAAATTTCCAGTTTCAAAATTGCAACTAAACCACTCAAATTGTTTTCACTGTTTGAAGCTGTTTGATCAACATGCCTGTTAATAACATGCTCCCTGTTGTTAAAACCTTAGTGGCTAATTCAAAAAACATTCAAATCAAATCACTTCTAATTATCATATTTTCAATATGGGTTTAAAGATTAAAATTTGGCAAACCAACTAATTTCAATAATGGTTGTATAATTGCTTGTTGCTTATTAAATAAAATTTGTTATTTCCAAAATTCCCAAAATCAAAACATTATTTGAAATTCCACTACCCACTTAAACATCAAACTAATATACCAATTTTGAAATCATTAACTAACCTTTGCTTTGTTTATTGTTTTGCAACCTAATAAAATTAATTATAAAATGCAAACCTCAAACCCTATTTTGGAAATTTTCAACTAAACAACTTTAATTCAATTAAATTTCCCACCTTGTGAAAATAAAGCTAACATTGCTTTCTTTTTCCTGTTTTGGAAAAGTAATAAAAAAATATTTAATGAAACAAACCACCCCAAAATCCCCAAATCCTTTCTATCTTCCCCTTTCATTCCTTTGCAAAAAAAAAAATTCAAAAGAGAAAATAGCAAGGAGAGAGAGAGGCAGCAGCCCACCACCTTCTTTCTTCCCCCCCCCCAAGCCCATCTATTTCCTTGCTGGCCCATACCCCTTCAGGGCCCTTTCTTCCTCCTGCCAACGTCACCTCTGTACGAACAGAGAGACCACCGCAGGATCTTTCCACCCCAGCTCGATGAGCTGCCGTACAAGCACCAGCTCACCATAAGTAACCTACCCACCTACCTCTGCCCTACCCTAGCCACACTGGTTCCCTCCCCCTCCTTCTAGCGCCGCCAGCTTCTTTCTCTTCTTCCCCGAGCCATTCTCTGAACCCTGCAGAGAACCACCGAAACCACCATAGATCACCACCGCCACCTTCCATCTCTGTTCGCCTCGAGGAGCTGCTGAGGGGGAAAATGGAACCGTGGGGGTTCCTGGAGTCTCCCCATCCCCTCGTCGTTTCCCGGGAGCGCCCACGTCGGCCGCGCCGTCGCCGGACTTCCGGCCGTTTCTTCTGATCGTCGACAGCGAGCAGGTGCGCTTCGCCTCCCTTCCCTCCTCCTCGCTCTCTCCTCTCCCTGCCTCTGTCGCTCACCGCACCCGCACGACCACCGTACTTGCGCGCCGTCGAGTCGCAGCTCCCAGCGGCAGTCGCCCCCCCCGGCCGCCGCGATGCGAGCGTCTGGTTCCGGCCACGAGCGATCGAACAAGTTCAGAATAACTGCACAAGTTCAGTTAACGTTCAGTTAACACTTTTGACTGAAGAATAACCTCATCCACTGCCCATACCTAACACCAACCGCAGCTTAGCCCGTTGGTCTTGTTCCTTCAGCGCGCCCAGCAGGTCGAGGGATCGATCCCCTCGGCCGCGCTTCGCCCCCAATTTTTGTGAATTTCTCACCAGGGGCCAGGGTCCACCTGTCGGTGACCCTAGAGGCCCAGTCACCTTCACCCGCACCCAGTCAGCGCCCCCCAGGCACTGGCCCCATCTGTCAGCCAGCGTGGGGACTATTCCCCACGGTGGAAAAATCTCTGCAGCTGTTTTCTTTTTATTTTCTTTTTCAGAAAATGTCTTTTAACCCTAAAAACTTGCAAATTCAATATCTTTGTCAATTCAAATCCATTTTGGGCAAATAAAATATGTACCCCGCTCCAAATTTCCTGTACTTCTCAAATATGCAGTTTGTTTTCTGTTTTGAATTTTCAAAATGCCATTTAAAATTGAATTCAAATAATTCAATTGTAATTTGCAACAATTCATAAATAATTCATACTAAATCCAAATAAGGCAAATAAAATATGTTTTCCATACCATTTTGAATAACCTTTTCAAATATAAACTTTGTTTTCTTGTTTGAATAATTTAAATTGCCTAAACAATTTAAATCTTGTTTAATTCAATTAAAAATTGTTTAATATTGTTTAATTCATAATTAAATAATCCTAAGTCCAATTTCAAAATGTGAAACATGTAATCCAACTAAAATTTGATGTTCTTTTCAAATATCAACTTTGTTATTTGTTGTGAACATTTTAAATGGTTGAAAACAACAAATACTTGTGTGTTCCCTTTAAGGCACCCAAAATTCCCTAAGTTACTAATAAAATTCTAAATTGCTACACCCTATCTTAAATTGTTTCTAATGTTGTTATTTTGCTGTTTCCCTTTTGCATGCATCATGCTAATCCACTTTCACCTGTTAATCAGTTGGAAAACAATTGTTTCAACCATAATTGATGGGCTGTTCATATGCAACTCAAATTGCATATGGGTCCATTTAAATTTGTTAACTTGTCAACTAGTTTATTTCTATGCATCAATTAAATTGTCATGCATCCATATCTTGATCATGCTGGATCTTTTGCCGTAGTAGTAATTGTTGCATCCGGTGTTTGTTCGAGGTTCATTGCTTCTTCCCGGATAGGACGTTGAGATGATGTGAGCAACGACAAGTTCTGCTACCTTGCGGGATCTCAGGCAAGTATACTCACTTGCATGCCATATGGCTGCCTTTCATCACTTGTTACCGATTCTTTCCGTTGATTCTTTTCTGCTAGCCTTAGTGGTAGCTGTTTCTGTTACGAACCCATCACATGAATCCCTTAACCTTGATATGGCCTCACCTCCATACCTATAACCTTTGCTTGAGCCTGTGTCTTACTATCTTGCTTAGGGTTGCTTTTGCTCGAGCTCGTTGTCGGTTACTTCTTTTACCATCGTTCTATTACTATTGTTACCGTACCGGGGCTCGATGTTAATCAATCAATCCTGATAATGCTAATGTTAATAATAATCTTGACGATAAGGCACCGGCGGGAGGCCCACGGGTGGTTTTGAGGCCCGCTAGTGTCGACCCCCTAATTAGGAAAAGGGTCTTGTCTACTGATCCATGATGAGCGCACTACCCGCATTTGGGGAGTATGGGCTCCCCCTCAGTTTGACTCGATTCGCATCTCGTCCAAATCGCCGTACTAGTTCGGGCTTTCCATTTGCTGCATGCATGATCTTGCGAGCCCTTGGTACCCGGGTGGAACTTTCGTAGTCGGCATTTAGGGCGGCGTGATCTTCCAGTGCTATGAGGGTCCCCTTTTCTTCGTGGGGCTCGATTAGCCGCGCACGCACAGCACGCGGTGCTTTGGGCTTGATGCGAAGAAGGGTTGGATTGTGTTGAGTGCCCCGCTTGGTGGGAGGCATCCCATCTGGCGGGATATTCATGAGTGCGGTTGCTATGGTGCACCCCTGCAGGGTAAATCTTCTCGAGAAGCCGTGTTTTCCGCGGTTATGGATTACTTGGTGAAAGTACTGGCTAACAAGTACTCAGGACAACTTAAACATAATGATCAATCATGTTTCACCCAATGCTTAATAACTTGACTAGTAATAGGTTATTCACACAATAACTTGACTCATCTTTAATACCACGGTGTGAGTTATCCTCGGATTGCTTCTTCGGATAAGGGGCGAGATCCAGGATGTGTTTGTTTGAAGTTATCTTTCAGTTGGTTACTATCACTCGATCTTATCTCCTTTCTGATAGTTGGAAGTAATAGAATCTCTGTAGTTGGTTAGTGCAGCCTGCTGTCGCTTATTTGCAACAATCCTCTTCCTTCCCGTTGATCCTAAAGTATTTGTATCTTGTGATGACTGGCTACGCCGGTAACTTGTGAGTATGGGTTTTATCCCCCTTGCCAGTACTTAACCGTACTGACCCACGAATCTCTTTCGTGGCTGCAAATTCCAAATTGCAGTCAACAGGTTTGAAGATTGACGACGTTAGCTTGGGAATCCCTCCGGCTTGGCCTGGGCAGGGATTGGACGCCTTCGGTTATCTTCAGGACTCTTAGTCCAATTTGGATCTTGTCCGTAGACGGACGTTTGTTTCTTCCGCTGTTATTTGGATCTTTGTATTGTATCAGTTGTAATCCCTGGCTCGTTGAGTCATCTTGTATCTTTCTGATGCTGTTGTAATTGTGGATTATTCGTGAACTATTGTAATGTTATCATAAATGGCAACCTGGAATCGGTTATTATGCGGATTAGGCGGGAATGCTGAAATCTGCATAGTGCCCGATCTCGGGGCGTCACAAATGGTATCAGAGCCAGGTTCCGATTCCCGATATTGTTTCGATACGAATGGTTATCGAAGCAACGGGTCCGCAAAGCCTGTAGGATAACCTTGCTAACGGTCGTTGTTTCTAGAGTGTCAAAGACTATTTCTGCTAAACTACTTTGGAAAAACATCTCAATAGGATTCTTGTTTTCTCCTTATCCATATTCTATTTCCCCTCCCATCTTATTTGTTTTGGAGTCTGCTCTCGTACTCAATCTTTCAAAGTGTTAGGATCCTACGTGGGTGGACGTTTTCTGAGCCCTTAACCTAAATAGGTTCGATCATCGGAAGATTCCTGGTGGAAGAACATCGTCGTCAGCCCGAGCAAGAATCTCTTGTTAGTGGTGTCGAGAAGCCCTTGTTAGTGGTGTCGAGGAGATCAACCGGAAGCACGAAGAATCAATAGTCGAACTTCTTTCCCCTCCCGGGTTAGCAGGTGGATTGCGAGGGCGCAATCCCTTGTTAGTGGTGTCGTCTGTAACACCTGGGGTGTTACCTGTTTGTTTGCTTGCATCATATGCATCCCATTGCATTGCACCATGTTTGCATCATAACTGAAAATTTCAACACAAATTAAACTTTCACCCTTGCTCAAAAATTTCCAGTTTCAAAATTGCAACTAAACCACTCAAATTGTTTTCACTGTTTGAAGCTGTTTGATCAACATGCCTGTTAATAACATGCTCCCTGTTGTTAAAACCTTAGTGGCTAATTCAAAAAACATTCAAATCAAATCACTTCTAATTATCATATTTTCAATATGGGTTTAAAGATTAAAATTTGGCAAACCAACTAATTTCAATAATGGTTGTATAATTGCTTGTTGCTTATTAAATAAAATTTGTTATTTCCAAAATTCCCAAAATCAAAACATTATTTGAAATTCCACTACCCACTTAAACATCAAACTAACATACCAATTTTGAAATCATTAACTAACCTTTGCTTTGTTTATTGTTTTGCAACCTAATAAAATTAATTATAAAATGCAAACCTCAAACCCTATTTTGGAAATTTTCAACTAAACAACTTTAATTCAATTAAATTTCCCACCTTGTGAAAATAAAGCTAACATTGCTTTCTTTTTCCTGTTTTGGAAAAGTAATAAAAAATTATTTAATGAAACAAACCACCCCAAAATCCCCAAATCCTTTCTATCTTCCCCTTTCATTCCTTTGCAAAAAAAAAAAAATTCAAAAGAGAAAATAGCAAGGAGAGAGAGAGGCAGCAGCCCACCACCTTCTTTCTTCCCCCCCCAAGCCCATCTATTTCCTTGCTGGCCCATACCCCTTCAGGGCCCTTTCTTCCTCCTGCCAACGTCACCTCTGTACGAACAGAGAGACCACCGCAGGATCTTTCCACCCCAGCTCGATGAGCTGCCGTACAAGCACCAGCTCACCATAAGTAACCTACCCACCTACCTCTGCCCTACCCTAGCCACACTGGTTCCCTCCCCCTCCTTCTAGCGCCGCCAGCTTCTTTCTCTTCTTCCCCGAGCCATTCTCTGAACCCTGCAGAGAACCACCGAAACCACCATAGATCACCACCGCCACCTTCCATCTCTGTTCGCCTCGAGGAGCTGCTGAGGGGGAAAATGGAACCGTGGGGGTTCCTGGAGTCTCCCCATCCCCTCGTCGTTTCCCGGGAGCGCCCACGTCGGCCGCGCCGTCGCCGGACTTCCGGCCGTTTCTTCTGATCGTCGACAGCGAGCAGGTGCGCTTCGCCTCCCTTCCCTCCTCCTCGCTCTCTCCTCTCCCTGCCTCTGTCGCTCACCGCACCCGCACGACCACCGTACTTGCGCGCCGTCGAGTCGCAGCTCCCAGCGGCAGTCGCCCCCCCCGGCCGCCGCGATGCGAGCGTCTGGTTCCGGCCACGAGCGATCGAACAAGTTCAGAATAACTGCACAAGTTCAGTTAACGTTCAGTTAACACTTTTGACTGAAGAATAACCTCATCCGCTGCCCATACCTAACACCAACCGCAGCTTAGCCCGTTGGTCTTGTTCCTTCAGCGCGCCCAGCAGGTCGAGGGATCGATCCCCTCGGCCGCGCTTCGCCCCCAATTTTTGTGAATTTCTCACCAGGGGCCAGGGTCCACCTGTCGGTGACCCTAGAGGCCCAGTCACCTTCACCCGCACCCAGTCAGCGCCCCCCAGGCACTGGCCCCATCTGTCAGCCAGCGTGGGGACTATTCCCCACGGTGGAAAAATCTCTGCAGCTGTTTTCTTTTTATTTTCTTTTTCAGAAAATGTCTTTTAACCCTAAAAACTTGCAAATTCAATATCTTTGTCAATTCAAATCCATTTTGGGCAAATAAAATATGTACCCCGCTCCAAATTTCCTGTACTTCTCAAATATGCAGTTTGTTTTCTGTTTTGAATTTTCAAAATGCCATTTAAAATTGAATTCAAATAATTCAATTGTAATTTGCAACAATTCATAAATAATTCATACTAAATCCAAATAAGGCAAATAAAATATGTTTTCCATACCATTTTGAATAACCTTTTCAAATATAAACTTTGTTTTCTTGTTTGAATAATTTAAATTGCCTAAACAATTTAAATCTTGTTTAATTCAATTAAAAATTGTTTAATATTGTTTAATTCATAATTAAATAATCCTAAGTCCAATTTCAAAATGTGAAACATGTAATCCAACTAAAATTTGATGTTCTTTTCAAATATCAACTTTGTTATTTGTTGTGAACATTTTAAATGGTTGAAAACAACAAATACTTGTGTGTTCCCTTTAAGGCACCCAAAATTCCCTAAGTTACTAATAAAATTCTAAATTGCTACACCCTATCTTAAATTGTTTCTAATGTTGTTATTTTGCTGTTTCCCTTTTGCATGCATCATGCTAATCCACTTTCACCTGTTAATCAGTTGGAAAACAATTGTTTCAACCATAATTCATGGGCTGTTCATATGCAACTCAAATTACATATGGGTCCATTTAAATTTGTTAACTTGTCAACTAGTTTATTTCTATGCATCAATTAAATTGTCATGCATCCATATCTTGATCATGCTGGATCTTTTGCCGTAGTAGTAATTGTTGCATCCGGTGTTTGTTCGAGGTTCATTGCTTCTTCCCGGATAGGACGTTGAGATGATGTGAGCAACGACAAGTTCTGCTACCTTGCGGGATCTCAGGAAAGTATACTCACTTGCATGCCATATGGCTGCCTTTCATCACTTGTTACCGATTCTTTCCGTTGATTCTTTTCTGCTAGCCTTAGTGGTAGCTGTTTCTGTTACGAACCCATCACATGAATCCCTTAACCTTGATATGGCCTCACCTCCATACCTATAACCTTTGCTTGAGCCTGTGTCTTACTATCTTGCTTAGGGTTGCTTTTGCTCGAGCTCGTTGTCGGTTACTTCTTTTACCATCGTTCTATTACTATTGTTACCGTACCGGGGCTCGATGTTAATCAATCAATCCTGATAATGCTAATGTTAATAATAATCTTGACGATAAGGCACCGGCGGGAGGCCCACGGGTGGTTTTGAGGCCCGCTAGTGTCGACCCCCTAATTAGGAAAAGGGTCTTGTCTACTGATCCATGATGAGCGCACTACCCGCATTTGGGGAGTATGGGCTCCCCCTCAGTTTGACTCGATTCGCATCTCGTCCAAATCGCCGTACTAGTTCGGGCTTTCCATTTGCTGCATGCATGATCTTGCGAGCCCTTGGTACCCGGGTGGAACTTTCGTAGTCGGCATTTAGGGCGGCGTGATCTTCCAGTGCTATGAGGGTCCCCTTTTCTTCGTGGGGCTCGATTAGCCGCGCACGCACAGCACGCGGTGCTTTGGGCTTGATGCGAAGAAGGGTTGGATTGTGTTGAGTGCCCCGCTTGGTGGGAGGCATCCCATCTGGCGGGATATTCATGAGTGCGGTTGCTATGGTGCACCCCTGCAGGGTAAATCTTCTCGAGAAGCCGTGTTTTCCGCGGTTATGGATTACTTGGTGAAAGTACTGGCTAACAAGTACTCAGGACAACTTAAACATAATGATCAATCATGTTTCACCCAATGCTTAATAACTTGACTAGTAATAGGTTATTCACACAATAACTTGACTCATCTTTAATACCACGGTGTGAGTTATCCTCGGATTGCTTCTTCGGATAAGGGGCGAGATCCAGGATGGGTTTGTTTGAAGTTATCTTTCAGTTGGTTACTATCACTCGATCTTATCTCCTTTCTGATAGTTGGAAGTAATAGAATCTCTGTAGTTGGTTAGTGCAGCCTGCTGTCGCTTATTTGCAACAATCCTCTTCCTTCCCGTTGATCCTAAAGTATTTGTATCTTGTGATGACTGGCTACGCCGGTAACTTGTGAGTATGGGTTTTATCCCCCTTGCCAGTACTTAACCGTACTGACCCACGAATCTCTTTCGTGGCTGCAAATTCCAAATTGCAGTCAACAGGCTTGAAGATTGACGACGTTAGCTTGGGAATCCCTCCGGCTTGGCCTGGGCAGGGATTGGACGCCTTCGGTTATCTTCAGGACTCTTAGTCCAATTTGGATCTTGTCCGTAGACGGACGTTTGTTTCTTCCGCTGTTATTTGGATCTTTGTATTGTATCAGTTGTAATCCCTGGCTCGTTGAGTCATCTTGTATCTTTCTGATGCTGTTGTAATTGTGGATTATTCGTGAACTATTGTAATGTTATCATAAATGGCAACCTGGAATCGGTTATTATGCGGATTAGGCGGGAATGCTGAAATCTGCATAGTGCCCGATCTCGGGGCGTCACAACGATGGAGATCTACGCGCCCCTGGCAGACACTCATAGACCCCAGAGCCCGTGGGACGTAAGGGCTCCCACCCATGTGCATGTAGTCCCGCAAGACCTACAGCGTACGTCTCT
Source organism: Alopecurus myosuroides (assembly GCA_028641055.1). Lineage (NCBI taxonomy): Eukaryota > Viridiplantae > Streptophyta > Magnoliopsida > Poales > Poaceae > Alopecurus > Alopecurus myosuroides. The sequence goes on from CM054060.1 coordinate 100,714,483, forward strand.
GGCAGTCCGTTGACATGCGAACGAGAAAAGTATCACGGTTGACTTACTCCCCCCATAGAAGATCCATGGTCAACGCGATATCTACGGCGCACCGAGTTCTGACGGCATTTGTTGTTAATTCCTAGGTAATACTTTCCCATGCAGATGGAACCTTCCTTTGACCTATTCATCTTACCATGGTTCCATCCGCCCACCAAACAGAACACTACCACTCGGGTAGTCATTCAATTAGTCATATTATTATAAAAATAGGATCATGCATTCTTTTTGGAGTAGGTGGTAATACGATAGGGTTTTCGAAAATAGTTGTTATGAAATAATTCAAGGGACATGAGCAAGTGATGAACTTGCCTGGATACGGATAGGTAATGAAGTCTGAAGCTTGAGGTGGATCCTGACTTCCTGGTTCTACAAAATACCATCATTGTCCGGTAAAGACAATGTTTAAAGAAGCAAATGATGCTATTATGCATAATGATGGGATGTATGCAATTTTTGAAGGCTATTTAATATATTAATTCTTTTATAAAAATTGTTTCGCTTAATCACCCAATTCTTCATAATTAATGAATTTTGATGTTGTTATTAATATTATATTTAATTAATTGGTGGTTTACTTATTGTTTTTCTCAGGAACAGAGGTAATGACATATTTTTGAAATGACTAGCTACTGAGATCTAAATGGATATTACCATTAGTTGATTTATTTATTCAAACAAGTGTTAGAATAAATTAATTGTTCTCAAATAATCAATTATTAAGGCTATAATTATTTTGGTGCTAATATGTTTAATAAATAGTTTATATAAAAACTTGTACTGATTTAATAGGTATTTTGATTGAAATTTGTATAAATTTATAGGTGATTTTTCCAACCATTTTATTAGAATTAAGGAAATTACCTGTCTGCCCCTAGGGCTGACAGGTGGTCCCTGGGGTTAGGGTTGGACCTAACCCCTGGTCTGGTCGGGCTGGACCAGACCAGCCCCACTCGCACCCGCCCCGCGTCCTTATCCCCTCCCCTCTCTGCGTGAGGCGACGCAGAGGCGACGCGATCCAGCGCTCCTCCGGCGATTTCCTCCGGCCTTCCCCGTACACCACCGCCACCGAGACTTAGCGCCACCCCAGCTCCTCTCTGCTCGCTACCACGTCTTCCTCCTCGATCTGCTTCTTTCCCCGTGTGGCTCCCGTGGAGATCCTCAAACCCTAACCCTAGGGTTAGGTACCCGGGGTGCTCCTCCACCTCTCCGGTGGCCGTGGCTCCTCAACGTGACTCCTGGAGACTCCAGGAGTTGAGGTGCTGATGCTGGCGCTCTTGTGGCTTCGTATCCGAGGACGTCGCCGCCGGGATGGTCTTCGGGCAACCGCGGCTCGCCGCCGTGCTTCTCTCTCCATCCGGATGTGGTCACCACGATGGTGACCACCTGTAAGTTGCTCTCCTCTCTCTCTGCCCTCCAATCTCTCTCTCTCTCTCACGGATTCATCCTTCCCCCTTGCTCTGGAGCCTAGCCATCGAGCTAGCTCGTGCTGCGCCTCCCTGTGATGCTTTCTGTGCCCTAGTATTTGATTGGTAGCATTGGGTGGTTTCCAAATGCTTTACTTGATGTGTGATGCATGAAATCCATGCTATGATCTGTGTTGCATGGGAGTTTTATTGTGCCCTAAATGATTTCTGTTGCTATATGCTGTGCGACGATTCTGGTGGTGGAGGTTATGCTGTTGGTGGAAAATCATTTTGGAATTGCTTCCAGTTTTGCTTCTATGTACTGATACCCTTAGGGTTGGCTCCAAGTGATGGATTCCTGTTACTGGTTATTGGATAACCATTCTTATTACTAAGTATACAATTCCTAGTGTTCTGTGGATGTGCTAGATGATTGAGAGGTGTTACTCTGAATTTTATTCGGAGAATATGCCCTCAACACTTGCATCCATCATATTATTTTTATTTCATGATCCCCTTGGTTCTGGGGTATCAGATCCTTGGATCTGGTGCCCAGCAACCATGTGTGTGTGTGTGTGTGTGGCACAACCAGTGCTTCTGGTTATTACTCTGTCACAACATCCCTGTGCTATACCCTCTCTATCTTAATTTTTGGTATCAGCTGATAAGAACAGAGCACTATTTATGATATCTTTTCCTTCTTTGGTATTAATGAATTAAGAACAGATACTTTCACTTGTTTCCTTTGCCCCAAGCCAATGATGCATAGCCTGAGGCCCTTCTTTAACTAAGAACAAATACTTGACTTGATTATTAAACCCCAGTGATGAGTTTAGCATAGCATTACTATGCCTATCTGAGGGTACTAGCACCCCCCAACCCATCCTGTGTGCAACTTAGCCAGAAATTGGCTTAGAAGGTACTCAGGAATTCACCTTGGGTATAGATCAAATTGGTTGGTGGATTTTGGTGCTTGTGGAATGCTTGCTTTCCTCCTTGTGCTCCATGGTACCTTGGCCTTGATGACTTGGTTGCAAGTTTGCAACCCTTTGCTCCAGTATCCAGTGAAGTGATTGTTTGGTGGTGTTCTTTCCTGCTCTATTGTGCTTGCGCAGGGGAATATGAGGTGTGTATGTTCCTCATACGATTGTTGGGGATTTTATACCCTAGCTCCAGTTTTGACAGCACCAAAGGTGATGTCTGAGTGTGCCGTGTGCTTGTTTGTGACTAAGCTGTTAGCTGCTTCGTGAGTAAGCTAGGTAACTGCCACCTAGTGAGGAGATATTTTCCTGTGCCTGTTTGGTCTCATCCTTGCCGTGCACTGGACACTCATTGATCTTATCCTTGCCTGATGATATAATTTTGTGTTGCCAGTTGTATTTCCATGTATAAGCCTATGATGCCGGTCTGAGGCTAAATTAACAGAACATATACTACCTTATTTGTTTTAAACCCTATGATGATCCATCAGTGCATCTCACTGACAACCTGAGGGTACTAACCCCCCTAACACTTTGTGTTTTGGTTTATTGTTTTTGTTTTTCAGGTTTGAAGAATTTGGAGACAATGAATTAGTTAGGCTTAGTTCTAGGTTTAATTCCTTGTATTAGCTTAATAGCAAAGCTATTGTAATTTATCTTTCTTTTTAATCCATTGTAAAAACTTTGTAATACTTGTATTATTATCAATAAAGTATAAGTGTTTTTCTTTTATTATACTTGTTAATATTTAGGAATATTTCCTTATTTGATATAGTAATTGTGATCAAATGATTTAAACTTAGGATATAACCTTATCCTTTCAATTTGATTTAAATTTAATTATAATTCAAACTCAAATTCAAATTGTCCTAAATTCAAATAATTCAAACACTAGTATCTCAAATTCAAATAATACCCAGAGGTCATGTCAAAATTCCACCCACTAACAGCAACAACTTCTATCAAAGCATCAGTTACTGGGTAGATCCTTATTCACTCCGGGGGTTTAACTTTGCGAAAAATTTATTCAGGTTTTTCAAACACATGCATGCAGATGCACAAATTTATATTCTACCCCCCGTGAGTGCCTAAACGCTGGGACATTACAGTATAGTAGTTATAAGCCATAGATTAGGGATGACATCAGCCGTAGTAGATTAGTTCTGAGCTAGAGTTCTTCTCCGGCTTGGAGCTTCGAATTGCTTCTTCTGATGTTTCATTTGCAAGAGATCTTCTTGATTCGTCAAGGAGATTCTCAAGATTTTGTAATGAAGTTTGTATCCTATAGTTTTGCTTGGACCCGCTGTGTTTCTGTTGTACCACTCTGAGAGATGTAATATTCACGGATAAGTCCTTCTGTGAGTATTATGTCACCGACTTGCGCACTACACATGCAGTGGTGTGCTGGGTCTCCACAGATGGTATGAGAGCGAAGCGACCTTAGGTTTAAAACCTTTTAGGAGATCTGTAGGTTGGTAAATACTATAGGAAGCCATCTTATCTAAACCATATTTCCTACAACTATGATGATCGTTCACTTGAGAATGATATAATCATACTTGTATAGAATTTTCTTACTCAACTTGAGTAAATATACTTATCTAATTTCTATATACCTAGGTATGAGTAGTTAGAAGTCTATCATCTATCAGTTTTGTTGAGAAAAAGAGTTCTGACATAGTCAGAGATGATTAAGTCAAAGTGATGATTACCCCATTCTATGAATGCATAGGATGGAGTAGAACATGATATAGAGTAAGTACATGAGTCATCAAGAAGGGATATTTGAGAATCATGAAGAGTCATTAAACCATGGTAACTACGGGGTATATACCATATCCTTAGTTATCAAGTCCAGAGGTGAATCACTATAGTATAGAATAGAACTAGGAGAAGGCATAAGCATTAATGGAAGCTACATTACTACTTCTACGATATGATCAACACCATGAAGGACCAACAGATTTTAGGAGAAGCTTATCATAACCAAGGTGAAGTACTTTAATTGACATGGTACTTGGCCCTATATGGAACCAAGTTAGACAACAACTACTATAGGATCATTTTGTTTTGGTTTATTCCATTGCAATAAGGCATGCAATTGGAGTAATTACCTGGGCAAAGAGTGGTTGTGTAGATTAGGATTATGAAGTACTATATACCTACTTGTAGTGTATAGCATTTAAGAGCCTTGGTACTTGAGATGTTCTACTCAAAGTACAATTATTTCACAGGCTTTTGATGCATGAGTGTTATATAAATGCATTTGGGATTTATTGGATTTTATTTGGATCTTTGATTGACTAGATCTGTGCATGAAGATTGAACCTGATGTGCAGATGCATGTGCAAACATTGAGTTCTATCTTGATGTTACTGGTCTAGAGGGTATAGGATTAGTTTGAGAGCGGTCTGAAATCTCAACTGATTGAAGCAACTACCAAAGCTCTAGAAGACTAGGAAGTCAAGAAGGAAGTTGACAATGAAGACACTGATGGGAATGGACCACATTCCACAATCTTGTTTGGAGTTGGTGAGCTACTACATCAACACATGGCGAGCTACCACAAGTGATGCCAAGAAAATAATATGAGTAGTTATATCATCGAAGGAAACATGTAGAAGATCGATAAATAAATTTATAGGGTTGTCCCGTAAAAGTTAAAACCCAGAGATATAGAAGGACCATATGAAGTAACCAATGGAATAGGTTATAGTCCTTTGTAGGAAAAAGTTAAAACTCGAGGAAACTCGAAGATATTTTCATTAAATAGATGAGTCTAAATCAATGTACACTATGTTGTACAAGTTTCTTTGAGCAGTATTTCTCTTGAGACCATTAGATTGAACCAAATGGAGTCCTAAGCATAGACAATGTCCAGTGTACCGGAAGAATCTTATTGGTTATTCATCACCGGGTGGATATATCAAATGTTCTTCAGAAAGTTGTGAGGGATAGGAAACCATACCTATTCATCGGAGAACGAAACTTGGTATCCACTATGTAGTGGAAATACCATGTGTTCTCCGTGATACCATTAGGAAGGTACAATAACAAAGCAGAGTTGTCACAATACCAGGTATATCATTAGATCATCATGCAAGACAGTGGAAGCTGAACAATCAAGACAAGAGGCTACACATGCCAAGGTCAACACGAGGAAACAGATGTGAAGATTCATAGGTCTACAGAAGTTCTCTCTACCTATCTTTACGTGAGAGAGGTTGAACTTCGGGACGAAGTTCTTGTTAAGGGGGAGATACTGTAACATCCCAGTGTTTGGTAAGTTATAAGGATCTAAATTTAATATGGGCATTTGCAAAGCATGCATCTAAAAGTACGGGAAATTTTGGCGCGAAAGTTTAAACAAACCAAAAGAGACCAATGTTTCACTTGACATGATGAAATAGGACTACATCATCTGGTCAAGAGTACAATTGGAGTGATCTTTATAAGAAGTATCTTAAGAAACCAAATCATCTGGTTACACAAACCATAATTGGTTGTGGCCAACACTAACTCTCCACGAGTCTAACCTCAAGTCTGTAAGTGATTTGAGAGAAATCAACTAGGTATCTCGAACTCGAAGAGGGGTGAGTATACAAAACACAGTTGATGATCTTACTTCTGCAAGTTAGTCATGAATAACTGGAGGATCTCATCAGTCAGGAAGGATGAATCTGAACGAGAAAACAAACCTTCTTAAACCAATGCTAAACCTTGATCACTGTCTGTGATCTTTCCAAACTCGTGTCTACATTCCTGCATGACCAAGGCTACAAGAGAAGCAAACCAGGAGGGAACCAAGATCAGAAGACATCAACTGAGGGGTGTGAAATCCCGGTGTTCGGTGTCATACAAGAATAATTTGAGTACAGGATCTGATCAATCTTGTAAGCAGATTATTTCTGAGGGCATCAAACACTAGAGTTTCATTAGGTTAGATTATACAGGAACAAACTGGTAATTGACTCTAAGACATCATCAAGCGAGAAGTGGCAACTTGAGACTTAATCGCAAATACTAGACCCTGGAGTGATCGAGGTTCCATCGATATTCTGAGAGAGAGAAAGAGAGACCGATATTGGAAGAGAGTGGAATTTCGACATGACCTCTAGGTGTTGTTTGATTTGAGGATTCAATTCAAAATTTGAAACAAAAGAACTTTTGTATTTAGAAATTTGAATTCAAATCGATTGTCAAGGTCAACTGAATAATTAGTTATTAATTAAGTTTAAAACATTAATCAAATTAAATCTTTATTCAATACAATTTAAATAAGAGAATTACAAAAGTATAAAACAATAAGCTTTATTACTTGTAAAACAATAATACAAAGTTATTACAAATTTCAATAAATAAAAAAAACAAGTAAAATTACAGATGAATGTTAGAAATGAAGAATTATAAAAAGAAACTCCTAAACTAAAGTGATCTGGGTCTTCATTTTAGTTGATCATCATCTTCTCGATCTTGATCTTTCCAATCTTTCTATTCTTCATTTCCTGCAACATATAAAACAAAGACAAAGGAATGGGTTATGATTAACATGTTTGCCTTCACCACATGGGTGAGAGGCAATTGATATTGGAACTACACTACAGGGCATTAGGAACTTGTCCTAACACCCTAATTATCGCTAGAGGGATTAACCATCATCTTTAGGCAACCTTAGGGACATGGGATCATGGGATCATTTAGGCGACAAATGCATCAACAAAGCATTATTCAACCGAGGCAACTAAGGGGAAAATATTAAGTGATGATCCATACAGGAGGAGGGACTAGAAACATTTTATCCAATTATATCATCTTACATAATTAGGCAACTAGTCAATCCCTCTAATCTTGTATAGTTCCTATAATAGGAAGCCCACACTAAATATTTCTCCAATGGTATTAATTACCAAGGAAGAAAAGAAACAAATAATAATGCCACATGAATTTTATTCCAAGTCCATATTATTGAGCAAGCCCATACAAGCAACTCAGCCCAAGCCTTCTAGTTACAAATGCTACTTGGCAAGTCAAGAATAAAGCTCAAGCAAAAGGAGAGACCAATCACAGCCATAACTTACATGTGAGGTAACCAGAAATCGACTTGGCCACTTGCACCTGAAATGGGGCCACCTGCAAGCAGCTCACACAACACATGCATACTGTGTGTTGTCAAGCTCACAACAACAGCAAAACAGGACAAGCACAATATATAAATAGGGCAGCAGGTGTGAAAGCCATTTTCCTAGCACATACACACATTCTAGCCGCACTATGTGCTCTACAGATCCACCAACATCATCAATTACCAGTAAACAACTGTTTCTACCACTGGAAACAGCAAGCACACGTCACATCAGATCACCCGCAGCTCCAGAACAGTCAAGAACACATCCCAAATCTTTAGAAACATCTAGGAAACAGATCAAGAGGCTAGGAGGAGCAGGCATGCCACAAGATGAAGGTTATGTCAGATTCCAGAAGACAAAGCAGCTCTACAACAACAGGTTAATAAACCAAGGCCACTCGATCTTAAATTGCATCTTTAGATTAGAAGAGAGGAGTGAGAGGGGAGGGAGTTCTCTCAGATATGCATAGAGTTGCTATGCCTAAATCATCACTGGGAATTCAAGAAAGCCCACAATAGTATCTGTCCTTATCAAAAACAAGTGCCTCAGCCTTTGCATCATAGGCTGGGCCAAGAAAACAAGCAAGGATCTGTTCTTATCAGTTTACACATCCAAATATGTCCAGAAAATAAAAGCAAACACACCAAACACAAGATGCCCGGAGTGCACACCCTAGACACAAGATCTGGCAAACAAACCTAGCATCTTTGTTTAGAGTGCTATTTTGCTCTCAGATTTGATATCAAGTTCATCATTGAACTTTGGATATAATTGGTATTTAACTGTTCTAGCAAATCATTTAAAAGCCTCAAGAAAACTTTCTATCATGGGCTATACCAAGAAAGCAAGTAATAATCTGTTCTTATCAGATACATATGCAATAGTAGATTTGTCCAGAAGTTGGACAAAGTCATGTTTCACCACACAAGCACAAACACATGATCTGGTGCACACTAGCAGCAGCCATTATTTAGGAAATCATCCAAACAGGGGGCGTCCCTACACATATATAAGCATAAATCAAGCACTAGGTGATCAATAGCTGTAATATATCAGCTATACCTCACATATTTAGACTTGCACATCTCGCTATGGCACAATACCTGCACATATTCAGGAAATCATCAGTAATGCACCACAAGGATGCAATCATCACAAGTCTACATTCGAATTAAATTGACAAAGTTAAGAGTAGGTTAAATGTGCAGTTTGGTCTGTACTAAGATCCCACAAAGATCAGGAATGCTTGGATGAGCAAGTCATCCAAATGGAGGCATCACCACTAGCATAGCACCGGCACATATACACATCAGTTCATCACTGGAATGAACTGGGGCAGCACTACACAACACAATTCATCGACTCGATGGCCGGTCACAGGAGAGTTCTCACCTCGAGGAAGCGTAGCCGAGGCAGTGGAGACGGCCTAGTCGATGTCGGGGTTGCGGACACAGCACCGTCCCACCGGCATCGAGGATGGAGCTGCAGCGGTACCACCACATCGGCGGCGGCACGCGGAGCACCACAGCAGCGGCGCATCGACTTGCGTCGAGCCACACCGCATCACCACTAGACCACCTCATACACCACCGAGGCAGCAGAGTTGCCGCTGGCCTGGGAAACTCGGGGCAACGAGTCGGAGGCGAGTCAGAGTAGAGGACCACGGTGAGACGAGGGAGATGGAGGAGGCGAACCACCTCGTGTGTTCAGGCCACATAGGACCGGGCATGGGAGTAGCCGGAGGCGGACGGCCGTGCTCGCGAAGGGGATCGAGCAGGCAGTCGACTAGGGGCTCGTTGATGTCGGAGAAGGCGATCTGGAGATCGAGGAATCACTGGTGATGGTGTAGGCCAGCGGGAAAGCGGCGGGCGCCATGGAGAAACGGCCGGAGCAGATGAGCCATGATGGCTAGGGTTAAGCTTCCGCGAGCAAGCTCGATTGGAGCGCTGGGAACGAATCGGCGGGGAGGATCCAGTGGAGGTGATACGGCGGAGCCTTTCCGCGAAGCGGCATCGCCGGCAAGGGACAGAGTTGGCCGGAGCAGAGGGGGCGGCGACGGCATCGCAGGGGAGAAGAGGAGCGTGGTGAGGCAGGGGAACGAGAAAGGAGAGGTTCCTCGTGTGATGTCTTCTTCCTGTACGTATAGGTGGTTCACTTGGCCATCCCTATGTGTACGTACACACATAGTTGGCCCATTACCCATTCCCGTAACCAATTGAGCCCAATGAAGTAAATCAGCTATTTTTTTCCCTTTAAAAAAAAACACCTTCAATAATTGATAGTTATTTAATCCAACTTAAGTTATTCTAAAAGTCCCATAAGAGATATAAATAGAAAATCAAAAGTCAGCACCTTAGTGTGGGAAGTGTATAAAGAGGATTTTTACTACTCAAAATTAAATATAATTAAATGATATTCTTAAAAGAAATTAACCTCAATATATTAAGTTTAAAGTTTTGAAACCAATATTCTCCCAAATAAAATAAAAAAACCTATTGTTATTATTAAGGAGATATCCTAAAATATTTTAAAATAAATCTAATATTTATTACTTGTTTCATGGGTTTTTTATAATAATTCCAAGTAATTCTAAGTGCTAAAGTAAATCTAAGACTTAATAAAATATGATCACTATTTTTATTAAAACCTTATTATGTCATTAAAAGTTAGGTATTCCGAAACATTAATTTCACTTAAGTATTATTTCAAAATCGTAATAAACTTTGTTTATTTTTCCTTTAAGAATTACTCTTAAAAGTGATATTACCTTACTACTTAAATGAAAGTGATAAGTACTTAAGACATAAATGCATAACATTTTGAAATATTTAATAATCAATTAAAGAATGTAAAACCCTAAAACTCCATGAAAACCATACCAACTTATTATCAACTCTTTAAGTGAAGTAAGTCATCCCCACAATAAGTAATACAACAACTCTAAGTCAACTAAACCTAATGAAATCGAATCAACGTAAAAAAAATAAGCTTAATCATTTAAGCTTGGGTATTCTTGGGTAAATCACGATGCATCTCATTACTATGCATAATAGCATCTTGCCAGTGTTTTCTATAGTCCTTACCGGGACTACTTTGATATCTTTCAGACGTCAGGATGTTCTACGTGACCCTTGACCCCGAAGACATGGAATATTATGGTCATTTAAATCTCAGGCAAGTTCATCACTTGCTCATATCCTTTGCAGTATCTCATAACAAACTATTTGCAAAAACCCTATCGTATTATCACCTATTCTCAAAAGAATGCATGATCCTATTTTTATAATAATATGACTACTTGAATGACTAACCGAGTGGTAGTGTTCTGTTTGGTGGGCGGATGGAACCATGGTAAGATGAATAGGTCAAAGGAAGGTTCCATCTGCACGGGAACGTATTACCTAGGAACTAATCACAAATGCCGTCAGAACTCGGTGCGCCGTAAATTCGCGTTGACCATGGATCTTCTATGGGGGGAGGTAGTCAGCCGTGATACTTTTCTCGTTCACATGTCAACGGACTGCCAGAGACGTACGCTGTAGGTCTTGCGGGACTACATGCACATGGGTGGGAGCCCTTACGTCCCACGGGCTCTGGGGTCTATGAGTGTCTGCCAGGGGCGCGTAGATCTCCATCGTGAGGGGTGGAATCAGGCGTTCAACCTGCTGGCAGAAATGGGTGGGCATGCGTTGTGCGGAGAAGCACGGTTTGGCTTGGACCAACTACCGGGCCCCACACCTGAGTGGGAGTGGACAGGATCTCGAGCCTGGTTGTGCAACATGGTCTTGGTCGTCCATGGGTAAAGTAACGCACCTCTGCAGAGTGTAAAAGGATGTGGCATGTTACCCCCTGTTCCGGGAAGGAACTGCGAACGCTACAGGAAAGGCAACTCCATGAAGTTCTAGTCCTGTGATGGTCTGGCGGGCATAGTTTTCAGAATTAAAAGCAACCTCTTGAAGAAAGTTTTACAAAACCTTGCATTAGGTTATGACTCTTTCAAGTCTAAAGCTGTATTTAGTGCATCAAACCACCCACTATATATCATGAACTTGCTGAGTAGCGCTCGTTACTCATTCTATCCCGTTTGACCCCTGCTTAGAGTTGAAGCCTTTGGAAGTCGTCATCGTGAAGACATCGCTACCTCATGCAGCTAGGGGAAGTGATCTACTACTTAGTCGGTAAAGCATCATCATCAACAACGCTGGTGGAGGGCAAGCTATCAAGGTGTAGGTAGAGTTCATTCTTGGACTTAGTAGTTATAAGCCATAGATTAGGGCTGACATCAGCCGTAGTAGATTAGTTCTGAGCTAGAGTTCTTCTCCGGCTTGGAGCTTCGAATTGCTTCTTCTGATGTTTCATTTGCAAGAGATCTTCTTGATTCGTCAAGGAGATTCTCAATATTTTGTAGTGAAGTTTGTATCCTATAGTTTTGCTTGGACCCGCTGTGTTTCTGTTGTACCACTCTGAGAGATGTAATATTCACGGATAAGTCCTTCTGTGAGTATTATGTCACCGACTTGCGCACCACACATGCAGTGGTGTGCTGGGTCACCACAGGTTTTCCTAAAACTTCACAGGACATTTCATTGCAAATAAATCTAGGACGACCTAGCTCTGTGACTTAAGTCTTGTTGTATGCAAAATAAAATCCATGTGTACCATATGTTGTTTGTGAGACAATGATCATATGTATACCATGTTTATTGACCTTAATTTTAGTTTCATGTTTGTGAGACAATGAATTTCTTTTTGCACGGAAGTTTAGATATGGCATTGTCTGTTAATAGTAAACCATCCACAGGGCTTCCACTGTGGAGTGTTTCCCCTGTGGAAAGAAAAATAAACCTGCCAGCTTCTTTGGCAGTAGAGATTTTTTAGTTTATTTCTCTCCATCATTTGCGCTTTGATTGCTCCATGATTGTAACCGAGAAGTTGATATATATACAAGTACTGATTGCTTCTGGCTAGCTTTTGTTAAGTACTTGCTTTGTCTGGTTCAGCAGATACACTGGTGTATTTTTTATTGTAGTTGATGGTTATTGGTCTAATCCTATTTCTCTTGCTCGTGGATAGTAGTTTAAAATATCTGTAGTATAGTGATCAATTTATTTGGAGAACCGTATGTACTTTATTTTTTTGCTGATCTGCCTCATGACTCCTGATTGTAGTTACCTGTTGCTCCGGTTCTCGTTGGAGTGGACGACCTGCCACCGTCGTGGGGTCCGGTTTGCACGCCTAAATTTGGTATGCTTGCTTCTATATATCTTCAATACCACTCCAACCTAATTATAGAATGACGAAATGTGACACAATAAGATTACTAGAGCAACACAACAAGTAGTATTGAGGATATATAGAAGCAAGCATACTGAATTTAGGCGTGCAAACCGGATCCCACGACGGTGGCAGGTCGTCCACTCGAACAAGAACCGGAGCAGCAGGTAACTACAATCAGGAGTCATGAATAATCTGGATAATCCTCATTCCAAAGTGTCAGTAAATAATCTGGATAATCCTCATTCCAAAGTGTCAGTAATAGAAATGCACAATGGATATGGTTTGGAAATCTAAATGGGGATATGGCAGTCTAATTGAAATGGGGATAGAACCTCTTGGGAAATTAAGGAACAAACAATTTTTGGCCGAATTACTCTGCAAGAAATTTGTTCAGATTCTAAGATACAAGTGTGAAAAAACTTTGAATTCACTGCATTCTTGGTTGGTAGGGTGTTAGCGTGGTTGAGAATTATACCTATACAAATCTTTGAATTCTCTGCATTCTGGGTAAGTAGTCTGCAGTCTAAATGGCACCAACCATATCGAGAACTACTGTAACCTCACTGGGACACTGTCCTCAAATGCAAAAGCAACGAATTTGTTCAGCTAGATTTATTCATCTAGTTCTGTACTGATTTGTTCAGCTATTTCTGTACCTCAAGCACCAAACTAACCAACAACGAACTTCAAGGAGAAAACCTATTCTCTGCCCGACCAAGAAACGAGGCCATGAAACGAGGCTTTTCTATTGTCTGCCCGACCAAGAATCGATCCAGGCGAAGTGCTAGGTCATTTGGAGAGAGAGAGAGAGAGAGAGAGGGGAGGGGATGGACTATTGTCGGCGGGAAGAGCGAGCCGAGTCGGCCGGTGGCTCCGAAGATGCGAGCCGAGTCGACCGGCGGGAAGAGCGACATGAGTCGGACGGGGATGGACTACTGCCGGCGGGGAGGGGAGGGAGGAGGAGGAGAGGAGACGTACTGGGGAGAAGGCGAGCGTCGGCTCTTGGCAACGGGAGGAGGGACCTTCGCCTGACGACAGGGGAGGAGGCGGCGGCTTCCGGCGACCGGGGTGGAGGAGGCGCGTCGCTAGCGCCGCCTCGCTTCGCATCGATTCTGTTCCGCTCGATTCCACGAGCCAGACCTAGCGGCGTGTTAATCACGTGGAACAAGTGGTCTGGGGCGGATTGGCCGGGGTGGCCCAACCCAACCCCGCCGTGCCAAACGGGCCTCCAGGGATTTTTGCGGATTTTTACTCCGAGCGGAATATCCCTCTAATTCCCGGCCCACCCGCTCCTACCAAACAAGGCCTTACACGGGAAGCATACATATGCATGTACAGTATAATTAGCTGGACCTAGACCTGTAAGTGGGCACGCTCGCGGCGCGCCATGGCCTTGCCGCTTGTGCCCAATTGACTTAAGGTCTGTTTGTTTGAGCTGTTGCTGTTGAAAAGCAGCTGTAGCTGATGAGCTGTGAGAAAACAGCTGTGGGAAGCAGCTGTCGGAAGCAGAGATTTGATGTTTGGTAGAAAACGCTTTCACGGTTGCTGCTGTAGGTTTTTGTGGTGAATTGTCTGAAATGCCCCCGAATGCTGAAAATTTTCTGTAAATACTGATTTGAAATAAATTAGCCATTTTTAACTGTTTTAAGAGATGAATTATCTCAATTTACCTTTTTAGTACGAAAATAATTTTAAAATCCTTTAAACTGGATTTTTTTTGCTTTTGGCTTATAAGTCAGAAGTTGTCACGGCTTTTGGCTTATATTTTAAAATGATTTTGCCTTATGGGTTCATAATTTTTTGGCTTTTGACTTATAAGTCGAAAGTTGTCATGACTTTTGTCTTATAGTTTAAAAACGATTTTACCTTCTGGGTTCATAATTTTTTGGATTTTAGCTTATAAGTCAGGAGTTGTTACGGCTTTTGGCTTATAATTTAAAAATGATTTTTTTCCTTTTGGGTTCATAATTTTTTGGCTTTTAGCTTATAATTCGAAAGTTGTCACGACTTTTGTCTTATAATTTAAAAATGTTTTGCTTTTTGGGTTTATAACTTTTTGGCTTTTGGCTTATAAGTCAGAAGTTGTCACGAGTCACGACATTTGGCTTATAATTTTAAAATGATTTTGCCTTCTCGGTTCATAATTTTTTGGCTTTTAGCTTATAAGTTAGAAATTGTTCAGCATTTTTTCTTATGATTTTAAATGCTTTGGTCAATTTTTTTACCGCGCTCGCCCGACTTGGGCGCCTCCTCTCCTCTTCTTATGTTGTCGGGATTGCAGCGAGCGGAGAGGTGGCGATTGGAGAAGGGCAGGACGGCCACTTGTAGCAGAAAGCGGTGGATGAGTGTGTGGTTATAGTTTTGCTGTCCGAAACCACGCGACGAAGATTAGCATAGCCCAGGTTATAATCCAAACATACATGGAAAATGTCAAATCATACATATGTTTGTAACAATTTTTCATATATATCAATTTTCTCTCAATGATCTACAAACGTATATGATCTCAAAAAAAAAACTACAAGCGTGTATACAAGGAAAAAGGTGTGTCCAGTTAGCAGCCGCAACACATGTTACATGAAGTATACTATGGTACAATACACGAAAGAAACAGCCAGATCATGGGAGATTTGGGGATGCCAGATAATCTCCAACCCAAGAGCCTGGAACGGGGAAAGGAAGGAGGTCCGTGGAGGCGTGAAGCTCGGTCATGAAGAGGAGGCCGGGGTTGTTCCCCAGGTCGTGCAGGCAGACATCTCGCCGGAAGGTGAAGGATGGCGCCGGGGATGAACTCGACGGGCGAGGCGGCGGCTCGAGCTGTACTTGTATCCGGCGGCCGACGGGAACCAGATCCACCAATCTGCGCCCGGTCGAGCAGGTGACGGCGGGAGTTGGTGTGCACGTGGTGATGGCGGCGGCGACGGCGAGGAGCGGCGGCAGCGAGATGCTCTAACCCTAACCAGTAATGGTGGCTTGGACGGGAGTTGGGGAAAATGCATCCGGGGGGATTTTCGCTCGAGCACTTTGCACTGGAGAGTTGAGTTATATGTGGTGGCAGTTTTCTTGTAAATAAGACGAACTACACAGGACAATATGGTGAGACAAAAACTCGGGACGGAGGGAAACGCTCGGGAAGCAGCAAAAAGCACCCTCTGGCCTGCTTCCGCGCTGGTAGGCTCGCGCAGTTCATTTCACCACAACGCTTCTATCCAGCGCTTTCCTATTTGCAGCCTTAGGGCATCTCCAGTCGTCCCCCCCAGAGCCCCCCAGGGGGTTTTTTTCGCGGCGGAAGCGACCAAAAGCGCCGCTTCTTCACCACTCGGCCCCCCCAGCGGCCCAAATAGCGCCGTTTCGGCGCTAAATAGCGCCGCGGCACCCAGGCCAAACCCAGCCCGCTGGGTTCGGCCTGGGGGGGCGAAACTGCGCGGCTGCGCGCGTGGGCCAGATCGGTCAGCGACGCGGCGAGAAAGCGCGGGAACAGAAACCGCGCGTGATCGTCTTCTCGGCTTCCGCGCGGTCAAAAGGCTGCCGGCGTTTATGGCGTGGCGGCCGCCCAGTGCATGCGCCCCGCCCAAAGGCTGCCGGCGTAATGGCGTGGCGGCAGCGAGGGGACGGGTGCGCGCAGTAAATGCCCGGCCGCTCGCCGCGCTATAAAATCCCCCCCGCCGCGTGCCCCGCCCCGCATTCTTCACACCGGCGATCTCTCCCTCCCTTCTTCCCCCTTTCTTCCACGACAATGGCTGACGGCGCGGCAGCGAACGGTTTCCCACGCCACAACCTGCGCCGGGGCCAGGCGATGGCGCTATACCGCGCGGGCTACCCTTGCCCGCCGGATATGCGCCTCCCTAGCTCCGCCGCGGGGGCGAGCCGGTGGCAGCTCAGCGCCGGCGGTGTCCCAATCCCTCCCCTTCCCAACACCAACCAGGAGTTCCGCCGCGCCATCTACGACATGCGCGCCGGGATGAACAACCCCGAGAACTACCCGCTCACCGGAGCGGATGAGTTCTGGTGGCAGCGTCTGACGGCGCGCCGCAACCGGGAGCTCGAGGACGAGAACGACAACGGCCCTGTCGAGGGCCGTTTCAACTCGAAAGGGCGCCGGAACTGGTGGAGCGCCCCTGGCAGGACGCTCGAGGAGGTCCTCGAGCACATCCGCCGGGGCAACCAGCCGCGTCTCCAGATGCCGCCGCTGGAGGCCACCCAGCCGTGGGTGGCGCGGCATCCCGGCGCGTCCTCGTCGTCCGCCACGTCCTCGTCCTCCGCCGGCCATTCCCTCTCCACCACCCCCCCTTTCTGAACGCCGGAGCGTCCTCCCGCAGGCGCAGCGGCGGCGCGCTCCGCATCGGCGAGCCACAGCGCGTGGTCCGCCCGAAGACGGAGGACGCCGGCGAAAGCGAGGACGAATGGCCCGACCAAAGGGTGGCGGAGCAGCTGTCCCTGGACACGCTGCAGCCGCTCGACGTCGACACCGCCGCCCTGTGGAGTCTGCGCGACACCACGGAGGCCGAGCTCGCCCTTCAGCGCCGCCTGCTGGCTGAAGCAGAGCAGCGCAAGGCGGCGCGCGAGCGTGAGGCCGCCGCCGCCGCGGCTCGCCTCCGCGTCCCTCCCCCGCCGCCGCAGAAGGAGAACGAGTACATCATACTCGACCCGGACTCCGACGACGAGGGCGTGATCCAGAACGCCCTCGAGGTGAGCAGGTGGGACTGCGGTGGCGGCGACGAGGGACAGGGGGGAAGCAGGCGCCCCGGCGACCCCCCCAGCGACGACGACGGCGACGACGACGGCGGCGACTACAGCCAGGCGATCGCCGCCAGCCTCGGGCTAGCTTAGTTTAGGTTTAAATTTATCGTTTAGGTTCAAAATCGCGCCGAATATGTACCGAAGTTTTTTAAATTTCAATAAAATTCGTCTAGTTTTTCAAATGCATTTGTTTGGGCCGATTGTTGGGCTCGGGACGCGACTGGGAAACGCGCCCCCCCAGGTTCCAGAATAGCGCCGTTTAGCGCCGCGGCGGCACCAAAACGGCGGCGTTTTGGGCCCTGGGGGGGCTCGACGACTGGAGATGCCCTTAGGCCTTCCGTAATGGGGGTATCTTAGCGCGGGATCATAGGCAAATTGCTTACGTGGCACCCTATTTAATGATGAAAGAGATTGTAGTTGTATCTTATATAAGATACAACTCTTGCACGAGATTATAGGCAAAAAAGATTGATAGGCCAATCACAGGCAAGTATTAGGCCAAAATCATTAAATACTACTTGACTTAGGCCTTCCGTAATGCATTGTCTCTTAGCGCAGTATCCTAGGTAGTACACGATTATAAGATACAACCATTCTAATGCATTGTATGTTAAGTGTTGTATCTTAGTAAGCATGTATTTAATGTTTTTGGCCTCATACTAATGTGTGATTGGCCTAACAAGCTATTTTGCCTATGATACCGTGCAAGAGCCGTATCCTAAATAAGATACAACAAACTTCTCTTTCCTCAATAAATATAGTGCCACATCAGCATTTTGCCTATGATATTGTGCCAAGATACTACCATTACGGAAGGCCTTAGATACAACATATAAGATACAATGCATTAGGGTGGTCGTTTCTTAAAAAAAAATTCCACCTAGGATAGCGCGCTAAGATACAATGCATTACGGAAGGCCTTAGACGGGCAGCCATTTATGTCCGCCAAACTCGCCGCTAGTTACGTGGCGTCCGTTTGGCCTTTTAAGCCGCCTTCTAATCGCCCTTTACCTCCACAAGCAGCATCCGAGTGTGAGGTACTGCCAGCGAGATTCAATCGAGCGCGGTACTGCCAGCGAGAGTTTATCTGTGTTTACGAACATACCGTCTGGTCGCTCTAGTTCCCTAGAGGCTAGAGCCCGTCGGCGGCCGGCATGTCCACCAAGTATGATTGACCAGGGTCGGGCGCCCCGGCCACCGTCGGTGGCACGCTGTCGCCCCCTTGTTGGCCGTTGTCACGGACCGGTAGTCGGCGACCTGACACTCACGCGCCGCCCGTCGTCCGGTGTCACACTACGACGAGACGCTCCGAGCTGCACGTCCCGCCTCGACGATACCACACGGACGTCGCCATTAACAAGACGACAACTCTTGATGAAGTTCTTGTACGCTCCAGGGCCTGTCACTCGTACACGTCGTCTTAGACTGACACCAATACCGGGACGTGCGCACGTTCTTAATATGTCACTCGTACAGTCGTACTACTACTTGGTTTGATGCAGTGCCACCGGGGTAGCGAACATGCCGCGGCTGCCCGCCAATCAAGTCGTGCTGCCCGTGGGTGTCCGCGGACGTGGGCACGGCTTGGCGGCGCCGTGGACACCCGGTGCCCACTTAGAGCATGTCTAACAGAACCCTTACAATTTCGCCCCCTAAATCGCGTGTAGAGGGCCCTGCACACGAAATCGACGAATTTTTTTGCTAAGATTTACGCGTTCATCTAGCAAACCCCCTATCGCCGCCCTGTATGTTTGAATTTAAATATCGCGGGAGAATCAGATGAACTCGATTTTATTGATGATCACCATTGCTTACACGAAATCGAGCTCGAGCTCGTCCTAACCTAGTCTAGTCTAGGAAGACGACGGGGCCGGAAGCCTCCATCGCCTTGAATTGCTCGACGTCGGCGACGGCCCTCGCCTCCTCCTCCGCTTCCGCCTCCGCCGCTGCCTCCGCCTCCGCCGCTGCCTCCGCCTCCGCCGCTGCCTCCGCTTCCTCCGCTCATCGGCCGCGGCGGCGGGTCGACGGAGTAGTACCTCCCGCCCTCCGCGTAGTCCGCCAGCGACGCCGGCATGGCCGCCGGCCACGCCGCGTACTTCCAGGCGGCGCGGCGGCTCCCTGCAACCGAATGTTTGCAGTGGAGCCGCCACGCCTCCTCGAGCGACTGCGGCTCGTGGCGGCGCTTGGAGCGGGCGGTGGAGGAGCTGGAGGCGTTGGGGGAACTCATCGCCATTGGTGGAATCGAAAATGGGGCGGCGGCGCGCGCGGAATCGCTCACCGGAGTTGCGGCGGCGCGCGGCGGAGCTAGGGTTGCGGGTGGGGGGTTGGACCCCCACCCCAACCCTCACCCACTATAAGTAAGGGGCGGCGGGGGCGGTTTCGCAGGCCCCGTAAAATTTTCGTACGGGCCAGGCCGCATACGGGGCTGCTAGACGGCCGTTTTGGCCCGCACCCCGTATGCCGCCGGAATTTTACGGGGCGCTCGCGATATAAGGGGGCTGTTAGACATGCTCTTAGAGCATGTCTAACAGGACCCTTAAAATTTCGCCCCCTAAATCGCGTGTAGAGGGCCCTGTACAGGAAATCTAGGAAAATCCGTGCTAAGATTTAGAAGTTCGTCTAGCAGTCCCCCTATCTCCGCCCCGTATGTTTGAATTCGAACTACGCGGGAGAGAAGGTAAACTCGATTTCATTCATCAGAAGATCACCATTGCTACATGAACTGCTCGAACATGAACTCCTAACCTAATCTAGTCTAGGAAGACGACGGGGCCGGAAGCCTCCATCGCCTTGAACTGCTCGACGTCGGCGACGGCCTTCGCCTCCTCCTCCGCTTCCGCCCGCGCCGCGGCCTCTGCTTCCATCTTCGAAAGCTCGACCGCCGCCGCGAAGGCGGCCTCCTCCTCCTCCTCTGTCGCCGGTAACTCCTCCTCCTGCGCTGTCGCCGCGGCTCCTCCTCCGCTGCCGCTTGCGCCGTCGCCGCCGCGCTTGAACTGCTGCTGCAGCTCCCACCCCGCGCGCCATTTGGCGAATTGGGGGCCGCACATCGGGCGCGGCGGCGGGTCATCGGTGTAGTATCTCCCGCCCGGGGCGTAGTCCTTCAGAGTCTCCGGCATGGCCTCCGGCCACGCCTCGTACTTCCTGGCGCCGCGGCGGCTCCCTGCAACGGAATGTTTGCAGTGGAGCCGCCACGCCTCCTCGAGCGTCTCCGGCTCGCGGCGGCGCTTGGAGCGGGCGGTGCAGGAGCCGGAAGCGTCGGGGAGCTCATCGCGGTTGAGGCGGATGGAATGCGGCGGCGGCGCGCGCGTAATTTCTCGCCGGAGCTGCGGCGGCGCGCGGCGGAGCTAGGGTTGCGGGTGGGGGGTTGGACCCCCACCCCAGCCCTCACCCACTATAAGTACGGGGCGGAGGGGACGGTTTCGCAGGCCCCGTATAATTTTTGTAAGGGCCAGGCCGCATACGGGGCGTGCTAGAAGGCCGTTTTGGCCCGCACCCCGTATGCCGCCGGAATTTTACGGGGCGCTCGCGTGATACGGGGCCTGTTAGACATGCTCTTACAGCCTGAGACCTTCTGCCCCCAATTCATGGCCGCCGCCGGCCCGTGGCCCTCCTCCACGCCGCCTAGACCATGCTGGCCGTCCCCATCTCCGACCCGGCCACCAGGAGCTTACCCCTCCGTTCGGCTTCGGAGCACCTCCGTACGGCTCCTACCCAGCATCCCCGCCTGGATTCGTTCCCAATCCGGCGTACGCGCTCCGCCGTCCGAATCGCCATCGTCGCCAACCACAGAACCTCTGCCCACCTACATGCTTTCCAACCATGATTCTGCCTCCGCGCCCACGGCCGTTTCCGCCCCGAGAGGCTCGAGCTCCACGACTCCTCACCTGGCGCCGTTGCAAGCGTCGTTTTTGGCTCTTCCGCGTCAAGAACCACCGCCGCCCCAACATCTCTGAATCGCAAGCGCCAACCATAACGGAAAAAATCCTCCTCAACATCATCCGGGAAGAGCAACAAGCAGAGCGGCGTCGTCTTCCACCGTGCGACTCCCAAATTCATGTGCCAGAGCAGCAAGACGGAGGAGAACTGCAGCGCGAACCCGTGCAAGGACTGCGCTTTGCAGGCCGACAAGACTGCCGGCGACGCTCCCATCTCCGACGAGAAGCTCGTCCACAAGCACGGGCAAGGGCTTCTTTCCATGGCCAACAACGTCCCTGACCACAGCTTCGTCAGGCTCAAAGCCACGAGCACTCCCACCGCATCTGGAAGCACAACGACAAGGACATCCTCTTTCCGGGTATTATCTGCTTCCTCAAGGTCGCCTAGTGCTGATACTGCATCTGCCGCACCCCAGGTGTTTGGTGAAATGCCAACACATAGCTCTTGCTATGGAACAGCTGGCTATGATCACTACTCCTCTGGTCATCAAACTCCACCTCATTTTTCTTGTGTGCAAGCGGGCAGTACCAATCTAGAGGCAGAGGTGAGCAGTTTAGCCTTGCACTAGATGCAGTGCAGAGGTGTCACCAGGACAGTCCAGTCCAATCGATGCATTAGCTGCTGAACATGGGAATAAGGGGTGCTTGCGATTCTGCGTCCTCTATGGACTACTGCCGGCCAACCAGAAGGCCGCCGTCCCATGCCCGCAACCTCCCGTTCTTCCCAGAGCTCGTGACCTGCCGTCCTGTATGTTTAATTATAACCATGTTTTGCAAACAAGTTTCATGGGGAAGTACAGGGACGCAATCCGGGAAGTACACTCTTTTGTTCCTGGAAGTTCAAAGACACTGGCGAATTCCCGCACCAACTAGCAAATCTCCTGTGTCGCATAGGCAGTCCATTGTTTTTTTTAAGATGCAGATAGTACATTGTTGATTCCATGGAAAGTGTTGTCATTTAGGAAAAAGTAGTGCATATGCTCATAGTGTTATATGTTTTCTTTTCTTATTGCCGCGTTTAGAATCATACACATTGTGTTCATTTTCGGCAAGAAGTACACATGAGCATGGTTCTGCTGGATTCGGCCGTGAGCGCGCATATATGGGCAGTACAAACAGGTTGGGAGAAGTTTCTCGCAAAAAGGACAATCACACAACGGGTGAGTTTGAGTCTGTTCAGCGAGCGAGGGAATTTGGCAAATAACATAAGCACAAACAGGTTTAGAAGAGAAGTTCAGGTATAAGAATATTGTTCCTGTTTCTAGTGTTGTTTTCCTGAATCTGTTTGTCCTTGTTCTTATTTTCCTTTATCTCATCTACTGCGTACTCGAGTTCATGTGAGAAAAGCCAGAGCAATGGTGTGCCATCGTGAAAGATATGGTTCGTATGGTATCCACCTCAAACTAAAAAACTTCTCTCATATAAGACAATGGTTGTTGGACTGGATAACTGAAGCATCAGAGCCCCACTCCATGATATTTGCAGTAGCTTCTTGGCATATTTGGGAGAATCGGAACTCCTATCGCAATCGTGAGGTTATCCCTCATCCTTCACGGGTATCTGTGAAGATCAAAGCTTACATTGATTTTATTTCTTTGAATGGGTGTGAGACGTCGACTTCAACCCAAAAATGGTCTCCACCGCCAGAGGGCCTCATGCTACTCAATGTGGATGCTGCGATCTTTTCCAATACTGGAAGGTTGGGGTATGGACCGTCATGCGTAACCATGAAGGGATAATGCAGGCTGCTTGTTCAATGCCCAGAAATTGCTGAAGCCATTGCCATCCGTGAGGCACTCACTCTTGTTGAGAGCATAGGAGCTCGATCTATACAGGTGGTTTCTGATTGCTTCTCGGTAATCAACAAGTTGCGACAGCAAGCTCTAGATAGATCTTCGAGTGGTGCTATTGTCCATGATATTAAACCGAGAGCTACAAAGTTTGTTTCTTGTACCTTTAATCATGTTAGCCGGTACTGTAATAAGGCAGCTCATGTTCTTGCCAAGTCGGTAGAACATGATCATGGTTCCTGTTGGTTTAATGAGCCACCTGACATTATCAGTGCCGGGGAAAAAAGAACAAAGTTCAGTGAAGGATAACTTTGAAGCTTTCTTTTTTCATCAAAAAGAAGAAAGTTCAGTTGCCGGATCCTCGGCAGTACAAAGGTATTATTGAGTGCAGTATATTGACGAAGGCAGCAAGTGTTTCGTTCAATATATTAAGAGAAAAAGCCAAAGAGGGCTGAAACCAGTTACAGGAAAGGTTCAGTTAACAGTTAACTGTATATAGTTAGCTAGCTAGTTAGGAAAGGACTCCTCTTCCACACAGCGGGCTCCATTTAGGCCAGCGATCTTCAATATTCTGAGCTCATCCAGAATTTTGTTACACACCAGCAGGAAGGAGGTGTGTTGATTGTTGAAGATTCTTGCATTTCGTTCCTTCCAGATGTGCCACCATGCGACCATTACCATTGAGGAGAAATGACTCCGATGGTGAGCCTCAATGTTGTTGTGAGCATGGATCCACCACTCTTCGAGGTTGTCGGTTTGCATGTTGGGCTTCAGATGCAGAGGGAAACTGAATTTCACGAAGCAGTAGCCCCATATGCCAGCAGCAAAGAGGCACTTAGCCAGGAGATGAGTGAACGTTTCATGCTCTAAGGAACACAAGTAACAGATGGGGTTATGTGGCCATTTTCTCTTGGCAAGATTATTGAGTGCAGTATAAAGTTTAAAAGGAATGCAAAGATGCAGTGCAAATTGTTGTTGACGATGCAGCCTATGGACGCCCAAACAACCTACGTGGAGCTTTATTTCACCTATTTTTGATGTTTTTTGAATTTGGGATTTCCATTTTTTATAAGGCAGTACCAATTGTTAAAAAATAGAGTACACTGCTCCAATGTTTGGAAGTATATAAATGTTCAGTTCTAGGAAGTATAAAAATGACAGTACAAGATTTTGATTTTTTTTAAGTACACATATTCCTGTAGAAAACACCATTTAGATATTTTTGAGATATCTGTTGAACCGGTAGTTTTAATAAATGCACATGTCCATGCACTTGTTTCTCCCATGGCAGCACAATTATCTGATACAAGAATTATGAGATAACAATATCAGGAAGTACAACTATTCGGTGGTAAAAGTACATGTCAAATATCCTATAAAAAATTCCTATAAAGAAGACAAAGACTTTTGTTTTTTTGACAAGTAGATATCTAATGCTAAAGACATCCCAACAAAGAAAATTTGAAAAAAAATAATGGTACAAAACCTCATTTCGGGAAGTTCAGTGACTTATTTAGAGAAGTGTAGACCAGAAACATAGGGAGGTACACAGACAGACTGGATGCAAGTGACATATAGATTAGTTGACTGCCATTTGAGATTAATAAAATAAAAACTCATAGAGAGAACAAATTTTTTAGAAAAAAAGGGAAAAGTACTTAAGAACACATAACCAACGAGAGTTCTAATGTAGATTTGAAAAGGTACATGGTGAAGTACATATATTTGGAAATGTACGTGGAGAAGTACACAAAATTAATCTAGAAAGTACAAAACTTAAATTTTGAGAAGTACACAGACTGTGAAGTGCGGAGAAGATTCGAAAAATTAAAGTTGACTGCCATTTGGATTAAGAAAAAAAACTCATAGAGAGAACAAAAAATTTTAAAAAGGGAAAAGTATTGAAGAACACATGACCAACGAGAGTTCTAATGTAGATTTGAAAAGGTACATGGTGAAGTACATATATTTGAAAAGGTACATGGAGAAGTACACAAAATTAATTTAGAAAGTACAAAACTTAAATTTTGAGAAGTACACGGACTGTGAAGTGCGGAGAATAACAATAAGATCATCCTCTAAGCCGTATATATACACATAACTCCGGTAAGTACACACCCTAACTCCGTGAAGTACAAATGTTCAGGCCTATACACAATGTAGTGCATGTACACAAAACTAAGCGGTTCAAGACAGTACATAGAGAAGTTCGAAAACCATAAACAATACAGTTCAAAGTAGTTCGATTAAATAGAGAAGTTCGTGGCACATAAATTAGGTAGTCCAATATCCCATACACACATCAGTTCAACCCTGCACAGAGAGAAGTTCACAAGTCTAACAGAGAGCAGTCCATGCCTTAACAAAATGCAGTACAAAATAAATCACAGAGATGTTCAGGCCCATATCGATAGCAATTCATACCTATACACAATGCAGTTCAAGTACATAAAAGTAAGCAGTTCAAGATCATATGCAGAGAAAATTTCAAAACTCATGAACATACCAGGTAACAAAAAGAAAGCAATTCAAACCCTTACATAGAGAAGTTCAATATCCCATACACACATCGGTTCAACACGATACGTTGAGAAGCTTACAAATCTATCAGAGAGCAGAACTTAACACAACGTAGTTCAGCCCAAATCAGAGAGAATTTCATGCCCATATCGATAGAAGTTTACGCCTAAACATAATGCAGTTCGAAACGCATGAAGAATGAAGTTTGAGTAACAAAAAGAAAGTAGTTCGAATCTTTACATAAAGAAGTTCGAAGCACCTAATCTAGCCATTTCAATATTCCACACACCACAACGGTACAACCGAAAGAAGTTCAAAATTCTACAAGAGAGCCGTTCAGGCCTTAACACAATGCAGTTCAAGCCAAATCTGAGGGAAATACACATTTCTTTCAAATTTTGGTAGATAGTCCCTCACCCTCCATTTTCAACGCAACAAAACTCACTCGATTTGGAGGTCGTATTAGTTTTCAAATAATTTTTTAAACATGCAAAATAGGGTTGACCGAACTTTGACCGTAAAAATAACCCACTTAGAAGTCGGTTTTTGATTTTTTCCGTTACCGCTAAAACCGGCAGATTGAACAGATGTGTCTTTTTTGCCCGAACGATTTGATTGGTCATTGAAAGTTATCACTGTTTTAGTAAACACAAATCACGAAAACTACGTCCGGCGGTACACAAACATATACCGGGAAGTTCACACGTATGTCATGTGAAGTTCACACGTGTGTCGAGAGAATTCCAAATAATCCATTTTCTGCGTGATACACGTAGAAAAATAAGGACATCAAAAATCATTTTCGAAAATGCGGAATCCCGTCGGCAGAACCAACTCATCAACCGATAAGTTCACATGTATGTCGAGAGAAGTTCAGCAGTCTATTTTCTTATAAATATATAGTCTCGGACTTTCTCTTTCAACACAACAAAAATCACTCGATTTGGAGATCGGATGAGTGGCCAAATGCTTTTCTAAACATGCAAAATAAGGTTGACCAAACTTTGACCGCAAAAATAACCCACATAGAAATCGATTTTTGAGTTTGAATAAATGCGTCTTTTCAGCCCGAACGATTTGAGTGCTCATCGAGCTAAAAAGGGTGATTTATGAGAAAATTATCACTATTTTAGTAAACACAAATCACGAAAACTTCATCCGACAGTACACAAACATATAACGGAAAGTTCACATGTGTGTCGAAGGAATTCCAAATAATCCATTTTCTACGTGATACACACAGAAAAAATAAGGACATTAAAATCATTGTTAAAAGTGCAGAATCCCGTCGTCAGAACAAACGCATCAACCGAGAAGTTCACATGTATGTCGAGAGAAGTTCAACAGTCTATTTTTTTCATAGATATATAGTCACCGACTCTATATTTTCAACGCAACAAATATCACTCGATTTGGAGGTCGGATGAGCGGCCAAATGGATTTTTGGACATGCGAAATAAGGTTTACCAAACTTTGACCGCAAAAATAACCCACGTAGAAATCGATTTTTGAGTTTTCCGTTACCGGTGAAACCGGTCGAATGAGTGGATGTGTCTTTTCTGCCCGAACTATTTGAGTGCTCACTAAGCTAAAACGGATAATGTATGAGAAAATAATCGTTGTTTAGTAAACGCAAATCACAAAAACTCCATCCGGCAGTACACAGACGCATACCGGGAAGTTCGAACGTGTGTCGAGTGAAGTTCAGTACTCTATTTTTTTATACTACGTTACAGATTAGTATATTTTTAAAATTGAATTTAATCGGTGATGAATTAAATAAAACCGTAGAAGAGAAAAAGTTTCGGAAGTTCAACAGCTTTCCAACGGCATATCATTTGCATCGTTCCGATTTACTGTTGAGAAAATATTAAGAAATCCGTTATGTATGACATTTCGATGACCATGTTTCGGTAAAGCATCATCATCAACAACGCTGGTGGAGGGCAAGCTATCAAGGTGTAGGTAGAGTTCATTCTTGGACTTAGTAGTTATAAGCCATAGATTAGGGCTGACATCAGCCGTAGTAGATTAGTTCTGAGCTAGAGTTCTTCTCCGGCTTGGAGCTTCGAATTGCTTCTTCTGATGTTTCATTTGCAAGAGATCTTCTTGATTCGTCAAGGAGATTCTCAATATTTTGTAGTGAAGTTTGTATCCTATAGTTTTGCTTGGACCCGCTGTGTTTCTGTTGTACCACTCTGAGAGATGTAATATTCACGGATAAGTCCTTCTGTGAGTATTATGTCACCGACTTGCGCACCACACATGCAGTGGTGTGCTGGGTCACCACAGGTTTTCCTAAAACTTCACAGGACATTTCATTGCAAATAAATCTAGGACGACCTAGCTCTGTGACTTAAGTCTTGTTGTATGCAAAATAAAATCCATGTGTACCATATGTTGTTTGTGAGACAATGATCATATGTATACCATGTTTATTGACCTTAATTTTAGTTTCATGTTTGTGAGACAATGAATTTCTTTTTGCACGGAAGTTTAGATATGGCATTGTCTGTTAATAGTAAACCATCCACAGGGCTTCCACTGTGGAGTGTTTCCCCTGTGGAAAGAAAAATAAACCTGCCAGCTTCTTTGGCAGTAGAGATTTTTTAGTTTATTTCTCTCCATCATTTGCGCTTTGATTGCTCCATGATTGTAACCGAGAAGTTGATATATATACAAGTACTGATTGCTTCTGGCTAGCTTTTGTTAAGTACTTGCTTTGTCTGGTTCAGCAGATACACTGGTGTATTTTTTATTGTAGTTGATGGTTATTGGTCTAATCCTATTTCTCTTGCTCGTGGATAGTAGTTTAAAATATCTGTAGTATAGTGATCAATTTATTTGGAGAACCGTATGTACTTTATTTTTTTGCTGATCTGCCTCATGACTCCTGATTGTAGTTACCTGTTGCTCCGGTTCTCGTTGGAGTGGACGACCTGCCACCGTCGTGGGGTCCGGTTTGCACGCCTAAATTTGGTATGCTTGCTTCTATATATCTTCAATACCACTCCAACCTAATTATAGAATGACGAAATGTGACACAATAAGATTACTAGAGCAACACAACAAGTAGTATTGAGGATATATAGAAGCAAGCATACTGAATTTAGGCGTGCAAACCGGATCCCACGACGGTGGCAGGTCGTCCACTCGAACAAGAACCGGAGCAGCAGGTAACTACAATCAGGAGTCATGAATAATCTGGATAATCCTCATTCCAAAGTGTCAGTAAATAATCTGGATAATCCTCATTCCAAAGTGTCAGTAATAGAAATGCACAATGGATATGGTTTGGAAATCTAAATGGGGATATGGCAGTCTAATTGAAATGGGGATAGAACCTCTTGGGAAATTAAGGAACAAACAATTTTTGGCCGAATTACTCTGCAAGAAATTTGTTCAGATTCTAAGATACAAGTGTGAAAAAACTTTGAATTCACTGCATTCTTGGTTGGTAGGGTGTTAGCGTGGTTGAGAATTATACCTATACAAATCTTTGAATTCTCTGCATTCTGGGTAAGTAGTCTGCAGTCTAAATGGCACCAACCATATCGAGAACTACTATAACCTCACTGGGACACTGTCCTCAAATGCAAAAGCAACGAATTTGTTCAGCTAGATTTATTCATCTAGTTCTGTACTGATTTGTTCAGCTATTTCTGTACCTCAAGCACCAAACTAACCAACAACGAACTTCAAGGAGAAAACCTATTCTCTGCCCGACCAAGAAACGAGGCCATGAAACGAGGCTTTTCTATTGTCTGCCCGACCAAGAATCGATCCAGGCGAAGTGCTAGGTCATTTGGAGAGAGAGAGAGAGAGAGAGAGAGGGGAGGGGATGGACTATTGTCGGCGGGAAGAGCGAGCCGAGTCGGCCGGTGGCTCCGAAGATGCGAGCCGAGTCGACCGGCGGGAAGAGCGACATGAGTCGGACGGGGATGGACTACTGCCGGCGGGGAGGGGAGGGAGGAGGAGGAGAGGAGACGTACTGGGGAGAAGGCGAGCGTCGGCTCTTGGCAACGGGAGGAGGGACCTTCGCCTGACGACAGGGGAGGAGGCGGCGGCTTCCGGCGACCGGGGTGGAGGAGGCGCGTCGCTAGCGCCGCCTCGCTTCGCATCGATTCTGTTCCGCTCGATTCCACGAGCCAGACCTAGCGGCGTGTTAATCACGTGGAACAAGTGGTCTGGGGCGGATTGGCCGGGGTGGCCCAACCCAACCCCGCCGTGCCAAACGGGCCTCCAGGGATTTTTGCGGATTTTTACTCCGAGCGGAATATCCCTCTAATTCCCGGCCCACCCGCTCCTACCAAACAAGGCCTTACACGGGAAGCATACATATGCATGTACAGTATAATTAGCTGGACCTAGACCTGTAAGTGGGCACGCTCGCGGCGCGCCATGGCCTTGCCGCTTGTGCCCAATTGACTTAAGGTCTGTTTGTTTGAGCTGTTGCTGTTGAAAAGCAGCTGTAGCTGATGAGCTGTGAGAAAACAGCTGTGGGAAGCAGCTGTCGGAAGCAGAGATTTGATGTTTGGTAGAAAACGCTTTCACGGTTGCTGCTGTAGGTTTTTGTGGTGAATTGTCTGAAATGCCCCCGAATGCTGAAAATTTTCTGTAAATACTGATTTGAAATAAATTAGCCATTTTTAACTGTTTTAAGAGATGAATTATCTCAATTTACCTTTTTAGTACGAAAATAATTTTAAAATCCTTTAAACTGGATTTTTTTTGCTTTTGGCTTATAAGTCAGAAGTTGTCACGGCTTTTGGCTTATATTTTAAAATGATTTTGCCTTATGGGTTCATAATTTTTTGGCTTTTGACTTATAAGTCGAAAGTTGTCATGACTTTTGTCTTATAGTTTAAAAACGATTTTACCTTCTGGGTTCATAATTTTTTGGATTTTAGCTTATAAGTCAGGAGTTGTTACGGCTTTTGGCTTATAATTTAAAAATGATTTTTTTCCTTTTGGGTTCATAATTTTTTGGCTTTTAGCTTATAATTCGAAAGTTGTCACGACTTTTGTCTTATAATTTAAAAATGTTTTGCTTTTTGGGTTTATAACTTTTTGGCTTTTGGCTTATAAGTCAGAAGTTGTCACGAGTCACGACATTTGGCTTATAATTTTAAAATGATTTTGCCTTCTCGGTTCATAATTTTTTGGCTTTTAGCTTATAAGTTAGAAATTGTTCAGCATTTTTTCTTATGATTTTAAATGCTTTGGTCAATTTTTTTACCGCGCTCGCCCGACTTGGGCGCCTCCTCTCCTCTTCTTATGTTGTCGGGATTGCAGCGAGCGGAGAGGTGGCGATTGGAGAAGGGCAGGACGGCCACTTGTAGCAGAAAGCGGTGGATGAGTGTGTGGTTATAGTTTTGCTGTCCGAAACCACGCGACGAAGATTAGCATAGCCCAGGTTATAATCCAAACATACATGGAAAATGTCAAATCATACATATGTTTGTAACAATTTTTCATATATATCAATTTTCTCTCAATGATCTACAAACGTATATGATCTCAAAAAAAAAAACTACAAGCGTGTATACAAGGAAAAAGGTGTGTCCAGTTAGCAGCCGCAACACATGTTACATGAAGTATACTATGGTACAATACACGAAAGAAACAGCCAGATCATGGGAGATTTGGGGATGCCAGATAATCTCCAACCCAAGAGCCTGGAACGGGGAAAGGAAGGAGGTCCGTGGAGGCGTGAAGCTCGGTCATGAAGAGGAGGCCGGGGTTGTTCCCCAGGTCGTGCAGGCAGACATCTCGCCGGAAGGTGAAGGATGGCGCCGGGGATGAACTCGACGGGCGAGGCGGCGGCTCGAGCTGTACTTGTATCCGGCGGCCGACGGGAACCAGATCCACCAATCTGCGCCCGGTCGAGCAGGTGACGGCGGGAGTTGGTGTGCACGTGGTGATGGCGGCGGCGACGGCGAGGAGCGGCGGCAGCGAGATGCTCTAACCCTAACCAGTAATGGTGGCTTGGACGGGAGTTGGGGAAAATGCATCCGGGGGGATTTTCGCTCGAGCACTTTGCACTGGAGAGTTGAGTTATATGTGGTGGCAGTTTTCTTGTAAATAAGACGAACTACACAGGACAATATGGTGAGACAAAAACTCGGGACGGAGGGAAACGCTCGGGAAGCAGCAAAAAGCACCCTCTGGCCTGCTTCCGCGCTGGTAGGCTCGCGCAGTTCATTTCACCACAACGCTTCTATCCAGCGCTTTCCTATTTGCAGCCTTAGGGCATCTCCAGTCGTCCCCCCCAGAGCCCCCCCAGGGGGTTTTTTTCGCGGCGGAAGCGACCAAAAGCGCCGCTTCTTCACCACTCGGCCCCCCAGCGGCCCAAATAGCGCCGTTTCGGCGCTAAATAGCGCCGCGGCACCCAGGCCAAACCCAGCCCGCTGGGTTCGGCCTGGGGGGGCGAAACTGCGCGGCTGCGCGCGTGGGCCAGATCGGTCAGCGACGCGGCGAGAAAGCGCGGGAACAGAAACCGCGCGTGATCGTCTTCTCGGCTTCCGCGCGGTCAAAAGGCTGCCGGCGTTTATGGCGTGGCGGCCGCCCAGTGCATGCGCCCCGCCCAAAGGCTGCCGGCGTAATGGCGTGGCGGCAGCGAGGGGACGGGTGCGCGCAGTAAATGCCCGGCCGCTCGCCGCGCTATAAAATCCCCCCCGCCGCGTGCCCCGCCCCGCATTCTTCACACCGGCGATCTCTCCCTCCCTTCTTCCCCCTTTCTTCCACGACAATGGCTGACGGCGCGGCAGCGAACGGTTTCCCACGCCACAACCTGCGCCGGGGCCAGGCGATGGCGCTATACCGCGCGGGCTACCCTTGCCCGCCGGATATGCGCCTCCCTAGCTCCGCCGCGGGGGCGAGCCGGTGGCAGCTCAGCGCCGGCGGTGTCCCAATCCCTCCCCTTCCCAACACCAACCAGGAGTTCCGCCGCGCCATCTACGACATGCGCGCCGGGATGAACAACCCCGAGAACTACCCGCTCACCGGAGCGGATGAGTTCTGGTGGCAGCGTCTGACGGCGCGCCGCAACCGGGAGCTCGAGGACGAGAACGACAACGGCCCTGTCGAGGGCCGTTTCAACTCGAAAGGGCGCCGGAACTGGTGGAGCGCCCCTGGCAGGACGCTCGAGGAGGTCCTCGAGCACATCCGCCGGGGCAACCAGCCGCGTCTCCAGATGCCGCCGCTGGAGGCCACCCAGCCGTGGGTGGCGCGGCATCCCGGCGCGTCCTCGTCGTCCGCCACGTCCTCGTCCTCCGCCGGCCATTCCCTCTCCACCACCCCCACTTTCTGAACGCCGGAGCGTCCTCCCGCAGGCGCAGCGGCGGCGCGCTCCGCATCGGCGAGCCACAGCGCGTGGTCCGCCCGAAGACGGAGGACGCCGGCGAAAGCGAGGACGAATGGCCCGACCAAAGGGTGGCGGAGCAGCTGTCCCTGGACACGCTGCAGCCGCTCGACGTCGACACCGCCGCCCTGTGGAGTCTGCGCGACACCACGGAGGCCGAGCTCGCCCTTCAGCGCCGCCTGCTGGCTGAAGCAGAGCAGCGCAAGGCGGCGCGCGAGCGTGAGGCCGCCGCCGCCGCGGCTCGCCTCCGCGTCCCTCCCCCGCCGCCGCAGAAGGAGAACGAGTACATCATACTCGACCCGGACTCCGACGACGAGGGCGTGATCCAGAACGCCCTCGAGGTGAGCAGGTGGGACTGCGGTGGCGGCGACGAGGGACAGGGGGGAAGCAGGCGCCCCGGCGACCCCCCCAGCGACGACGACGACGACGACGACGGCGGCGACTACAGCCAGGCGATCGCCGCCAGCCTCGGGCTAGCTTAGTTTAGGTTTAAATTTATCGTTTAGGTTCAAAATCGCGCCGAATATGTACCGAAGTTTTTTAAATTTCAATAAAATTCGTCTAGTTTTTCAAATGCATTTGTTTGGGCCGATTGTTGGGCTCGGGACGCGACTGGGAAACGCGCCCCCCCAGGTTCCAGAATAGCGCCGTTTAGCGCCGCGGCGGCACCAAAACGGCGGCGTTTTGGGCCCTGGGGGGGCTCGACGACTGGAGATGCCCTTAGGCCTTCCGTAATGGGGGTATCTTAGCGCGGGATCATAGGCAAATTGCTTACGTGGCACCCTATTTAATGATGAAAGAGATTGTAGTTGTATCTTATATAAGATACAACTCTTGCACGAGATTATAGGCAAAAAAGATTGATAGGCCAATCACAGGCAAGTATTAGGCCAAAATCATTAAATACTACTTGACTTAGGCCTTCCGTAATGCATTGTCTCTTAGCGCAGTATCCTAGGTAGTACACGATTATAAGATACAACCATTCTAATGCATTGTATGTTAAGTGTTGTATCTTAGTAAGCATGTATTTAATGTTTTTGGCCTCATACTAATGTGTGATTGGCCTAACAAGCTATTTTGCCTATGATACCGTGCAAGAGCCGTATCCTAAATAAGATACAACAAACTTCTCTTTCCTCAATAAATATAGTGCCACATCAGCATTTTGCCTATGATATTGTGCCAAGATACTACCATTACGGAAGGCCTTAGATACAACATATAAGATACAATGCATTAGGGTGGTCGTTTCTTAAAAAAAAATTCCACCTAGGATAGCGCGCTAAGATACAATGCATTACGGAAGGCCTTAGACGGGCAGCCATTTATGTCCGCCAAACTCGCCGCTAGTTACGTGGCGTCCGTTTGGCCTTTTAAGCCGCCTTCTAATCGCCCTTTACCTCCACAAGCAGCATCCGAGTGTGAGGTACTGCCAGCGAGATTCAATCGAGCGCGGTACTGCCAGCGAGAGTTTATCTGTGTTTACGAACATACCGTCTGGTCGCTCTAGTTCCCTAGAGGCTAGAGCCCGTCGGCGGCCGGCATGTCCACCAAGTATGATTGACCAGGGTCGGGCGCCCCGGCCACCGTCGGTGGCACGCTGTCGCCCCCTTGTTGGCCGTTGTCACGGACCGGTAGTCGGCGACCTGACACTCACGCGCCGCCCGTCGTCCGGTGTCACACTACGACGAGACGCTCCGAGCTGCACGTCCCGCCTCGACGATACCACACGGACGTCGCCATTAACAAGACGGCAACTCTTGATGAAGTTCTTGTACGCTCCAGGGCCTGTCACTCGTACACGTCGTCTTAGACTGACACCAATACCGGGACGTGCGCACGTTCTTAATATGTCACTCGTACAGTCGTACTACTACTTGGTTTGATGCAGTGCCACCGGGGTAGCGAACATGCCGCGGCTGCCCGCCAATCAAGTCGTGCTGCCCGTGGGTGTCCGCGGACGTGGGCACGGCTTGGCGGCGCCGTGGACACCCGGTGCCCACTTAGAGCATGTCTAACAGAACCCTTACAATTTCGCCCCCTAAATCGCGTGTAGAGGGCCCTGCACACGAAATCGACGAATTTTTTTGCTAAGATTTACGCGTTCATCTAGCAAACCCCCTATCGCCGCCCTGTATGTTTGAATTTAAATATCGCGGGAGAATCAGATGAACTCGATTTTATTGATGATCACCATTGCTTACACGAAATCGAGCTCGAGCTCGTCCTAACCTAGTCTAGTCTAGGAAGACGACGGGGCCGGAAGCCTCCATCGCCTTGAATTGCTCGACGTCGGCGACGGCCCTCGCCTCCTCCTCCGCTTCCGCCTCCGCCGCTGCCTCCGCCTCCGCCGCTGCCTCCGCCTCCGCCGCTGCCTCCGCTTCCTCCGCTCATCGGCCGCGGCGGCGGGTCGACGGAGTAGTACCTCCCGCCCTCCGCGTAGTCCGCCAGCGACGCCGGCATGGCCGCCGGCCACGCCGCGTACTTCCAGGCGGCGCGGCGGCTCCCTGCAACCGAATGTTTGCAGTGGAGCCGCCACGCCTCCTCGAGCGACTGCGGCTCGTGGCGGCGCTTGGAGCGGGCGGTGGAGGAGCTGGAGGCGTTGGGGGAACTCATCGCCATTGGTGGAATCGAAAATGGGGCGGCGGCGCGCGCGGAATCGCTCACCGGAGTTGCGGCGGCGCGCGGCGGAGCTAGGGTTGCGGGTGGGGGGTTGGACCCCCACCCCAACCCTCACCCACTATAAGTAAGGGGCGGCGGGGGCGGTTTCGCAGGCCCCGTAAAATTTTCGTACGGGCCAGGCCGCATACGGGGCTGCTAGACGGCCGTTTTGGCCCGCACCCCGTATGCCGCCGGAATTTTACGGGGCGCTCGCGATATAAGGGGGCTGTTAGACATGCTCTTAGAGCATGTCTAACAGGACCCTTAAAATTTCGCCCCCTAAATCGCGTGTAGAGGGCCCTGTACAGGAAATCTAGGAAAATCCGTGCTAAGATTTAGAAGTTCGTCTAGCAGTCCCCCTATCTCCGCCCCGTATGTTTGAATTCGAACTACGCGGGAGAGAAGGTAAACTCGATTTCATTCATCAGAAGATCACCATTGCTACATGAACTGCTCGAACATGAACTCCTAACCTAATCTAGTCTAGGAAGACGACGGGGCCGGAAGCCTCCATCGCCTTGAACTGCTCGACGTCGGCGACGGCCTTCGCCTCCTCCTCCGCTTCCGCCCGCGCCGCGGCCTCTGCTTCCATCTTCGAAAGCTCGACCGCCGCCGCGAAGGCGGCCTCCTCCTCCTCCTCTGTCGCCGGTAACTCCTCCTCCTGCGCTGTCGCCGCGCCTCCTCCTCCGCTGCCGCTTGCGCCGTCGCCGCCGCGCTTGAACTGCTGCTGCAGCTCCCACCCCGCGCGCCATTTGGCGAATTGGGGGCCGCACATCGGGCGCGGCGGCGGGTCATCGGTGTAGTATCTCCCGCCCGGGGCGTAGTCCTTCAGAGTCTCCGGCATGGCCTCCGGCCACGCCTCGTACTTCCTGGCGCCGCGGCGGCTCCCTGCAACGGAATGTTTGCAGTGGAGCCGCCACGCCTCCTCGAGCGTCTCCGGCTCGCGGCGGCGCTTGGAGCGGGCGGTGCAGGAGCCGGAAGCGTCGGGGAGCTCATCGCGGTTGAGGCGGATGGAATGCGGCGGCGGCGCGCGCGTAATTTCTCGCCGGAGCTGCGGCGGCGCGCGGCGGAGCTAGGGTTGCGGGTGGGGGGTTGGACCCCCACCCCAGCCCTCACCCACTATAAGTACGGGGCGGAGGGGACGGTTTCGCAGGCCCCGTATAATTTTTGTAAGGGCCAGGCCGCATACGGGGCGTGCTAGAAGGCCGTTTTGGCCCGCACCCCGTATGCCGCCGGAATTTTACGGGGCGCTCGCGTGATACGGGGCCTGTTAGACATGCTCTTACAGCCTGAGACCTTCTGCCCCCAATTCATGGCCGCCGCCGGCCCGTGGCCCTCCTCCACGCCGCCTAGACCATGCTGGCCGTCCCCATCTCCGACCCGGCCACCAGGAGCTTACCCCTCCGTTCGGCTTCGGAGCACCTCCGTACGGCTCCTACCCAGCATCCCCGCCTGGATTCGTTCCCAATCCGGCGTACGCGCTCCGCCGTCCGAATCGCCATCGTCGCCAACCACAGAACCTCTGCCCACCTACATGCTTTCCAACCATGATTCTGCCTCCGCGCCCACGGCCGTTTCCGCCCCGAGAGGCTCGAGCTCCACGACTCCTCACCTGGCGCCGTTGCAAGCGTCGTTTTTGGCTCTTCCGCGTCAAGAACCACCGCCGCCCCAACATCTCTGAATCGCAAGCGCCAACCATAACGGAAAAAATCCTCCTCAACATCATCCGGGAAGAGCAACAAGCAGAGCGGCGTCGTCTTCCACCGTGCGACTCCCAAATTCATGTGCCAGAGCAGCAAGACGGAGGAGAACTGCAGCGCGAACCCGTGCAAGGACTGCGCTTTGCAGGCCGACAAGACTGCCGGCGACGCTCCCATCTCCGACGAGAAGCTCGTCCACAAGCACGGGCAAGGGCTTCTTTCCATGGCCAACAACGTCCCTGACCACAGCTTCGTCAGGCTCAAAGCCACGAGCACTCCCACCGCATCTGGAAGCACAACGACAAGGACATCCTCTTTCCGGGTATTATCTGCTTCCTCAAGGTCGCCTAGTGCTGATACTGCATCTGCCGCACCCCAGGTGTTTGGTGAAATGCCAACACATAGCTCTTGCTATGGAACAGCTGGCTATGATCACTACTCCTCTGGTCATCAAACTCCACCTCATTTTTCTTGTGTGCAAGCGGGCAGTACCAATCTAGAGGCAGAGGTGAGCAGTTTAGCCTTGCACTAGATGCAGTGCAGAGGTGTCACCAGGACAGTCCAGTCCAATCGATGCATTAGCTGCTGAACATGGGAATAAGGGGTGCTTGCGATTCTGCGTCCTCTATGGACTACTGCCGGCCAACCAGAAGGCCGCCGTCCCATGCCCGCAACCTCCCGTTCTTCCCAGAGCTCGTGACCTGCCGTCCTGTATGTTTAATTATAACCATGTTTTGCAAACAAGTTTCATGGGGAAGTACAGGGACGCAATCCGGGAAGTACACTCTTTTGTTCCTGGAAGTTCAAAGACACTGGCGAATTCCCGCACCAACTAGCAAATCTCCTGTGTCGCATAGGCAGTCCATTGTTTTTTTTAAGATGCAGATAGTACATTGTTGATTCCATGGAAAGTGTTGTCATTTAGGAAAAAGTAGTGCATATGCTCATAGTGTTATATGTTTTCTTTTCTTATTGCCGCGTTTAGAATCATACACATTGTGTTCATTTTCGGCAAGAAGTACACATGAGCATGGTTCTGCTGGATTCGGCCGTGAGCGCGCATATATGGGCAGTACAAACAGGTTGGGAGAAGTTTCTCGCAAAAAGGACAATCACACAACGGGTGAGTTTGAGTCTGTTCAGCGAGCGAGGGAATTTGGCAAATAACATAAGCACAAACAGGTTTAGAAGAGAAGTTCAGGTATAAGAATATTGTTCCTGTTTCTAGTGTTGTTTTCCTGAATCTGTTTGTCCTTGTTCTTATTTTCCTTTATCTCATCTACTGCGTACTCGAGTTCATGTGAGAAAAGCCAGAGCAATGGTGTGCCATCGTGAAAGATATGGTTCGTATGGTATCCACCTCAAACTAAAAAACTTCTCTCATATAAGACAATGGTTGTTGGACTGGATAACTGAAGCATCAGAGCCCCACTCCATGATATTTGCAGTAGCTTCTTGGCATATTTGGGAGAATCGGAACTCCTATCGCAATCGTGAGGTTATCCCTCATCCTTCACGGGTATCTGTGAAGATCAAAGCTTACATTGATTTTATTTCTTTGAATGGGTGTGAGACGTCGACTTCAACCCAAAAATGGTCTCCACCGCCAGAGGGCCTCATGCTACTCAATGTGGATGCTGCGATCTTTTCCAATACTGGAAGGTTGGGGTATGGACCGTCATGCGTAACCATGAAGGGATAATGCAGGCTGCTTGTTCAATGCCCAGAAATTGCTGAAGCCATTGCCATCCGTGAGGCACTCACTCTTGTTGAGAGCATAGGAGCTCGATCTATACAGGTGGTTTCTGATTGCTTCTCGGTAATCAACAAGTTGCGACAGCAAGCTCTAGATAGATCTTCGAGTGGTGCTATTGTCCATGATATTAAACCGAGAGCTACAAAGTTTGTTTCTTGTACCTTTAATCATGTTAGCCGGTACTGTAATAAGGCAGCTCATGTTCTTGCCAAGTCGGTAGAACATGATCATGGTTCCTGTTGGTTTAATGAGCCACCTGACATTATCAGTGCCGGGGAAAAAAGAACAAAGTTCAGTGAAGGATAACTTTGAAGCTTTCTTTTTTCATCAAAAAGAAGAAAGTTCAGTTGCCGGATCCTCGGCAGTACAAAGGTATTATTGAGTGCAGTATATTGACGAAGGCAGCAAGTGTTTCGTTCAATATATTAAGAGAAAAAGCCAAAGAGGGCTGAAACCAGTTACAGGAAAGGTTCAGTTAACAGTTAACTGTATATAGTTAGCTAGCTAGTTAGGAAAGGACTCCTCTTCCACACAGCGGGCTCCATTTAGGCCAGCGATCTTCAATATTCTGAGCTCATCCAGAATTTTGTTACACACCAGCAGGAAGGAGGTGTGTTGATTGTTGAAGATTCTTGCATTTCGTTCCTTCCAGATGTGCCACCATGCGACCATTACCATTGAGGAGAAATGACTCCGATGGTGAGCCTCAATGTTGTTGTGAGCATGGATCCACCACTCTTCGAGGTTGTCGGTTTGCATGTTGGGCTTCAGATGCAGAGGGAAACTGAATTTCACGAAGCAGTAGCCCCATATGCCAGCAGCAAAGAGGCACTTAGCCAGGAGATGAGTGAACGTTTCATGCTCTAAGGAACACAAGTAACAGATGGGGTTATGTGGCCATTTTCTCTTGGCAAGATTATTGAGTGCAGTATAAAGTTTAAAAGGAATGCAAAGATGCAGTGCAAATTGTTGTTGACGATGCAGCCTATGGACGCCCAAACAACCTACGTGGAGCTTTATTTCACCTATTTTTGATGTTTTTTGAATTTGGGATTTCCATTTTTTATAAGGCAGTACCAATTGTTAAAAAATAGAGTACACTGCTCCAATGTTTGGAAGTATATAAATGTTCAGTTCTAGGAAGTATAAAAATGACAGTACAAGATTTTGATTTTTTTTAAGTACACATATTCCTGTAGAAAACACCATTTAGATATTTTTGAGATATCTGTTGAACCGGTAGTTTTAATAAATGCACATGTCCATGCACTTGTTTCTCCCATGGCAGCACAATTATCTGATACAAGAATTATGAGATAACAATATCAGGAAGTACAACTATTCGGTGGTAAAAGTACATGTCAAATATCCTATAAAAAATTCCTATAAAGAAGACAAAGACTTTTGTTTTTTTGACAAGTAGATATCTAATGCTAAAGACATCCCAACAAAGAAAATTTGAAAAAAAATAATGGTACAAAACCTCATTTCGGGAAGTTCAGTGACTTATTTAGAGAAGTGTAGACCAGAAACATAGGGAGGTACACAGACAGACTGGATGCAAGTGACATATAGATTAGTTGACTGCCATTTGAGATTAATAAAATAAAAACTCATAGAGAGAACAAATTTTTTAGAAAAAAAGGGAAAAGTACTTAAGAACACATAACCAACGAGAGTTCTAATGTAGATTTGAAAAGGTACATGGTGAAGTACATATATTTGGAAATGTACGTGGAGAAGTACACAAAATTAATCTAGAAAGTACAAAACTTAAATTTTGAGAAGTACACAGACTGTGAAGTGCGGAGAAGATTCGAAAAATTAAAGTTGACTGCCATTTGGATTAAGAAAAAAAACTCATAGAGAGAACAAAAAATTTTAAAAAGGGAAAAGTATTGA
This sequence comes from Alopecurus myosuroides, assembly GCA_028641055.1. NCBI lineage: Eukaryota > Viridiplantae > Streptophyta > Magnoliopsida > Poales > Poaceae > Alopecurus > Alopecurus myosuroides. The sequence continues at coordinate 100,755,681 of CM054060.1, forward strand.
AGAACACATGACCAACGAGAGTTCTAATGTAGATTTGAAAAGGTACATGGTGAAGTACATATATTTGAAAAGGTACATGGAGAAGTACACAAAATTAATTTAGAAAGTACAAAACTTAAATTTTGAGAAGTACACGGACTGTGAAGTGCGGAGAATAACAATAAGATCATCCTCTAAGCCGTATATATACACATAACTCCGGTAAGTACACACCCTAACTCCGTGAAGTACAAATGTTCAGGCCTATACACAATGTAGTGCATGTACACAAAACTAAGCGGTTCAAGACAGTACATAGAGAAGTTCGAAAACCATAAACAATACAGTTCAAAGTAGTTCGATTAAATAGAGAAGTTCGTGGCACATAAATTAGGTAGTCCAATATCCCATACACACATCAGTTCAACCCTGCACAGAGAGAAGTTCACAAGTCTAACAGAGAGCAGTCCATGCCTTAACAAAATGCAGTACAAAATAAATCACAGAGATGTTCAGGCCCATATCGATAGCAATTCATACCTATACACAATGCAGTTCAAGTACATAAAAGTAAGCAGTTCAAGATCATATGCAGAGAAAATTTCAAAACTCATGAACATACCAGGTAACAAAAAGAAAGCAATTCAAACCCTTACATAGAGAAGTTCAATATCCCATACACACATCGGTTCAACACGATACGTTGAGAAGCTTACAAATCTATCAGAGAGCAGAACTTAACACAACGTAGTTCAGCCCAAATCAGAGAGAATTTCATGCCCATATCGATAGAAGTTTACGCCTAAACATAATGCAGTTCGAAACGCATGAAGAATGAAGTTTGAGTAACAAAAAGAAAGTAGTTCGAATCTTTACATAAAGAAGTTCGAAGCACCTAATCTAGCCATTTCAATATTCCACACACCACAACGGTACAACCGAAAGAAGTTCAAAATTCTACAAGAGAGCCGTTCAGGCCTTAACACAATGCAGTTCAAGCCAAATCTGAGGGAAATACACATTTCTTTCAAATTTTGGTAGATAGTCCCTCACCCTCCATTTTCAACGCAACAAAACTCACTCGATTTGGAGGTCGTATTAGTTTTCAAATAATTTTTTAAACATGCAAAATAGGGTTGACCGAACTTTGACCGTAAAAATAACCCACTTAGAAGTCGGTTTTTGATTTTTTCCGTTACCGCTAAAACCGGCAGATTGAACAGATGTGTCTTTTTTGCCCGAACGATTTGATTGGTCATTGAAAGTTATCACTGTTTTAGTAAACACAAATCACGAAAACTACGTCCGGCGGTACACAAACATATACCGGGAAGTTCACACGTATGTCATGTGAAGTTCACACGTGTGTCGAGAGAATTCCAAATAATCCATTTTCTGCGTGATACACGTAGAAAAATAAGGACATTAAAAATCATTTTCGAAAATGCGGAATCCCGTCGGCAGAACCAACTCATCAACCGATAAGTTCACATGTATGTCGAGAGAAGTTCAGCAGTCTATTTTCTTATAAATATATAGTCTCGGACTTTCTCTTTCAACACAACAAAAATCACTCGATTTGGAGATCGGATGAGTGGCCAAATGCTTTTCTAAACATGCAAAATAAGGTTGACCAAACTTTGACCGCAAAAATAACCCACATAGAAATCGATTTTTGAGTTTGAATAAATGCGTCTTTTCAGCCCGAACGATTTGAGTGCTCATCGAGCTAAAAAGGGTGATTTATGAGAAAATTATCACTATTTTAGTAAACACAAATCACGAAAACTTCATCCGACAGTACACAAACATATAACGGAAAGTTCACATGTGTGTCGAAGGAATTCCAAATAATCCATTTTCTACGTGATACACACAGAAAAAATAAGGACATTAAAATCATTGTTAAAAGTGCAGAATCCCGTCGTCAGAACAAACGCATCAACCGAGAAGTTCACATGTATGTCGAGAGAAGTTCAACAGTCTATTTTTTTCATAGATATATAGTCACCGACTCTATATTTTCAACGCAACAAATATCACTCGATTTGGAGGTCGGATGAGCGGCCAAATGGATTTTTGGACATGCGAAATAAGGTTTACCAAACTTTGACCGCAAAAATAACCCACGTAGAAATCGATTTTTGAGTTTTCCGTTACCGGTGAAACCGGTCGAATGAGTGGATGTGTCTTTTCTGCCCGAACTATTTGAGTGCTCACTAAGCTAAAACGGATAATGTATGAGAAAATAATCGTTGTTTAGTAAACGCAAATCACAAAAACTCCATCCGGCAGTACACAGACGCATACCGGGAAGTTCGAACGTGTGTCGAGTGAAGTTCAGTACTCTATTTTTTTATACTACGTTACAGATTAGTATATTTTTAAAATTGAATTTAATCGGTGATGAATTAAATAAAACCGTAGAAGAGAAAAAGTTTCGGAAGTTCAACAGCTTTCCAACGGCATATCATTTGCATCGTTCCGATTTACTGTTGAGAAAATATTAAGAAATCCGTTATGTATGACATTTCGATGACCATGTTTTGTAGAAATAAAAAAAATAACCGTAACGAATTTGAAAAAGCGACAAGATGAAAAAGTTGCGTAATTTCACTAGCTATTCAACGGTAAATCATTTGCTAAATTCCTATAAACGGTTAAAAAAATCTAGAAAATACATTCTCACTAGTTTTTACCAGATTTGAGTATTTTCGAAATTGTTTAAAAATAGCTACGAATTTGAAAACCTACATGAGACAAGAAAAGATGCGGAATTTCATTATCTATCCAATGGTACATCATTTTCTCTATTACGATAAACAGTTAAAAATTTATTTTTGTTTTAGTAAACAAAAATCATGAAAACTCCGTCGGGCAGTACACAGATGTAAACCGGGAAGTTCACCTCTGTGTCGAGTGAAGTTGAATACTCTATTTTCTATACTACGTAACATATTAGTATATGTTTGAAATTGAATTTAATAAGTGATGAATTAAAGAAAACCATAGAAGAGAAAAGGTTGCGGAATTTCAACACCTTTCCAACGACATATTATTTGAATCGTTCCGATTTACGTTTGAGAAAATATTTAAAAAAATGTTCTGTAAGACATTTTGCTGATCGTGTTTCTTAGAAATAAAAAAAATAATCATAACGAATTTGAAAAAAGTGACAAGATGAAAAATATGCATAATTTCACTAGCTTTTCAACAATATATCATTTGCTAAATTCCGATAAACGGTTAAATATATATCTAGAAAATACGTTGAGAGCAGTTTTTACCAGATTTGAGTATTTTCGAAAGTGTTTGAAAATGGTTACGAATTTGAAAACCTACGTGAGACAAGGAAAGATGCGGAATTTTACTAGGTTTTCAACGATATATCATTTGCTCAATTCCGATAAATGGTTAAAAAATTATTGTTGTTTTAATAACCACAAATCACGAAAACTCTGTCGGGCAGTACACACAGGTATACAGGGAAGTTTACATGTGTGTCGAGTGAAGTTCAATACTCCATGTTTTATACTACATTACAAATTAGTATATTTTTGAAATTGAATTTAATCGGTCATGAATTAAATAAAATCGTAGAAGAGAAAAAGTTGCGGAATTTGAACAGTTTTCCAACGGTATATCATTTGCATCGTTTCGATGTACAATGGGGAAATATTTATAAAATACGTTATGTTTGACATTTTGTCGATCATGTTTATTAGAAAAAAATATAACCGTAACGAATTTGAAAAAAAGTGAGAAAATGAAAAGATGCGTAATTTGACTAACTTTTCAACGGTATATCATTTGCTCAGTTATGATAAACGGTTAAAAAGTTATTCAAAAAATACGTTCACATCAGTTTTTACCAGATTTTAGTATTTTTGAAATTGTTTAAAAATGATTACGAATTTGAAAACCTACGCGAGACAAGGAATGATGCGGAATTTCACTGGCTTTTCAACGGTATATCATTTGCTCAATTCCGATAAAATGTTAAAAAGTTATTGTTGTTTTAGTAAACAAAAATCACGAAAACTCCGTCGGCCAATACACAGACGTATACCGGGAAGTTCACATGTGTGTCGGGTGAAATTCAATACTCAATTTTTTATACTACGTTACAGATTAGCATATTTTTAAAATTGAATTTAATCTGTCATGAATTTAAAAAACTCGTAGAAGAGAAAAAGTTGTGGAGTTCGAACAGCTTCCAAACGGTATATCATTTGCATCATTCCGATATACGGTTGAGAAAATATTTAAAAAATACGTTCTATGTGACATTTAACCGATCGTGTTTTTTAGAAATAAAAAATAACCGTAATTACTTTGAAAAAAGTGACAAAATGAAAAAGATGTGTAATTTCACTTGCTTTTCAACGGTATATCATTTGCTCAACTCTGATAAACGGTTTAAAACTTATTCAGAAAATACGTTCATCGCACTTTTTACCAGATTTGAGTATTTTTGAAATTGTTTAAAAATGGTTACGAATTGGAAAACCTACGTGAGATAAAGAAAGATGCGAAATTTTACTGGCTTTTCAATGATATATCATTTTCTTAATTCCTATAAATGGTAAAAAAAAGTAACGTTAAAATTAACGCATGGAACTGTCCCTGCAGCGGGACAGTTATGTGTTTTTTCTGTGAGAAGTTCAGAATTAGTTTTAGGGCACTATTCTACACCTGGTTGTAGAATAGCTCGCAAGCACTCCCTTGCAGAATATCTATTCTGCACAACTTTCTGAACTTCCCATTATACTGTATGTGAACTTAAAAGGTGAACTACCTGTATGCTTGTGAAATTGTGCTTTTCTTTATTTTTTTCGCGAATAATAATTTATACGTCATTTCAAAGGTATGGAAAGGTAGGGATCCCTCCCCCATTTTTTAGTTAGAGTTCAACAGGCCAGTTTGCACTCGTTAACGTGTTTTTTGTTTTCGCCGGTGTAATCTACCAAGACAGACAGTTAATATCGGGTCGTTTTCCTTACACGTGGCCGAAACCGCCTCCTGTCTGTCCACCACTATCTAGCGAGAAAGTGCCTTTTTCCTCTGTCTCTCTATCTTGTATCTCGTGTCTCCTCTTAAAGCAAAGACATCGGCGCAACTGCTCCACGCTCCGCGCCGCTCTGCCCACGATCAACACCGCCCCCCGTTATCAAGCGTGCTTGGCCCTCGCCCCGCACAACCCCCATCTCCCCCCACTCATCGCAGTTTTGCCGTGGTGTAGCCTCCCCGTGCGCCCAGGCACTGTTCCCCGCTAGCGGTTTGCGGCTAGGGTTCGGCTTCCGGGCGGCGGCGGAACCTCGATCTAGAAGCAATAGTGGCATGCGCGTGGCCGCATTGCCGTCGCCGAGCGGCCCGCGCCAGCAGCTCGCTCATCTACTCGTCCCCATCCCACGCCCCGTGTCTGCGCCCCGATCTGACGGGGTTTGTCCGTTTTATTGTTTCTTCCTCTCACCTAGGCGGCCGAGGCCGGTGCTCTGGCCATAGATCCCCATTCGTCGCTAGAGATTGAAGGTTGGTTTCCAGGTTGTATGAATTAGAGGTTTCTATTGTGTTTTTTACGCCCCCATGCTTCATCACACATAGGTGCTGCTTAGTGATTCTGTCTGTTTTTCATGTATAGTTCCTCTCGTGTGTACTATGGGCTAGTGACTTAGTAGTTTTTGAATCATGCACCTGCAATAAGTTATAATTTGGGCTTCACGATGTGAACTTCCTATATTCATGTACATGAACCCCCGTGAACTTCCTATATTTGAGAACCGTAGCCTCTCTAAGTGCTGAATTCAAACTTCACATTTTGTTTATAGTGAACTTCGCATTTTTTGTGTTCTCTTTGAAATTCTGTTTTTACTCTGTCCATCAATTCCTGTATTTTGTTTTTTGTGAACTCCCCATTTTTATCTGATATATAGTTTGAGTCGTAGCTATTGTGTCAGTTCAGATTTTTTTTTTCTATTTTTTTATGAGAACTTCCTAATTTTTTGTATTTTTTGTGCAGCTGACGAGAGCATCATGCAATCACTAGATAAAATAAATTTCGAATATCCTGCAGTTCAATCTCCTCCGCGTCCTGATGCTCCTTATTTCGATGCTACACCTGGTGGTGTAGATGCTAGCAGGTTACCGCTTGGCCGTTATAGCACTGGTCCACTATTTGATTCAACCCCTTTGCAGGGTCCCAACAACGAAACTTTTAATGTACGTGTTTTTTTTCATGCATGTGTGAGCATTGTCTGTTTGGACATGTTTATATTGAATAAAATCACATTTTTGTATTTTTTTTGCAGGTAACTAATCCTGATCCGTCTAGACCTTCCGTGTCCCCTGCTCCTGATTTCACTCATGTGTGGGAGGATACACCATCGCAAAGCGTTGATGACACCGAGGTTGTTACGCAGCCTCAGGAAGCCCAAGAACAACTTGATAAATATCATGCGGCTCATTCGGAAAGGGAAGCTAAGTTACAAAATGATGTGGAGGGTTACTCCTAGATTGGCCCGATCTTCACGAATCGACGAAGAACACGAAGAACGCTCAAGAACGCGAAGAACACGATGAACACTAGAGGGGGGAATCGAGGGGGAATCGTGGGCAAAGTGAGGAAACGCGAGGATAACTAGCAAGAACTGAAGAATCCCAAATCTTCCATCAACTAAACCCCAAGGGCCGCCTATGGAACGATCGATCCAACTGAGCTCACCTTGATTGAAACCGCTTCACATCCATAGCCGGTCCACTACGCCAATAGAACCTCAAGATAATCGAGAGGAAGATTGGACAATCCTTGATAGAAACCCAAAGGGAGAGATCAAGTAATTGGATTATCCTTGATACAATCCTCGACGATGTCGGAGGAGTGGCCTTGATACGTTCCTAGGTCAAACCATAGGAGTAGTTCCTCTAAGAGGGATACAAGAGAGTTGAGCTCCAAATGTTCTTAATTCAACTCTAGCCTAGATCGGAGAATGGGGAAGTCTATATATAGTCTAGAGCCAAGGGGGTAGGTGGGAGGATAAGATACATGGGTCAAAGCCCGGAAATTGGCATGCAGGCCGCGCAGGAGCGGAGGCTCCGGTGGTCCCCACCGGAGGTACCGGTGGATCAAGTGGAGGCTCCGGTGGGAATCTGATGGGGGGCTCCGCTCTCCTCGACCCGAAGGGGTTTTGGGCGGAGGCGGCACCGGAGGCTCCGGTGGTGGGCGCGGAGCGGAGGCTCCGGTGGGGAAACAGGAGGTTCCGCCGGGGCTCCGGTGGTGGCTCCGCTCTCCTCGACCCGAAGGGGTTTTGGACGGAGGCTGCACCGGAGGCTCCGGTGGATGGCGCGGGGCGGAGGCTCCGGTGGGTTCACCGGAGGTTCCGCCGCCTGGGACTTCCTGCCTTCGCCTCCTTGCGCTGGTTCTCCTCGTTCACCTTCCGCGTCTTCTTGGGCGCTTTCCGGGCTTCCGTGGTGGGTTCGAACCTGAGCACACAAAGCGTAGAACCATGAGGTAGCGCACCATCCTCCACGTGTCCGAAAGTATGGAGCGAGAGGAGCGAGTTCACCTTATCATGAATGGCCTTTGCGCGTGATCTTGTCATTGGTGGAGTTGGGTGGGCTACATCATCTCCCCTCCCCTTGAAAAAGAGTCGACCTCGACTCGACGTCATCTTCATCCCTTGGGTAGCCATGGAAGGGAGAGATGTCCTTGACATTGAAGGAGTTGTGGACGAGGTACTTGGATTCCGGTAATTCGATCTTGTAGGCGTTGCTGTTGATGCGTTTGATGACATTGAAGGGGCCGTCGCCTCTTGGCTTGAGCTTGGAGTTGCGCTCTTCGGGAAAACGATCCTTGCGCAAATGTAGCCAAACGAGGTCACCTTCTTGGAACACCATTGGTTTCTTGTTCTTGTTCATGATCGCATATCGGTGCTCGGCGTGCTTCTCAAGGGTTGCTCGTGTGGAGTCATGTAGCTTCTTGATGTAGTCGGTGCGCTTGTCGATGTCCATGTTCGCTCGCTCGCGTAGAGGCAAAGGAAGTATGTCGAGGGCGGTGTTGGGGTTGAAGCCGTAGACAATCTCGAAGGGGCTCCTCTTGGAAGCTCGATGTAGAGCACGGTTATAGGCGAACTCGGCGTGTGGGATGCATTCCTCCCAATTCTTCAAGTTGGGCTTGATCAATGCTCGAAGTAGTGAAGAGACTGTGCGGTTGACGACCTCGGTTTGTCCATCCGTTTGTGTGTGATAGGCGGTGGAGAAGAGTAGCTTGATGCCGAGCTTGGCCATCAACGTCTTCCAAAAGTACGAGGTGAACTTGACGTAGCGGTCCGAGACAATGGAAGTAGGTACACCATGGAGACGCACAATTTCCCTGAAAAACAAGGTAGCGACATGTGAAGCATCATCGGTTCGGTTGCAAGGAATGAAATGTGCCATCTTAGAGAAATGATCCACAACTACAAAGATTGAATCCATGTTGGTTTTCGTTCGTGGGAGTCCTAACACAAAGTCCATGCTAATATCACTCCAAGGTGCATGTGGGATAGGCAATGGCATGTAAAGACCATGGGGGGTTGGAAGTAGACTTAGCTCGGAGGCATGTAGAACATCTCTTGACGTGTCTCTCAACGTGATGCTTCATCTTGGGCCAATAGTAATGGGTGGAGAGCATGGCGTAGGTCTTGTCGAGTCCAAAGTGCCCCATGAGGCCTCCTTCACGTGATTCCTTCAATAACAACAAGCGAAGAGAGGACTCGAGAATGCATAGTTTGTTAGCCTTAAACAAGAATCCTTTGTGGAGATAGTAGTCATCAAACCCTCGGTTAGGCAAACATTTCTCAAAGATAGGAGCAAAGAAGACACCGGAAGCATATAAGTCTTTGATTTCATCCAAACCAATCACATTGATGTCAAGGACTGTAAGAAGACACTCTTTCCTAGACAAGGCATCCGCTACAACGTTTTCTTTACCTTTCTTGTACTTAATGACATAAGGAAAAGATTCAATGAATTCTACCCATTTATCATGCCTCTTGTTCAAGTTAGCTTGGCCTTTCAAGTATTTCAAAGATTCGTGATCGGAATGAATAACAAACTCTTTAGGCCAAAGGTAGTGTTGCCAAACTTCTAGCATTCGAACCAAAGCAAATAGTTCCTTATCATAGATTGGGTAGTTTAGCCTAGCGCCATCTAGTTTTTCACTATGGTACGCAATGGGACGTCCATTTTGCATGAGAACGCCACCAATTCCTATGCCACTAGCATCACATTCAATCTCAAAAGTTTTCTCAAAATCCGGTAAGACAAGCAAAGGAGCTTCGGTTAGGCATTTCTTAAGTGTGTCGAAAGCTTTTTGTTGCGCGTTGCCCCAAACAAAAGGTACATTCTTTTTGGTAAGTTCGTTGAAAGGGCAAGCAATTGTTGAAAAATCTTTGACAAAGCGGCAATAGAAACCGGCCAGGCCATGAAAGCGCCTTATCTCAACCACGGATGTAGGGTTAGGCCAATTCCTAATTGCCTCAATCTTCTTGTTGTCTACTTCAATACCATTGGAAGAGACCACAAAACCCAAGAAAACAAGCTTGTTGGTGCAAAAATTGCATTTGGAAAGATTTGCGAAAAGTTTTGCATTGCGAAGAGCCAACAAGACTTGTGAAACATGATCAAGGTGATCCTCCAAAGATTTGCTATAAATGAGAATATCATCAAAGTAAACCCCAACAAATTTTCCAATGAAAGGACGCAAGACTTCATTCATGATACGCATAAAAGTGGAAGAAGCATTTGAAAGGCCAAAAGGCATGACAAGCCATTCATACAAACCAAGTTTTGTTTTGAAAGCCGTTTTCCATTCATCACCTATGTTCATACGGATTTGGTGATATCCACTTTTAAGATCAATTTTAGAGAAGATGGTAGCACCACTCAATTCATCAAGCATGTCATCGAGCCTAGGAATAGGATGTCTATATCTAATGGTGATAGCATTGATAGGACGACAATCCATGCACATACGTGAAGTAGCATCTTGCTTAGGAACAAGGATAACCGGCACGGCACAAGGGCTAAGGGATTCGCGGATAAAACCTTTATCGAGTAGTTCTTGAATTTGGCGTTCAATCTCCTTAGTCTCCTCGGGGTTGGTGCGTATGGAGCACGGTTTGGAAGTGGAGCACCCGGAATGAGGTCAATGCGGTGCTCAATTCCTCGTAGAGGAGGAAGACCCGAAGGGAGTTCATCGGGAAAAACATCTTCAAATTCCTGCAACAAAGGCAACAAAGATGGAGGAACATTTTTCATGTTGTTAGTTTCAAGGGCTTCCCCTTTGCACAATAGGACAAAGTGTAGTATGGTTGGGTCATCTCGTAACTCTCGCATCTCTCTTTTGGTGGCAAGCAAGGCAAGGCCTTTGGAAGCACTCGAGTTTTTGTCGCTCATGTTTGGCTTGTGGCTCTCACTCTCTTTTAGGTGGATCACTCTCTCACCTCTCATCTCACTAGACTTAAGATCTTCTTGTTTGCGTGCAAGTGTCTTGGCATTGTCGGCGATCACTTGGCTAGGAGACATGGGACAGAGAACAAAGGTCTTGTTGTTCCACTTAAAGCTATAGTGATTGGTATGCCCATCATGGATAGCACTCTTGTCGTATTGCCAAGGGCGGCCAAGAAGAAGATGACACACGGTCATAGGCACAACGTCACACTCCACCGTGTCTTCATATGGACCAATCGTGAAGTGCACGGAAACCGTATGTTGAATCTTGAAGGAGCCGGAGTCACTAAGCCATTGGACATGGTATGGATGCGGATGTCTCTTGAAAGGCAAGTGAAGTTTGTCACAAAGTTCTTTGCTAGCCAAGTTGTGGCAACTACCACCATCGATGATAACCTTGATGGATTTGCCATTGATACCGGCTCTAGTTTAGAAGAGATTGCACCGTTGGTCATGCTCATCTTGAGGAGAAGAAGTGAGGACTCTTGTGACCACTAGAGATGGGTTTGTGTCCTCATCACAATACACACTTTCTTCATCTTCATTGGGCACGTCCAAAGAATTGAGAGCCACTTGATGCATAGCATAGTATTCACCCTCACTCATGGAGTCACGTTCACCATCTTGATTGACTATCATGATCATCTTGTTGGAACACTCAAAGGACTTGTGTCCACTACCACCACACTTGAAGCAAGTAATAGTGCTTGACTTGACTTGAGGAGCACTTGAAGAAGAGGTGGAGGGTACTTGCTTCTTGAACGGTTATGAAGACTTGTTGGGAGCACTAGAGGCTCGAGTGTTGCTCTTGTTGGTTGTAGGAGTAGTATCTTGAGTCACTTGAGTTGAAGAAGAGGGAGGTCTTGAGTTGAAAATAGCCTTTTGCTTATTGTACTTGAGTTCTTCCGCAATTTGGCGTTCCGCCTTGAGAGCTTGGTGGTCAAGGGCCACAATGTTGTCATATGGTTGATACTCGACGATCTTCCTTATAGGAAAGGTGAGGCCATTGAGGAAACGGGCCATTGTTTGCTCTTGAGATTCTATCACATGGGCACGTATCAAAGCGGTCTCCATTTCCTTGTAGTACTCATCGACGGACTTGAAACCTTGGCGAAGTTCTTGTAGTTTCTTGAATAGGTCACGCTTGTAGTGTGGAGGAACAAAACGAGCATGCATGAATTGCTTCATCTCGTTCCAAGTGGCAATAGGAGCAATGCGGTTGCGAACTCTTTCGGCTTGTAGGCGATCCCACCACAAGAGTGCATATCCTTCAAATTCCAATGATGCTAGAGCAACCATCTTCTTGTCGGTGAAGTTGTGAATGTCGAAGATCTTGTCTACCTTGAGAGCCCAAGCAAGATATTCTTCGGGGTCATTCTCACCATTGAACTTTGGGACATTGAAACGAAGGGCACTCATGTTGTTGTCTTCTTGTTGACGTTAAGGACGCTCATGGTGTCGCTCATGGGGATCTTCATCATAGACGGGGGGGGGTGAGTCATCATAGGGGTCATCCTCATTGTCTTGGCGGTGGCGATCATGATGGGGAGGATGACGCCGGTGGTCATTAGGTGGGGGTTGTTGATGGTGACGGACTCTTGCTTCGCGGCGTTCACTATCATCATTTTCATTGCGGTGATGTCGAGGACGTTCTTGTTGTTGGCGTGGTGGAAGCACTTGTTCATCACGAGGGTGTTGAGGACGATCATGTTCTTGGCGGTCATTGTTGTTGAGACGCGCAATACTCCTCGGTGGCCTTCGATGTTGATGAGCACCGTCCACAAAGTCATTGTGGCCATATTCTTGAGCGTGGCCTTGAGGAGGTGGATGATGATGTTGTCGAAGGTCCGGGCGTTGCGGTTGTTGAAAAGGGTCTGACGGGGGGATGCTAACCCGGTATGCCAGGTTCCGGGGAATAACCCGGCCAGAAGGATGGTATACAGGATCCGGCTGTGGTAAAGATGTTCGTGGAGGCCCAGGCTCGTGGGCCTAATGGCCCGGATTATGGATATTGTAAAGGAAAATTAGGGTTAGCACGCCGTGTATGGGTAGGACCCGGGTGTGCCTTGTAAAGTAAGTTAGGGGGTACGGGTACTATATAAAACCGACCCCCGGGTATAGATTGAGAGAGAGATCTAAGAACCCTAGCAATATCGTGTGGTATCGAGTATCCAGTGTAAACCCTAATCGAGTTATTGTATCGAGAATAAAGATCCGGCGACTTCGATTGCCGGCTGTCAGATCAAGTTATACCATGTCTTCCCTTGAGCTAAACCCTCTCCTGAGCGCCTGTGTCGACTTGCCCCAAGATCAGTTACCCCTGGTAACATCTGCCGTGATTATCCCACGACAGTTGGCGCCCACCGTGGGGCCTGCGTCCAAAGGTGTCTACATCACGGGAGAAGCTCGGAAGGGCATGGAGAATCTTGTCATCGGCGAGATCTACATCGACCACGAAGGAGAAAAGGTGGTGGACGATTCCGGCTGGGGGCCGGAGTCGGATCACCTCGAAACCGGATCCGTCGTAACAATCGGCCGGATCAACGTCTTCGTCGGTATGGTATGTGCTTCCAATTCGGTCCCTGACAACGTTGGATCTGATTCTATGCCAGGAAAAGCCACGTCTATCCGATCAGATGATGAAGAATCAACGAGAACGACATATCCGGCAGAAGAACCCATCGTGGAGTGGGAACAGCCGGAGGAGCCGGCATGGACCCCACGCGACCGGGTCCAAGGAGAAGATGACACCGGGTCTATCCTGGATCTACTGGAAAACCGGTATGAGGAGAACGGTGAGGAGGAACAGCCTGAATTTACGCCGGATATCGTGCGCCGAGTTGCAGTCTATGCAGCCCCCGCGGCCAACCAAGGAAACACAGCCGCGGCACCAGTCGGGGCGGCTCAGGCAGTGGCCCAGCAACAGGGCGCAGTTAACGGAGACCCGGTCCTGACCCGGGTCGATGGAGAGTCAGCATCGGTCACCAGTCGCGCAGCAGATGAAGAGCAACACGCCAACATGTTCGGGTTTCAAGCCAATCGGACACCAGGGGCGGGTCCCTCAAATCCGCGTCACCCGGCCCTGTTCGATAATAATTTGATTTTGGATCCTACAGTCCTCGCCACTGTTATCACCCCAGAAAACGCGGCAGAGCGTGTTAGAGATCTGGACGTGGCTCGTCGTGCATTGGAACAGCAAAGAAGGCAAGTGGAAGCAGATAGACAGGGGATGGCCACCCGACGGCGCGAGCTAGACGCGTTGGAAACCCGGCTTCGAGAGGAAACGTCCAGGATACATCAAAGGCACCACACCAGGTTGCCAGCGACGGGCGGGGTTATTAATCCGGCTAATTTGTTCATCACGCCTCAGGACCAACCGATACCAGTGGTGAACCAGGGAACCGCACCCCAACAGACAACAGCAGCGACACATCCGGCGAATGAACGGACCGGGTTACCCACACCGCAAGCTAGAGTCACAACCGGCAACGATCTACTGCCGCCGCCACCATCACGATTCCGCACGCCAGCCGGCCACTACAACAATCCTATGGACAACGTATATGCGGCGACACTCGCATTGAATCAAATACCTGTGGGAGAGTCGCCCCATGCAGAGAAGACTCGGCAAGCCATCGAGCTATTGCACACTGCGGTGGCGCAGCAAGCCAATTACCCGGATCACAGAAGCGGAATGCACGGGACGCCATATGTCAGCCAGCAGCAAGGGAATTTACAAACGAGTTCGGCGCGGCGGAGGGAAGAGCAGCAGCAAATGCCGCCTCCTCCCCGCGCTCAGGCAGTATCAGCAGCACAGGCCGTCGTGGACAGTTCTAGGGCTCGGAGGGCCGCGGCCGGGTCTGCAGCGCATGGACCTCCCGCAGCACAGCGCCCAGACGCGCCCCCCGCGGCATCACACGTTTCCAGGGCAAGGCCGGCTTCAATCATTCTTGCGGGGCCCAAATGTCTCTCGGACAATATTAGAGCTGAACCTTACCCGGAAAAGTTTAAAGAGCCAGGGAAAGTAGTGAATTATGAGCCAACCATGGACCCCGAAACGTGGCTAAGCAGTTACGAGATGGCAATGTCAATCCGCAACGCGTCCGAGAACCTCCAAGCCAAATTCATGTATCTGATGATGTCTGAAGGAGCAGCAAAATTGTGGTTCACCAATCTACCAGAGGGATCGATCAAGTCTTGGGAGGAATTGAAGACCGCGTTTATCAAGCACTTTCACGGGACCTGCAGGAAATTATTCACCATTGATGATCTAGAGCGATGCGTCCAAAAGAAGGGAGAGTCGGCGCGCAGTTGGGTGCGCCGGGTTATGGAGATACTTCACTCATCCATAGACATCCAGCCCAAGGATGCGCTACAAGCCATGGCAAAAACATGCAAGTATATACCTTTAGTGCAAAAGTTAACTCGCATGAAGTCTAGTCGAAATGCGTCAGAAGTCACAATGGGAGAATTGATGGGTGCGTGCAACAAACACGCTGCGACAGATACCACAGAAGAAGAAGCTGATGACAAGAAGACAAAAGCAAACACAAGCGGTAATGGAAGAACCGGCAACGGAACAGCGTCAGGAAACAATGGAAATAGTCAGAACAAGCGTCCCTTCGAAGGAGGCTCCGAGTTTGTCGCTAACACCGAAGCCGGGTCTTCAAGGCCAAGAGCAGAAGGAAATTTCAACGGAGGTAACCACCATGGAGGAAACTATCAAGGTCCACCAAGGCCGGGTAACAATTGGGACATATTCAGAATGGCATGTCCGAAGCACAGCAGGAATGGCAGGCCAGCTAACCACTCCTTAGAACAATGCGCCGATTTGCAAAGATGGAAAAATAAGGAAGTGCACAGAGCTATGCGAGGTGCAGGGCGATGAGGAGGACCGGGTCCAGGGGCAAACCCGGGCAACGGCCCACCCCCAGCTGGTAACCCGGCGGCTGGAAATCAAGGTAATAACCAAGGGGGGGCAGGAGGCTTCCAGGCTAACCCCAAACAATTGGGTCAATATCATGTGCATACCACAGGAGGATCTAACAAGGACAAAAAGATACTGAAGCAAGCAGTCAACTCAGTTTCGTTAGCCGTTCCGAGATACTTGAGATGGTCAGAACAGGAGGTAACATGGAGCAGAAGGGATCACCCAGAAAGAGTGGAACACCCAGGAGTCTTGGCACTAGTAGTCGCACCGCAAGTTAATGGGTACGAACTAAAGAAGGTTTTAATGGATGGTGGAAGCAGCATCAATATACTGTATTGGGAAACCTTCCTACGCATGGGTCTCAAGGAATCTCAACTGCAAAAAAGCTCAACAGTTTTTCATGGAATAGTGCCGGGTCATTCAGCATGCCCCGAGGGAAAAATCGCATTGGAGGTAGCTTTCGGAGAATCAAAGGATAACTATCGAATTGAGTGGCTCACCTTTGAGGTAGTGAAATTACGCAGCCCCTATCACGCGCTGTTTGGAAGGCCGGCTTATGCCAAATTCATGGCTAGGCCGTGTTATGTATATCTACAGCTAAAAATCCCGGGTCCCAAGAAGACTATAACCATACACGGAAATCGAGACATAGCCGCTGAATGCGACGAAGGAGATGCAGCAATGGCCGAGCAAGCTTGCAGAAAGGAAGAACTCAAGCACTATCGGTCTCAAGCAGACCCGGAGGACAGAACTACATCAAAGAAGCCAAATACTGAAGGCGAAAAAGCAAAGTCCAAGGTAACGCAAGATGCTAAAATGGTGGCCTTAATCGAAGTTGACTCTCCCAAGCAGTTTGCTGTAAAGGAAGAAGTTACACGGCCGCCCACAACCAGCAAAGTCATGGAGACACCCCACCCGGGTTGGCTGGCAAACCCGGTACTCATCAGGAAAAAGTCCAACTTATGGAGGATGTGCATTGGTCAAGCCGGATCAGGACCAGTGCTTACAAAAAACTGAGTAATGTAACGGGCGGCAGGTTTCAGACGCGCTCTTTTCCTACCCAGGGTACCTAAGGGGACTGGAAGGTTTTTAATGAGGCGGCCTGCTGACCCAAAATTTCTGGTATCAATAAAGAGATGGTTATCAAGTCCTATGTCTTTTCGCCTTTATCACAAGTAAGTAGTATCCATACGACATCAGTAATTCAGTATCATCATCAAAAGCATCGAGTGCATGTAGGTCTTGGGGGGTTGGTTGCCCAAGTAACCAGCCGCTAACCCAAATGACCCGGCATTGGTGTCTATAAGTTGTAAGGGCCGACTACTCGCAAACGGGTACGGCTGCAATCTTATGACTGGGCAGAGGAGCCAACTTTTCTTGACTTTTCTTACTTAAGCTCGATGTGACTCGCACTAAAAGTGGCATGATTCGTTCGCTTATGATTACAATCAGCCGTGAAGCCCAATGGGACTCGCCTGACTCTGTTTTCATACAGATGTAACAACATGGTATCCACGCGAAAGCCGGCTTATAGTATAAGATAGTCAAAAGGGTCATCTAAACCACAAGTTTATGCAGAGTACAAGGCTGATAAGCCGGAAACTCAGTGATTATCAAGCATAACTTCAGTATTTGCATGAGATGGTTTTAGGGTTTTGCCTTGGTAGGGAATGATTTGTCCTCTGAGAAAGGCCACACCCCCATGACTCGTCCTTTGGGTCATGGGGACTGGGGACTTCGTAACAGAAACAAACCACTTTGATACCAAGGTTCAAAACGGCCCTATCATCCGAGTCTTGGGAACTTCAAGAGAATTTCACTTATCAAAGCCCCTGGTCTCGGAAAAAACGAGTCTTATGAAGGGAGCTAAAAAGAGAGATGGGTATCAAGAACAAGTTCAGAAGAACAGCAAAAAGTACGATTATCAAAAGGCTGGGAAAGCCGCGAAAATATGTCACCAAATAGAAGTATATTACAAGTTTTTGCATCGGTATCAGAAGTGCACAGGCGCACCATTAACAGAATAAAGTAGCTCAAACAAAAAGGTCCCATGTGACTAAGGTATTATGACATCCTTACTCTACTCGGCCTCCTGAGCGCGATCTTCCGAGTCTTGCTCCTGGACCTGCTTCTTAGCTTTTTTGGCAGAGCCACCCGGACTCACCGCGCCAGGGCGGATAGGAGGAAGGACGGACGGTGTAGAGGCGGACGGCCCTGATTTTAAGTCGGCCTCCCTCTTCGCAGTTGCCTCCTTCTTCTTAGCTGAGTAATCAGCCCACTTCTCCAAGAGGTCAAAGGGCGGGGGTGCTTCCTCTGTGATAATCTTGTCATCAGCGTCATACGCAGTCATTAGTGTGTTAAGGTTCAAGCTATCGGCTAGAGTGGTGGCAGAGGGGCGCACTGCCGACTGAATGGCCTTGAAATCCTTAGGCGTAAATTTGGCGCCATCCGCCTTGAACTCAGGAAACCCGGAGATTATCTTCGCCGGGTCAAGCTTCGGAAAGTAGGCTTTGGCCAAGGTCAAAGCCCGCACTATACCAGTACGGCAGGACGAACGCTTCCAGAGTTCAATCCAGCCGGGTACAGTGGAGCAGGCTTGGACAAGGTTCTCTTCACCCGGATAGGCTTCCGTGGGCCAATTAATGGCATTCAATATAAATTTTGTGCCGGCGAAGAAAGTCCGGAGCACAGTCTTCAGGGTCCTAACCTTGACAATAGCATCTTCCTCTGGAGCTGCAAGGTTCGCACCTATAGTGGAAACAGAAGCAAGAACGTATCAGTAGCAGCCGGGTATGAAATTAGTCGGCAGGCAAAAACTTAGTCGGCAGGCAAACACTTACTAAGTAAGATCTGATAAGTATCGGAGACTTGATCCGATAACTTCTTCAAATCGGCCTGAGCGGCGAGGCACTTCTCCTTGTATTTGGAGACATCGTTCTTCAAAGTTTTCATATTATCCTCAAGGATTTCTCGGCGTTTTATCTCGGCAAGAAGGAGCTGTTCAGTCTTCAGCAAGGTTTCATCACACCGAGTTACCTGTGCCTGTAAGTGTAAAAGGGTGCAAGAACCAGCTGAGTGTTATGGCAAGAAAAATATGGTGAGAAGTACCAAGCATAACTTTTGCAAGTTATACTCGGAACTTGGGGACTAGATAGGGAATATAAGATAACAAGCGCTCTTACCTGGTGCTCTGCAGCCATGCGCTCTAAAGTCTTGCTCTCCGAAGCCTTCATGGTGAGAAGCTTGTCCATCAATTGTTCGAAAGTATCTTTATTCGTGTCAGAAGACCCGGGTCCTTGGAATTTCCTAGAAGAGGTTTTCTTCTTAGAAGGAGGTGGAACCCGGGTCATTTGCACGTTGGAATCCGACACTCCTTCTGCACCTAAGGCGGTGGTCTTTCTCTTGCTGGCATGAGAAGCAATTGGATATTCGGTTTCCTGCTGGTCCGGTTTAGTCGGCGATGTTTGTTCTTCATCGCCAGACGCGGTTGCAGTTTTATCAGCCGGGTTCCCCTTACCCGGGCCCTTATCTTCCGAATCCTCTTGATCGCTGACAACGACCGTGGCCCTGTAGATGTTATCACAAAGCAGCTAAATATGCAGTCAGGAAAAGATGACGAAGTACCGGAAAGTATCTGGAAGGGAATTTTACCCGGCATTCACCGCAAAGTCACAAGGAAATCCATCGTCAGACCCGGGGGAGGCTGGAAAATGTCAAGTTAAATATTATGCGAGAATGCTTCGAGGAAACCGTGCTAACCAAGAAAAGATAGAGCAAGTACCAGCTTGCCGAGTGGGGAGCGGTGAAGAACCCAGGTTAAGGGCGTCGTTACCCGGGTGATTTCGAGTCGACCTGCGCTTAGGCACGGGCGACCCCTTCAAGATTGACCAGTGGAATAACGTCAAGAAAGGTTCAAGAATATCATTACGGTAATACAAATTGAATGTGTGAAGGGGGATGAAACCTTGGAGGTGGCTCCTTGAGCTTTTCTTTTAGATCCGGCTTTGGTTGCCGGCTCCGGTTCTTCCTCATCACTGGCGGATTCTACCTTGCCGTCCGAATCTTCTTCCTCGTCATCTTCTTGTTCTGAATGTCATTAAGATTACGGTTGGAAATAAAGGGGTTAAGGTGAGTCCAAACGAATCAAGTAAAACTCAAAGAGTACCTTCGTCTGAGTGAACAGCTTCTTGCTCCTCTGGACCTTCGGAGCTAGGGGGGGGTATTGGTGTTCCAAAAGTCATCATCATCCTGAAAGGCGTTAAAGTACGGGTTATCAGTTGCATCAAGTGGAAAGAGCGAAAGTAAAGGCGTCAGAGTCGGGTTTTTACCTGGGGGGCCGGGTTTTCAAGTGTGAAGGGCTCTAACCCGGATATGTTCCGGATTACCTCGAGCTTTTCCGTAAGAAAACCCTTGATGGTCTTGAGAGTGTCGCCGGCTGCGAAGATGTTGTCAGAGTATCGTAGTGGATCAGAAGGTTCCCCAGAATACTCGCACATCAGCTTTGTGCGGATGGAGTTGGGTTGAATTCTGAAGTCGACCCAGGTCTTCACTAGATTGAGCCCAATGAGGCCCTGGGCTCTAAGAGTGGCGAGTTTGGCTAGCAGAGGTTGGATTGCCTCCCTATCTGAGTCAGGGGCAAAGGCACTAAATTTATCAGAGATGTCAAGAAGACCATCAGAATAACCCGGCAGTTTCTTTTGGCCGGATGGGGAAGTGTCCTGGCAGTAGAAATAAGAAAGCTGCCAGTGTTTGACATGAGAATTAAGGGTGAGGGATGGCATCAGAGAGTTCTTGCGGCGCTGGATCGAAACCCCGCCGCAAGTGAGAAGCGCCCCATCACCGCTTTCGCGGCATGGTTTGCATTGATAAAGCTCGATAAAAAGAGCTAGGTTTGGTGGAGTGCATAAATAGGATTCAGAAAGGACAATAAAGTGGGTAATATTTAGCACGGAATTGGGCCCGATGTCGAAGACGCGAAGGCCATAGTGACTAAGAATGTCACGGAAAAAAGGATGACCGGGTGGGCGAAAACCCCGGGTCACATGTTCCACGAAGCAGATTACCTCGTCTTTTGTAGGGGTGGGCCGGGTCTCCTTACCCGGCACCCTCCATTGGATATTCTCCTGAGGAGGGAGAATTCCCAGCTCCACTAGCTCCTCCAACTTGGCCTTCGTGACCATAGACCGCCCCCAGTTGGCGGAAATGGTGTTGGTGGCTTTAGTCTTGGTTGGGGTTTTCACCTGTTTCTTGGGAGCCATGTGGTTGACCTGCAAGGCATCAAATAAGAAGAAGATTAAGACATGGAAGTTACGAAACGGATGGTATTGAGGTATGGCAGGAGATCCGGGTGTTAGCCCGTAGAATCAAGCTTGGAACTTCCGGGTATCGCGTGTTATGGAGAAATTTATGGGGTTTAAATGGTAAAGAAGCTTTTTGAAAACAATGGGCAGTGGCTTAAGCGCCAAACGTGAATAAAGGGGATTAAAAAGAAGCAGTCCAGCCGAGTGATTGATGCAGAGGCGGAAATCTTGGGCAGTACGAGCCTAGATTGGAAGTTTTATTTTCAAATTTGTGGCGAGGGTAATGATTGTGGGCAGTAGGCGAGTTGGTTGGAGTATGCGCTTTATCCTTTGTGCGAACTAAAAGAGACTATGGGTAGCCTAATCCGGTCTAGCCAAGAAATCTGAGGCGGACGGATCCAGATCTAATCTGAGGAAAAAAATCAGAGGTTGCGAGGGAAAGTTGATGAACGCAAAAGGCTTACCGGAGGAGATCCGAGGGAGGCCTTGCGGAGGTAGATGGCGCAGGCCTGGTGTCCTTTTGCGGTTCTTGGTGGGCCGGATGAGAATTCGCCGACGGATCTTGGCGGCGGCGCGGAGTGACCGGTGGCGGAGCGTAGCCTTCGGGCAATGGGTTCCGGTGATGCGCGTGGAAGGTCCGTGGTGGCGCTCAGGAAGAAAGAGAGCTCAAGGGGAGAAAGGAATGGAGTGGGGGAAATGAGCCGTTAGGGTTCGAGTCACTCCTAAGGAGCTTTTTTATAGTGCGACTGGATAAGCCCGGTTCGGTGAGTGGAGGCCGGGAATTGTGGGGGTAAAACGGCTATTTATTTAAAGTTCCAGCAAGATATGCGCCCAGTATTGAGTAAAGCATCCGGATAAAGAAAGAAGGGGATTCGTCCCGCGATGATGGGATTAACTGTCAAGCATAGGATCTTGGCGTTGCTACTATGATTTGGACTCAGAAGTTTGAACCAAGGTGTTTGGAGGGAAAAACCTGAATTATCGCATGGCCACCAAGGAGCAAGGCCTAGCTGAATGTTGAAACATCTTAACCCGGTTTCCATGTGCCCGTGTGATTGATATCTTTTCAGGAATAGCAAGCGCTTCAAGGAGATCCGTGAAGCCCAGGCTATTCTGGGGACTACTGACGGGGGGATGCTAACCCGGTATGCCAGGTTCCGGGGAATAACCCGGCCAGAAGGATGGTATACAGGATCCGGCTGTGGTAAAGATGTTCGTGGAGGCCCAGGCTCGTGGGCCTAATGGCCCGGATTATGGATATTGTAAAGGAAAATTAGGGTTAGCACGCCGTGTATGGGTAGGACCCGGGTGTGCCTTGTAAAGTAAGTTAGGGGGTACGGGTACTATATAAAACCGACCCCCGGGTATAGATTGAGAGAGAGATCTAAGAACCCTAGCAATATCGTGTGGTATCGAGTATCCAGTGTAAACCCTAATCGAGTTATTGTATCGAGAATAAAGATCCGGCGACTTCGATTGCCGGCTGTCAGATCAAGTTATACCATGTCTTCCCTGGAGCTAAACCCTCTCCTGAGCGCCTGTGTCGACTTGCCCCAAGATCAGTTACCCCTGGTAACATCTGCCGTGATTATCCCACGACAGGGTCACCACGGCCTTGGCGATGTCGAGGTGGTGGTGATGGCGAGCTATCTTCATACCAATTTTGTCGCGGAGCTTGTTGAGGTTATGGAGGAGGTGGTGGTGGTTGTTGTTGTTGACCATCCTCCTCCAAGTTGTTGTTGCGATCATGGCGACGAGGTTGATGAAGATCTTGATTGTTGCGATATGAGCGACGAGACCTTGAGGACGATGATGAATGACGGCGATTGGCAAGATTAGCCAAGTTGATGTTGATGCGCGTCATTTGATCATTCAATCTAGCCTCTTGCTCTTGGCGTCGATGCTCATAGCGTTGCAAACCATCCTTCACGAGTTCGCGGAGGCGGAAATAGTCATTGCGGGTGATGTAGGTGGCGTTAGCATTGACGATGTGGAATGGGTTGCCTTCATCTTCTGAACTCGGACTTGAGAATACTCCTTCCCTAGCCATCTCAAACACACAAGGGTGATATTGAAGAAATTGATGTCTCAATTACCCAACGTTACCTTTTTTGGTCGTATTGAGGCTAGTGGACGAGCCTAGGTGTAGGGCGGTATGTCAAGAGCGAATCCAAAAAGATCGAAAGAAAACCGTGAGCAACAACACACACACTTTATGTGGAAGGCAAATGGGTTAGGAAAAGTGGCGAGGAAAATCGACAAAACCGAAGAAATGTCTATTGTCAAACGTGGAGAAACGTCAAAGAAAAATTAACACAAAAACCAAACCTAGCGGATGGAAATATGGTAGAACACACACACACAAGGGATAAATGGGGTTAGTGCGACCAATGGACGAGTGACGGCGAAATGAACCTAACGAAGACTAATGCTCAATGCTGCACTAACACAAAGAGGACGCTAGCTCAAACCGCAAATTTGAAAAGGCAACAAGATTCGCACCGTGGCAATCGGTCACTCTTTCTCTTTTGCGACGCAATGCTACACGTTCCTACAATGGAAAGCTATTGGCATCGATCCTTTGTTTCTTTTTCTATTTTTTTTTTGATTTTCTCTTTTTGATGGATTCCAAAATGCCAATGCCTACTCGTAGCTAATCTCTCACAAGCGCCAACCTCGCACTCTCGATGCCACGAATGCGATGCCAAGCGGCGTAAGAATAACTAGTCCGAATAGGTAAGTAACACAATGGGGTGGGGTGGTTCAAACGAAAGCAAGTTTATACCTCTCTTATTGATGATCACGGACTTGCGGCCGGTGGATGTCGATGTCGTGGTGATCCGATGATGTGGAAGCGTAGGTGATGTCGTGGGCGTCGCGTGGCAACTCGTTGCACTCAATTTGGATCACAAACGACAAAGAAAAACAAGTTCCAAAATCTGTCGGAAAATCGAAGAGCTGAAATTTTCTGAGTTTTTGGCTCAAATTCGAAATTCCCACAAAATCAAGAAAAAATTTGGGCGAAATTGGAAAAATTGGCTGAATGGAAAGGTGTGGAATGGTGTTTGGCAACAAATCTATGAAGAAAACCACGAAAAACTCAACGAATCAACAGATCGGTCAAATTCCCTTTTGGCTATTTTTTGAGGATTTTCGAAATTTATGGTGGAAAAAGAAAATTTGGTGGATGGAAAGCGTTGTGGGTGTCGGATTCGTATCAATCTAGCACTGGATACCAGATGATGTGGAGGGTTACTCCTAGATTGGCCCGATCTTCACGAATCGACGAAGAACACGAAGAACGCTCAAGAACACGAAGA
Organism: Alopecurus myosuroides; assembly: GCA_028641055.1. Lineage (NCBI taxonomy): Eukaryota > Viridiplantae > Streptophyta > Magnoliopsida > Poales > Poaceae > Alopecurus > Alopecurus myosuroides. The sequence goes on from CM054060.1 coordinate 100,779,698, forward strand.
ACACGATGAACACCAGAGGGGGGAATCGAGGGGGAATCGTGGGCAAACGCGAGGAAATGCAAGGATAACTAGCAAGAACCAAAGAATCCCAAATCTTCCGTCAACTAAACCCCAAGGGCCTCCTACGGAACGATCGATCCAACTGAGCTCACCTTGATTGAAACCGTTTCACACCCGTAGCCGGTCCACTACGCCAATAGAACCTCAAGATAATCGAGAGGAAGATTGGACAATCCTTGATAGAAACCCAAAGGGAGAGATCAAGTAATTGGATGATCCTTGATACAATCCTCGACGATGTCGGAGGAGTGGCCTTGATACGTTCCTAGGTCAAACCATAGGAGTAGTTCCTCTAAGAGGGATGCAAGAGAGCTGAGCTCCAAATGTTCTTAATTCAACTCTACCCTAGATCTGAGAATGGGGAAGTCTATATATAGTCTAGAGCCAAGGGGGTAGGTGGGAGGATAAGATACATGGGTCAAAGCCCGGAAATTGGCACGCAGGCCGTGCAGGAGCGGAGGCTCCGGTGGTCCCCACCGGAGGTACCGGTGGATCAAGCGGAGGCTCCGGTGGGGTTCCGGTGGGGGGCTCCGCTCTCCTTGGGCGGAGGCGGCACCGGAGGCTCCGGTGGTGGGCGCGGAGCGGAGGCTCCGGTGGGGAAACAGGAGGTTCCGCCGGGGTTCCGGTGGTGGGTCTGGTGGTGGCTCCGCTCTCCTCGACCCGAAGGGGTTTTGGGAGGAGGCTGCACTGGAGGCTCCGGTGGCTGGCGCGGGGCAGAGGCTCCGGTGGGTTCACCGGAGGTTCCGCCGCCTGGGACTTCCTGCCTTCGCTTCCTTGCGCTGGTTCTCCTCGTTCACCTTCCGCGTCTTGTTGGGCGCTTTCCGGGGCCTCCGTGGTGGGTTCAAACCTGAGCACACAAAGCGTAGAACCATGAGGTAGCGCACCATCCTCCACGTGTCCAAAAGTATGGAGCGAGAGGAGCGAGTTCACCTTATCATGAATGGCCTTTGCGCGTGATCTTGTCATTGGTGGAGTTGGGTGGGCTACATCACAAAAGGAGGCTAAAGCTTATGAGAGGAGGAAATCATTGAGGACTAAGGGAAGTTAACCAAACCCTCCAGTTGGTCCAGATGACGCTGCAGATGATGTGCCTGTATCGCCACCATGCCAATTGAGACCGAGAAGAGCTGTTGCAAAGAAAAAAGTTTCTCGATCGCCATGTGGGAGTTCTCGGATGGGCCGTAATACTGTTTCCACCAGCAGCTCGGATGATGAACCTCTTGTTTTCAGGCGTCGCAAAGGTGCAAAACGTTTGAGGATCGATAACAAGATATTTTCTCCTGATGAGGAGACAGAGGACGATGCTTCTCATGCAAAAACTGTGAAAGAGTAGGTAGTTTTTTTCCTATGTGATGAACTCATTATTTACTGTATGTTTGAAGTCCTTATTACTGTATACCGAACTTCCTAAATTGTTTCTGTTTTCCTTTTTTATTTGTGCACTGTTTTTTCAAAAAATTCATTGTTATTCCTTCTGTTTGCTGGTTGAAAGAAGAGGAAGTTGTTTTTCGATAACCCCAGTGTCTCAAAGTTGAAGTTCTCTAAGAAGACGATAAAGAGGCCCCAAGGCCGAAAGAAGAAGAATGAAGAGGGTGGAGGTGGACAGAAAAGGTTCCAACAAACTGTTCGATGTTCCATTCGTCTGGTCCACGAGGCGGCTAAACTACTGAAAGATGCTCACCGGACAAAGTTTGCGCTGGTGGTTTTGGTTGTGTATTCGACTGGGTGCTTGTGGGAAACATCAGCCGTGTCTTAATGGGTTATTTGATGTTGTCAATCGACACATCAAATATGACCATCTATTGTGGCAGTGGCAGAATTCTGAGGTGAACAGAGAGGCGGCTCACCATATTTTTGGTTTTCCTATAGCCTGCATTGCAGCCTCGAGGCCGTCTGACACTGGGCATCATGATGCACTTGCCCAGTTGAAGAGAGAATTTGGCATTGATGGTGATATAACTATCAGGAAACTGTTGAAGTTGTTAGCAGAGGTTGTAAAGGATGATGAAAAGGTTGACTTGGCTGTGAAGATGTTCTACGCCATCCTGTACAATGAGCTTATCTGCCCTAGGTCATCCACTTGAATTAACAGGGAGGCTGTTATGCTCATTGATATGGATGATGAGGTTATGGCCCAGAGCGATTAATGCAAGATCGTTGTTGATGAGCTTAAGAGGCCAGCAATAAGATACCAAGACTTAAGTATCCCACAGGCCGGTCCTGAAGGTTGTGGTCTTGTACCGATATTTATGTACTTGGACAGCTGCAAATGTGATGGTTTGTCTGTCAATCACATCAAGATGCCACGCGCAAATTTCTTTCATGAGGGACCTCTTATAGAAATTTACTATAGGGACATGCTAAATAATGGTGGTATTGTACTGGCAGACTATAGGTTTGGAAGGCTCGGGGTTAGTACTTCCTTTCAATCCTGCACCCAACCCCTTATGCTCACACACCTCAACTTCCATAAATTTTAGTCATGAACTTCTGTTTAATATACTTTGTGTACCTCCTTTTTTATCCATCTTTTATATGCATGTTTTTACATTTTTACTTTTGTGTACTTATGAGGACTTCCATTATATGTAGTCATGAACTTCTGTTAATATACTTTGTGTACCTCCTTTTTTATCCATATGTTTATATCCATGTATTTTACATTGTTTTTTTTGTAATTGAGTGAACTTCCCTTATGTATAGACATAAACTTATGATTTATTATATTTTTTGTAGTTCCTTTTTTATCCATTTTTTGTATCCATGTTTTTACACTGTTTTTCCGTGTGCTTATGTGATTTTTTTCTTTTGTTATTTTTTCCAGTGGAAAAGTGACCTTGAAATTGTATATAATTACTGCTTGCCTTCGAAGAGGAAACGTTCCTTTTCTGCCAGTGCAGGTGGCAACCAGCAGCCACCTGCAAAACGTGCATCTGCTTATAAGCCTTCCTCAGAGGCATCTGCCATTAGCAAAATTGTCTAGCTTCTGCATGAAGTAGAAGAGCTATCTATCATCGTCCCTACTGCTGCTGATCGTCTTAGTAGGATTTCTAGCCTTTTCCCTGATGTGCATCTTCCTAGTGCAGAAGTCCCGAAGGAGGCTACATGCCATGACCTAAAGATACTTGACGCTCTGAAACTCGATGTTTCTTTGTTGCAGTAAGGTTTTTCTTTGTTTGGTGCAAAACAGGATGCATTCTACAGACATTATGTGAGAGAGTCTGTTACAGCTGAGAGGCAGATTAGTGAGGAAGATGTCGGTCGTGGTCACGCTGATAGGATTCATGATCCAGTGCTAGGCCAATCTGCCGCAGATACTGAGGTAGGGAAACTTCCTTTTTGTATACCCATGAACTTCCCTTTAATAGTGTTCATGAACTTCTAATTTTTCAGGCAGCGTCCTGCCTTCTTTTTTGTTTTAACTGTTTTTGCACGTTCACTTATTGGCCCTTTTTTATTTTTCTAGTTGGAACCTAATTAGCTAAAGAATTTGCCGCTCAAAATCGTGACGGCCATGAAGAAGAACAAGAAGAAGACGACAAAGGCGGACATGAAGAAGAAGGAGATGTTCATATATGTACCCCTAGCCCCTCATCCACAGCAGGGTTGTTTTCTCAAGTAGATTACCGCGACAACATCAATTCAGGTGATTATGGCGACCACGCTCATGGTTCGCCAAAGTTTGACGAGTCTGTTAGGCATGAGCGTGGTGACTCAGCTTCTGCAAGCAATGTGTTAACACCTTCTTCAGCAGCAGAGTCAAGTGAAAAAGAAGTTCATAAGGGATCACCTGCCAGAGATAAAGCCAATGCTGGATCTCCTGTAGTTCAAAGCAAGATAGATGAAGTGGTAATCGACCCTATCATCACCGAAGAATCTACAGATATTGTTTTTGAAACATTTTCTACTGCAGGGGAGTCCCCCACAGCCCTTTATTGCCAACCAAAAGAGTGTTACAGATATGTACAAGTATACAGGAAAGGGAAATAGACCAAGGCAGTCTAACCCAAGCTATCTAATTTAGGGACTTAATCCATAATGCTAAGTCTGCAGCCACAGAAGCACTCAACCTATGCTTAAGCATAAAAAGATCTAACAAGAATTTACAGATATTGTTGCTCATCAGTTTGTTGTTTTTGTACACAACATAGTGCAGGATTATGTGTCTGTTGATGGCATTGCAGGCATGTCCAGTTCTGCGCACCAGCCATCGTGCGATCCTGCAGTTCGTGATGCCTCGGAGGGTGTGCATGATTCACCGGGTGCAACCGATGTCGACGCTGATATTGACGCACGTCAACACGCTTCTACCGAAGCACAGACTACCCCTCATGACGATGTTCTGCATGAGACAGTTTCTTGTCCAAGGCCTGAAGCCTATGTGGAAGTTCAGACCGAGGCCGCATAGAATCCCCTTTATGTTGGTGTCGAGCATGAGTCTGTTTCTCGGCACGACAACCCTCCAACCAGTGAGCACTTTCCTGTGGAAGAACATATCTTTGAAGAAAACATAGGCAAGATATATTTGAACTACCTATTATTCCGTTTTTTTAATTCACATTTTACTGTTAGTGAACTGCCTTCTTATCTTTCTTTTTTCTTGATGTCTGCAGAACCTACTGTTTCCCAAAGCCCTTGTCTATCTTCCTCCCCAATCTGGGAGAAAATTAAACAACTATATTTTGAAGTGTGCAGGGTGAGGAAGAATAGTGCGAGGAAGTATGATTTATATGCTCTGTTGTCTCTTTACATATGTTCTTTTGTAGTTTTATTTCTTTATCTCCTCCAAAAACCTCTTATGTTTTCTTCTCCGTTTTTTTGTTTGTGTTATGCAGGGATGAAATTTTGATCCAAAACTCAAACTGCGCTTGCACCATTAGGCAAATTGCTGAAGCTTTCAGGCCTACCGGATTCCTATGTTCTTTCACAGTTTCAGTGGGTACGTTTTTGCTTGGAAGAAAGTTTAAGGGAAGCCCAAAACTAGTTGCTCCATATGTCGTCTCGGTGAGTACCTTCATCCCCTGTTCTTGTCTACGTGAACTTCTTTCTTATATATACGTGAACTCCTTATTTCTCTCAGTGTGAACTTCATTTATTTTGTTCTTATCTCAGACTGTTTTTTAATGTGTCATTGTTCTACCAGAGGCACATTTTCAAAGGGAATTTGGACTCCAAGCTTGTGAGGAATTTTTTTCAAACCGACTCTGAAGACCGCTTGGACCAGAAAGAAATTGTAAGCTTAACAAACATTTGTATTACCTTTCGTTTCTTCTTTAAATTGCACTTCTTTTTATGCATGTAAGAACCCTTGTTTATTTATGTGTTTTTTTTCTGCAGGTTTGTTTTGCTACCTTTGACCCACCAGAGTCTGGTGATAGCGTTGGCCATTTCTGTTTGGTTGCTCTAAACATCAAGGAATGACGCTTTGAGTTGCTTGATTCAATGCATGGGCGCAACGATCCATACGCAAGCAGGGTAATGCATCTGATGTCACAGAACATCAAGAAGCTGTGGAGTGAAACTGGTGATAAGCGTGGGCGTTCGTTCAACCCATACTCAATCGACGATTGGCCACTGCAATACATTAACTCGTCACAACAGAGGAACCTGTGAGATCATACACATATGAACTACCATTTTTTATTCTCTTCTTTGTTTTCCTTTTTTTTTGTGATTTTTTTAAGAAACTTTGCTTTTTTTTACAGGCATGACTGTGGGTTTTTTATGCTTCAAAACATGCATTCCTACTACAACACCGGGCTTGTAATATTTGACCAAGAGGACATTCTGAATATCAGGATGAATATACTTTATAATTGGTTGGTTAACAGTGACTTCTGTATCGACATACAGGCTATTTTTGGTGTTAATCTAGGTAACATGTTTTGATATTTTTTTCTCAGGCAGAACTGCCTATTTTGCATGTTGTGAACTCCCTTTTCTGCATAATCTTAACTTCCCATTATCTATTTTTAACCCTTTTTAATGCTTTATTTTTACGATAGGACCACCTCTTGGTCAAGATGAGGATGATTTTTCTTTGTTTGCGTCTCAGTGCTCAACACCCGTGGTAAATGATATCGCAACAGAACCTACTGTTAAAGCAAAAACTAGGGCCCAGAGGTTACTTGGACGTCTCAAGACGACGCCCCCATGAAATAAGGCGAAGAATGATGAATCCGTTGCTGTTGACGACGACTCCGATTTCGCCAGTGACGTTATATGGAAGCGTAAAGGTAGAGGTGCTCAAAAAGAGAGAGAGACTGCTGCTGCTCAGAAGCAAAAAGAAGTGCAGCAGGGAAAGGTCGTTGCTCCTAGGAAGAAGGCGGCTGCTGAGAAGCAAAAAGAAGTGCAGCAGGGAAAGGCTGCTGCTGAGAAGCAAAAGAAGTGCTGCAGGGAAAGGCTGCTGCTGCAAGCAAGAAGAGCACAAGAGCCGCGAAGATTAAGGTTCCAAAGATGGTTCCTTACAAGTTCCCACTTGCTTCCGAGGCCAAGCAGATTAAATATATTGTTCTAAGTAAGAAGTATATACGCGACCACGGCAGGTTTGTTAACAATGTTGTTCTTCTCCTTATTTCACAAAAATCTCTGTCTTTTCTAATCATACCCCATTCAAATCATCATCTATTTTTTTTTTCTCGTCAGTCATACACTCGTGCAGTTCCTGAACCATACAGAGATACATATCACATCGATGCTAAGACCATGTACAAAATTTTTGGGCGGTGCGAAATGATGGAATCTGAAACTATGGACTATATTATATCATATTCGAAAGACGCCCCAGATATGAAATACATGTTTGAATCTGGCGATCGTGTTATTTTATCAGCGAACGTTATCCCTGTAAGTGAACAGGCATTTTTGAATCATTTCTTTTTTTCTCATTTGATATATTGACTCCCCAAACTGCCAAATGTGAACTACCCTATAGGGTAAAGCTGAACTTCCCTTTTTCTGACCAACTTTTTTGTTTCCTTTTTTTGCATGCAGTATTTGCTTGGTTTTGCACCCTTTCAGTTAAGGGACATAAAAACAACCCCATGGCCAGTGAGGCGTACGATGTAGAAGCAGGGGCCAGCATATTAAAAAATTATGTGATGGAGGATGAAGACCTTCTCAAGGTAAATCTGGTAAACTTCCCTCTTCAATACAGTTACACATTTTTATCCTTTGTATTTACCTTGTTGCCTTTTTTGTTTCACAAGTCTCATGAATTTTCAATTCGATACTCTCATATCATTTTCCCTCATTTCATGAACGAGCACCACACGGTATACGTGATCAACAAATACAGTGGCAATCTTGAATATTTGATTCCAGGAAGTACGCTGAGGAAAGCCACACACACATGCACGTACAACACACCGACCGAGTTGAAATTGTAAGTTTTTTGTGCTCACACCCGATGCTTAACTTCCATTTTCACGCCACACACGTGCTGACCATAAGTACCTTTTTTTTCATGTTGTATAGATAAGAAGATTTGTGAATCTTATGAAACGAGTGTATGGAGCTGATGTGTACAACAAGCATTTTGTTCACGATTGGGAAGCAGCTGTAGAAGAGTGTGTCTACATGACGACCCCCGAGCAGGGTGCAAACGATTGTGGTTTCTACTCCATGAAGATTGTGTGCCTGTTTGACGGCCTGAAGCTTGTCCAGAATATTAAAAACAAAGATGTCAGTGTTACTGCCCTCTTCTTCTCACACTTTTTATTTTTTACTTTTCTGTGTTCATTATGTTATTTACTCGCTATCCTTTTTTTTGCAGTCTCGTGTTGAGTACTAGAAGGCCGAATACATGTACCAACTGATGTTTCATCACAACAACCTCCTTCCCCCCTTGACTTGTCCTGTTGTGCTGCAAGAATTGGTCATCAAGCTGGGCATGTGCACTCCGTCATTCCGTGAGGACCTTATCCAGGCTGCTGAGGTGAGACGTTGTCTCAAGAAATAGAATGTGAGGCTGTGTTTCATCTCCCAACTGCCAATGTAACAAGTTGTTGGAATTGTGTGGTCTATCCGTGTCGAACAAATAGTTTGTGTAATTTGGGAAACATTCCTTGTTATGTCCTCTGTTGTTGTTTTAGTTTTCCTTTTGGTTCGCACTTTCGTGTCGAAAAAACATCTTGTACATATGTGTTCACTATTTATTGAAAACTGTTCAAAGTTTCAACCATTGTATATATAGTAGCTATGCGAAAATCTGAAAGTGTTAATGTTTATTTTTTATCCGATCAGCGTAATACTTAATAATTATCAAATATAATTTTTTTCTGGTATCGCGGTCTTCTCATTGAGAACAGTTTGAACTACCCAATATTAATAATGTGAACTTCTCCTTTTTTCTATAAGATTTATTAAAATTTCCCCCACCGGGAAGCAAAACTGACGAACCTCCTTTTTTTGTTGCAGACAAGATGAATCTATCTTCCTTGTACAATCCAAACATCGTATTTAAATTTCTCATTGAGAACAGTGTGAACTATCCAATAGTCAAGAGGTGAACTTCTTTTTTTCTCGTCATGGTTTCTTAAAAACATGACTCTAATAAAATAACTGCCGAACCTCCTTTTTTTTACAGTCCAAATGAACGTCTCTTCCTTGTACAATCCAAACTTCGTATTTAAAATTTTCCTTACCTTTTTTTCCACCTAGAAATGCTGGTGCCCTTTTGGCAGCACAGTTTTCCCATTGAGAACAAAGTGAACTACCCAGTAGTCGAAATGTGAACTTCTTTTATTTCTATATGCTTTTTCTGTACGATTTTGTATTTGTTTTTTAGAAGTTACATAAACTTCTTTCATGCGTCGTGGATTGCGTGCCATTTGTGTTTGTTGTTGCATCACGACTTTTTTTGTTTTGATGGTCTCATTTTCATGCTCGTCTTGAAGCCTGATCTGTTGCTCCCTCAGTTGATTTTCAAGTTTCAACCTCTCGCATGTTTTGCCATTGTGCCCCGCAATCTCTCCACAAGACCCGTATATCCTTTTACCTTTTGTTTCCATTCTATTCTGCCATTTCTTCTGCTCCGCCAAACGTCCTTGTTCTAATATCTCACGTTTCCTTGGGCAAGTAGTTGCGTAGTGTCCTGGCCTTTCATTGCACAAGACACAAAGCCACAGTCCTTTCTTGTTAGCATCTGTGGTCGCATACCATTGGATTGTTGTGGAACATAACTGTCGCGCTGCGTTACGCATGTTTCTTCCGAGGCTTCTTGTTGTGTTTGAATGTCAACGTCTTCGTCAGCTTCTTGTGTCTGCTCTTCTTCTTTTGTCTCCTCCTCTTCTTGTGTCTACTCTTCTTCTTGTGTCTCCTCTTCTTGTGTCACCTCTTCATTTTTTGTCTCAATGTCAGTGTCCATTCTGTCATCTTCAGATTATGCATCTATGTCCATGGAGTCACCCTCATCATTGCTCGATTGTAACTTAATGCATGCGAGTGTTTTTTTGATGCATCTATCGAGATCCTTTTGAGGCATGCCAGTCCCATGTTCTTTCCGATGGGCCTCAAGCAGTTTTGCAGCAAGCTACCTTTTCAAGCACGTTCTGACATTGTGACCAGCAATCTTGTTACAGTTGCTACACAACCTTTGCCCCTTTGGGACACTATTCTCATCAACCTCCGGATCAGGACGTGTAGGGGCAGAAGTTTCTGTTGTTCCTGCCTTTTTGCCAGTTTGTTTACTCTTACTCCCTTTAGTTTTTGACATTAGGGGCGGTTATATGTGTGCATAAGGTTCAGATGCAGATCCACTCTCTGGCTCACGTTTATCGCCTTACAGCGATTCATGAGATGATTTGCTGTTCAAGACTGTTTCTTCATTGAGAAACCAGCATTCACTTCTTTGAAAGCAACCAATGCCTTGTCGAACATTCGGTCCGAGGAACACCCTTTGTTCACTGTTGTCAAAGCCTCGTTGTACATGATTGTTCTTCTATACTGTAGTGTTGTCTCGTATCCTTCCTTTTGCAAGTAGTCCCTACGGTTGAATTCTGGATCCGTCACACGATCATTTGAGAACCTCTGTAGAATATATTGATCGGGTATCTTTTCTAGTCTGATGTGTTCAAAGATGGCGATAACATGTTGACAGAACAGTCCCGCAATCAGTAGATCAAACATTTTTATCGATCTTTTGGTACTTTTTCCTAAGTTTATTTGAAAAACTACAAATATGAACGTGTGGAAGCATAAAACACGTACTTCCCAAATACCTAATATGAACTTCTAAAAAAGTATGTTGCTGTTGAAACGATTTTTTGTGTGTGTGAAACTTCCTTAAGCATAGATACAAACTTCGCGTATTGACTATCATGAACTTCGCAAAATAAGTTTCTTTTTTTTACCTGTGTGTTCCCAGAGTTTGCACTCGCACTCAAATCTGCCTGCTTTCTCATTCGCCATCACTCGAAACTCATGCCGAGACCAAGAAAATACTCTACTTTGGTTGAAGTGGTGCACAAAGAACTCTGTCGGCGTGTCTCCTGGCTTTATCCTGAATGTTGTACTATGATACAGGCGGTCCCGGAATAAATTATACATATTCCGTGTATACTTCTGAAGGACTTGAGCTTCAAAGCCATACCGTGTCACTGTTTTCTTTACACACTTCAGTAATGGAAAGGCTATAACACACATATTTTTTAGATATCCTCATGAAAATATCTAAAAAATGCAGAATGTATTATTTTTGTTCTTTTTTTGTTTTTACCGTTGAACCAAGTATCTCTGCATTGGTTGACTTATGCAATGTTTGTATGCAGTTGTTCACTTGCTGGACAAAAATATGTAGATCTTGTTTTTCTTGGACATAGCGTTTCTTTAGCACATGATTCATGCTTTCGCTTCTCTGGGTTGAAGTCATACGTGCACAAAAGACCTCCTTCCAGTATGCTGATACCCATGATTTTCTTTTAGCCCATAGGTTTATCATGGTGTTGTTACCGTGCAGAGCATACTTGTCCACCAGGTCATGCCAATCTTGTTTATATTCCGTGGGCATTAATGGATGGTTAAGCACTACAGAAAGCTCCCCCTTCAGGTCAGAGAATAATATGTAAAGTTCAGCCAAAGGAATTTTGTGCTTTCTCATGATGTGCCACCTGCAGAGTTTATGCAGAGCACATTTGAATATTGCAAGTATTGCTTTTGCCATCGACAGACACTGATCTGCATGAAAAATATCATAAGGAGAGTAAATCCAGATAAGCTTGCAAGAAAACAGAAAGGTAACAAGTTGCCCAACAACCCAGCCAACAAAGTCTGCTATTCCCCCAGTGCCGATTTTTTTTCACCAAACTTCAGAATTTTATATTAGTCAACTTCTTATAATTAGTATGATGAACTTCCAAAAAACACATAAGAGAATAGCTCCTAAAATGGAGAAGACTAAAATGTCAGAATAACCATGGGTTCCTTGCCTTTCATGCATCGCAAAATGTGTTGAACACCCATTTAAAAGACTCTTCACTCTCATCACCCATAAGCGCAATGCCAAAAATACATGACTGCAAGTGGTTATTAACACCAACAAATACCGCTAGCGGCATATGGTGCTTGTTGGTCTTATATGTTGTATCAAAGGTCACGGCGTCGCCAAAATTAGCGTATGCCGCCCTGCAACTTGCATTTGACCAGAAAATGTTTTTTATTCTGTCTTCTTCATCAACCTGCACGTCATAAAATAAGTTCTTATTTTTCGGTTCCATTCGCTCGAAGAACTTGAACATCTTTGGAGCAACGTCCTTAGATTCTTCAGGGGCAAAATCTGCTTTCCTGCAGAATTATAGTTCCCCAGTACTTAAGTTTTTGTGTTTCAACTAAGAGTGAAAAAAATCCCAAAAATAAAATAAAATAACTGAAGAATATGTGATAACAACAGTTCAGACTTACATGTTGAATATATCTTTGTCATTGAAAGGGAGGTTGCCTCTACCATTATGCATTTTAGACAGCGGCCCCATTATATTAACATGCTTGGCATTGCTAGTCTGTAGATCCTTCACAAAGTCCATCAACGTCGAGTCTGTCTTTTTGTGCGAGTGCATGAATACCATCATCGATGGGCTCAATAGCCGCGTGTGGTTGTGAGCATGAACCGCTTCCTTCACGACACATGTACCATCATCTCTCTCTTTAAATCTTATCATTGCTTTGCAGCCAGATCTCTTAGTAGTCTTGTCTCTCTGTCGGTCACTTTCAGCGAAGGATGGTTTATAAATACCCTCTCGTACGCATCGTAGGTCTCTTGTCCTTTTTCTCTTCTGCTTTTTTTTTATACCAAACCCCGTGTGTTTTGCGTATGTGTTATAGAAATCGAACACCTCCTTAGACGAACTGAATTCCTGGCCAATGGATGGTATTATTTCGACGAGGAGTTCTGGTGCCTGCACATATAACACGAAACATTTTTTTCATTGTTGTTAGGGACAACAAAAAGTGAACTTCGCAAAAGGCAATCAGTAAACCTCGCAAACTAAGGTGAACTTCCTATAGAAAGAAGATATCTTGCATGTGTATATGTTTGCGGCTCCGTCGGCGTGCCTCCCACCATAGTTTTAAACGGGCCAGGTGGTGTCACTACTGGTACGTGGCACAGAGGATCCACTCGAGTCAGATGGCCTGGTATTTTTTTTTGCTATGGGAATCTCTTTACCTTTATGGCCTGTAAGCTGTTCAGTGTTCGATCTAGGTTGGTGAGACGCTTTTTTATGTGGAGGTGGTTTTTGAAAGTTTCGCCCCTCTGAATTTCACCTTCCAAACTTCCGGGCATTTTGTTCGATGGTTGTTGTACAGAACTCTGTCTCACAGCACGGTCCCTATCACGTTCAGTATTGTTTCCCACAACATCACACATGTCTGGATTTATTTCAATCAGACCTTGCACTATTTTAGACCTTTTGCTGTTATTCATCTGCACTCTTCGACGTGGCTCGCGGAACACAGGATCAAAATCCCCCATGCTCTCAGTGCAAACAATTGGAGAGCGGGGACGTTTTGGTGGACCTGACCAACACAGCATCTCATCGTGAGATTCTTGCTCAACAGTTGGGGCTGCTTCTCTTAATGGAACTGCATCTATAACATTAATGAACTCTAATTTGTGATTTTTTGGATTCACAACATTTGTCCCCCCAAGCTTACAACAGTAAGATTTTGGGTCACACGACGCCCAAGGACTAACACACTTGACGCAACAACATGCAACTCATCGTCTTCAATTGTTATAAATGGTTTTTCGCCTAAGCTTGCACACCCCCTGCGTCGACTGTCAGGCCAGTTAGATACCTCATCTTCAACCTCTTTGTATAATTGTTCAGTTTCTGTGTCAGCTCTATCAATGCGAAATCCTGCTATCGCATATGCCGGAATGGGAAAGCCCTGGGACACAATAGTAACAGAATATGAAACTGAACTTCCCAAATAAGCTAAACCTCTCAAAGATAGATAAGATGAATCTTCTCAAAACATAGGTGACTGTAACAAACAAATTCACCTCCCATAGTAGACAAACTGAACTTCTAAAAAATACACAACAGAACCTTGTAATATGTTTGAATATAGGTGACTGTAACAAACAACCATAACCTCTCATAACAGATAATATGAACTTCTCTTAAATATACAAATGAACTTCCTGAAACAGTTTTTTCGAATAATATTTACTGTAATTTAGGAGGTGGGGAGGGGTGGAGTGGTGGCGGAAGGAGATGAGAAACCTGAAGAGAAGCATCACAAAGCAAAGTTGTTGAGGTTGTTGTAACCTGAATTCCGACTATCACGTCAGTTTTGTGACGTATTGGAGCCATTACCGCCGAAGGAAAACTCACAGCAGGGGGAAGAAGGTGGTTTATGACGAGAGATCACGCCGCTTTTGTTGAGCCGCTCTTCCCCGTGCTACGTAATTAGCTGCAGTTCCGAGGGGATCTCACCATTTCCGCCGCTACCTCCCTCGCGTCGTCTTCCGCCGATGCTCGCTCGTCCGCGCTGTCGGCGTCGGTGAAGAAGGTGATCTCCCCAGGGATCTCTCCGTGTTTTGTTGCGGCCTCCCTCGCGACGGCTGCCGCCGCCGCTCACTCGGCTGTGCCGTACAGAAGAAGGTTGTCCCGATGGGGATCTCGACGGCTCCGTCGTGGCCTCCCTCGCATCGGCTGCTGCCGCCGCTAGCTCGGCCGCGCCGATCAGGTAGGAGGTGGGAAGTATTCGAGGTGGCTCGGATCGAGGTGGTCGGGATGGGGTGGCATGCACCTATATATAGTAGCTTCTGGTGGTGCGGGCCGGTGTCCGGATCGGGATCCCAAACCAGGCCTCTTTCGGAAAGTTGTGCTGAATAGGTATTCTAGAAACTCTTAAGAGGTTGTGCTGAATATATATATATACATATAGGGCGGGTATAGCCTACAACCTGTTGTAGAATAGTGTCTTACAACATTGCGCCCCTATAGGGCGCTATGCGCGCTAGAAACTCTCCGTCCTAATCACCTTCTTCATGCGGTGCGCGCTACTTCCCCGATTCCTAATCACCTTCTTCCCCCGATTGCTAATCACCTTATTCCCCCGCTGGGGCGCAGGTGCCTGGGCCTCGGCCAGAACGGCTTGCAGCGACGCCGGCCTGGCCTCGACCGAAACAGCTCGCAGCGACGCTATCCCGAGGCCCGCATCCGGACCCTCCCCAACATCTAGAGCCGGCCGCCTCCTCCAAATTAGGCGCCGTCCAAGTCCTTGTACCGACGTGCTCTCCAAATCATGGCGCCGCCCGGGCCACCGCATCATCCGAGCAAGGGGCACGTTGGTGATGGGGAAGCATGAGGGAAGGGCCGCCGGCGCTCCCCTGGTTCCTCTGCCCGGCGTCTCCCCTGGTTCTCCCTGGACTCATCCCTGCTGGTTCCCCCATCGATGGTGCCCCCAGTTATTTCCATCGCCGACGCCTACCCAAACTCTCTCGTGCCGCACGACATCGCCGGGATGTGGTGCCACACGCCGCTGTTGTGGCGTGGATGCATCGCACCATAGCTCGAACGACACAGAGCCAGCGGAAGCAGAGCAAGCAAACTTCTTTAAATTTAGGTCGATACAAAACCGGGCATGGAAGGTAGGCAGTCACAGACGAGCACGCCAGAGAGAGGCACATCGAGCGAGCGTCGCGTCCGCCCGGCCACGCACGTCATTGATACGTCTCCAATGTATCTATAATTTTTGATGCTCCATTTTGATATTATGCCAATTGCTACATGTTTTGTCCCTTCTTGATAGCATTTTTACACGTTTTCCAGGACTAACCTATTAACAAGATGCCGCAGAGCCAGTTTCCTGTTTTCTGTTGTTTTTAGTTCCAGAAAAGTTGTTCTGGAAATATTCTCGGAATTGGAAAATTCGAAAGCCAGAAGTCTTAGAAGTCCCGGAAGCTTCCAGAAGTCCTGAACAGCCCCAAAGGGGGGCCACAGGGTGGCCACACCATCGGGTGGCGCGGGTCCCCCTGGCCGCACCACTTGGTGGTGTGGCCCCCCTGGCCACTCCCCGGCATCGCCCTTTCGCCTATTTATACTCCCTCGAGGGAAAACCCTAAACACATCGACCTTTTCCACAAAATACATCTGTAGCTCTGCCGCCGCCACCGACAAGTTTCGGGGGATAGATCTCTGTTCTGGCACCTTGCCGGGACGGGGAAGTGCCCTCGGGACCATCTCCATTGACTCCACCGCCATCTCCATCGTCGTTGCTGTCTCCTATGATGAGGAGGAAGTAGTTCTCCCCCAAGGCTGAGGGCTCTACCGGTAGCTATGTGGTTCATCTCTCTCTCTCCCATGGTGTGATCTATATGTGATCGTGAGCTTTGTAATCTAGTCGAATTCGTATATGTTACTCTTCATCTTTTGCTACTCAAGTGCTTTATTAATATGAACTTTGGAGTCACCTTGTCCCGCGATGTGAAGGTGACAGTGTGCACATAGTGTGTGTCTCCTCTATGAACTGTGGTGTTTGTCTAGTACCATCTAGGGCGCTCATAGTGGCAGCGTGGGGTTAACTAGCCATGGGAATGCTTACCTGAAGGAATGCTTTTTGCAACCCTACGCAATGATTAGTGTTCGTTATTTGTTACGAGATCTCCATAAACGCTTAGATCATGGTGCAAAGGTGACAGTGGGTGCACCGTGTAGTTTAGCATTATATTTATATTTTGTGTTGGATAACCCTATGAAATTGTGGTGTTTGCGTGGAACCATCTGGGTCCCATGGTGATAGCATGGGGGTTACTTAGTTGCAAAAGTGCTTACTCTGAGGAGTGCTGTTAAAGCCCTACACATGTATTGGTGTTGTTATTCGACCGGAGAGTGTTTAGGAGTAGCATAGCGAAGAGAAGATATTTATTTATTCAATTATGTGATCATTGTTGAGAGTGTCCTCTAGTGAAAGTAGGATCCCTAGGCCTTATTTCCAAGCATTGAAACACCGGTTTCCGCTTACTCTGCTACATGTTTGCTTGCTGCCATTTTTATTTCAGTTTGCTATTATCACTTATTATCATCCATCTTACTTGCATTTTACTCTCTCTTCGCCAAACTAGTGCACCTATACAACTGACAATTGTATTAGGTGTGTTGGGGACTAAAGGGACTTCTTGTATCTTGATTGTAGGGTTGCTTGAGAGGGATATCTTTGACGTCTACCTCCCTGAGTTCGATAAACCTTGGGTGATCCACTTAAGGGAAGGTTGCTGCTGTTCTACAAACCTCTACACTTGGAGGCCCAACACTGTCTACAAGAATAGAAGCCTGCGTAGACATCAAGATTTTTTCTGGCACCATTGCCGGGGAGGTAAGGTAAAAGTTACTCACATCCTCTGTGAGTACTCGAAGTTATTTCCTTTATATTCTGCAATTATATATTTTTGTTTCCTGTTTTCACTAGTTTGGCTTATTTTTACTTGTTGTTTGTTTTATTTTTACTAGTTAGTCTCAATGAAAAAAAACAAAATATAAGAGAGATCTATTTGAATTCTAGTAGCAATGTTATTAGCATCAATTATTTGGATACCATTATTTCTAGTACTATGGAAAATTCTAAGCTTGGGGAAGCTAGTTTTTACAAACTTTTTAGTTTTCCAGCTTTAGAGGAGAAAATTTGCTCTGATGATACTTTATCTCCCATATGTGATAAACCTAATGATGTTTGTGATATTTTAAATCCTCCTACTGACAGCATTCCTTTTGAAATACCCAAGAAAATTGTTAAACTTGTCATGGATAACAGTTATTTTGGAGATGGAATTGTCCATCCTAGTGATCATTTACACTTTATGCATGAATTATGCGAGTTATTCAAGTGTGCAGGTATCTCAACGGACCAAGTTAAGAGGAGGCTATTCCCTTTGTCACTTGAGGACAAAGCAAGGGAGTGGTATGAACTACTAGATGATCCTCATCATTTGGAGTGGAAGGAACTTGAATCTCGCTTTTACTCTAAATTTTATCCTTCTCATGAACTATATTTAGATAGGAATTACATTTATAATTTTTGGCCTCGTGATGGAGAAAGCATTGCCCAAGCTTGGGGCAGACTGAAAACATTAATACTCAAATGTCCTAACCATGAGCTTCCCGAGGAAATAATTGTTACTAATTTTTATGCAAGGCTTTCACGACATTGGAAGGATTATCTAGATGCCTGTTCAGAGGGTTCTTTTTGTAGTAAGAACGTTGAAGCTAAGTGGGATCTTCTTGAGAAGATTCGAATCAATAGTGAAGATTGGAATAACAACAAAGGTAAAGAGTCAGGTATAACCTATGAGTATAATTGCATTAAGACTTTTGCTGAAACTGCTGATTTTCATGAGCTTAACGCTAAATATGGTATTGATCCTTAAATAGCTATTGGTTGATATAGATCCTTTGCTTCTTATCTTAATATTCCCAAAGAAAATTGGGACATATATCATCAACCTTTTAAAGACACTTGCATGGAAAATGAAATTGTTATTGATGATTGCAATAAACATGCTCAAACTTCTGAAAGTACTATTTCTTATAAGCATGTTAATTTTTGTGGAGCACTTAGAACTTGTGAAAAGAATCAAATTGAAGAAGAACATTGTATCCATCACAGGAATGAAAAAACTAGAATGTGGAGTAGGGCTCTAGATGATCTTGGTGAAAAAGTTTGTGCCCTCCATCCTTTTATTTGTGAACTTTGCTATAAAGTGGGTAATTTTAATTTCCAATGCTCAGGCCATGATAGTAGCCTTTCGAATCCTATGAGTACTGCAAGTTTGTATTGTGATGACATGATCACCCCTAATGAGCATGATGAACTTACATTATTTTTGGGGTGTGAAGAGTTATTAAGAAAAACTTCTTTGATAGATATGAGTGCTTTTGATATGAATAGTGTCTTGCATGGCTGCCATGTTTATTGTGTTGATAATTGCCATGCGAATACTTACATACAAAATATTATAAAAGAGGAGAATTTACCAAAATATGAGAGGACTAATATGGGTTTTGTTCTTATTAATGAAGAGGATAAATCCACCAAAGTTCTTTCTATTGTTTCTGATAATAAACAGGGTATGTGGAGAAGCTCCCTTATAAGCCTCTCCCTCCTAAAGAGGGTAAGAAGAGGAAGAAGAAGAATAGGAGGAGTAAAAAGAGAGAGGTAACGGTATCTCCCCCTAAGCATGTTGCTCATATTACAGCTTTTGCTGTTGAGTCTGAACTCGATGATTTTCCTATGTCTGTTATTTATGAAAGTGATCATTATTGGGAGAAACACACTACTTTTGATATTTAAAATTTGTTTGGTACCAATTATGAAAATGATGATAATAATTCTTATACTATTAGTACCATCCATGTTCCTTCTAAGGATGATATAGAAAGCTCTAAAATTGTGGATGATGTGTTTGAAAATCCCTTTTCTGTTAATGATTATATGCTTGATACATCTCCTCCTAGTAAAAATGATGATATGTTTACAAATGAACGCATTTTGGAAGACAACTATTTTATTGGTTGTGATGATACTATGCCTCCAATAGATGATGATTGCAATGATGAATATGATATTTTTAGTCCACCTACTATTGAGGAGAAAATTAATTATGATTTCAATATGCCTCCAGTCTTTGATAATTATTATAAAGAAAGTTATAACATAGGCTATAATTACAATCATCCTCGTGAAACTTGCCATTATTATGGTGGGATGACCAAAAATCATCTCTTTAACATGCAACTTGTCTATCATGTTCGAGTTCTTTATGATAATCCTACTCCCGTTGTTATTAATAAGAATGAATATGCTTATGTGGAGAGTAATAATTCTTTTATGCATGTGGCTCATGATAAGAAGTTTATTGTGATAGTTATATTGTTAATTTTATCCATGATGCTACTGAAAGTTATTATGATATAGGGAAACATAATTGTATGCATCTCACCTCTATTAAATTTCCTCTCTTTTTGTTTGAAATTTTGAAGTTGCACTTATTTTGCTTTCCTATGCTTGTTGCTTTGTGTTTTAATGACTTGTTTTTCTACAAGATTATTTTTCATAGGAAGTGGGTTAGACTTAAATTTGTTTTACATTTGCTTCTTGATTCTCTCTTTTGCTTCAATTCATATTTCTCATGTGAGTATCTTCTCAAATTATCATGCCTGCCTAAAAGGCTTTAAAGAAAAGCACTTCTTGGGAGATAACCATGTTTTTATTTTTGCATTGGTTTTCTCTGTTTTCTTTGAGTCAAAGGGTTTTATACTTCTGTAGAAACTCCTTTGTATCTTTCTTTGCATGTTTTAGTAGTGCCCAGTAAAGTTTCTGACGAAAGTTGGAGTTGGTTTTCGGATTTCTGCGCAGAAAACAGATTTCTTCTGTCCACCGTAAAACATCGTATAAAATCCTGGAAGATCAGAATGATTTGAAATGTTTTGTGCTTATTTATCAGCTAATTACGCAACTTTTATTAGTTGAACACTTTTTTATTTGAGCAACATAAGATTTTCGAAAAAAACATCTTTACCTGCTGTCCTGTTTTGACAGATTTCTACCAATAATTGCATTTGGATCTTAATTTCTTTCTTTTGGTGTTCTTTTGAGAAAAAGAGTTTTAAAATAAGTTGTGACAGTAGCTAATGTGTTTATGAGTGTTAGGCTTGTGTTGAAACTTAAACATGTGAATTTATTATTTCGATTGCACTAACGTTGCTAATGAAGATTGTGGGAAGTTTGGTGTGAAGGAAGTTTTCAAGGGTCAAGAGAAGAAGATAATATGATGTGATCAAGAGGAGTGAAAATCCTAAGCTTGGGGACGCCCCGGTGGTACATCTTAGAAAATTCCAAGAAGACTCAAGCATCTAAGCTTAGGGATGCCCAAGGCATCCCCTTCTTCATCAACAAATTATCACGTCACTTCTAGTGAAACTAAATTTTTGTTCGGTCACATCTTATGTGCTTTACTTGTTCGTCTTTTATTTTTGTTTTCAGTTTGTTTAGTTTTATTTTCTGTATTTTATGGTTGTATCTTATCATACTTGTGTGGGAGAGAGACATGCTCCGTTTTTATTGCTTAGAACACTCTAGTTTTCATTCTTATTGTTCTGTGAGTGTTTACTTTTTGCTAATACCGCGTTTAGCCTTTGTTTTCATACATCTATTATTCAGAGCTGTTAGTTTTAGTAGTGTTATGTGAGTACTCTCATGTTTTCTTTCTGTAGCATGTAGAGAATTTTTGTTAAAACATATTTTGTATGGTGTTTGTTGGGAAAATAAACTACTGCTTGAAGTAGAATTTATAACGGTGCACGTAGAAGCTCGTATAGACCGTTGCTAGAACTTTTTCATGCCATGCTAAATGTTATTTTAGTTTTAAAGCCTTGTGGTTATTGAGTAGCATGAATAGCCTCAAATATCTGAGAGTGTTTAATATGCCATTGAAAGATTCATGAGTTGTTCTTGTCATAGTAAAGCATAAATTTATGGTATTCTCTTTCGAGTGTTTTATTTGGTTGACTTGGCGCATGCTCACACCATGTTTATGACTATGAACCAGTCACGAATAGCATCCATGACCAGTTAGTTTTTGAACTTGGGATACCGCTTATTCTTTAATTAATGATGTTTATGTCGCTATGCATGATTATGGCTCTTATGCTCTCTTGATTTGTCGCTCCCAGTCTTTTGCTAGCCTCCACCTGTACTGAGTATGAGCTCTACTAGTGCATCCAACTCCCTAAAACCAAAGTTTTCGCATTGTGTCCACCATACCTACCTACATGTGGTATTTAATTGCCACTCCAAGTAAATTGCTCATGTGCTACCTTTAAAACTTTCAAAATTACTCTTGTTTTGTGTTCTTGTTTTTGCTCACGAGGACGTCAATGGAGAATATTTATCTCACTTGTTGATTGGATTTCACACCCTGGACTAGTGGCTTCATACGCTTATCGAGATGATAGAAGAGGTGGTAGCGGGGTGCCCAGCCCCAAATTAATGCAAACAAATTCTCTTCACTATTTTTGCCCCTGATTTATTAGTCAAAGCATAATTGTGTAAACAAAATAGAAACATGGATGACCTTCTACCCAGATGCATCCTTCATATGGGAGCCGCTCTTGTGAATCCAGTTGGCTTGTGACGTACTGTATTTTCTGTTTACCATTCGTTGACATTAGCATACACCTCTCCTAAAATATAGACACTCCTCCATGGTATGTGATTGTTGGCAGGCACCCGAGGATTCGGTTAGCCATGGTTTGTGAAAGATGGATGGGAGGAGTGTCAAACTTTTAATACATATGTTTAATAAAATATAAATCTCTATGTAACAACCCAATTTTTGGAAGACATGAAAAACTTGTTTTCAATAACCCAAAAATCAGGGCCAACAAAAACTTTTTGTTATGTTTGACTTTTGCTTGTGTTTCTTTTATATCTTCTTTTTGTTTGTGTTTGTGTTTGACTTTGTTAACATCTAACAATTAAAAAACCAATGATCATAACTTTCTTAAAACACAACCCTTGTGATCAAGCCATGACAAGAAAGCTTATCACCTTCATCTATCACCTTCTTTTGGCAAAACCTTTTTAGAAATGTTTTGATTTTAGAAGAAAACCAAAGGCCAAGTTTTGAGAAAACAAAAGGTATTTTACAAAACCATATGAAAAGTATTTCAGAGGTAATCATCTCCTACCTGTTTTCAACCAAAATATGTTTTCCAAGTATTCCAAAAACCTCCTCTCATTTTTCTCTTTTGCAAAAACTATAAGTGGGGATTATATTACCCATGTGTTTTACCTCGGTTATATTCTTTTGGAAAGAACAAGCTTTGAGTTGAATATCTATATGAAATCCTATTTTCATGGTATGTCTTGATCACTACCTATAATTAGCACTTGAGAAAACATCCTGGAAAATTAAATTGAAGAACTCAGTTGCTTGAGTGATCTTGTGTGTCTTGTTATTTTATCGGCTTGTTGTGTTATTTCATCTTGTGTTTGCTTTGAATTATTTATTTCTTTTTGTTGATTAATGTGTGTTGTTTTAAGTAAATAAAACCTATTAATAACAAGATCAAACATCAATATCATATTCCATCACATGTCCATATCATCTTCTGTTTTCTTAAAAAGTTCCAACTTGGGAGACACGTTTCTATGGAAAATCTTGAGTTAATCATAAATGCATCATCATAAATCTCATTTTCTATATCTATTCTATCCATACAAGTTGTTATTTTGGATATTGAAACTCTTTATTATCATCTTTCAAAGTCCTTTTGAAGGCATCCCCAAAATAGTGATCATATCTCCTTTATCATGAAGCACTTTGTCCATGTTACTCCAAATCACTCCTTATTGTTTTCAGGACCAATGAACCTACCCTTGTAATCTCCATGACCTATACATCATATCCATGTGGTCCATTTATTTTTCAATGGACATTTAATTATTCTTCTCTCATGGTTTTTAGCCTATTAAATAAACCCCTGTTTTCACCCTTTTCCACTTGGTGCCTCAAATATTTTCAAAAGAGTTGTTAATTAAAAATCACTTTTGAGAGATATATTATATACTATCTCATCCCAACTCAAAAATATTTGTTTTAAAAACATTTTACTATTTATTATTTTCCATTTTCCAAAAGGCCAGAAATGGACTTTAAAATATTTTGTGAAGAAAAGTATTTCCTAAAATCTTGGAAAATTACCCAACATGTCTATGGTCATGTGGGGCCATTTTCTACAAAACCTTTTTCAAGTTGTTTTGAAAATTTTAGAGAAAACATTTAAAAACAGTTTCTGCCATTTTTAAATCCCAAAATTTTGTGAAAGAAATATTTTCAAAAACTCTTGAGAACACCATCCCTAGACTCCATTTTTGATTCTATACCCAATACACATGATCTTGTACATATGTTCTATTCAAAAATATGGATAAAACAATCAAATACCATTTCTGGTATTCCTAGTCACTGTTGAGAGCAGGCTTGTCCCGGTGAACCTTCTCTCTCCTTCTACCTCTTGTTTTCTCTGTGAGGTAGAAAACATCTCACTCAACCCCCTGGACATGGTCTCTATCCCAGAACCTCCTTCCTTCTCCTCCACACCTCTATTATCAGCTACATGCCAATGCACATCACAGGTGGACGTCAAGCTCTGCCTCACTCGCCATGCATTGCTCAATATCCTTGTATACTAGCCTCATGAGACATCCAGGAACTCACCCGTGAAGCCCATTTGCCTCCTCTCGCCCTCCTTCCCCTCCTCCTTCATGTCAAACACCTACGGGTGCTAGGTGGGCGCCATTGAGTGCCGACACCCCCATGCACCTCCTGCCTCCTCCTCTCACTTGTGATCTTCCCTCACCTTGCCTAGCCCCCATGGCAAGACCTCATCTAAAGAGAAGCTCCCGGGCCAGCTCGTCCGCGCCACCATGGCCGCCATGGGCGCCGAGCGCCATGCTCTTTGGCTACACCTCCCCGATCCATCCCCTTGCTTCCCACCTTGTCCAGCCATCTCACCTCCCTCAAAATCAAGCCCACGCATCGAAAGCCCCTTCCCTATCTCACCGTATCGCCGAAATCGAGCGCTTCGTCCCCGCCGACGATCCCCCGTCGAACGGAAGGTACAGGGACCCTCCGCCCTCACCGATTGCTTCCCTAGCCTCCCCTTTAACCTCTCTTTTCCATGCCCTTGATCATTCTCTTCTTTGTTCATCGCAGGTTTGCCGCCATCCGTGACATGGTCGGCCGCCCCAGATCTTCGTCAACTTCGGCTCGGAGTCCTTCCGAGGAAGCGCAGGCAGGGGAAATCGATTCCTGGTGTCTTTTCGCGTATCCTAGGCCTGACGCCGCTCCCTGGCGAGCCTCACAGCCCCCGGCGACGAAGCTCCGGTGAGGAACCCTCGCCTACGCCGCAGTTTACAAGTCCCGCCTCCAGTTTTTGGTCGTCGCCGACGGAGGCATCAAGGACCGTCCGATCTGGATCCGACGTCCGGGTACCGGTTCGGTGGAGAGCCTCACTGACGACCGGGCCTCGCATGGCCCCCCAGTCAGCGGTTTGACTTCCCCTCCGCGCGGGAGAATGCCTTGGGCCGGCCCAGCTCGTGGATTTGGCCTCTGTCTTTTCCTCCGTGGCAGATCCGGCCCATTAAATTTTTTTTGCAGGTTGTTTTTTCCTTTTTCTTGTGGATCTATTTCTAGCTGTTCGGTTTAAATCAGAATGAAAATGCAAATGAGTAAAACTTGCCAAACCAAAAACCACAGTGGTATATCTACAAATTATTAACCACCTCCAACTTGCAGATCCATGTTTGGTAAAATATTTTAAGAGAACTAAAATAAATGCCAGAAGCACTCAGTTTCAACAATAAATTCATAACTTCAGTTTTATGTATCCAAATCATGCAAACTAAACTGTTCTGAGTATTCCTTGATGATATCTATCTTTGTAAGTTGGCCTTGTGTTGACTTGAGTTGTTAAGTGAAAATTCCATGCATGTTAGTTTTAGGCCAGAGAGCACTTCTTTAATTGTTGGATTTTATTGGTGATGATTTTTGATTTGAATCCAATTGTGTTGGTTTTCTAGTGACTAGGAGCACCTAATCCTAGGATTTCATTATTTTAGGAGTTACATAATAGGATTTGTGCATTATTTAGTGTTTAGTCCTTTTCTGTCTATTATTGTTAGGACTTTTTAAATTATTGTGATATAATGTTCTTGTTATAAAAGTGATTCCTAGCATGTGTAGGGTATTAGTTCATGTTTAAGTTGTGATTTGAGTGTGTCGCTAGCATGTTAGGATTTGTGTGTGAAAAACATGGTTGTTAGGATTTTATTATCATAGGTTGTTTTCCTAGTAATAATAGGTTAAATTTTGTTATTCTTCATATTAGTATGATGACTTGAATAAATGATTTAATATTGTTTTCCATAGAATAGATACTGTTATTCTAGCATATTATACTTGCTTTCATGCTTGAGTGAGCTCTAGATCATTTCTTCATGCTATGTTAGTTTCAGATGTTTTTCTACCATAGTGGTTAGTTGCATGCTTAATTTTGATGCATTGTTTAGATTGTTACTTTGATATTACTAGCATGTCTAGGTGTTGTTTCATATGTTATTTGGATTCTATCTTAAAGTTCTATCATGTTATAATAAATCTTGCTTAATGATCTATTATGGCTATGCATGTATGCATGTCTAAATAGCCCTTTTTCCATGTCTAGTTTTAGTGGTTATTTTTACTCCATAAATGTTTCATGTATTGAGTGATGTCATGACATGTATTGTATTTATTTTTCTATGTTATTAGGTTGTTTAGCTACTGGTTACATTAGTTCACCATGTTTAGAAAAGCATGTGTTACTATAGGCTTGTAGTATTGCTTGTTACTATTTTCATGTGCATGTGTAGTTGTTTCTAGTTTGTTTTCTTGTTATTTTGTTCATCCTCATGAATAACCAGAGAGTCATTTAACCTTATTTGGGCATGATATGAGAGTGGTACACCCACTGGACTCATGCCATTTCGGTTGAGGATCCATAACACCTATTCTAGTGTTATTCATGTGTGTTGTCTGTGCATGTTTTGCTTGATGGTGTGCACCCTAGTAATATTGTTTGTGAGTGTACTTGTTTGATGAAATGCTTGATGTATGTTTAATTTTTTTCAATTTCTTTCCCTTGTATGGTTCTGATTGGGTGTTTTCCTTTTTATATTACGATGTTAGATAACGAAGACGGTATTATTTCCTGGAGAGGTTTTTATTGCAACTCTTGTTTATTTCAAGAGAAAGACCAAGAAAAGTGCCAAGGAAAGCCACTCTAAATGATTTCTCGTTGATTACTCATCATTATCTATCATGCATGTTTTACTTCTGAAGTTTTACCAAAGTTTGATTCAAAAACTATTTTCTTAGTGGCCTATGCCATGGCCTATGCCATTGTCTTTATGATGTATCTAATATGCTTTATCCACTATATAATCTTGGTGTTACCAAGCCCTTTAGATGTTTTAGTATCATCACTTAATCAACTTAAGTCCCTTAGTGGACATTTTAACTTGATGTTTTTGGAAAAACAAAAAGCTTTGGAAAAACCCCGAGGAAAGGTGGGACCTTGTCCGAGGGAGGTATGTGAAGGAGGAAATGTTTTTTGACTTGTTTTCCCAGAAATGACACATAACCTAGTCTTCGCCGGAAAACCAATCCATGATGCCACATTACCCCAATATGGGAACGGGGTCTAGCTAAAAGCTTGTCGGTGTTAGTCCGTGTCTACCTCAAGGTGCTATAGGGGTTAGAGTCCCCGAACCGAATTGTCGCCATAAAGGAAAACATGGGACATTCTGAGTGTGGGGATTAAGTTCGCCACCGGTTGCAACAGTTGGGTCTCCTGCCATGGCGGTGTGTTCTTAGGGGAAACCGGATTGATACGTCTGACTCACTCGATGCCGGGGAGAACAAACCCAGTTGAAGAGGTAGCCATTTACTAGCGCTTGCATAGTGGATAGTTAGGACCGGTTATCTGATGTTTGCATACTGTCTTGGACAGCCCGTGGTTGTTCACGACGGATGTACTGGATCTTGTGGATTGTGTACACCTCTACAGAGTAAAACAATTCAGAATAGCCGCATCCTCGGATATGGACAATTGAATGGCCATGTAGCTAGCATTGTGTCAATGTTTTCGAAAAGCTGGAAAAGTGTTTTGGAATTTGTACCTGGGAGGTACGTGGCCAGGGAAAGACTGTACCTTTGAGGTACTGGAAAACGATGCTTTTGAAGTTGTGATCTTCCAATAAGTTCTGTAAAGATTTTTTTTTCATTATTTAGAATGCTTTATCAAAACCTTGTGGACATGCTATATCTACAAGAGAAATGAAATATCTTTTGAAGTATCTTCTTCAACAAAGAAAAATAAAACTTGTGCAACTATGATGAGTCTTAAATTCATCATGGCTAGTTGAACCCTAATTAAAGCCTTCCTACCCCCTATATTTATGCATACGCGCATGTTTAAATTTCATTTGGGGTGTCTTGCGAGTACATTCCAATGTACTCACAATGGTGTCTTCCATGGCTATTGTCTTAGCCAGACTTTGAGCAGAAACCCGGAGAACCTGAAGAAGATGGTGTCGCTGACGGCTATGCGACTAGGAACGTCTCCGAGTCAGTAGCCGGTAGGTAGTCAAGGCATGACTTGGGTTTACCACGAGTGTGTTTTGAAGACTTCCGCTGTTTTAGTGTGTGTTCCTGCCCTGCGTGGCAGTTGTTTTTAATTGAGTCATGTGACCAGTTGTGTAAGTCGTGTATTCGTGTAGTGGATGTTGTAATCTGCAATGCCAACTCGAGTATGTTGTTCACGACTAACTGATCATGGAATCGTGAATGTATGCATACTGGAGGTCTCGGACTGCTAGTCTGGGGTCCCTACACTCTAGCACATGAGTGATCCCTGCTTCCCTTCGCGAAGGGCCTTTCTTTTACTTTTATGTTGAGTCTCCATCTTCTAACTTTATGGCAGTTGAGAGAGCATTTTTGCCATTCTGAGTTTTATGTGCATTTGTCCCATAAACATCAATAATTGATTAATGATGTGATATTGTTTGTTCTCAAATTATTTTCTCTAGTCTTCCTCATGAACTTTGATGTTTTGTCCCACTCTTGAGGACTAGCGAAATACCACTTTGCCATGCTTTCTCTATACTTGAAACAGACATATATCTTTCTTTGCATTATTATTCATGACCTTTTATTTGAGATACTCCTCATGATGCAAAGTGATTGCTATGCTTTATTATTAAAGTTATATTTATCATGTTTGTGTTTAAAGTTCTATGATCTCAGCTTGCATATGCTTCTACATTATAATGATCGAGTTTATGTTAGTAGCATGTCACCTCATAAATTATGTGTTTTTATCGTTTACCTACTTGAGGACGAGTAGGAACTAACCTTGGGGATGCTTGATACGTCTCCAACATATCTATAATTTCTAATGCTCCATGATGATATTATGCTAATTGCTATATGTTTTCTCCCTTCTTTATATAATTTTTACACGTTTTCCAGGACTAACCTATTAACAAGATGCCACAGAGCCAGTTCCCTGTTTTCTGCTGTTTTTAGTTTCAGAAAAGTTGTTCTGGAAATATTCTCGAAATTGGAAAATTCGAATGCCAGAAGTCTTAGAAGTCCCGGAAGCTTTCAGAAGTCCCGAAGACCCCGGAGGGGGGCCACAGGGTGGCCACACCATGGGGTGGCACGGGTCCCCTCGACCGTGCCACCTAGTAGTGTGGGCCCCTGGCCACCCCTCGGCATCGCTCTTTCGCCTATTCATACTCCCCCGAGGGAAAACCCTAAACACATCGACCTTTTCCACAAAATACATCAGTAGCTCCGCCGCCGCCACCGACAAGTTTCGGGGGACAGATCTCTGTTCTGGCACCTTGTCGAGACGGGGAAGTGCCCCGGGACCATCTTGTTGGGAATATGCTCTAGAGGCAATCATGTATGATGTATTCCCAATGTATTCATAAAGTTATTAAGTCGTCCTTGTTTCGAACATCTGATATATGTCATTGAATATGTGATTTGATTGTGGAACTATGTATTCATTTTGTTCATACTAAATTGTCCTTGGTCATTAAGGTTGTGCTAGACACACACCCTAGACTAATGTGAGTGTTGGCTGATGACTCGGTTCCACTTGTCATGGGCATGGCGATGCCATTCAACGTTCACAGACTTGGCTAAAGAGTTTAGCAAGTCGGACTAACCCATATTGAGATGCAACGAGCAAGTCGTCATTTGCATTTCTCAATCAAATTAATCCTTAGACCTGAGGTTGTCGCACAATTCGAGTTGTGGATCACCGACTTAGGTTCTGTCAAACGCTGTTCTGTGACAAGGCAGTTATAAAGGCAGATTTCGGGTCGAATGAGAAGCAAGCTGCGTGATGTGGATAATCAAGATGGGATTTTGCCCCTCCGAATGGAGAGATATTCTCTGGGCCCTCTTGGGGGATATGATTCCGGAAGCATGGCCATGCGCAACTCGGTTAAGTGTTAACTGAGTCTGTTGACTAAGAGTTAGTCAGATGAATCATATATCACGGACCGAGAAGAGAGTTGAGCTATTAAGGGATGACGATAAATCGCCTATAGTTCGACAAGGTATATCGTGAGGCAAAAGGGACTAAGATGAAAGTCACAATGAAGGTATGTCGTCATGACTCAATGGGACTTGGGAGTCGGCACGTTCTGCTAGGAGCCGCTACCGATTGATCGATGGGAGTCGGACTCCAATCGTGTCCAAGTCGCCATCAGCCTGCAGGGTTGCACACTTAAGAGCGGGAGCAAATGTATTGGTCGGGTTGGACCCGAACCAGAAATGGACTGAGTTTGTGAGTCGGACTCACAGAGGGAATGTGCCACAAGTGTTGTGAAGCCCACTACCATTCGCTATATAAAGAGGGGCGCAGGTTGCCCAGCGTGCACGTTAGTCCACTCCCATGCGTTGGAAACCCTAGCCCAGTCAGTCCAGCCGTCGCACCGGACCTAGCAGTTAGCCGTCGGAGCTCCTCCTCGCACGTGTGGATAACGGCAGAGGTGTTGTACGTTCATCACTTCGACGTTCGTGGGATTGGATCGGCTGGATCGGATCGTGGGACTCCACTGCACCGACGTGCTTCATCGATAATCCGCAACCGCGCGTCTAGTGGTAATCATCGTGGCCTTCTACCTCGGCTAGATCTTGGAATAACCGCGTAGGAAAAAGTTTTGTTTATCTCTACGCGTTCCAATAGTGGTATCAGTGTCAGACCCCGGACCCAGAGATATACATACTGTTATGTGCTCCTAGCCATGGACTCACAAGGGCTTCAGGGTTACCAGACCTGGCCGCAACAAACAACGGCAGGCAGACCGGATTCATCGGCATGTAGTCCGGATCCCCGGTCTACTACTCCTTGTATCCGTGCTAGTCATAACCAATTATGCATACCCAAGCGTCCACGAGTCGGATGAAACTGAAGGAACGGGACCAAAGTTATACAGAGCTGCTATGTATCCAGAAAGTGCAACAACAATCGAGGGTTACTGGGGTTACCTCGCCCCAGGCCGAATCACATCGGCAGGCGGGCTCGGACATGGATCATCGGCTCCACAACCCCTCAACTGCGACAACTATGCAGGCATAGACAAAACTGTATAACAATGAGCTCGAAACCAACAAGCGATCAAAGCAACACTCTATACATGGAAGTTGTATTGAACAGATATTACTAGAGTATAGCTTACAAGCAGAGGTCACACGACCCAACATTACATCACACAACGAAAGGCAAATTATGTTGCTAACCAATAAGAACCAAAAAGGCCTAAGAGGCCGCAACATAAGGCAACGTCCCAGCCCATAGATTCCAGGCTGCTACCTGGGAACCCCAAACTACTCTTCGATGTCCACGTTGAAACACCACCGAACTGAGGAACTCCACCTGAACCAATTTGAAGCAAACATGATTACGGGAGGTACTCAACAAGACTTAGTTAACCTATTATATATCTGCTTCTTTAGAAAGAGTTATGAAGGTTATTTTGCGTAAAGCCATCTTTGTTTTCCAAATTGAGGGAGGAATAGCACGTCTCATGGAGTATTTTGAAAACAGATAAGAAAACTACTCAACTACTGAGATCATCATCTTTTTAATCCACCAAATCATTTCAGCACCTCGTGCTTCAAAGATCACCACCTCAAGTTGTTCCGGTAACTCATGCTACAAGGTAACCTGTCGCACCCAAGGTTTCTAGAGGATACTCCTCGCACGAACTGGAAGTCAGGTGCTTGGATTATGGGGCATAACTGCTCCCACGTCCCAGCTTCCTGGTAGGCCTGCGCTTATGCGCGACAACACAAGCCCTGCTTCCACCGTCGAAGTAAACTATCCGCTAGGAACCTAAGGCACTACTGTCGACGTACTTCATATTCAAACACGCACGGTACGTCAACAGCTTTGAACGAAATGATAACACAAACTGTCTCTAAGACACAAAAGAATGAAATAAGTGCAACTGGCCTTCACTAAGACAGAAAATATCGAATACAGTCATCCAGAGGACACATGTCCCAACACATCATTCATTACAACAGCGGAAGCAATCAAAGGGGTCTGAGTACAGACAAATCCATGGCTTAAGAAGCCGGAGAAAATAAAGAAAAACGGAGCCCATCCACGTAGGTCTGGATCCTGCCCTGGTCCAGCTAACTACTCGTCGGCAGTCTCGTCGAACTCCACAAAGTAGCCATCCTGGGAAGCATCGTAGTCGTAGTCGTACTCTGCGTAAACCACAGCCCCAACGGGGTCAGTACATCCAAGTACTGGCAAGCAAGACTCACAGTTCATCAAAGAGTTACCCGTCAACACAAGCATTGATGCTTGGGATCAACGGAAGAAAAGGGGGATATGAAAGTTGCTGCTGGCTGCTCTAACCAACTACAGAAAATAACTACAACTTCCGGCTAACAGAAAAGATAAGATCGAGGATTGTAACCAACTGAAAGATAACTTCAACCAAACCCATCCTGGATCTCGCCCCTTATCCAAAGAAGCAATCCGAGGATAACTCACACAGTTGTGATAAGGTGAATCAAGTTATTGTGTGAATAACCTATTACTAGTCAAGTTATTAAGCATTGGGTGAAACATGATTGATCATTATGTTGAAGTTGTCCTGAGTACTTGTTAGCCAGTACTTTCACCAAGTAATCCATAACCGCGGAAAACACGGCTTCTCGAGAAGATTATCCCTGCAGGGTTGCACCAATTTGGCCGTACACTCAAGAATAACCCGCTAGATGGAAATGCACTTCCACCAAGCGGGGTACTCTACACAACCAACCATTCTTCGCATCAAGCCCAAAGCACCTTGGGCGCACGGCTAATCGAGCCCAGAAGAAAATGGACCCTCATAGCACTCTAAGAACGTGTCCCCCTATATGCCGACTACAAAAGTTCCACCCTGCGCTGGGCTCGCAAAAACATGCATGCGGCAAATAGAAAGCACGAACTAAATGAGGCGATTTGGACGAGATGCGAATCAGGTCAAGTTGAGGGGGGCGCCCATACTCGCGTCCCAAATGCGGGTAGTGCGCTCATCATGGATCAGTAGACAAGACCCTTTTCCTATTAGGGTCGACACTAGCAGGCTCCAAAACCACTCATGGGCCTCCTGCCGGTGCCTTATCATCAAATTATTATTACCATTAGCAATTAACAGGATTGATTGATTAACAACGAGCCCCGGTACAAGATAATAAGATAGTAACAGTAGTAACCGACAACAGGCTCGAGTAAAAGCAACCCTAAGCATGCTAGATAATACTAAGGCACAAACAAAGGCTGTAGGTATGGAGGTAAGGCAATATCATTGGTTCAGGGAATCATGTGATAGGTTCGGAGAACAAGCAACGATACATAGGGCTAGCAATAGTAGACAAAAGGATAGTATCGACAACAAGTGTGGAAAGGAACTCGATGATTCATGTGAGTGATAACTGGCAGCTCAGCCTCGTACTGGGCTAGGTCCTGAGTAGTGGTGTCGTAAGGCTCGTCGGTACCAACGTAGTCGTCGTCTAATCGAGAAGAAGCAAAAACAACAACGAAGGAAGATGGGCAATCAATACATGGCATAGGTGCACAAACATTGGATGATGCATGTCACGTTTAATAGATGCACCAACTGAACTAGTTGAGATGAGACACAAGTTTAAATGGATTCCATATGCAAAGGTTGCATATGGAAGCCCATGCTTTAGAGTTGAATTAATTGTTCTATCACTAAGCATCATGTGTAAGTGACTTAGTATGATGCATGCATGATGAGGAACAATAAGATAACAAAATTAAATGCAATTGGAATGATAGTTAATAAGTTAAGAAAACAATTATTAAGTTTTGGAAATTATTGGTTACTTAATGAGGTTAAACAAGTAGTTGTTGTTTTCATCAATTTAAAGGGTGCAAAACAAATAACAAAATTGATATTTGAAAAGGTTATCAATTTTTAGTTGAGTTACATGTTTCACATTTTGAAATTGGACTTAGGATCAATTAATTAAGAATTAAACAATTTTAAACAAGTTTTAATTGAATTTAAAACAAGCTTAATTATTAATTGAATTTTATTTGTTCAAACCATAAATTCAAATCCACATTTGAAAAGTTCACACTTTGGTGGTTTGAAAACATAATTTGCATGTTCAAAAATATTTTATATTAATCAAGTTATAATTTTATCAAATTTTATTGAATTAAACAAGGTTTAAATTGTTTAGGCAATTTAAATTATCCAAACCAGAAAACAAAATTTATATTTGAATAGAGTATTCAAAAAGGTGTGAAAAACATATTTTACTTGAATTATTTGAAAACAGTATGAATTAGTTATGAATTATTTCAATTTGCATTTGAATTATTCAAATTTGAAATTTAAAGTATTTTGAAAATTCAAAACAGAACACAAGTGGAATATTTGGAAAGTTTATAAAATTTGGATCAGAATAGACATCAAGTTTGTGTTTATTGGATTTATAAAATAAAAGATATGGAATTTCAAAGTTTCTATTCAATTCTGATATTTAAAAGAAAATAGAAATTTAAAACAGATTCGATTAAAATGGTTTGTTACCGTGCAGGGCCTACACACACACGCTGACAGGCAGGGCCCAAGGCCAGCGTGGCAAGCGCGCGCTGGCGTGGCAAGGAGAGCCACTGCCAGGTGGGCCGCGCGTTGGGAGAGAAATCTCCAAAAAGATTTGCGGCCGCGGGGCTCGAACCCGCGAGCTCGCGGTGCAAGCGCTTGGTCTGAACCACTGCGGTGTTGCGCGCTAGTTGTCAGTATACGCAACGCACAGAGGAAATAGTTACAGCTCGCGCACGTCTGAAATTAACTGACGAAACTGACGAGCTACTGCTTGCTCGACAGGCAGAGGTTCAGTAATGCTCGCCGGCGGCGATTGGCGCGGTGTGCTAGCGAAATGGACGTGCTGGACGTGCCACGAGTGCACGGAGATGCAGCAGAAGAGAGAGGGAAGGGAGTGGCTGCTCACCACCGTGCAGAACGAAGCAGAGGCTGGACGTTGGCTGACGGCGGCGTGACGGAGGCAGCGTCGGAGGGGAAGAGGACGGCGGCGAGATCCTGCTGGCTTCCTGTGGCTGCTTCGGTGTTCAAAACGTCGAGGAGACGTTGGCGAAACGATTCCAGGGAGCAGACGGCTCCGTGCGGTTCTGCAACGAGGAGGAGAACCTCGGGTTCAGTCCATGTCGACACGGTGGCCGGAAAAGGATCGATGACCGCAACGGCAAATTAGGAGCTTACCAGCCACGATCTGGTGTCCAGGAGCGAGAGGAGAGGGAGGCGGACTGATTCCCGTGCAGAGGTGGCTAGGTGGGTACGGAACGCGGCGGCGCCATCGAGTTCTTCAGAGGAGGGCGGTGGTCTCCGGTGAGCTCACGGTTGCAGAGAGGAAAAGAGGCAGACGGCGGCGGATTCGAGGGGGGAGGAGGAAACCCTAGAAGCCTAGGGCACAGCTAGGGGGCTAGGGCTCCTTTTTATAGGCCCGCGGAGCTCTCCTGGCCGCCGGGGTCGCTCGGGGCCGCGGTGGCACCGGCGGATGCGCGCCGTACCGCGAGAAGAAGGAGGATGGCTCTCGCACGAATCTTGGCGCACCTCGAACCGGTAAGTTGCGCTGCTGCGGCTGGGCTTTGTGCGCGCGTAGGCTAGGTGGGCTGGGCTTTGTTATCTGCTGCGCGCGCGCGCTGCTTTCTCCTTTTATTCTTTTCTGTGTTATTTTTTTTTAGTTTGGTTTTTGGAGAAAACTGTTAAGGTTTTGGTCAAGAAAAATCACAGAAAAAAATTGGTTAAACTTTTTAGATAATTAGAAACCACATTCCAACTTTAGTTTTCAAAAATTAAATTTTAAAATAGTGGTTTGTGTTTGGAACCAAATTAGAAGGATTTTGATATTAATAAAATCTTAATAAAAACATGCATTGGATAGGGTTACCCCCTAGGGTTTTAGGATGAATTAGAGAGGGAAGAAAGTTGGTGAGTTTTTATGGTTTCAAATAGGTACTGATTTGAAACTTGGGAAAGATTTGAATTTAATTGGTGGAATTAAGTGAATGATTTGAGGCAACAATTTAATGGTTGAACATTAATTGAAGTACTTGGAAAACAATGAAAGGTTTTGTTTTGCAATTCTTTGTTTGAAAGATTGTAACAGACAAGTGTGAAAACAAGGTTGATTCAATAAGAAAACAATGCAAACATAATTAAAACAAATGCAATGAGATGATGACATGATGCATTGCTTGAAAATAAACAAGAAATTGAACCACTAAGGGATATTTTCATACTTGGATGTTACAAAACGCCCCCCCTTGAAGGAATCGCGCCCCGAGATTCCCTACTGAGAAATGAACAGGTCCGGATACTTCTTGCGAAGATCCTCTTCGGTCTCCCACGTTGCCTCTTTATCAGAATGATGTGACCATTGCACTTTCAAGAACTTGGTGCTCTTGTTGCGAGTCTTACGCTCGGTCTCATCGAGAATACGAATAGGGTGCTCCTCATAAGATAGATCATCTTGCAGCTCAATGGAATCATGATCAACTGCACGATCTGGATCTTTGAAACACTTCTTGAGTTGTGACACGTGGAACACATCGTGCACTTTGGATAGTTTTTCTGGAAGTTCAAGACGATAAGCATTCTCTGCACGTCTTGAGAGGATGTTGAAAGGGCCAATGTATCTTGGTGCAAGCTTTCCTTTCACACCAAAACGATGAGTGCCTCTGAGGGGAGTTACACGGAGATATGCCTTATCACCAGGTGCATAGACCATATCCCTGTGCTTGCTATCATAATAGCTCTTCTGACGAGACTGAGCAATCCTGAGATTGTCACGAATGATACGAACTTTCTCCTCGGCTTCCTTAACAATGTCAGGGCCTAAAAGTGAACGTTCACCAGCTCCAGACCAATTGATTGGACTCCTGCATCTGCGACCATACAGTGCCTCAAATGGTGCCATGCCTAGGCTTGCCTGGTAGCTGTTGTTGTAGGAGAATTCAGCATATGGAAGGCAATCCTCCCATTTCATGCCAAAGGAGAGACCACATGCTCTGAGCATATCCTCGAGAATCTGATTGACTCTTTCGACTTGCCCCTGAGACTGAGGGTGATAAGCTGTGCTGAACAGAAGTTTAGTGCCCAAAGCTTCTTGAAAGCTCTTCCAGAAATGAGAAGTGAAAATACTTCCACGGTCTGAGCTTATTTCCAATGGAACACCATGAAGGGGAACAACCTTTGCTGTGTAGAGCTCTGCTAACTGGCTAACTGAGATAGTTTCCTTTACAGCATAGAAGTGAGCAACCTTAGTGAGACGATCAATAACAACGAAGATTGCATCGTTGCCCTTTTTGGACTTTGGAAACCCAGTAACGAAGTCCATTTCAATCATGTCCCACTTCCACTCAGGAATTTTCAGAGGTTGGAGTAGACCTGCTGTCTTCTGATGGACTGCCTTAACACGTTGACAAACGTCGCATTCAGAAACGTATTGAGCAATTTCACGTTTCATGCCAGACCACCAATACAGAGTCTTAAGATCCTGGTACATCTTTGTACTTCCAGGGTGAATGGATAGAGGAGTTTCATGAGCCTCCTTGAGAATGATATCCTTGAGACTTTGAATCTGAGGGACTGCAATGCGTCCTTCGAAGAACACAGTTCCCTTGTCATCAATTGAGAAGGACTTGAACTTATCATTGCCTTCCTTGATGTGATCCACAATCTTCTTGATTTCATTATCACGAAGTTGTTCAGAACGAATCTTGTCCTCGAGAGTTGGACTGGCTGTCAAGCTAGCAAGGTATCCTTCAGGAACAAGACCAAGGTTCAGCTTCTGGAATTCTTCATGAAGTGGAGGTTGGCTTTCCATGATCATGAGATTATTGCAATAGGATTTGCGACTGAGAGCATCGGCCATAACATTAGCCTTGCCTGGAGTGTAAGAAATGGTGAGATCAAAGTCTTTAATCTTCTCAATCCATCTCCTTTGCCTGAGGTTCAGATCTGGCTGCGTGAAGATGTATTTCAGACTCTTATGATCGGAAAAGATTTCAGTTTTGTTACCCAACAAGTATTGTCTCCATTTCTTGAGGGCAAACACAACTGCTGCAAGTTCTAGATCATGAGTGGGATAGTTTTGCTCATGTGGGTTCAACTGACGTGAAGCATAAGCCACAACTTGACGTTCTTGCATAAGAACTGCTCCTAGGCCTTGGAGAGATGCATCACAGAATATCTGGAAAGGTTTGGTGGTATCTGGGCCAACTAGAACAGGTGTGGAAGTGAGTTTAGTCTTCAGGAGGTTGAAACTCTCATCACATTGTGGAGTCCAAACGAACTTTTTGTCCTTCTTTGTGAGATCAGTGAGAGGTTTGGCAATCTTGGAAAAGTTTTGGACGAAACGACGGCAATAGCTAGCCAAGCCAAGAAAACTTCTGACTTGCTTCACCGTCTTAGGGGGTTTCCAATCAACAATTGCCTTAACCTTTTCCGGGTCAATGGCTATGCCTTTGGCAGAGATGATATGACCAAGATATGCAACTTCTGGAATCCAGAACTCACATTTGGAAAACTTGGCATACAGACGATGCTCGCGAAGTTTCATGAGAGTGAGACGAAGGTGTTCTCCATGCTCTTCCTCGGATTTGGAATAGACTAGAATGTCATCAAGATATACCACAACGAACTTGTCGAGGTATTCATGGAAGACAGAATTCATGAGTCTTGAGAACGTTGCCGGTGCATTGGTGAGACCAAAGGACATGACGGTGTACTCATATAGACCGTAACGAGTGGTGAAAGCTGTCTTAGGAATATCTTCCTTTCTGATCTTTATCTGATGGTAACCCATCCTCAAGTCCAACTTTGAGAATATTGAGGCTCCAGCAAGTTGATCAAAAAGATCATCGATACGAGGAAGTGGATACTTGTTCTTGATGGTTTTCTCGTTGAGAGGACGATAGTCAACCACGAGTCTTTTTGTTTGATCCTTCTTGGCAACAAACAGAGTTGGGCAACCCCAAGCGGAGGAACTAGGCTGAATGAAACCTTTGTCCATATACATATCGATTTGCTCCTTCAACAATTTCAGTTCAGGAGGAGCTATCTTATATGGATGCTTAGAGATTGGAGCAGTACCTGGCTCAAGCTCGATCACGAACTCAACTGCTCTGTCCGGGGGCATCCCTGGCAACTCTTCTGGAAAGACGTCAGGGAATTCACAAACCACCGGAACATTTTCAATTGCAGGAAGGGGTTTGGCATCGAGGCTGAACAGAACTTGATCCATATGGAGAATAGACTATCTGGCCTGAAGTGTGGGAGAGAGTTATTGACTTTTGAGCACAGTCAATTTTAGCTTTGTGGGTCTTCAACCAATCCATACCCAGAATGACATCAATGTCAGAATTTCCCAGCAACATGAGTGAAGCAAGGAATACACGACCTCCAATTAGGATCTCATTGTCCATGCTTATCTTGGAAGTCAACATTTGCGGTCCCGGAGAGTGAACAGTCATTTGATTGCTTAGCGGAACCAGAACTAGGTTGTATGCTTTTGCAAAAATCTTTGACACAAATGAATGCGATGCTCCAGTATCAAACAACACTTTAGCTGGAATAGAGTTTACGGGTAATATACCGAGAACGACGTCAGCAGCTTCCTCGGCTTTGTCGGCCTTGATATGGTTTACCCTCGCGTTCCTCCCGACAGGCCTATTGTTGGAGTTGAAGGCTTTAGCCGGGGGAGCACGAACCATAGCCTGGTTGGTGTTGGGGCGAGGAGGTAGGGGTAGCTGCTTCTGAGTGCACTTATCAGCATAATGTCCAGTATCCTTGCACTTGTAGCAAGTGACGACACGAGAAGGACCTGGCCTTGTCTGCCCCATCGGAAACCTCTGATCCTGCATCTGAGATGGGTTGGGTGGGCGGGGACCAAAGCCTGGAGAAGCCTGGGCATTTGGAGCCCGAGTGACAGCACCATTTGGCACCCAGATGCGGCGCTTCTGCGGAGGGGTGGTCATGTTGGAGGAGGAACCACCCTCACGTGAGTGCTTGCGCGACTCCTCGAACGCCTTGCGCCCATTCTCCTCATTGAGTGCGGTGTTCACGAGCTCCACGAAGTCCTTGCACTTGATGTTGGTGAGAGCGTACTTCAGTTCCGGGTTAAAACCTCGGCGGAACCTTGCCATCTTCTTGGCTTCGGTGGACACTTCGTCACCAGCGTACCGAGCGAGACGATTGAACTCGTTCTGGTAGCCGAGAACGTCCAGCTTGCCCTGTCTGAGAGAGCAGAATTCCTCACGCATCTTTTCCATGAGACCATCCGGGATGTGGTGCTTCAGGAAGGCATCTCTGAAACATCCCCAGGTGATAGGAAAGCCAGCCCTCATGGCCTGGTAGTTCTCCCACCAAGTAGCTGCCTGACCCTTCAGTAGGTAGGTGGCGTACTTGACCTTATCCTCTTCAGCAACATGAGCAATCTCCAGAGCTCTTGCTACGTCACGGATCCAGTCATCAGCATCCAGGGGCTCACGTGTTGTCACGAAAGCTTTTGGGCCCAAGCTGAGGAAGTCCTTGATGGTGACCCTTGGAGCATTCTGGTTGTGTTGCTGGTTAGCCTGGATCTGGGCCATCTGTGTCACCACTTGGGTCATCTGAGCCAACAGTTCCCCCATTGGTGGTGGCGGAGGCGGGTGTTCCTGGTTGGAGGCATCCTGAACAGAAATTCATTTTAGCACAACAACAGAAAAGGATAGACTTGGTAACCGAAAGATAGATTATTCCGACGCATGAATAGATAACCAACAGGTACATCATCACATGTTCAAATACATCAGAATATCCAACAGACCAATACATGGTTCGAAAACGAAAGGATAAACTAGACACAGCTAGTAATGGATACAACGGTACTCCCATGCTCATCACGCAGGACGGCGGTGAGTAGTACGACGAGAGATACGGTGAGGAGGAACCCCACGGAAGTAGGTATCACGACGATCCATGTAGATAGGAACTGCTCTGAGAGCAACTCTCGGTGTGGTGAAGTAGAAAGCGTCCTCTCCCTGTGCTCCATAGCGGGGAATCCCTGTGTAACCAGCTCCGAGGTCGAGAAGTGGGCCTCTGATCGGCTCGTAACCTCCAGCATCTGGCAACGGAAGACCAGCTGGCTGAACGACACGTGCGAAGCGCTCGTCTCCAACAAAGTCTGTGGTGTACGTCGCCAGACGAGTGAGAGCAAGGTGGAGCTGCTCCCTGACTGAGGCTAACTCCTGAGAAAGTGCGGAAGCAACGGCATCACTGTGACTAGCGAACTGGGCAGTGATCTGGAGCCTGGAGCTATCAGTCTCGTAGGTATCCATGTCACGGTGGACAGTGAAGTGAACTCCCGCTGCCGTGATGTAACCACGGGGGATGTGACGAAAACTGGACTTATCAAACCCCCAGTAGTCAGCACGGAGGACGGTGAGACTCACGTACGCTGCCTGCTGCACGGCCATATCCACTGTGGACCCTACTGCCTCGTACTGGTGTGCAATGCTCCTGCCATCATCCGACAGAATGTAGACGATAGCCCGGTAGCAAGTCTGGTCAAACTCTCGCTGGTGCTCGTAGACCTGGTACTCTGGTGCCCAACGGAACCCCAGATAGGTAACCATGTCTCTCAGCAACTCCGGAAAACCGGCGGTGCTCTCACAGCGAGTCATGCGAACCACCTGCGGGTAGTAGCTGAGACCCATCTGCAGATTATTTGGAAGGTTTTGATTAGACTCCGGTAGATGAAAAAGGATGTGGAAAACAACAAGAAGGTTCAACGGACGAAAAGGATGTTGAAAAGAACATGATATCGAAGCAACATCGGGAAAACGAGACCAAAAGTCCTGAGGTACTACAGAGAACCCAAAACACGTGAAATCCTAACTTGAAAGTTTAGGTGAGAACAGAAAACAACGTTGCACTTCCTTACCAGAAAAGGGTGGGTGGGTGGGGAAAGAAGAAAAATGGCAGAATTCCTACTCTCACGTTTCATTTTTCCTATATAGCTACAAAATAGTTTCTAGACTCAACTGCGACCAGTAAAAAGGGATCCTACAGGCAGACAGGCTCTGATACCATTTGTCGCACCCAAGGTTTCTAGAGGATACTCCTCGCACGAACTGGAAGTCAGGTGCTTGGATTATGGGGCATAACTGCTCCCACGTCCCAGCTTCCTGGTAGGCCTGCGCTTATGCGCGACAACACAAGCCCTGCTTCCACCGTCGAAGTAAACTATCCGCTAGGAACCTAAGGCACTACTGTCGACGTACTTCATATTCAAACACGCACGGTACGTCAACAGCTTTGAACGAAATGATAACACAAACTGTCTCTAAGACACAAAAGAATGAAATAAGTGCAACTGGCCTTCACTAAGACAGAAAATATCGAATACAGTCATCCAGAGGACACATGTCCCAACATATCATTCATTACAACAGCGGAAGCAATCAAAGGGGTCTGAGTACAGACAAATCCATGGCTTAAGAAGCCGGAGAAAATAAAGAAAAACGGAGCCCATCCACGTAGGTCTGGATCCTGCCCTGGTCCAGCTAACTACTCGTCGGCAGTCTCGTCGAACTCCACAAAGTAGCCATCCTGGGAAGCATCGTAGTCGTAGTCGTACTCTGCGTAAACCACAGCCCCAACGGGGTCAGTACATCCAAGTACTGGCAAGCAAGACTCACAGTTCATCAAAGAGTTACCCGTCAACACAAGCATTGATGCTTGGGATCAACGGAAGAAAAGGGGGATATGAAAGTTGCTGCTGGCTGCTCTAACCAACTACAGAAAATAACTACAACTTCCGGCTAACAGAAAAGATAAGATCGAGGATTGTAACCAACTGAAAGATAACTTCAACCAAACCCATCCTGGATCTCGCCCCTTATCCAAAGAAGCAATCCGAGGATAACTCACACAGTTGTGATAAGGTGAATCAAGTTATTGTGTGAATAACCTATTACTAGTCAAGTTATTAAGCATTGGGTGAAACATGATTGATCATTATGTTGAAGTTGTCCTGAGTACTTGTTAGCCAGTACTTTCACCAAGTAATCCATAACCGCGGAAAACACGGCTTCTCGAGAAGATTATCCCTGCAGGGTTGCACCAATTTGGCCGTACACT
Source organism: Alopecurus myosuroides (assembly GCA_028641055.1). Taxonomy (NCBI): domain Eukaryota; kingdom Viridiplantae; phylum Streptophyta; class Magnoliopsida; order Poales; family Poaceae; genus Alopecurus; species Alopecurus myosuroides. Next base: position 100,822,562 of record CM054060.1, read on the forward strand.
CAAGAATAACCCGCTAGATGGAAATGCACTTCCACCAAGCGGGGTACTCTACACAACCAACCATTCTTCGCATCAAGCCCAAAGCACCTTGGGCGCACGGCTAATCGAGCCCAGAAGAAAATGGACCCTCATAGCACTCTAAGAACGTGTCCCCCTATATGCCGACTACAAAAGTTCCACCCTGCGCTGGGCTCGCAAAAACATGCATGCGGCAAATAGAAAGCACGAACTAAATGAGGCGATTTGGACGAGATGCGAATCAGGTCAAGTTGAGGGGGGCGCCCATACTCGCGTCCCAAATGCGGGTAGTGCGCTCATCATGGATCAGTAGACAAGACCCTTTTCCTATTAGGGTCGACACTAGCAGGCTCCAAAACCACTCATGGGCCTCCTGCCGGTGCCTTATCATCAAATTATTATTACCATTAGCAATTAACAGGATTGATTGATTAACAACGAGCCCCGGTACAAGATAATAAGATAGTAACAGTAGTAACCGACAACAGGCTCGAGTAAAAGCAACCCTAAGCATGCTAGATAATACTAAGGCACAAACAAAGGCTGTAGGTATGGAGGTAAGGCAATATCATTGGTTCAGGGAATCATGTGATAGGTTCGGAGAACAAGCAACGATACATAGGGCTAGCAATAGTAGACAAAAGGATAGTATCGACAACAAGTGTGGAAAGGAACTCGATGATTCATGTGAGTGATAACTGGCAGCTCAGCCTCGTACTGGGCTAGGTCCTGAGTAGTGGTGTCGTAAGGCTCGTCGGTACCAACGTAGTCGTCGTCTAATCGAGAAGAAGCAAAAACAACAACGAAGGAAGATGGGCAATCAATACATGGCATAGGTGCACAAACATTGGATGATGCATGTCACGTTTAATAGATGCACCAACTGAACTAGTTGAGATGAGACACAAGTTTAAATGGATTCCATATGCAAAGGTTGCATATGGAAGCCCATGCTTTAGAGTTGAATTAATTGTTCTATCACTAAGCATCATGTGTAAGTGACTTAGTATGATGCATGCATGATGAGGAACAATAAGATAACAAAATTAAATGCAATTGGAATGATAGTTAATAAGTTAAGAAAACAATTATTAAGTTTTGGAAATTATTGGTTACTTAATGAGGTTAAACAAGTAGTTGTTGTTTTCATCAATTTAAAGGGTGCAAAACAAATAACAAAATTGATATTTGAAAAGGTTATCAATTTTTAGTTGAGTTACATGTTTCACATTTTGAAATTGGACTTAGGATCAATTAATTAAGAATTAAACAATTTTAAACAAGTTTTAATTGAATTTAAAACAAGCTTAATTATTAATTGAATTTTATTTGTTCAAACCATAAATTCAAATCCACATTTGAAAAGTTCACACTTTGGTGGTTTGAAAACATAATTTGCATGTTCAAAAATATTTTATATTAATCAAGTTATAATTTTATCAAATTTTATTGAATTAAACAAGGTTTAAATTGTTTAGGCAATTTAAATTATCCAAACCAGAAAACAAAATTTATATTTGAATAGAGTATTCAAAAAGGTGTGAAAAACATATTTTACTTGAATTATTTGAAAACAGTATGAATTAGTTATGAATTATTTCAATTTGCATTTGAATTATTCAAATTTGAAATTTAAAGTATTTTGAAAATTCAAAACAGAACACAAGTGGAATATTTGGAAAGTTTATAAAATTTGGATCAGAATAGACATCAAGTTTGTGTTTATTGGATTTATAAAATAAAAGATATGGAATTTCAAAGTTTCTATTCAATTCTGATATTTAAAAGAAAATAGAAATTTAAAACAGATTCGATTAAAATGGTTTGTTACCGTGCAGGGCCTACACACACACGCTTACAGGCAGGGCCCAAGGCCAGCGTGGCAAGCGCGCGCTGGCGTGGCAAGGAGAGCCACTGCCAGGTGGGCCGCGCGTTGGGAGAGAAATCTCCAAAAAGATTTGCGGCCGCGGGGCTCGAACCCGCGAGCTCGCGGTGCAAGTGCTTGGTCTGAACACTTGCGGTGTTGCGCGCTAGTTGTCAGTATACGCAACGCACAGAGGAAATAGTTACAGCTCGCGCACGTCTGAAATTAACTGACGAAACTGACGAGCTACTGCTTGCTCGACAGGCAGAGGTTCAGTAATGCTCGCCGGCGGCGATTGGCGCGGTGTGCTAGCGAAATGGACGTGCTGGACGTGCCACGAGTGCACGGAGATGCAGCAGAAGAGAGAGGGAAGGGAGTGGCTGCTCACCACCGTGCAGAACGAAGCAGAGGCTTGACGTTGGCTGACGGCGGCGTGACGGAGGCATCGTCGGAGGGGAAGAGGACGGCGGCGAGATCCTGCTGGCTTCCTGTGGCTGCTTCGGTGTTCAAAACGTCGAGGAGACGTTGGCGAAACGATTCCAGGGAGCAGACGGCTCCGTGCGGTTCTGCAACGAGGAGGAGAACCTCGGGTTCAGTCCATGTCGACACGGTGGCCGGAAAAGGATCGATGACCGCAACGGCAAATTAGGAGCTTACCAGCCACGATCTGGTGTCCAGGAGCGAGAGGAGAGGGAGGCGGACTGATTCCCGTGCAGAGGTGGCTAGGTGGGTACGGAACGCGGCGGCGCCATCGAGTTCTTCAGAGGAGGGCGGTGGTCTCCGGTGAGCTCAGTTGCAGAGAGGAAAAGAGGCAGACGGCGGCGGATTCGAGGGGGGAGGAGGAAACCCTAGAAGCCTAGGGCACAGCTAGGGGGCTAGGGCTCCTTTTTATAGGCCCGCGGAGCTCTCCTGGCCGCCGGGGTCGCTCGGGGCCGCGGTGGCACCGGCGGATGCGCGCCGTACCGCGAGAAGAAGGAGGATGGCTCTCGCACGAATCTTGGCGCACCTCGAACCGGTAAGTTGCGCTGCTGCGGCTGGGCTTTGTGCGCGCGTAGGCTAGGTGGGCTGGGCTTTGTTATCTGCTGCACGCGCGCGCTGCTTTCTCCTTTTATTCTTTTCTGTGTTATTATTTTTTTGTAGTTTGGTTTTTGGAGAAAACTGTTAAGGTTTTGGTCAAGAAAAATCACAGAAAAAAATTGGTTAAACTTTTTAGATAATTAGAAACCACATTCCAACTTTAGTTTTCAAAAATTAAATTTTAAAATAGTGGTCTGTGTTTGGAACCAAATTAGAAGGATTTTGATATTAATAAAATCTTAATAAAAACATGCATTGGATAGGGTTACCCCCTAGGGTTTTAGGATGAATTAGAGAGGGAAGAAAGTTGGTGAGTTTTTATGGTTTCAAATAGGTACTGATTTGAAACTTGGGAAAGATTTGAATTTAATTGGTGGAATTAAGTGAATGATTTGAGGCAACAATTTAATGGTTGAACATTAATTGAAGTACTTGGAAAACAATGAAAGGTTTTGTTTTGCAATTCTTTGTTTGAAAGATTGTAACAGACAAGTGTGAAAACAAGGTTGATTCAATAAGAAAACAATGCAAACATAATTAAAACAAATGCAATGAGATGATGACATGATGCATTGCTTGAAAATAAACAAGAAATTGAACCACTAAGGGATGTTTTCATACGTGGATGTTACATAACCCCTCTCGGTATCTCCGGGGAGGCATCCTTCATTCGTTATCAACAAGTTTTAGTCATTTCGTTCGAGTTGTCTATGATCACAGAATCCGTCACCAAGTCGTCCTTAACCGCGGACACGGCTTTTCGAAGAGATTTAACCCTGCAGGGGTGTACAACTTTAACCACACGTACCAACCAACTCTTAATGCCAGTACATTAGCACAATTCCGGGAAGTGCCGGCAGATGGAGGTTGACCATGACCTTTCCCTTGCTTCGCCTATTCCATGAGTCACTCCGAGTAGAGATGGACCGCCAATAGGGAGTGTCCATCTCCTCCCGGGTCTCTATCGTTGTGCGCAATGCTCGACGGTTACCTACCCGCAGAGCGTCGATGCATCCCCATGTCCTAGTTTTTAAAATGTTTTTAATATCCCCGCCAATCCAAATGGAAAGCCCGAATTAGGCAACTCATGGAACAAACTAGGCAAGTTAAGACCGAGGGGAATCTAAGCCCCATGTGGATGCACGCTCAGTCTTGGCTCGAAGACGAGAACTCGCTCCTAGGGGCATGAACGAGACAACCACCACATACCCTCTGTGATCTCATCATCCACACCTTTAAGTCATGTTAAAAAAGTTATCTTAACTTTCAACAACATCCTATCATACTAGATTCATTCGCAACTCTTGTTCATCAACCAGATGGAGCAGAGATAACAAGCATGTATGACTAAGCACATGATATTAAGGCTTTGGCGATGAACACAATCAAACCTATGGCTGCTAGGAGTAGTGGATCGGGATAATTAGGCTATGCATAATATAGGATAACTCTAACTACTGACACAAGATACATTGGAATCGAATGCAATGTACGAGAATCAAAAGTCTTTTGAAATCATATATGAGCAGATAAGAGGTTATGCTTGCCTTGCTTCAAGAAAACCAGATAAAGTCTTCAGGAATAAGTGCTTGACTTGTCTGTTAGGATCAAGTATTCGCCATTGGATTTGTTGGCCTTCTCTTCGGAGTCACGTTCTACCGAGGGGGAACAAACTCTGAAACAAGAAAAACAACAATCAACACATGGTATCGATGCAATGCGCAGTATGTATGCATGAGCAAGTTAATGCACTTAAATAAATCCCTAGACATGTTTGATGGGTTGCTAGGGTTCGCATGTCACTTATGCAATTTTATTGAAATTATCCCGAAATAGACCCCGGAGGGGCACTTCGGGCAATTCTAAAAGTGCATACCATTTTAGTTGCTCAGATGGCTTTGAAAACACCATAAATTGATTGCATATGTCATTTTGAGCATTTTGGTATATAACTTGTAATTTTCTAAATTTATTGAATAAAACATTATTTTCTCTATTTTTAATTGATTTAAAGAATATTAAATAATAGTCAAAATTAAAGTTTGTCAAACATGTATGAAAGTGACATATTTGGGTTGGAAATAATTTTATGAACAAAACCATATTGTTATTTTATTTTCCTGATTAACAGAATAAAAGTTATTAATTTTACAAGTTTTTATTATTTTATGGAATTTAAATAAAGGTGGGGTCCACGTGTCAGCTAATATTCATTAACCAAAAACAGAAAAAACCAGCGATGACGTCAGCGTGACGCATAGGTGACGTCAGCTTCTCTGATCTTCACCGGTGAACTCACAATCCGACGATTTTCACGCGCGATTTAGGAATCAAACTATACCACGAGATAGAGGAGCTCAAGGGGAGTTTAGGGTGGTGGCGGAAGGACCAAATGGTCGCCGGACTTGGCGCCGGTGACCATCAGCGCGGCGGCGGACGGCGGTACAAGCCGCTGGGAAGAACCAGAGGGGGAGGGGGATGGAGGAGAGCACCTACGTGCTCAGGAGCTCACCAAGACCTCGACAGAGTGGTTGGTTGGACGAGTCAGGGCCGGTGTGGGCGATGCCGTGAAGAAACGACGGCGGCAGGCCGTGGAGAAGACGGCCCGATTCCGGCGCCTCCGTTTCTCCCGGCACGCGTGACCTCACGAGAGGGCAGAGGGTATCCAGGCGGTCCTCAAGGTAGCTTCCAATTGGCCGGAGATGGCCGGAGTTGTGGGCGCTCGACGACGACCGTACGGTTAGGGTTCGCCCGTATAGGAGCAGAGAGAGAGAGGAGGGTTCGAGGGGGAGGTGAAGGAGGGGGAGCGCAGGGTCTCCGTGGTGTCCTTATCCTTCTGCGGAAGGCAAGCAGGAGGTGGCATACGGCGCCGGGGTGGCCTCCACGCAGCTGCTCCTACTCGCAGAGGAAGAAGAAGGCGGTTTTGCACAGAACCCCCTGCAGCTTTCAGATTAAGCAGAAAAACCCTTTTCCATTTTAAAACAGAACAGAAAACATTATTTTGAGGGCCATTTTGCAAACAGACAATTTTGGAAAAAAATGATATTAGGAAATCTCATCAAATTTCCAACCAAACCATTACTTGGTTTTCCAATATTGAAATTGTTTTAATTCAAATTTTGGGTGACCACTTTAAGTGGTTTTTGGGCAAAAACTTATTAAATTCAAATTCAAACTTGATTTAAATTTTACATGCATGCTATGCCATGAACACAACACCACAACACCCTAATTTAGAAAAATTGGGATGTTACAAATCTACCCCCCTTACAAGAATCTCATCCCGAGATTCCCGAAGGAGAAGAAAGAAGGGACACCGGTTTTGAGCGATCTTCTCGAACCTTACGATTCTCTTCTTGAAGAGGTTGATCCGTAGCACTTGCGAAGATATCTAGCGGATACACCTTACGTAGGAGGAAAAACTCTTAGGAATTGATCTTTACGAAGATCGAGTATCTCATGGATAACTCATGATAGGGATGCTCATAAAGAACTTTTGAGTTAACATTCATGAAACACATCATGGTAACGGAGTGAATAGAAGATGGTTTCAAGTTTGCGGACCATTGGACTTGAAAGGATTTAGAATATGAGATTTGCACAATACTTTAAATCCTTTTTGAAGAGAAAGTTTGAACAACTTATGACATTGAGGTTTCTTCAAACATAAAACCAAGATGGAGAGGATGGTCTTGGATACCAAAACATAGTATCCACAGACGAGGGAAAACACGAGAAAACACTGTAATCGTGCGTCAGAGAGAATTTGATACAGGATCATGTTCACTCTTCAGAGTGGACACGGAAGATAACGGAACTTTCAACTATTCCATTAAAATTTTGTCGAAAACTTGTCAAGGATCGGGATGCTACTTCACGATAGAACATGAGTAACAAAAAGAAGTTAGAGCACCATCATGGAAGAGGAATTCTTTATCACACCATAATGATGAGTAACCAATGGGGAATGAAACACCGGAAGGAGATAATGAATCTCTTTCCTATTGGGGTTTGGACGTAACCATACATCCACCACATAGTTAAGATCCCACGGCTGGAGTGACTGACAAATTCACACAATGTGTGAGATGATTAGAACTTCAGGTAGAAACAACTTGAGAAAGGGAAATGATCAACAGCGGATACAAAACACCACGATATGTTCCCATGATGAACTTGTTTCCACTAAAAGAAAGGTTTTGGAGATTCAACAGAGAGATATTGGAAAGATCAACTTCCAAGTTGTCCTGGATGTTCTGGATACCGATATCAAGCTTAAATAAGCCTTCAATAGGTCATTAAGGGGAAGTGGAACTTCAGTTTGGAAGAACGGGGAGGAGAACTTGTTAGAATGAGTCACACAATCATTCTCACAAAGATTGGTTGTTTTACGGATTCAAGGAGATATGACATTAGGCCTTACGGCTAATTGTGTCAACCACAACATCAACCATGCCGTATTTTAAAATGGACCTAATTCAATACCCTTGCAGAAACACCAACCATCGTTGCTGCTTGAGATTCAACTCTGGTTAATGGGAAGATGATTCAGATTCAGCATGTTTGATCGAAGAGGTTGCACCGATTACCACCAAGATACACTTACTGGATTCTCAAGACATGGGTTGTGATGCCAAGCTCAAGAAGATGAGTGGAATTGCAGAACCCATGTATCAGCAACTTGCGAAAGACGGTTGCACCTACATGGTCTACTTGCGGAGGAACACATCAAAGTCATTGTTGGGAAGATGATAACAAAGATCACGAAGATCTTGGACTTCTTCTCTCAAGGAAAATCAGTCAGTGGCTTGGTGTGGATGCAAACTTATTCAAGGAGTAGAGGTAACAACCTACCATCTCAAGGGTGGTCCACACATGCATGACCTACTTGGGGTTATTCCCGAGGAAACAAGAAAACTCTTCTCGGATCCATGGCAACAACTTTCACCATAAGCACACGAACCCGAGAAAGTTACTTCGAAAATCGAGAACACAAACTTCGTGAGGACACAAAGATGGTTCTGAAAAGTTTCCAACATTAGTGCCAAGTGTTCAACTTGAACCTCTCGCAACTTGGGGAAATAGGAATGTCATCGAGGGGATCGACAACATGCTTATCAAAACACCACAAGAAGAGGGATTTATATGATATATGAACAGGGCAATATATTGGTCAGAGTAAAGGACATGAAGGTGTACTTAGGTGGAACACCATAAGTGAAACACAACCAAGTTAGTCCTTGAATCTGGCCTCGATTTGACGATAGCCCAAATCAAGTCAAGGGTGGAAAGATAGCATGTCCACTAAGGAGATACTACCCTGCTTCAACACAAAGGGAACTAGACATCCCTTAACAAAGGATCAAGTTAAGTGGAGTTTTTGCCTTTCAACTCTCCAAGTTGTTATTTAAGCTCAACCACTAGTCCAAGGTGTCTAGCGTAGTTTCTTGGAGAAAGGAGTATTTCAAATTACTCCTGGTTTAGACATCACGGTCAGGTAACAAACCTGGTCATACTTCTAGAAAGACAACCAGAATATCACAACCTACCAATGTGTCTCGGAGTTCGGAAGTAGTCTTGCCTTTCGAGGAAACTGATATGATCTAAAGAGTTTTGGCATGAACCTAAATCTCGGACCGAGAAGGTACATCAGAATGAACGGATTTCATAACACGGTCAACTTTAAGTGGAGATCGCGTGACCAATAGTGCCAAGAAGGATACAGATGTTTCTTAGATTTTAAAAGCAATAAGAATTGCTAGAATATCTGATGCACACGTTGATACACCCCCCGAGCATTTCAGCTTGGAGGGAGGGAGAGTGAAGACGTGTAAGAGAATCACATCATCGACAAGGCCATGAAACTCAACACAACCTCTTGATATAGAAGAGTGTGATACTCGAAGGTGGAACAGAACAGAAGCTAATGAAACTTCTTTAGTCTGCGAATAACGAAACTTTGACCTGGTCCTAAGGATGAATGAGGTACCGGAGTTTGTTTCTCCTAAGGTGGAACGTTCTGACAGAAAACAAGAGCAAATGCATTGGATTATCCAACACACATATGCAACTTGGCTTCCAATCAATGGACGAAGTTCGGAAAGCAACTAAAGAGTAGAGACGTGCTCAGAAGAATCATGAGATCACGTTGAATGCACAAGTATTACTCATTTGTAGAACCCATGCAGAAAGATTGGTATAGCTGAATCAAACCAAAGATATGAGAATCATGAAGAACAATCTTGTTGTGACTCCTTTTGATTCCAAAGAAAACCTATGGCTATGAGAGTTGATTTCTTAGCCATCCTGAGGTAGAAGATGTTCCTCGGGACCAACAGAATGGATCTTGGGTTAAAGCTTAGCATCCTGTACTGATAGCGTGAGCACCACATGGTTATAAAACCATACGATTCAACCCACTGCAATTCAACACATTCCAGGACCTTCGGTTCAAGTCCAAGGGTTAAAAAAACACAGAGAAAGTAGTAACTACTATCCGAGTGCCTTGAAGGACACTATGAGTAGGGATCACGAGGTATCTTTCAGAAGACAACATAACTCCGGAAGAATTTGAGCAGAGGATAACAGATACATTCGAGATGAAAAGGAAATCTCGAGGTTCAGGATTTGAAACTTTGGATCACGAGAATGTGGAATCTATAAAACTTTGAGAGATTATGGATGGAAGGGAATCTCCCAGTTTGAATCAAAAGATAACGGATTGCAGAACTCACACGACTCTAGAAACTCAACACTAGGTCAACTTGGGTAAAAGACGTCATTGCCAAAGAAGGCACCTAAGTTTTGAATGACTAGAAGAGATAGCAAAACCTATGTAAATAAAAACAGGTAAGGTGACCCAGAGTTAGAGAGATACCAGATAAGGAGTAAAAAGAATCCTAAGAAGGTTTTCACAATCATTTTAAGTTTCAAAATAGTTTTACCAAACTCTAGACTCAACATCGACCAAGCAGTAAGGTTTTCCTACAGGCAGTCCTGCTCTGATACCAACTTTTGTCAGACCCCGGACCTAGAGATATACATACTGTTATGTGCTCCTAGCCATGGACTCACAAGGGCTTCAAGGTTACCAGCCCCGGCCGCAACAAACAACGGCAGGCAGACCGGATTCATCGGCACGTAGTCCGGATCCCCGGTCTACTACTCCTTGTATCCATGCTAGCCATAACCAATTATGCATACCCAAGCGTCCACGAGTGAAATTGAAGGAACGAGACCAAAGTTATACAGAGCTGCTATGTGTCTAGAAAGTGCAACAACAATCGAGGGTTACTGGGGTTACCTCGCCCCAGGCCGAATCACATCGGCAGGCGGGCTCGGACATGGATCATCGGCTCCACAACACCTCGACTGCGACAACTATGCAGGCATAGCCAAAACTGTATAACAATGATCTCGAAACCAACAAGCGATCAAAGCAACACTCTAGACATGGAAGTTGTATTGAACATGTATTACAAGAGTATAGATTACAAGCAGAGGTCACACGACCCAACATTACATCACAAAACGAAACAAAAATTATATTGCTAACCAACAAGAACCGAAAAGGCCTAAGAGGCCGCAACATAAGGCGACGTCCCAGCCCATAGATTCCAGTCTGCTACCTGGGAACCCCAAACTACTCGTCGATGTCCACGTTGAAACACCACCAAACCGAGGAACTCCACCTGAACCAATTTGAAGCAAACATGAGTACGGGAGGTACTCAACAAGACTTAGTTAACCTATTATATATCTGCTTCTTTAGAAAGAGTTATGAAGGTTATTTTGCGTAAAGCCATCTTTTTTTCCAAATTGAGGGAGGAATAGCACGTCTCATGGAGTATTTTGAAAACAGATGAGAAAACTACTCAACAACTGAGATCATCATCTTTTTAATCCACCAAATCATTTCATCACCTAGTGCTTCAAAGATCACCACCTCAAGTTGTTCCGGTAACTCATGCTACAAGGTAACCCCTCTCGGCATCTCCGAGGAGGCATCCTTCATTCGTTATCAACAAGTTTTAGTCATTCCGTTCGAGTTGTCTATGATCACAGAATCCGTCACCAAGTCGTCCTTAACCGCGGACACGGCTTTTCGAAAAGATTTAACCCTGCAGGGGTGTACAACTTTAACCACACATACCAACCAACTCTTAATGCCAGTACATTAGCACTATTCCGGGAAGTGCCGGCAGATGGAGGTTGGCCACGACCTTTCCCTTGATTCGCCTATTCCATGAGTCGCTCCGAGTAGAGATGGAACGCCAATAGGGAGTGGCCATCTCCTGTCGGGTCTCTATCGTTGTGCGCAATGCTCGACGGTTACCTACCCGCAGAGCGTCGATGCATCCCCACGTCATAGTTTTGAAAATGTTTTTAATATCCCCGCAAATCCAAATGGAAAGCCCGAACTAGGCAACTCATGGAACAAACTAGGCAAGTTGAGACCGAGGGGAATGTAAGCCCCGTGTGGATGCACGCTCAGTCTTGGCTCGAAGACGAGAACTCGCTCCTAGGGGCATGAACGAGACAACCACCACAGACCCTCTGTGATCTCGTCATCCACACCTTTAAGTCATGTTAAAAAAGTTATCTTAACTTTCAACAACATCCTATCATTCTAGATTCATTCGCAACTCTGGTTCATCAACCGGATGGAACAGAGATAACAAGCATGTATGACTAAGCACAACATATTAAGGCTTTGGCGATGAACACAATCAAACCTATGGCTACTAGGAGTAGTGGATCGGGATAATTAGGCTATGCATAATATAGGATAACTCTAACTACTGACACAAGATACATTGGAATCGAATGCAATGTACGAGAATCAAAAGTCTTTTGAAATCATATATGAGCAGATAAGAGGTTATGCTTGCCTTGATTCAAGAAAACCAAATAAACTCTTCAGGAATAAGTGCTTGACTTGTCGGTTAGGATCAAGTATTATCCATTGGATTTGTTGGCCTTCTCTTCGGAGTCACGTTCTACCGAGGGGGAACAAACACCGAAACAAGAAAAACAACAATCAACACATGGCATCGATGCAATGCGCAGTATGTATGCATGAGCAAGTTAATGCACTTAAATAAATCCCTAGACATGTTTGATGGGTTGCTAGGGTTCGCATGTCAGTTATGCAATTTTATTGAAATTATCCCGAAATAGACCCCGGAGGGGCACTTCGGGCAATTCTTAAAGTGTGTACCATTTTAGTTGCTCAGATGGCTTTGAAAACACCATAAATGGATTGCATATGTCATTTTGAGCATTTTGGTATATAACTTGTAATTTTCTAATTTTATTGAATAAAACATTATTTTCTCTATTTTTAATTGATTTAAAGAATATTAAATAATGGCCAAAATTAAAGTTTGTCAAACATGTATGAAAGTGACATATTTGGGTTGGAAATAATTTTATGAACAAAACCATATTGTTATTTTATTTTCGTGATTAACAGAATAAAAGTTATTCATTTTACAAGTTTTTATTATTTTCTGGAATTTAAATAAAGGTGGGGTCCACGTGTCAGCTAATATTCATTAACCAAAAACAGAAAAAACCAGCGATGACGTCAGCGTGACGCATAGGTGACGTCAGCTTCTCTGATCTTCACCGGTGAACTCACAATCCGACGATTTTCGCGCGCGATTTAGGAATCAAACTATACCACGAGATAGAGGAGCTCAAGGGGAGTTTAGGGGTGGTGGCGGAAGGACCCAATGGTCGCCAGACTTGGCGCCGGTGACCATCCGTGCGGCGGCGGACGGAGGTGCACGCCGCTGGGAAGAACCAGAGGGGGAGGGGGATGGAGGAGAGCACCTACGTGCTCAGGAGCTCACCAAGACCGCGACGGAGTGGTTGGTTGGACGAGTTAGGGCCGGAGTGGGCGATGCCGTGAAGAAACGATGGCGGCAGGCCGTGGAGAAGACGGCCCGATTCTGGCGCCTCCGTTTCTCCCGGCACGCGTGACCTCACGAGAGGGCAGAGGGGATCCAGGCGGTCCTCAAGGTAGCTTCCAATCGGCCAGAGATGGCCGGAGTTGCCGGCGCTCGACGACGACCGTACGGTTAGGGTTCGCCCGTATAGGAGCAGAGAGAGAGAGGAGGGTTCGAGGGGGAGGTGAAGGAGGGTGTCGTGGGATGATCACGGCAGATGTTACCAGAGGTAACTGATCTTGGGGTAAGTCGACACGGGTATTTGGGAGAGGGTTTAGCTCGAAAGAGAACATGATGATAAGCGATCTAGGAATCGGCTCTCAACTCGCCGAGTCTCGAATATGGCTCTCGGGTTATACTGGATACTCGATAATAGGTGATATGATTATTTCGTGAATCTCTGTCCAGCTAAGCCCTGGGGCCGGTTTATAAAGTACCCGTACCCCCCCTAGCTTGCCCTCCAAGGCGCAGCTTGAGTCCTATCCGAACTCTACTTACAAACCCTAGCTTTCCTTACCGCAACCCACAATCCGGGTTACGAGGCCTACAAACTTTGGGCCTTCCAGAAGTTTCTTTATCCTTAGCCAAATCCCGCGCAGCGTCCTTTGGGCCGGGTTACACCTTGGAGTTGGCATACCGGGTTACTATCCCCCCATCATAGTCCCCAGGATAGCTTGGGCTTCCTGGATTCTTCCTTGAAGCGCTGGCTATCCCCTGCAAAAATATCAAACGCTCAAGCGTATGGAGGCCGGGTTACAATGCTTTGATAAACGGCTGGGTCCAACTCCATGGTGACCATGCAATAACCCGGCTCTCCTCCAAATGCTTCTCCTAATTTTCCAGGTCTAAGCCTTAATAAAAACTCCACAACTCTACACTTTTCTCAATAATTAATCCTGATACCACGGAAAGTATCCCTTTCTCTTTTTTGCCAGGATCTCTTGCTCAACACTCGATGCACCTCCCGTAAACTTTGAATAGATAGCCGTTACCCCGCAATTTCCGGGTCCCGCCCGTTGGACTTAGTTTTTCCACCCGAACCATTATAAATAGGTCCTTAGGGGTAACCCTAACCCCAACGTCTCATCTTTCCTCATTCCTCTTCCTCCGTACCCAAACCCGCAGAGCGCCATTACGGGAACCCCGCGCACATCACCGGAGCCCATTTGTCGCCGGCTGCGTTCCGCCACAGCGCGCTCAGCCCCGCCGCCGAGATCCGCCGCCAGACACCCGACCTGCCCGCCAAGAGTCGCGAAAGGGCACCAGGCCTGCGCTATTTGCCTCCGCAAGGCTTCATTTCAACCTCCTCCAGTAAGTCTCCGGTGCTCATTAATCTACCCTTGCAATTTCTTGGTTTTGCCTCACATTGGATCTGAATCGACCCGCCGGCGATTTCTCGGGGCGCACCGAATTAGGTTGCTAGCATTCGTCCTAACCCATCCAATAGATAAGATTTAGACTTCAGTTCACTCCTCTACCATCAGTAATCATTAATTTCGCCGTAAATCTAGAAATGGAATTCCCAATCTAGGCTCGAGCCGCCTAAAATTTCCGCCCTTGCTTCAGCCACCCGGAAAATCCTCCCTTTCCAGTTCATTTACTCGCGATAGATGCACGGACAACCATCTATTTCTCCTAAACACTTATCCATACATTGGCCTCCATAATTTTTTATAAGGACGCATGATACCCGGATAACATTTATCTTCCAAGTTGCCTCAATACCTCTTATCATTACTCGGCCAACTGACAGTTTCCGAGTCTCGTTTCTCATGTTTTTCTACCTGATGTTTTACAGGTTAACCCCATGGCACCCAAGAAGCAGGGAAAGCAGCCAGTCAAAGCCAAGACCACAAACTCCATATCCGCCAACTGGGCGCGATCTTCGGTCACCAAGGCCAAATTAGAAGAATTGGTCGAGCTAGGGGTTCTCCCCCCTCAAGAAATTATCCACTGGAGGGTGCCGGGTAACGAAACTCGGCCCACTCCGGCAGAAAACGAGGTAATATGCTTTGTTGAACATGTGACCCGGGGCTTCTGGCCTCCGGGTCATCCTTTCTTTCGCGACGTTTTAAGACATTATGGCCTTCGCATCTTCGACATAGGACCCAACTCCGTTTTAAACATCACTCATTTTATCGTTCTTTCCGAGTCTTACTTGTGCACTCCGCCAAGTCTGGCCCTCTTCGTCGAACTCTTCCAGTGCAAACCGTGCCGCGAAAGCGGCGACGGTGCACTTCTTACTTGCGGCGGGGTTTCCATCCAACGCCGCAAGAACTCCTTAATGCCTCCTCTCACCCTCAACTCCCACGTAAAGCACTGGCAGCTCTCATACTTTTACTGCCAGGACACCTCCCCACCCGGCGAAAAGAAGTTGCCGGGTTACTCGGAGGGTCAACTTGATATTTCCGAAGCCTTCAATGGGTTTGCCCCTGACCCGGAAAGAGAAGAAATTCTACCTCTATTATCCAGAATCTCCATCCTTTCTGCCCAAGGCCTCATCGGGCTTAACCTGGTGAAGACTTGGGTCGATTTCCGCATCCAACCCAACTCCATTCGCACAAAACTGATGTGCGAATACTCGGGGCAAACCACGGACCCGATCCGATACTCCACCAGCAATTTCGCTCCTAGCGATGCCAACAAAACAATCAAGGGCTTTCTGACGGAAAAGCTCGAGGTGATCCGGAACATAGCCGGATTAGAACCTTTCACCCTCGAGAACCCGGCCCCCGCGGTAAGGACCTAATTCTAACAAGTTTTAATTTTATTCGTTCCTCTTGATACAACTGTTAATCCTTGCTCTGGCGTTTCCACCTCAGGCCGACAGTGACTTCTGGAAGGCAGGTACTCCTCCTAACTCCGGAGACCCGGAAGAAGAAGGGGATGCCGTTAACTCGGACGAAGGCACATACTTAGTCCCCTTGAATACGTCATGCCCTACTTCTCATTTCCACACTATAATCTTGATTACTTTCAGAACAAGAAGACCAAGACGAGGAGGAAGAAACGGACGGCAAGGTGGAGTCTGCTAGTGATGAAGATGAACCGGAGCCAGCAATTAAAGCCGGATCCAAAAGAAAACCCCAAGGAATCGTTTTCCAGGTTTCATTTCATTTCCTTGTGCTTAATTTGCGTTTCCATGATATCATTCACGAGCTAACCCTGTCATCATCCCTTGGGTCATAACTGAAGGAGCCACCTGCGCCCAAACGTAGAGTGACCCGGAACAATCCGGGTAACGAGACCCTTAACCCGGGTACTTCACCGCCTCCAGTTCGACATACTGGTATTCACCATACACAAGAATCTTTCCCAAACATTCCCTCACAAAGTAATCTCACACCTTGCTTTGGTATTTTTCAGTATCTTCCGGGTCCAGCAGCGGCTTCCCCTCGGACTTCGCGGTGAACCCCGGGTAAAGTTCTTTTCCTGATGTTATACCAAACTTTTATCGCCCTTTTCATGACTTATGCGCTAACCGCACCTTTGCACTTTCTATAGAGCCACGGTCGTTGTTAGCGACTAGGAAGACATGGAAGTTGAGGACCGGGGTAAAAATAAACCGACTGACGATGCATTCACCACAACTGGTGATGAGCAAGCATCACCAACGAACCCGGCTAGGCAAGAAGCCGGGTATCCAATAGCCTCGCACGCAAGCGAGAAGGATAAAGGCGCAGCTGCGGGCGCGGGAGGAGGGCCAAACTCCGACATTCGGATGACCCGGGTGCCGTCTCCTGTTACGAAGAAAACTTCTTCTCCAAATTTCCGCGCCCCCGAGCCTTCTAACCCGGATAACAATGATTTTAACCAGTTGATGAGTGCTCTCCTGTCAATGAAGGCTTCAGAGGGAAATATCTTGGAGCGTATGGCCGCAGCACATCAGGTAACATTATTTGATATTCCTTACTACACACCCAGTCCCCAAGTTCGGAGCATAACTTGCTGAAGTTGTGCTCGGTACTTCATATGATACTCGGCTTGTCATGATATCCGACTTACAGTTTTACTCGTTCCTTGCAGGCGGAAATTACTCGGTCCGACGAGGTATTACTCAAGACCGAGCAGCTCCTGCTTGCTAAAGTAAAGCGCAGAGAAACCCTTGAGGCGGAGGTGAAGACTTTGAAAAAAGATGCCTCCAGATACAAGAAGAAATACAATGCTGCCCAATCTACACTGAAGAACTTGTCGAACCAGGTTGCGGACACTTATCGCATCTTGCTAAGTAAGTTTTTGTTCGCGATTAACTTACATGCCTCTATCTTATCGTTATAATAATCAAGATTACTGATATGCTTTCTTTTATTTCAATTATAGGTGCTAACCTTGCTGCTCCAGAGGACGATGCCGTTGCCATGACAAATCTTTTATTGGATGCCGTGAAATGGCCTTCCGAGGTATACCCAGGCGAAGAAAACCTTATGCAAGCGTTTTCAACGGTGCCTGGATGGATTGGGATATGGAAGCGCTCATCTTGCCGAGTCGGTATGACCCGGGCCTTTACGCTGGCGAAAGCTTATTTTCCTAAGCTTGACCCGGCAAAGGTAATATCCGGGTTCCCAGAATTCAAGGCTGACGGCTCCAAGTTTACGCCCAAGGATTTCAAAGTTATACAATCCGCCGTACGCCACTCGGCTACTGCCTTGGCCGACAAGATGGAACTGGACACAATCATGAGCTCGTACGACACTGAAGGCAAAACCATTTTGGTGGAGGCACCCCCTCCCCTTGATATGCTGGAAAAATGGATGACTGACCTGGCCAGGAGGAAAGAAGAAGCCGCTAAGAGAGAGGCCGAGTTAGGCCTAAGGCCGTCTACCTCTACGCCAGCTGTTCCTCCGCCTGTCCGTCCTGATGTGGAAAGTCCGGGTAATGCTGCTGGAAAGGCTAAGGAGCAGGTCCAAGACCAAGACCCGGAAGATCATTCCCAGGATGCCGAGTAGGATGATGTCTTGCATTCTGTATTTTAAAACTGGTATGATTTTGATGATGCGCTTGTTGCGCCATTGATACTGGTGCTGTCACTTTGTACTTTTACTCATGATAACTTTGTGCCTTTCCCGGCTTTTGATAATCTCGACCCTTGTTTTACTCTTAAGCTTATTCTCGATACCCGGTTGCTTTTGATTCCCTTTTCGAGGCTCGGTTAACCGAGTATCGCGGGCTTTGATAAGCGGACTTTTCTTTAAGTCCCCAAGACTCGGAAGCCAAGGTTTTTTCGAGCTTTAGTAGATAAACAGCTTGTTTCTGTTTCGAAGTCCCCAGTCCCCATGACCCAAAGTACGAGCCAGGGGGTGTGGCCTTTTTCAGATGACAAGCTGCTCTCTACTAATCCGAAAACCAATAGCCATTCACGTAAATACTGAAGTCATGCTTGATACTTGTTGAGTTTCCGACTATTTAGCCTTGTACTCTGCATAGACTTGTGGTTTAGATGACCCTTTTGATTATCTTATACTGTAAGCCGGCTTTCGCGTGGATACCATGTTGTTACATCTATACGAAAAACAGGGTCAAGCAAGTCCCATTGGGCTGCATGGTTTGATTGTAATCGTAAGCGAACAGATCATGCCACTTTGGTGCGATTCACATCGAGCTTAAGTAAGAATAACCAAGAAATTTGGCTCCTTCGTCCGGTTATAAGATTGCAGTCGTACTTGTCTTGCAAGTAATCGGCCCTCATAACTCATAGGCATCAAGGCCAGGTCTCTGGGTTTGTGACTACTACTTAAGCAGTTCAATTCCCAAAAACTCATGTACGTGCAACGTATTTTGATGATACTGATGCATTGATAATAACAAATATCACTTACTTGTACTTGAAGCAAAGACCATGATAAGACTTGAAAACCATCTCTTTTATTGATACGAAAAGGTTTGTGCCAGCAGGCCGCCTCATTAAAAACCTCCCAGTCCCCTTAGGTACCCTGGGTAGGAAAAGAGCGCGTATGAAACCTGCTGGCCGTTACACTGCTTTAGTTCTTCTCGAGAATCGGCCCCAGGCTGGCACGGCCGATGCACATTCTCCATTCGTTAGTCCCTTTCATAATGAGTACCGGGTTTGTTAGCCAATCTGGGTATGTCGTTCTTGTAGCGCGGCTAGTTGTAGATAGCGATGTGCTTTCCTCTTCTACGCCAGGGAGCTTGGAAGGACCGCTCCTGACGAAGGCCACCATCTTGTGATCTTGTTCTGTCCTAGTTTTTGCTTTATCCACTTTAGAGGTCGGCCTTTTTGACATTGCCCTTTCCTCCGGGTTTGCCTGCGATCGGTAATGCTTGAGCTCCTCTTTCCTACATGCTTGCTCAGCCATTGCTGCATCTCCTTCGTCGCATTCAGCTGCTATATCTCGATTTCCGTGTATGGTAATGGTCTTCTTAGGACCCGGGATTTTCAGCTGTAGATACACATAACACGGCCTTGCCATGAACTTGGCATAAGCCGGCCTTCCAAACAATGCGTGATAGGGACTGCGCAACTTAACCACCTCAAAGGTAAGCCACTCGACCCGATAGTTGTCCTTCGATTCCCCAAAAGCTACCTCCAACGCCATTTTTCCTTCAGGGCACGCTGAATGACCCGGCACTATCCCATGAAAAACTGTTGTACTCTTTTGCAGTTGAGATTCTTTGAGGCCCATGCGCAGAAAAGTTTCCCAGTACAGGATATTGATGCTACTTCCTCCATCCATCAAGACTTTTTTCAGTTCATACCCATTGACCTGTGGTGCCACTACCAAGGCTAAAACTCCCGGGTGATCAACTCTGTCCGGATGATCCCTTCTGCTCCAAGTTACCTCCTGTTCTGACCACCTCAAATACCTCGGAACAGCGGAAGAGACTGAATTGACCGCTTGTTTCAGTATCTTTTTATCCTTGTTAGAGCCTCCAGTAGTGTGCACATGATATTGACCCAACTGTTTGGGGTTAGCCTGAAAACCTCCCGCTCCCCCTTGATTGTTGCCCGGATTTCCTGCTGCCGGGTTACCGGCTGGGGGTGGACCGTTGCCCAAATTTCCACTGGACCCGGGCCTCCTCCCCGACCCGCTCCTCGCATGGCTCTGTTTACTTCCTCATTCTTCCATCTCTGTAAGTCGGCGCATTGCTCCAAGGAGTGATTAGCCGGCTTGCCGTTCCTGCTGTGCTTTGGGCACGCCATCCTGAATATGTCCCAATTGTTACCCGGCCTTGGCGGTCCTTGATAATTTCCTCCGTTGTGATTACCTCCGTTGAAATTTCCTTCTGCTCTGGGCCTCGAAGACCCGGCTTCTGTATTGGCGACAAACTCGGAGCCTCCTTCAAACGGGCGCTTGTTCTGGCTATTTCCGTTATTACCCGGTGCTGATCCATTGCCGGTTCTTCCATTATTACTTGTGTTTGCTTTTACCTTCTTGTCATCCACTTCCTCTTCTGTAGTATCTGTCGCAGCGTGTTTGTTGCACGCGTCCATCAATTCTCCCATTGTAACTTCCGACGCATTTCGACTAGACTTCATGCGAGTTAACTTTTGCACTAAAGGTATGTACTTGCATGTTTTTGCCATGGCCTGTAGAGCGTCCTTGGGCTGAATGTCCGTGGACGAGTGAAGTATCTCCATAACCCGGCGCACCCAACTACGCGCCGATTCTCCCTTCTTATGGACGCACCGCTCTAGGTCGTCAATAGTGAACAACTTCCTGCACGTCCCATGAAAGTGCTTGACAAACGCGGTCTTCAATTCCCCCCAGGACTTGATCGACCCTTCCGGCAGATTGGTGAACCACAACTTTGCTGCTCCTTCTGACATCATCAAGTACATGAACTTGGCTTGAAGATTCTCGGATGCATTGCGGATTGACATTGCCATCTCATAACTACTCAACCAGGTTTCCGGATCCATGGTCGGTTCATAGTTCACTACGTTTCCCGGCTCTTTGAACTTTTCCGGGTAAGGTTCAGCTCTGATGTCATCCGAGAGACACTTGGGCCCTGCGAGGACGGTTGATACTGGCCTTACTCGGGGAGTGTGCGATCCAGCCGGGGGCGTAGCAGGGCGCGGTGCTGCAGGCAACCCATGTGCAGCAGACCCGGCCCCTGCTCTCCGAGCCCTGGAGTTATCCACAACGGCCTGCGCTACCGATGCTGCTGGAACACGGGGAGGAGGCGGCATTTTCTGCTGCTCTTCCCTCCGCCGCGCCGAGTTTGCTTGAATATTCCCTTGTAGTTGACTGGCGTATGGCGTCCCTTGCATCCCGCTTCTGTGGTCCGGGTAATTGGCCTGCTGTGCCACCGCAGTGTGCAGTAGATCGATCGCTTGCCGGGTCCTTTCTGCATGGGGCGATTCTCCTACCGGGATTTGGTTCAATGCAAGTGTTGCTGCATACACGTTGTCCATAGGATTGTTGTAGTGGCCTGCTGGTGTCCGAAACCGTGACGGCGGATGCGGCGGCAACTCGATGCCGGTTGTGACTCTGGTTCGTGGTGGGGGTAACCCGGCCTGCACGTTTGCCGCGCGGGTTTCCGCTGTCGCCGGCTGAGGCGCAGTTCCCTGGTTTACAGCTGGGATCGGTTGGTCCTGAGGCGTAATAAACAAAGCCGCCGGGTTAAGGACCCCACCCGTGGCCGGTAGTCTAGTTTGAGTTCTCTGGTGTACTCTAGATGTTTCCTCTCGGAGCCGGGTTTCCAATGCATCCAGCTCGCGCTGACGCGTAGCCATCCCTTGTTTCTCTGCTTCCACTTGCCTTCTTTGCTGTTCCAACGCGCGGCGAGCCACATCCAGGTCCCTGACACGTTCAGCAGCGTTTTCTGGAGTGATAACCGTAGCGAGGACCGTGGGGTCTAGGATCAGATTGTTGTCGAACAAGGCCGGGTGGCGCGGGTTTGACGGACCCGCCCCCGGTGTCCGGCTTCCCAGGAATCCGAATGTATTCGCGTGTAACTCCTCATCCGCCGCACGGCTAGTCACTGATGCCGACTCTCCGTCGACCCGGGCCAGGATCGGGTTTCCGCTAGCCGCGTCCTGTCGCTATGCCAATGTCTGAGCCGCCCCGACCGGAGCCGTGGTCATGTTTCCTTGATTGAGGTTGGCTGCTGGTGCCGTGTAGACCGCCGCTCGGCGTGTTACGCCTGCTGTGAGTTCATACTGTTCTTCTCCGCTGTTGTCTTCTCCGTAACGGTCTTCCAGCATGTCCCTGATAGATTCAGTATCATCTTTTCCATTGTCCGGTTCATGCGGGGCCCATGCCAGCTCCTCCGGCTGTTCCCACTGCGCGATGGATTCTTCTATCTGGTCTGTCGCTCCAACTGATTCTTCTCTACCTGACCGGGCGCAAGCATCCTCCCCTGACACAGAATCAGATCCAACATAGTCAGGAGCCGAGCCAGAGGAACATACCATACCGATGAAGACGCTGATCCGGCCGATTGTAACGACAGATCCGGATTCGAGGCGATCCGATTCTGGCCCCCATCCGGAGTCGTCCACCATCTTCTCTCCTTTGTGGTCGTCGTAGATCTCTCCAACGACGAGGTTCCTCATGCTTTTCCGAGCTTCTCCCGTGATGTAAACACCTTTGGACGCAGGCCCCACGGTGGGCGCCAACTGTCGTGGGATGATCACGGCAGATGTTACCAGAGGTAACTGATCTTGGGGTAAGTCGACACAGGTATTTGGGAGAGGGTTTAGCTCGAAAGAGAACATGATGATAAGCGATCTAGGAATCGGCTCTCAACTCGCCGAGTCTCGAATATGGCTCTCGGGTTATACTGGATACTCGATAATAGGTGATATGATTATTTCGTGAATCTCTGTCCAGCTAAGCCCTGGGGCCGGTTTATAAAGTACCCGTACCCCCCCTAGCTTGCCCTCCAAGGCGCAGCTTGAGTCCTATCCGAACTCTACTTACAAACCCTAGCTTTCCTTACCGCAACCCACAATCCGGGTTACAAGGCCTACAAACTTTGGACCTTCCAGAAGTTTCTTTATCCTTAGCCAAATCCCGCGCGGCGTCCTTTGGGCCGGGTTACACCTTGGAGTTGGCATACCGGGTTACTATCCCCCCATCAGAGGGGGAGCGCAGGGTCTCCGTGGTGTCCTTATCCTTCTGCGGAAGGCAAGCAGGAAGTGGCATACGGCGCCGAGGTGGCCTCCACGCAGCTGCTCCTACTCGCAGAGGAAGAAGAAGGCGGTTTTGCACAGAACCCCCTGCAGCTTTCGGATTAAGTAGAAAAACCCTTTTCCATTTTAAAACAGAACATAAAACATTATTTTGAGGGCCATTTTGCAAACAGACAATTTTGGAAAAAAAATGATATTTGGAAAGCTCATCAAATTTCCAACCAAACCATTACTTGGTTTTCCAATATTGAAATTGTTTTAATTCAAATTTTGGGTGACCACTTTAAGTGGTTTTTGGGCAAAAACTTATTAAATTCAAATTCAAACTTGATTTAAATTTTACATGCATGCTATGCCATGAACACAACACCACAACACCCTAATTTAGTAAAATTGGGATGCTACAATCAGAGCGGTAGCTTCTGGTATTAGGCCCGAGATCCGCACATCTTTGATATGTAGTTAGCGATGTGATCTAATTGCTGTTTTGGTGGTCGGTCTATGAGATAGATCGGTTTTGTACAAGGTTGATTGGATCAATCGTACTCGGGGTTAATGGATGATCTGGTTTTCGTGATCATACTGCTAAGGTCGTGGAACAACTTACCACTACGGGTCGGTTTCCGCCATCGGGGTATACCGTGACACATAAATCCAGTTGCGGTGATCAAAGATCAAAGAGTTTGATCGAATCGGAATACGGATCAGATTTGGGTAAAATCGTTTTATCTGATGAAGAAATCCATGTTCGGAATGGACATGAGATCTGCGTTTTCCAAAATCGTCGGGCGCTGCCCGCACCCGCGAGGACCACCGGCTTCGCCCTGTCGTAGCGCCTTAGATGTCGTTACGAGTTTCACAACGCCGGTAGATATCGTGTCTATGCATAACTTGTTTTTGCAGGAAGTTGTAAATGGTATGGCTTATGTGCATGTGATGTGTGTAATCCATACATGATCTGCGTATCATGTTTCTTGTCAGCCGTCTGGAGCCTAGGTGCTGTCATTTTATTGTATACCGGCCTGCGTGTCGGATTCTCTATGTATTTTTTCATTTACTAAGATAGTGTAGCTTGTTGGAGAACCCGGTTGACATGCAAGTCGATGTACAAGCCGGCTACATGGAGTAAGATGGCACGTGACAAGAGTTGGCACGAGTCGACTTACAAGCTTTGTGGAGATGGAGATCACCATGAAGAGAGCCATACCATTTCACATTATAATTGCTTTATTTGTGTTATTGTTATGTCTCTTTTATCTCTATTTAGATAGTTGGTAGATATTAATCCCTCCCCGCCAGTGCTGCACCATCACAAGTCGGACATTCTTGGTAGTGGGCTCATAAAATTGAGGTACTACCAATTCTTTCCGATTAGGTGGGTTTGAGTCGGACTCTTACAGCGGAAGCACTTGGTAAGCTAGACGAGTCCATCACAACGGTTGTGGGGATCAGGGCGAGGTAGGTTGGGAGTCGGGGCATGTGATGTCACCCGACTAACAGGAGTCGTATTGGATACGATTGGCAAGGTGTTGCCTACCTAGATCACTTGACGGCTAGCGGTGATGCTAAATCTCACTAGTCGGCTTGCTTATTTAGGATCTTGAATCACTTAGTAACCATCAGAGGGGTGTTGGTTCTAGTGGGAGCATAAGTATTAAAGCGTTTAATATGCCTGCTCTTTTATGAATACATGTCTTAAGTGTTTTGCATATTTTATGTTGTAGATCAATGGCACCTAGCAACCTTCCTCAGTTGTCCGCTTTTGCGTTGAGGTCAATCCTTGAGAAAGATAAGCTTAATGGAACTAATTTCACCAACTGGTATCGTAATCTGAGGATAGTCCTCAAGCATGACAAGAAAGAACATGTTCTAGAAACTCCACTTCCAGAAGAGCCTGATGATGATGCGAATGTCGCTGTCATGAATGCCTACCGTAAGACTAGAGATGAGTCTACGGAAATTAGCTGTCTTATGCTTGCACACATGGAACCAGACTTGTAGCAGCAGTTCGAGAATGTTGAGGCCTACGATATGATCGAAAGCCTCAAAAGTATCTTCCAAGCTCAGGCAAAGACCGAGAGGTATCAAGTATCTCAAGCTTTGCTAGGCTGTAAGCTCAAAGACGGCGATCCACTGAGTCCGCATGTAATCAAGATGATTGGTTACATACAGTCTCTGGATCGGCTGGGCTTCCCAATTAACGAAGAGTTCGCTACTGATATAATTCCGAACTCTCTTCCTAGTGCGTATGGTCCGTTCATCTCAAACTACCATATGCATGGTATCGATAAGAGTATCACTGAATTACATGGGATGCTCAAAACGGCAAAGGCTGATCTCAAGAAAAACGCTAGTCAAGTGTTGATTGTGCATAATAAGGCTAAGTTCAAGAAGAGTTCTTGGACTAAGAAGAAGGATAAGTCAGGAGGTAGCGCCCATGGCCCTGTCCAGAGTGCTTCCTCAAAGACTAAGCCATCTCCTACAGCCGGAGCCAATTGCTTCTATTGCAAGCAAGATGGCCACTGGAAGAGGAACTGCACCAAGTATTTGGCTGACAGAGCCAAGAGTGGAGGTGTGAATTCCAACTCAGGTACACTTGTGTGCAATGTTATAGACATTTATCTTGCTGATGCGCCTAATAGTTCTTGTGTATATGATACCAGATCAGTTATTCACATATGCAACTCGTTGCAGAGACTGGTAAGAACTAGGAGCGTGGCAAGAGGAGAGGTTGATATTCGGGTCGGCAACAAGGCGAGAGTCGCTGCGTTGGAAGTCGGCACGATGCAACTTTATTTACCTTCAGGATTTTTAATGGAACTGAATAATTGTTATTATGTTCCAGTGCTTAGTCGAAACATTATTTTCGCCTCATGTTTGATGAGACAAGGTTATGATTCGAATATTAAGAATAATGGTTGTTCTTTATATTTGAAAGATATGTTTCATGGCTTTGCACCCGTTCAGAACGAGTTATTTATTTTGAATCTTGATAGTGAATCGGTCTATAACATAAATGTGAAAAGGTTGAAACCAAATGATCTGAATATGACTTACTTTTGGCATTGTTGGCTTGGTCATATAAGTTGAAAGCGCATGAAGAAGCTTCATGATGATGGACTTCTAACTTCGTTTGACTTAGAGTCATTCGACACATGCGAATCATGCCTACTAGGCAAAATGACCAAGACAACTTTTGCAAGGAGTTGTGAAAGGGCGTCTGACTTGTTGGAACTAATACATAGTGATGTATGTGGTCCAATGAGCACGACAACCAGAGGTGGTTATGAGTACTTCATTACCTTCACTGATGATTTAAGTAGGTATGAATATATCTATTTAATTAAACACAAGTCGGAAGCCTTTGAGAAATTTAAGGAATTCCAGAGTGACGTACAAAATCAACTCGGCAAAAAAATAAAGTTTCTACGGTCGGACCGTGGAGGCGAGTACATGAGCCATGAGTTTGATGACCATCTAAAAGGTTGTGGAATAGTTCCTCAACTCACTCCGCCAGGTACACCGCAGAGAAATGGTGTATCGGAACGGAGAAATCGGACCTTGTTGGACATGGTACGATCAATGATGAGTCAAGCAGATCTACCTTTATCATTTTGGGGTTATTGTCTGGAAACTGCAGCGTTCACACTAAACAGAGTACCATCAAAATTAGTAGAGAAGACACCGCATGAGATGTGGACTGGCAAATGGCCAAGTTTGTCTGTTCTTAAGATTTGGGGTTGTGAAGCATTTGTCAAGCGACTTCAGTCGGACAAGCTCACGCCCAAGTAGGATAAGTGTATTTTCGTGGGGTATCCGAGGGAAACCTTGGGGTACTACTTCTACAACCGAGAAGAGGGCAAAGTGTTTGTTGCTCGGAACGGTGTCTTCCTTGAGAAAGAGTTTCTTAGTCGGGGAGTCAGTGGGAGTACAATGCAACTCGAAGAAATTCGAGAGGAACCAGCTAGGGGCGAGTCAGCAATGGCCTTGGAGGCTGAGCCAGTCGTGGTACCTACGCCGGTAACAACACCTGAACCACGGAGATCTGCGAGATTACAAAATGCTCGTGATGTTTTACTGTTAGACAGTAATGAGCCGGCAACTTATTCGGAAGCGATGGTGGGATCTGATTCCGAGTCATGGCTTGGAGCCATGAGATCCGAGTTAAAGTCCATGGATGAAAACCAAGTTTGGAATTTGGTTGATCTGCCTGACGGTGCAAGACCCGTCGAGTGCAAATGGGTCTTTAAGAAGAAAACTGACATGGATGGAAATGTTTCCGTCTATAAAGCACTACTTGTCACGAAGGGGTTTCGACAGGTTCAAGGAGTTGACTACGACGAGACCTTCTCGCCCGTAGCGATGCTTAAGTCAGTTCAGATCATGTTAGCCATAGCAACCTATTTTGACTATGAGATATGGCAGATGGATGTCAAGACAACTTTCCTTAATGGAAATTTAACCGAGGACATGTATATGATACATCCCAAAGGTTTTGTCTATCCAGCTAACACTGACAAGGTATGCAAACTTCAGAAATCCATTTATGGGTTGAAGCAAGCATCTCGGAGTTGGAACATTCGCTTTGATGAGGTAGTCAAATCATTTGGCTTCATCAAGAGCGATCATGATTCTTGTTTATACAAGAAGTTTAGTGGGAGCAAAGTAGATTTTCTAATCTTATATGCGGACGACATATTACTGATTGGAAATGATGTCATGATGTTGCAAGAAACCAAAGAGTCATTGGAAAGGAGTTTCTCAATGAAGGATTTGGGTGAGGAGACTTACATATTAGGAATCAGGATCTATAGAGATAGATCAAGGCGGCTCATTGGATTGAGTCAGAGTACATATCTGGACAAAGTTTTGAAGAAATTCAAAATGGAAGAGTCTAAGAAGGGATTCTTACCGATGTCCCATGGTATAAAACTTAGCAAGACTCAGTGTCCTTCGACGACTGATGAGAGAAGTCGGATGAGTGCGATCATGTATGCTTCGGCAATCGGATCCATCATGTATGCTATGATTTGCACTAGGCCAGATGTTTTCTATGCTCTAAGTGTTACGAGCAGATACTGGGCTGACCCTGGCGAATCCCACTGGGCAGCGGTTAAAAACATCCTTAAGTACTTGAGAAGGACTAAGGAAATGTTCTTAGTTTATGGAGGTGATGAGAAATTCAGTGTAAAGGGTTACACGGATGCGAGTTATCTCACCGACTCAGATGATTCTCGTTCGCAATCTGTATACGTGTTCGTAATGAACGGAGGGGATGTGAGCTGGAAGAGTTCCAAGCAAGATACAATGTCTGCATCTACAACAGAGAATGAGTATATTGCTGCCTCAAAGGCTGCAAAGGAAACTGTTTGGATCAGGAACCTCCTGATAGATCTTGGTGTGGTTCAGGGCGCGTCCAATCCTTTGGACGTATATTGTGACAACAATGGTGCTATCACACAAGCCAAGGAACCTAGACAACACCACAAGAACAAACATATACTCATGCGTTACCAACTCATTTGCCAGTTTGTCGAACAAGGTGATATCAAGTTATGGAAAGTATACACGGATGCAAATTGCATATCCGTTGACAAAGGCGCTACCACAGCCTAAGCATGAGGCGCACATGAGAGGTATGGGCATTCGATGCCTAGGCATATGATGTCAGGATGATTGACTCTAGTGCAAGTGAGAGACTGTTGGGAATATGCCTAGAGGCAATCATGTATGATGTATTCCCAATGTATTCATAAAGTTATTAAGTCGTCATTGTTTTGAACATCTGATATATGTCATTGAATATGTGATTAGATTGTGGAACTATGTATTCATGTTGTTCATACTAAATTGTCCTTGGTCATTAAGGTTGTGTTGGACACACACCCGAGACTAATGTGAGTGTTGGCTGATGACTCGGTTCCACTTGTCATGGGCATGGCGATGCCATTCCAACGTTCACAGACTTGGCTAAAGAGTTTAGCAAGTCAGACTGACCCATATTGAGATGCAACGAGCAAGTCGTCATTTGCATTTCTCAATCAATGTAATCCTTAGACCTGAGGTTGTCGCACAATCTGAGTTGTGGATCACCGACTTAGGTTCTGTCAAACGCTGTTATGTGACAAGGTAGTTATAAAGGCAGAGTTCGGGTCGAATGAGAAGCAAGCTGCGTGATGTGGATAATCAAGATGGGATTTTCCCCTCCGAATGGATAGATATTCTCTGGGCCCTCTCGAGTGATATGATTCCGGAAGCATGGCCATGCGCAACTCGGTTAAGTGTTAACTGAGTCTGTTGACTAAGAGTTAGTCAGATGAATCATATATCACGGACCGAGAAGAGAGTTGAGCTATTAAGGGATGACGATAAATCTCCTATAGTTCGACAAGGTATATCGTGAGGCAAAAGAGACTAAGATGAAAGTCACATTGAAGGTACTGTAACACCCCTGTTTTTAAGCCCTTGTTTAATATTAAATTAGCAAGCCTCTTAAGACTTTTGTAAGACAATTAAGTGGACAACATGTTTGTGTAGTCATGTGTATCTATGCAATATAAGTGGTGTGTTTCTTTTCACTCATCAGAGGATTTTTTCCTGATGATTGATTATTGTCTGCCTGATGTTTTTCAACTGGAAACCCTAAGAATTTTCTTTTCAAAGCTTGGGGGATACTTGATTCACTCATGATAGCATTATTTGGTCATGTCTTGACCAAGGAAACACTTTGGTTGGGATTTAAATAGCTTTGGGAATTTATTTCCTATTTAAACTTTTAGCAGAAAAACAACATGACTAGCTGTTTTCCACACTTGTTTTCAGGAAGCAAACATATTTGAATTATTGTTTTCTTGTTGTATTATGGTTGAACATATTATGTAATACAACTATATGCCAATGGTTTGATTTTGGCACTTGAAAAACAACCAAATCCATGATTGTTTTCCTAGTATAAAAATATTGAAAAAACAATTCCATTTGGAAAACAGAAACATAGCTTTTTGGGCAGATGTTTTCAGAAGGTTAACCAACTCATTTTCTTGTGTACTTGTTGTTTTCTCAAACTAGAAAGTACATTTAACAATTAGCAACTTGAATTTCCAAAATCCAAGTTCATTTGCCCAATCAAACAGAAGCAAACTTTTGCTTCACAACCCTGTTTTTCCAACACTTAGTGAAATTTTCACTAAGTCTTTTACTGAATTTTCTGAAATCTGTTTTTGAACCAAACTTTGGAGGTTTGTTTCTCTGCCAATTCTTCATGGATTTGAATAAACTTGGTGTCTATTTTGATTGCCTTGAATCCCTCTGTAACCCCATGTGCTAGTTGTCCCGAGTGGTGCCTTAGACAAGAAGGAAAGAGGAGGGGAAGTAGACTCGGGTAGGAGGGGGGTGGGCAGATGGCATGGCCTAAAAACTCCCATGTCTCTCCACCCTAGCTCCACTGTGCTGACCAGTAAGTTAGGCACCGCCCCTGGCTCGAGATGCAACGAGAAAAACGGCCCCCCAACCCCTCATCGTGCCAACACACCCTCACCATGTGCACCCGAAGAGCACGCCCGCGGCCTCGTGGCTACAAAGCCTCCTGAGCCGTGCCACTGCGCCAGCATCACACCCACCCCTCCACTACGCCACCCACGAAAATTCAGGCCGTGCCTCGCCGTGTGTGAGCCGCACGGGCATTTTTTCGCCGCCGGCCACCGGGAGATCCCCCGAGTCGAACCTAACCAAAACGTGCGTGGGAGATCGTCATTCTTGCGCGAGCACGCTCCCCGTACCCTTGGCCACCTCCCTGACATCCTCCGCGGTTCATTCGTTTGCAGGAGAACCCGAGCCATCGCCGCCGTGCCCGCCGTGTCGCCGCGGAGGGAAGCACGCCGTCGAGGAAACCATCACCGCCACCACCGCGCCACCAGCCTCCCACGACCCCACCGCCTTCACGTGCCGCTCCACGGACCCCCTAGGTGAGCACCCTGCCCGTTCCATGCGTGCCCGTGAGGTGTTCGACGCCGTTCCGTCGCGGTTAGGCTAGAGGAGGAAGAAAGAAGCGGGACCGTTGATCGCAAGATCAACGGCCACGCTTGAAACGGCTTTTTCCCGCGTCCCCCGCCCCCGCGCGCGCAGCTGGGCTGGCCTAGGTGCTAGCTGGGCCACGCGCAGCGAATCAGGCCCATCTGGGCTAGCCCCTGTTAAAAATTAAATCAAATTTTTTTTGCAGATTCATACCTGTTAGCTTTTGGCCTAGGAAAAATAGCAAACGACTTTATTTGGCTTTGCCAATTTTTGTACATATAGCCATACAAAATTACAACCACCTGCCTTTGGCAGAATAATGTTTTGATTTTTAGTTTTTTTTCTATAGCCATTTTGCCGGACAGTACCATTAAAATTGAAATGAATATAACTTCAAAAATACAAAACATTTTTGATCAAACTCAACTGTTTTGGAAAGCCCTCATCAATACCTACCATTACAATTTTAGTTTGCATCCAGGAGAGTTATCATTTGGAAATGCCATCCATTTTGGTAAAACATCAGTGAGCCATTCCATGAATTTTAGGGGGAGTTTGGTACATTATTTTTGAGTGGGACCAATTGGAGAGGCTTTGTATTGTTAAGGAATATCACATCCTAGAAGGGTTTAATTTTTGGAGCCATAGAAAAAATTAGGGAGACAGAACAAGTTTCAGCACTTTTCTGCCTAATTTTTAATTCCTAGATCTTGTTTTATATGATCATTTTGTGATGTGCACCTATTGTGTTCTTGCTTGTAATGTTGTTATCTAGTGTAGTATTGATGTTTACAAGTTGTATGAACATGTTAGAATAAATGGCTTGAGTGGTAGAATTTTTAGAATTAATTTCCATGCATAAATCTTGCTCATAGCTTATTTTCTATCTAGGTTTGTGAGTAGATTTCTAGTTTGTATCAAGCCTTTTTGCTAGATGAATTTTCAAGGAACCAGTACCATTTTGGGTACTATTATTTTGGTTACAACACCTCTGGTTACTTGGTGTTTGAGTTTAGAATAGATTTAAAATAGCATTGCTTAAGGTCTAGATTTCCTACTAGATTATACATGCATGCCTTTTGTTTTGTTTTCCACTAAGGAAAAATATGATTCTTTGTGGTCGAAAACAGAGGATGAAAGGTCCTTGTGGCATTGTTATCCTTGTGTTTTCACCTCTGTTAATTTTCCCTCAAGTATTAGAAATTGCTTGAGTATCATTTGGGTGCCTAGATTTAATTCCCTCACATGTGTAGCAATTTTAGTCTAGTTTTTCCTTGTTTCATAGCTAAACTTTTTATGTTATTTTGTGGGATCCAGTAGCATTTTGGTACTAATTATAGGAGTATTTTACTTCTGTTAGTTTGCACACTTGGGCATAAAAATTAACAAGTGAAGTATAAACTAGTCTAGTATTTTCCCAAGTTTCTGCTAGTATGAGTAGGAGTTTCCTTTAGACTAGTTTGTTTGTTTTGAGCATTTTTAGAAATGTGACCAGAGGCTTAATAACCTCTTTATGATCTTTATGCTAGTGGAACACCCACTGGTATTTTTGTTTCATGGTGGAAAAGGAGCTTGA
Organism: Alopecurus myosuroides; assembly: GCA_028641055.1. NCBI lineage: Eukaryota > Viridiplantae > Streptophyta > Magnoliopsida > Poales > Poaceae > Alopecurus > Alopecurus myosuroides. Next base: position 100,855,159 of record CM054060.1, read on the forward strand.
CTTATTGTCATAAGCCTTTTTCACCACTTGCATAATTTTAGCTTATATTTTGTGTTTGCCATAGAGATTATTGGGGGAGTTTTTAGACATCAAATTGTGTGTTATGTGACACCCTACTGTCTATTAACATGTGATTTACCCCACTGGTCCATGCTGCTCTTGACTTAAAATCATTAAGTTTCACCACACATAAACACTAGGAAAAAGCAGATTTTCCCACTGTGGTTTTCTTGTCAATTTTCTTAAGGGATAATTGAATGTCTTGAGTGTTACATTTTAATTGCTTGCTGTATGTATCACTTGTAGCATTGTTTGTCTTGGTTGGCTCTGAAAGTGTGCCTTTATTTCTTTTTACGACGTTAGAAAACGAGGAGGAAGGATTTGCTGAAGAAGGGTATTGCAACTCCTGTTACTTTCAGGACCAGGACCATCACTTGTACCAAGGCAAGCCATCCTAATGCTTGCTGTAAAAATACTTATCATTATCTATCATGCATGCTTTTCACTTCTGAAGTTTTCACAAAACTATACTCCCAAAACTATTTTTGTTGTGAATACTACTACTATTAATATTATTAGAAGAAGGAATCATAATAATAGTCAACTTGGTATTTGCCAAGCCCTTAGCCACTAAATGGTATATACATACCATACACCAAATTAAAACTTGGGTTCTTAAATGAACTACATAAAATGTGCTTTTGTAAACAAATACCTTATGAAGGAAAAACCCCGGATGAAGGGTGAGACCCTGTCTACCGGAAGAATGCCATGAAGGGAAATTTTTGAGAAAGGTTTACAAAAGACACATAACCTAGTCTTCGCTGGACAACCATTATCGTACTGCCACTTTACCCCAATATGGGTAGGGGCTTTATTAAAAACTTGTTATGGTTAGTATGTGAGCTATCTCAAAGTGCTATAGAGGATTGGATCCTCCGAACCGAAGTGTCGCTAGGAGTGAGCAGACGGGACATCTAAAGTGTGGGATTAATTTTCCCTCCGGATGCAGCAGTTGGGTCTCCTGTCTGGGCGGTGTGTGACACGGCTTGCCGGGGAGGGGTAACCCCAATTGAAGAGATAGTCATGTTCTAGCTTGTACATAGTGGATAGTCAAGATCAGTTATCTGATGTTCCCATAGGTTGGGAATAGTCCATGGTTGTTTCATGGCGGATTCTGGATCTAGTGGAAGTGTGTACACCTCTGCAGAGTAAAACTATTTCGAGATAGCCGCGTCCTCGGATATGGACGGTTGAATGGCCATGTAGCTAGTATTGTGTCAACTTTTCAAAAGAGGTTTTGAAAGACGGCTTTGTACCTGCGAGGTACTATGGAGGAATGATTTGGTATCTGCGAGATACTGATGAGAAGGAAACTATTACTAGAAGTTTCTGAAAAGAAAACTTTCTTTTCTAAAAGACTTATAAAACCTCCAAGATATGTGATATCTACGAGAGAAAAACTACATTATTTTACCTGATTTATCCACAAAGGACTAAACTTGAAGAATCAACCATGATAAATCTTTTATCTGTCATGGGTAGCTGAACCATATGTATGGCCTACCCACTCCACCAAATAAGCATGTATGCATTATTGTAAGCTCATAAAGGATGTCTTGTTGAGTACATTCAAATGTACTCATTTGGTTTCGCCCCTGGTATCTACTTATCAGACTATGAGGAGCCACCCCAGGAGGAGTTCTATGAGGAGGAGTTCTACGCTGATGGCCCTGCGAGTTAGGATCGTCTCCCAGTCAGCAGCCTGTAGGATGAGGCGTGACTCGGGTTCTACTACGCTATGCTTATCGTCTTCCGCTGTGTTTATTTTGAATGTCTGTCCTGTGTGACAGTTATCAAGAACTTGGTCATGTGACCATTTATGTAAGACTCTAATATTCGTGTAATGGATGATGTATTCTGTATGCCAACTACGTATGTTGTTCACAACTGGTTATTCTGGGATTGTGAATGAATGCATATGAGGGGTTCTGAACCTTCCGGTTTGGGGCCTCTACAAAGTTGGTATCAGAGCCATCCTGACTCTAGGAGACCTTAGTTAGCATGGACGTTAGTGTATACTCCAAAAATATAAGTTATAAATACAAAAAGATTGGATATATGACTATGTATAAAAATATTCCCTATATCCCACCACCTCTCTGTGTTAAACTCTACTTGCATTAAGATTGTTCTTTGCATAAACTTAAAACTTTGCACACTGTGGTATCACTAAAACTATACTTAAAATTTTGTGTAGATGGACGTGGTCATCACCGAGGCTTTCCAGTTGGGACGTCCACGTGGCGAGACTTTCCTTTTCGAGGAGAGGCTAGTGGCTATGGCCACTGTGTTGGGACGCCCACTTCCGGAGCTGCGAGGAGGTCTAGTTGACGGTGCACCTCTGGAGGGAGACTGGTACGCGGAGGTCACTATTCGTGCACCTCTGGCTAGCCCGACCGTGGAGGCCTACGTCTTTCGTGCTGTTGATCGTTCTTGGACCGAGGCAGCCGTGCGGGTGATTCAGGAGTCAGTGGCACGACTGGCACACATTGGGGAGTACATGTTCATCGGTTCCCGGTTCGAGTTGATTGGGAGGCGCGATGAGGAGGGCATACCACTTCCTGTTGAGCCAGACACTACCACTGTTGGTCCTCACTTGGACGAGATGGAGATCCTGTTGTACCGCACTCAGCACAGGTTGGACGATCAGCGACTCGCTCACCACCTTGGCACATTGGTGCATCACACACTGATAGCCGAGACTGACGAGCTGAGGGCTGAGCTTCAGGACAGCCAGGAGGAGAGTGGAGCACTAGCACAACAGTTGTCTCAGTTGAGGGAGGAGTTGGAGGCCGCCACCGCGAGGAATCGTGCCTTGGAGAGACAGCTGCGGGCCACCCGACTGAGCCGTGCTCGTCTCACCAGCAGGGTGACGGCTCTGGAGGGGGCTAACTCAGTTCTGCACACTAGGCTTCACAGAGCTCGTGACGACATAGCCGCGAGAGACTCAGCCATAGAGGAGCTTGAGGAGGAGGGCGCAGAGCTCAGCAGGGAGATTGAGGAGCTCCTGCCAGTAGAGGATGTTTCGTCTGACTTGGAGGGGATGGATATGAGTGAGGCTAGCGAGCAGGATGATGATGACCTGCTTGGCGAGGAGGAGGAGGAGGACCCTGAGGAGCGTATCTTCGAGGTTGGGGACAGTGACGACTCTGTGTAGTCACAGCCTCCTCACCCTTAGCACTTGATGCTGGTCTAGATGCTAGATAAGTATGCTAGATCGTTTTGCTAGTAGTAGCCTTGCGATGACCCCACCAATCGCACCCCTTGTAGCTCGATGAAGCCTTCCTTGTAAGATATGGCTTGTAATGTGTGTGTGTAATGTCAAAGACTCTGTTTAAGTTGTGTGATGAATGGAATGTTCTTCTTGTTTCCTTGATGATTGTCACTATTTTGCGTTCTTTTCATCCGTGTTTGCGACTGCCCCACTCTTGTTTTTGAAACATATCACTCGTATTCCTTTTTCTTATGTTAAAGGTACTGGGTTTTCAAAAACAAGAATATACTTCTAAATCTTACACATGTTTTCACTTCAGAATGGCACCTCGTCGCGAACCCCCACCGCCACCACCACCCACAGTGGAGGCGTTGTTGGCCCTGCTAATGGAAGATCGCCAGGCCAGCCGAGATGAGAGTGCAGCTACCATTACCGCTCTGCAACAACTAGCTGCTGCCGCCAACAATAATGGCAATGGCAATGGTGCTCGCTCGAGACTGAGAGACTTTCAGCACACCAACCCCCCAGTCTTCACTAGGATTGTGGAGCCTCTCGATGCTGACGACTGGCTCCGCACCATTGCAAACAAACTGGAGGTTGCTTCAGTTGAGGAGAATGATAAGGTCCTGTTTGCCTCCCATTTCCTTGCTGGTCCTGCCAGGACTTGGTGGGAAACTACACGTGAGACTGTTGCTGCTGGTCACGTGTTCAACTGGGAGGATTTCTCTGCGAGATTCCGCAAGTATCACATTCCCCAAGGAATGATGACACTTATGCGTGAGAAATTTCTGAAGCTGAGGCAGGGAAGTATGCCTGTGTCTGAATACTGGGAGAATTTCACTACTCTGTCCAGGTATGCACAGGATGATATCAATACTGATGCTAAGAAGAGGGAGAGGTTCTTAAATGGGCTAGATGATGAGCTCCAGTGTGCTCTAGTGGTGGTTCCATTCCAGGACTTGGAGACCCTTGCAAATGCCGCTATGGTACTGGAGCACAAGCGGAAATCTGCTGATGATAACCGCAAGAGGAAGATGACCGTGCATGGAGGGCCTAGTGCTCAAAGGACTCGCAACACTCCGTATGCGAGCCACCATCCCACAAGGCGCCTGCTTATGCACCCCGCCCCAACCACAACTATGCACCAATGCCCAACAACTACAACCCCAACTATGCACCAAAGTACGGAGGAAATAGCTATGGTGGTAACCATGGTAATCATTCTGGGAATAATCATGGAAACCGCTATGGAGGCAACAACAGTGGAAATGGGAACAACTCCAACAATGCTCCCAAACCTAACCCAAGCCCAAGGCCTTCCGGAGGTTGTTTTGCCTGCGGAAAGGAAGGTCACTTTGCTCGTGAGTGCCCTACCAAAGCTACTGCCACAGCCCAGCCTACTGCAACCAAGATGAACCATGGTCCTTCCACTGGACGGCAGAATAGGATGAAGGGACACCTGAACCACGTCACTGCTGCAGAAGCTCAGGAGGCACCAGACATGGTGATGGGTACGTTTCCTGTCAACTCGGTGCCAGCCGCAGTACTGTTCGATTCTGGCGCATCGCATTCTTTTGTCACAAAACCGTTTGCTGAGAAAAGTGGTATGAAGCATTCCCGTATGCACAACCCTATGTTAGTACAAATACCTGGGGATAGTACTGAAGCCAACTTAATTTGCAATGAAGTGCCAGTAGAAATACAAGGGAAAACTTTTCATGCTGATCTTATAGTGCTGGGATCCAAGGGGATAGAAGTGGTACTCGGTATGAACTGGATGGCCAAGTATAAGGGGGTTATTGACTGCACTAAGAAATCTATTGATATGATCTCTGAGGATGGGGAAAAGGTTGCGTACACTGCAACTAAACCCTCATCACAAGTTCACTGCCACACCGGTATAGCCCACCCTAACCTTGAGGAAGTCCCGGTCGTTTGCGAATACCCGGATGTTTTTCCTGAAGAGTTACCCGGTATGCCCCCTGATCGGGATATCGAGTTTGTGATCGAGTTAGTGCCCGGAACTGGACCCATAGCACAGAAGCCTTATCGGATGAACCCAAAGGAATTAGATGAGTTGAAGACCCAGCTGGATGATATGTTGAGAAAAGGTTTGATTCGCCCTAGTGCATCGCCATGGGGATCTCCGATCATTTTTGTGGAAAAACGGGACGGTACCACTCGTTTATGTGTGGACTACCGCAAGTTGAATGATGTTACCATCAAGAACAAATACCCGTTGCCCAAAATTGAAGACCTGTTTGACCAGCTGAATGGGGCCGTAATCTTCTCGAAGATCGACCTTCGGACTGGTTATCACCAATTGAAAGTCCGTGATACTGATATTCCCAAGACTGCTTTCACCACTCGTTACGGGCTGTATGAATACACCGTGATGTCCTTTGGTCTAACCAATGCCCCTGCCTATTTCATGAATCTCATGAATAAGGTATTCATGGATTTTCTAGACAAGTTTGTCGTGGTGTTTATTGACGACATTCTCATATATTCTCGGAGTGAGGAAGAACACGAAGAACATCTGAGAATTGTGCTCGGAACACTTCGTGAGCATCAATTGTATGCTAAGTTTAGTAAATGTCAATTCTGGTTGACGGAAGTCGGGTTTCTTGGACATGTAGTATCTGCGAGAGGAATATCTGTTGACCCTACTCTAGTTCAGTCTGTGGAGAAGCGTGCTGCTCCGACCAACCAGACTGAAGTCAGATCCTTTCTGGGTTTGGCAGGATATTACCGCAAGTTTGTTCAGGGATTCTTGAGTATAGCCAGACCCCTCACCCAGTTGCTCAAGAAGGATAGCAAGTTCCTATGGACGGACAAGTGCGAGGAGAGTTTCAATGAGTTGAAGCATCGACTTGTGACCGCTCCAATCCTTATAATGCCGGATATCACCAAGAATTTCGACGTATATTGTGACGCTTCTAAGCTTGGTCTTGGAAGCGTACTTATGCAAGAAGGGAAAGTGATATCTTTCATATCCCGCCAGTTGAGACCCCACGAGTTGAATTACCCCACTCATGACTTAGAGCTTGCTGCTGTCGTGCATGCCCTCAAAACATGGCGACACTTTCTTATGGGAAGGAGAGTGGAAATTTACACGGATCATAAGAGTTTAAAGTATATCTTTACTCAACGTGAGCTCAACATGAGGTAGCGCCGCTGGATTGAGCTCATTAAAGATTATGATCTGAGTATTCATTATCACCCTGGGAAGGCAAATGTGGTTGCAGATGCTCTTAGTCGAGAGCCGGCCTCTCTAAATGCTATGATTCTAGTAAGGCAGCCCGAGTTGTGGAAAGAGCTTGACCAACTTGGCATTGAAGTGGTCAGCTATGGTATGTTGGACGCCATAGAACTTAAGCCAACTCTGGTTGACCAAATCAAAGAGGCGCAGAAAGGCCAGAAAAGTATTGATGGTATTAAGGCCCGCATGGAGAAGGAGAAGGTTGCTGGGTTTACTATCGATGCTGATGGGGGATTATGGTATGAAGGCCGTATTTGTGTTCCCTCTGAGTCTGATCTCAAGCAGACCATCATGGTCGAAGCTCATGAGACCATGTATTCTATCCATCCTGGAGGAACAAAGATGTATCAAGACCTGAAGGAGAGATTCTGGTGGCATGGAATGAAGCGAGAGATTGCTTCATTTGTAGCCAAGTGTCATGTCTGCCAGCAAGTGAAAGCTGGGCACCAGCGTCCCGCTGGCTTGCTCCAGCCGTTGCAAGAACCAGTTTGGAAATGGGATGAAGTAGGGATGGACTTCATCACAGGACTTCCTAGGTCCAGCCGAGGAAATGATTCTATATGGGTTGTCGTGGACAGGCTCACGAAAGTTGCTCACTTTATTCCTGTCCGGACCACCTATCGTGGAGATCAGCTAGCTGATCTTTACATTTCTCGGATTGTCAGCCTGCACGGAGTCCCGAGCAGGATTGTGTCTGATCGAGGTACACAGTTCACATCCAGATTTTGGAAGAAGTTGCACGAGAGTTTGGGAAGCAAATTAGCTTTTAGCACAGCCTATCACCCACAGACTGATGGACAGACCAAGCGTGTGAACCAAATTCTGGAAGACATGCTCCGTGCTTGTGTGTTGTCCTATGGAGTTAAATGGGAAGACTGTCTGCCTTTCGCAGAGTTTTCTTACAACAACAGTTATCAGTCTAGCTTGCAAATGGCCCCTTTTGAAGCACTGTATGGACGTAAATGCCGCACACCCCTAAATTGGACTGATACTGGAGACAGTCAGGTTTTTGGTGTGGACACTTTGAAAGCTGCAGAAGAGCAGGTTCAGCTTATTCGGGAACGTTTAAAGACAGCTCAATCTCGTCAGAAGAGTTATGCTGACACGAAGCGTCGTGATGTCTCTTTCAGCATTGGAGATTTCGTGTACCTTCGTGTTACGCCACTCAAAGGGATGCAGCGTTTCCATGTCAAGGGAAAGCTGGCACCCAGGTATATTGGCCCTTTTAAGATCTTGGCACGTCGTGGCGAAGTTTCTTATCAGTTAGAATTACCTGAGGAGCTATCGGCGTTTCACAATGTTTTCCATGTGTCATTGCTCCGGAAATGTCTGCAAGTACCTGAGAAGGATCTCTCGTATCAAGACATAGATTTCAGGACCATTGATATCAATGACGATTTGACTTATCGTGATAGACCCCTGCGGGTTCTCGAGGAGATTGTGCGCGCTACCAGGAGGCGTGCTATAAAATTCCTTAAGATTCAATGGACGAATCATTCTGAGGAAGAAGCTACCTGGGAGCGTGAGGATGATATCAGGAAGGAGTTCCCTGATTTTCTTAAAGCCTAGACCCGCTAATCTCGGGACGAGATTCTTTTAAGGGGGGAGATTTGTAACACCCCTGTTTTTAAGCCCTTGTTTAATATTAAATTAGCAAGCCTCTTAAGACTTTTGTAAGACAATTAAGTGGACAACATGTTTGTGTAGTCATGTGTATCTATGCAATATAAGTGGTGTGTTTCTTTTCACTCATTAGAGGATTTTTTCCTGATGATTGATTATTGTCTGCCTGATGTTTTTCAACTGGAAACCCTAAGAATTTTCTTTTCAAAGCTTGGGGGATACTTGATTCACTCATGATAGCATTATTTGGTCATGTCTTGACCAAGGAAACACTTTGGTTGGGATTTAAATAGCTTTGGGAATTTATTTCCTATTTAAACTTTTAGCAGAAAAACAACATGACTAGCTATTTTCCACACTTGTTTTCAGGAAGCAAACATATTTGAATTATTGTTTTCTTGTTGTATTATGGTTGAACATATTATGTAATACAACTATATGCCACTGGTTTGATTTTAGCACTTGAAAAACAACCAAATCCATGATTGTTTTCCTAGTATAAAAATATTGAAAAAACAATTCCATTTGGAAAACAGAAACATAGCTTTTTGGGCAGATGTTTTCAGAAGGTTAACCAACTCATTTTCTTGTGTACTTGTTGTTTTCTCAAACTAGAAAGTACATTTAACAATTAGCAACTTGAATTTCCAAAATCCAAGTTCATTTGCCCAATCAAACAGAAGCAAACTTTTGCTTCACAACCCTGTTTTTCCAACACTTAGTGAAATTTTCACTAAGTCTTTTACTGAATTTTCTGAAATCTGTTTTTGAAACAAACTTTGGAGGTTTGTTTCTCTGCCAATTCTTCATGGATTTGAATAAACTTGGTGTCTATTTTGATTGCCTTGAATCCCTCTGTAACCCCATGTGCTAGTTGGCCCGAGTGGTGCCTTAGACAAGAAGGAAAGAGGAGGGGAAGTAGACTCGGGTAGGAGGGGGGTGGGCAGATGGCATGGCCTAAAAACTCCCATGTCTCTCCACCCTAGCTCCACTGTGCTGACCAGTAAGTTAGGCACCGCCCCTGGCTCGAGATGCAACGAGAAAAACGGCCCCCCAACCCCTCATCGTGCCAACACACCCTCACCATGTGCACCCGAAGAGCACGCCCGCGGCCTCGTGGCTACAAAGCCTCCCGAGCCGTGCCACTGCGCCAGCATCACACCCACCCCTCCACTACGCCACCCACGAAAATTCAGGCCGTGCCTCGCCGTGTGCGAGCCGCACGGGCATTTTTTCGCCGCCGGCCACCGGGAGATCCCCCGAGTCGAACCTAACCAAAACGTGCGTGGGAGATCGTCATTCTTGCGCGAGCACGCTCCCCGTACCCTTGGCCACCTCCCTGACATCCTCCGCGGTTCATTCGTTTGCAGGAGAACCCGAGCCATCGCCGCCGTGCCCGCCGTGTCGCCGCGGAGGGAAGCACGCCGTCGAGGAAACCATCACCGCCACCACCGCGCCACCAGCCTCCCACGACCCCACCGCCTTCACGTGCCGCTCCACAGACCCCCTAGGTGAGCACCCTGCCCGTTCCATGCGTGCCCGTGAGGTGTTCGACGCCGTTCCGTCGCGGTTAGGCTAGAGGAGGAAGAAAGAAGCGGGACCGTTGATCGCAAGATCAACGGCCACGCTTGAAACGGCTTTTTCCCGCGTCCCCCGCCCCCGCGCGCGCAGCTGGGCTGGCCTAGGTGCTAGCTGGGCCACGCGCAGCGAATCAGGCCCATCTGGGCTAGCCCCTGTTAAAAATTAAATCAAAATTTTTTTGCAGATTCATACCTGTTAGATTTTGGCCTAGGAGAAATAGCAAACGATTTTATTTGGCTTTGCCAATTTTTTTACATATAGCCATACAAAATTACAACCACCTCCCTTTGGCAGAATAATGTTTTGATTTTTAGTTTTTTTTCTATAGCCATTTTGCCAGACAGTACCATTAAAATTGAAATGAATATAACTTCAAAAATACAAAACATTTTTGACCAAACTCAACTGTTTTGGAAATCCCTCATCAATACCTACCATTACAATTTTAGTTTGCATCCAGGAGAGTTATCATTTGGAAATTCCATCCATTTTGGTAAAACATCAGTGAGCCATTCCATGAATTTTAGGGGGAGTTTGGTACATTATTTTTGAGTGGGACCAATTGGAGAGGCTTTGTATTGTTAAGGACTATCACATCCTAGAAGGGTTTAATTTTTGGAGCCACAGAAAAAATTAGGGAGACAGAACAAGTTTCAGCACTTTTCTGCCTAATTTTTTAATCCTAGATCTTGTTTTATATGATCATTTTGTGATGTGCACCTATTGTGTTCTTGCTTGTAATGTTGTTATCTAGTGTAGTATTGATGTTTACAAGTTGTATGAACATGTTAGAATAAATGGCTTGAGTGGTAGAATTTTTAGAATTAATTTCCATGCATAAATCTTGCTCATAGCTTATTTTCTATCTAGGTTTGTGAGTAGATTTCTAGTTTGTATCAAGCCTTTTTGCTCGATGAATTTTCAAGGAACCAGTACCATTTTGGGTACTATTATTTTGGTTACAACACCTCTGGTTACTTGGTGTTTGAGTTTAGAATAGATTTAAAATAGCATTGCTTAAGGTCTAGATTTCCTACTAGATTATACATGCATGCCTTTTGTTTTGTTTTCCACTAAGGAAAAATATGATTCTTTGTGGTCGAAAACAGAGGATGAAAGGTCCTTGTGGCATTGTTATCCTTGTGTTTTCACCTCTGTTAATTTTCCCTCAAGTATTAGAAATTGCTTGAGTATCATTTGGGTGCCTAGATTTAATTCCCTCACATGTGTAGCAATTTTAGTCTAGTTTTTCCTTGTTTCATAGCTAAACTTTTTATGTTATTTTGTGGGATCCAGTAGCATTTTGGTACTAATTATAGTAGTATTTTACTTCTGTTAGTTTGCACACTTGTGCATAAAAATTAACAAGTGAAGTATAAACTAGTCTAGTATTTTCCCAAGTTTCTGCTAGTATGAGTAGGAGTTTCCTTTAGACTAGTTTGTTTGTTTTGAGCATTTTTAGAAATGTGACCAGAGGCTTAATAACCTCTTTATGATCTTTATGCTAGTGGAACACCCACTGGTATTTTTGTTTCATGGTGGAAAAGGAGCTTGACTTATTGTCATAAGCCTTTTTCACCACTTGCATAATTTTAGCTTATATTTTGTGTTTGCCATAGAGATTATTGGGGGAGTTTTTAGACATCAAATTGTGTGTTATGTGACACCCTACTGTCTATTAACATGTGATTTACCCCACTGGTCCATGCTGCTCTTGACTTAAAATCATTAAGTTTCACCACACATAAACACTAGGAAAAAGCAGATTTTCCCACTGTGGTTTTCTTGTCAATTTTCTTAAGGGATAATTGAATGTCTTGAGTGTTACATTTTAATTGCTTGCTGTATGTATCACTTGTAGCATTGTTTGTCTTGGTTGGCTCTGAAAGTGTGCCTTTATTTCTTTTTACGACGTTAGAAAACGAGGAGGAAGGATTTGCTGAAGAAGGGTATTGCAACTCCTGTTACTTTCAGGACCAGGACCATCACTTGTACCAAGGCAAGCCATCCTAATGCTTGCTGTAAAAATACTTATCATTATCTATCATGCATGCTTTTCACTTCTGAAGTTTTCACAAAACTATACTCCCAAAACTATTTTTGTTGTGAATACTACTACTATTAATATTATTAGAAGAAGGAATCATAATAATAGTCAACTTGGTATTTGCCAAGCCCTTAGCCACTAAATGGTATATACATACCATACACCAAATTAAAACTTGGGTTCTTAAATGAACTACATAAAATGTGCTTTTGTAAACAAATACCTTATGAAGGAAAAACCCCGGATGAAGGGTGAGACCCTGTCTACCGGAAGAATGCCATGAAGGGAAATTTTTGAGAAAGGTTTACAAAAGACACATAACCTAGTCTTCGCTGGACAACCATTATCGTACTGCCACTTTACCCCAATATGGGTAGGGGCTTGATTAAAAACTTGTTATGGTTAGTATGTGAGCTATCTCAAAGTGCTATAGAGGATTGGATCCTCCGAGCCGAAGTGTCGCTAGGAGTGTGCAGACGGGACATCTAAAGTGTGGGATTAATTTTCCCTCCGGATGCAGCAGTTGGGTCTCCTGTCTGGGCGGTGTGTGACACGGCTTGCCGGGGAGGGGTAACCCCAATTGAAGAGATAGTCATGTTCTAGCTTGTACATAGTGGATAGTCAAGATCAGTTATCTGATGTTCCCATAGGTTGGGAATAGTCCATGGTTGTTTCATGGCGGATTCTGGATCTAGTGGAAGTGTGTACACCTCTGCAGAGTAAAACTATTTCGAGATAGCCGCGTCCTCGGATATGGACGGTTGAATGGCCATGTAGCTAGTATTGTGTCAACTTTTCAAAAGAGGTTTTGAAAGACGGCTTTGTACCTGCGAGGTACTATGGAGGAATGATTTGGTATCTGCGAGATACTGATGAGAAGGAAACTATTACTAGAAGTTTCTGAAAAGAAAACTTTCTTTTCTAAAAGACTTATAAAACCTCCAAGATATGTGATATCTACGAGAGAAAAACTACATTATTTTACCTGATTTATCCACAAAGGACTAAACTTGAAGAATCAACCATGATAAATCTTTTATCTGTCATGGGTAGCTGAACCATATGTATGGCCTACCCACTCCACCAAATAAGCATGTATGCATTATTGTAAGCTCATAAAGGATGTCTTGTTGAGTACATTCAAATGTACTCATTTGGTTTCGCCCCTGGTATCTACTTATCAGACTATGAGGAGCCACCCCAGGAGGAGTTCTATGAGGAGGAGTTCTACGCTGATGGCCCTGCGAGTTAGGATCGTCTCCCAGTCAGCAGCCTGTAGGATGAGGCGTGACTCGGGTTCTACTACGCTATGCTTATCGTCTTCCGCTGTGTTTATTTTGAATGTCTGTCCTGTGTGACAGTTATCAAGAACTTGGTCATGTGACCATTTATGTAAGACTCTAATATTCGTGTAATGGATGATGTATTCTGTATGCCAACTACGTATGTTGTTCACAACTGGTTATTCTGGGATTGTGAATGAATGCATATGAGGGGTTCTGAACCTTCCGGTTTGGGGCCTCTACAGGTACGTCGTCATGACTCAATGGGACTTGGGAGTCGGCACGTTCTGCTAGGAGCCGCTACCGATTGATCTATGGGAGTCGGACTCCAATCGTGTCCAAGTCGCCATGAGCCTGCAGGGTCGCATACTTAAGAGCGGGAGCAAATGTATTGGTCGGGTTGGACCCGAACCAGAAATGGACTGAGTTTGTGAGTCGGACTCACAGAGGGAATGGGCCACAAGTGTTGTGAAGCCCACTACCATTCTCTATATAAAGAAGGGCGCAGGTTGCCCAGCGTGCACGTTAGTCCACTCCCATGCGTTGGGAACCCTAGCCCCACTCAGTCCAACCGTCACACCGGACCTAGCAGTTCGCCGTCGGAGCTCCTCCTCGTACGTGTGGATACCGGCAGAGGTGTTGTACGTTCAACACTTCGACGTTCGTGGGATTGGATCGGCTGGATCGGATTGTGGGACTCCACTGCACCGACGTGCTTCATCGATAATCCGCAACCGCACGTCTAGTGGTAATCATCGTGGCCTTGTACCTCGGCTAGATCTTGGAAGTACCGCGTAGGAAAAAGTTTTGTTTATCTCTAAGCGTTCCAACACATCTCCATCGACTCTACCGCCATCTCCATCGTCGTTGATGTCTCCTATGATGAGGAGGGAGTAGTTCTCCCCCGAGGCCGAGGGATCTACCGGTAGCTATGTGGTTCATCTCTCTCTCCCATGGTGTGATCTGTATGTGATCATGAGCTTTGTAATCTAGTTGAATTCGTAGATGTTACTCTTCATCTTTTGCTACTCAAGTGCTTTATTAATATGAACTTTGGAGTCACCTTGTCCCGTGATGTGAAGGTGAGAGTGTGCACACCATGTGTGTCTCCTCTATGAATTGTGGTGTTTGTCTAGTACCACCTAGAGCGCTCATAGTGACAGCATGGAGTTAACTAGACATGGGAATGCTTACCTTAAGGAATGTTTTTTGCAGTCCTACGCAATGATTAGTGTTCGTTATTTGTTATGAGATCTCTGTAAACGCTTTTATCACGGTGTAAAGGTGACAGTGTGTGCACCGTGTGGTTTAGCATTATATTTATATTTTGTGTTGGATAACCCTATGAAATTGTGGTGTTTGCGTGGAACCATATGGGTCCCATGGTGATAGCACGGGGGTTACTTAGTTGGGAAAGTGCTTACTTTGAGGAGTTCTTTTAAAGGCATACGCATGGATTGGTGTTGTTATTCGACCGGGGAGTGGTTAAGAGTAGCATAGTGAAGAGAAGATATTTAGTTATTCAATTATGTGATCATTGTTGGGAATTTCCTCTAGTGAAAGTAGGATCCCTATGCCTTATTTCCGAGCATTGAAACACCGTTTTTGTCGGGGGGTTACCCCCGAGTAGGGGTAAGGCAAGTGCTAAAGGCAAGGTCAAAGGTGTTGTTTGGCTGAGTAGCTGGCTACCCGGTACTTGCTACCCGGTAGGCTGCTATCCGGCCGTACCCAACAATGGCCAAGAGGAGAAATCAAGGAAGTTATGTTCTTCCGAGTAGAGGAGTTGGTCCGAGTAGAGGGAGTGGTTTCCTACTCGGGCCAGAAGTCAATGGAGCCGTTCTGACAAAGGATCCCGCGTATCCTGCATCCGTACGGCGTGCGGTTCAACTTACGGAGCGCGTGATTATCCGCGCTACGGCGTGGCTATAGTGCGGTAGCCGCATGTCAAGTCCTGTCACTGACAGAGGGGACATGACAGAGCTAGGGGCCTACCCTATCTCACTGACAAGGTGGACAGGTCCCATCGCCGAACGACGTGACGACTTCCCGCACCCGCGTCAGCGAGAAGCCGGAGGCGTGCTCTGTTCTGCAGTGTGCCTGTCCCATCAGTCGTACCTTATAGTCTTTTTCTATTCGGCTGGGCACCAGTATATAAGGTGCCCTGTCTCCTCCTGTGAGAGGTTCGGAACTTAGTTGCTACACACTTGACATTCGACACACATAGAGAGAGCTAGAGAGCAGAGTGGCTACTCGGCTGAAGGCCTGATTTGTACTGTGGCTACTCGGTGAACACACATATAAAGAGAAAGGCAGGAGTAGGGGTGTTACCTCCACACGAGGGCCCTGAACCTGGGTAAGATCCTGGTGTTTGCAGTGTTTGATACATCCTACACGCGGCTACTCGCCGTGTGATCCCTCCCCGATCACCTTCAGCGTCCATCGACCCCAACCTTTATCCATCCTATGGCATGTACCGTGACACCACCACGACAGTTGGCGCCCACCGTGGGGAAACCAGCGGCGCTGGCTGGAGTCCATGTTCGGACGGGACTCATTTCTGCTACTGGGGAGCGCGTGGTCTGTGGCCTTGTCCACAGATTCGGATCCTTCGACTTCGTCACCGACAACGCTGGAGATTTCGGCGGCAGGCCCATGCCGGCAGGCGGCTCGGTGCTCTCCTTCGGCATGCAACTCGTCTACGTCGCCACCACCGTCATCCGCGAGTACCCAGAGCTGGTGCTCGTCACGGAGGATCGTCCTGCTGTGCTCGCTGCCGGCAGAAAGCCAACCGGCTGTTCTGCGGACAGCGTGGAGGTGATGATGACTGGCCCGGCTATCGATGCCGGGAAGGGCACAGCCGCAACCGCGGGAGTCCTCAAGGAGCCTACTGGCCCAAGTGCTGCCCAGAGGGTTCACAAGCCCTATGACGCGCCCCACAACATTCCGGGCTACATCCCTCCTTCTACGACATCGACGATACCGACATCCGCCGTGTGGATGGGCATGACGCCTCCCACCGAGCTCGAGCTCATGACCATGAGGGCGCAACTCGACCAGCAGCGTCAGGTGCTGCTCGCGGAGCAGCTGGAGCTGGAGAAGGTTAGGCTTGAGCTTAACCTAGACCAGAACGAGTACAACATGGCCCACGGTTTTACTCCTGTGGTTAGGAAGCCTATCAAGCTAGGCGCTACTCGTCGCAACCTAGGCGCTGAGATGGCGGTAGTTGGTGAAACCGCTAGCCAGGCTGCTAGTCAAAACACCGATGCTACTAGGCCCAAGTACAGCAGCCCCGCCAAAACCCTTAGAGCTGCAGAGGCTGTAGCTGCTGAGTTGCTGCATCTCGCTGGCGACGTGCGCATTAGGCAGCAGGACAGGCTCAATGAGTTAGTGCTAGAAGCTGCTAGGCAGAACGAGGAGTTCCGGAAAGCCAATCCGGGTGTTGGCGCTTCTCAGGTTGTGCACTCGCGTGCGGTCAGATCTACGGATCAGGCCTCATCGCCGCATCCCAGTCGTGAGAGGGACCAGAGTGTGTACTCTGGGAAGAATAGACAGATGCAGGTGTACGACCCGGCTGTCACCGCGAAACAGCAAGCTGTGCCGCGACAGTCCGGTCAGAAACACACTACTGCAGGAGCAGGCTATCAAGCCCATAAATCTCACAGCAAGAGGCACGATGGAGATCATGCAGGTCCTTCTCGGCATCATGCAGCTCAGCCTACTCGACCAAGGACGCAGCAGCCTGCTGCAGCACAGCCGCGTGCGGCTGCGCCAGCAGCCAACCCGGTGGTGCAACCCGCAGTTGTGCGGGAGAACATATATGATGATGGCTACTCGGCGATGGGGCTAGCCGGCTATGCTGATCCAAGAGATGTCACTGATCGTCTGGGTGACCGCATGTTGGAGCCCAGTGATGCAAGGTACAAGCTGGACCGGATTAATCTGTCCGCGCAGCTCGAGAACAAGGGGCCACCTGGCCCAGAATGCTTTGGTCATCGCATCATGGATGAGCCATCTGTGAAGCAATTTCAGCTGGCCAGGGGGGCCAAGTGCTACAATGGCAGCACCAAGCCAGAAGACTGGCTGAATGACTATGTCACATCCGTGCACATTGCAGGCGGCAACCGGAGATGGGCTGTGCGGTACGTACCGCAGATGCTAGAAGGTCCAGCAAGAACTTGGCTCAACAACTTGCCCAAGCACAGTATCAACTGCTGGCTAGACTTCTCGGAAGCCTTCGTCAGCAACTTCACCAGCACCTACCAGAGGCCGAATAGGCCACAACAACTGTCCGCTTGCAAGCAGCGGGAAGAGGAGACTGACCGCGAGTATCTTACTCGGTGGAGTACTTTAAGGAATACCTGTGAAGGTGTGAATGAGGCCCATGCCATTACTTGGTTTGCTCAGGGCTGCAAGCATGGCAGCATGTTGTGGCAGAAGCTGCAGAGAGAGATGCCGAGTACTCTCGCTAAGACAATCAAGATTGCGGACATGTACGCACTCGGCGACCCAACTCAGCCTCTTCTCGATTCTGCTGAGCCGAGAAGGAAGAACTATGATGGCAACAGGTGCAATGATTTCCGCAACAAGCGCAGACGTGACCGGATTGATACTCGGTATGATCCCGAGGAGGTGAATGCTGTGACTACAGCTGCTGGGAGTAGCCAAAGGCAAAAAACTGCTGGAGCCCAGTACTGGCAGAACCAGAATCAGGGCCAAGGCATCAAGAAGCCGTACAATGCTCCCGAGCAGGGTAGCGGCAACTCGGGTCGTGCTCAGAATTTTGTCTTTGAGGACATGAAGGTTGGGCCATGCAGCTTCCATACTCGGCATCTGGGTAGACCTGCCAACCATACTACTCGGCAGTGCAGCTGGTGGGACGAGATCAAGAATGAGGGCCTGCCCCCTCCTCCTCCTCCTCTACCAGCTGCGAATGCCAATGTGCAACATATTCGGGCAACTGCTCCCAGGCCTCCAGCGTTTCCGAGAAGAGAGAATGTGAACCAGGTGGCTTTAGGAGCCAACCGCAACTACAACAACGGCAACTACAACAATGGCAACCGCAACTTCAACAACAACGCCCGCAACAACAACAACAACAACAACAACAACAACAGGAACTACAACAACAACAACAACAACGGCAACAATGGTGGGGAAGGCCGCAACCAGTACCAGGAGCACCACGAGAGCTACATGATCTTCACCTCCGAGCCTGCCGACAAGCAGTCACTGCACAGGCGCGCGATGGAGGTCAATGCTGTGATCCCTGCTGTGCCTCATTACCTGCACTGGTGCAACCAAGAGATCACGTGGTCCAGAGCTGATCATCCTAGGGTGATGCCCAACCCGGGTAGCTATGCTTTGGTGGTGGATCCCACCTTGTTGGGTACTCAGAAGAATGTCAGGTTCAGCAAGGTCCTGATAGACAACGGCAGCAGCATCAACATCGTGTACAGGGACACGCTAGAGAATCTCGGAATGGCCGAGAACATGTTGCTACCCAGCAGGACCACTTTGCATGGCATTGTGCCGGGAGTATCTTGCTCTCCAATTGGCCGTATCTGGATAGATGTTCTATTCGGTACCAGGGAGAACTGCCGCACCGAGAGCCTGCAGTTTGAGGTAGTTGATCATCAGAGCCCCTACCACGCTCTACTCGGTAGGCCTGCCCTCAGCAAGTTCATGGCCTCTACCCATGCTGCCTACCTGAAGATGAAGATCCCTGGTCCCAATGGAGTCATCACCATCTTGGGTGACTACAAGAGGTCTTTGGAGTGTGCCTCTGCTAGTTCTCAGTTGGCGGAGTCCATGGTTATTGCTGCCGAGAAGAAGAAGATACATGAGGTGGTGGCTATGGCGCAAGCAGCGCAAGGTGGTGCGCCTGGCATGCCGAGTTCCTAGTACGGGACTGCGTTCCAGGCGTCCCAGGAGACGAAGAAGGTCCAGGTTGACCCCGAGTTCCCGGACCGTGTTGCCATCATTGGCGCCGGGTTGGGAGAGAAATAGGAAAGCGAGCTCATCCACTTCCTCCGTGAGAATCGGGATGTCTTTGCATGGTCCAATGAGGATCTGCCGGGTGTCCCGAGGGAGTTGGTATAGCACTCGCTACATGTGCGGCATGATGCCAAGCCAGTGAAGCAGGCTATGCGCCGCTTCGATGATGAGAGGAGGAAAGCTATCGGTGATCAGATCACCAAGTTGCTGATAAGCAACTTTATTATGGAGGTTTTGCATCCAGACTGGCTAGCCAACCCGGTTATGGTTGAGAAGAAGAAGGAGGACCCCAAGGCTGACACCGCGTGGCGCATGTGCGTCGACTACACCGACCTGAACAAGGCCTGCCCCAAGGATCCATTTCCGCTACCCCACATTGATCAGGTGATCGATTCCACTGCTGGTTGTGAGCTTTTGTCTTTCATAGATGCCTACTCTGGTTTTCATCAGATAGCTCTCAACCCTGCTGATCAAATAAAGACTGCTTTCATTACCCCGTACGGGGCTTATTGCTATCGTGTCATGTGCTTTGGGTTGCGGAATGCTGGGGCTACTTATCAGAGATGCATGCAGAAATGCTTGCATGATCAAATTGGCAAGAATGTGCAGGTGTACGTAGATGACATTGTCATCAAAACGAATAAAACACATACTCTGCTCAGTGACATTGAAGAAACTTTTGCCAACTTGCGCAATTACAGGATGAAGCTGAATCCGACTAAATGCACCTTTGGCGTCCCGGCTGGCAAGTTACTCGGATTCTTGGTATCCAGTCGGGGCATTGAGGCCAATCCTTCAAAGATAAAAGCTATAGAGAGCATGTCTCTGCCGAGATCCCTGAAGGATGTGCATAAATTCACTAGTTGCTTGGCTTCTCTGAGCCGTTTTCTAGGCAGAATGGGCGAGAAGGCCTTGCCTCTGTATCAATTGATGAAGAAGAGTGACCAATTTGTCTGGATGCTGCAAGCTGATGTAGCATTCAAGGAGCTGAAAGCAATGCTGGGTAGCGCTCCCATCTTGGCTAGTCCGCTACCCAAAGAGCCAATGCTGCTGTATATTGCGGCTACTAACCGAGTAGTCAGTGTGGTGATTGTGGTGGAGCGAGAAGAGGAAGGCAAGACTGTGCAGCGGCCAGTATATTATCTCAGTGAGGTGTTATCCAGCTCCAAGCAGAACTACCCGCATTACCAGAAGATGACATACGGCGTGTACCTGGGCGCCAAGAAACTGAAGCACTATTTCTAAGAGCATCCCATCACAGTGGGGAGTTCTGCTCCCATCTCAGATATCATGGGCAACAAGGAAGCAAGTGTCAGAGTAGCCAAGTGGGCAATTGAGCTAGCCGCGTACGCTCCTTTGTACGCGAGAAGAGAAGCCATCAAGTCACAGATCTTGGCAGATTTTCTGGTGGATTAGGCCGAGGTGCAGTATGAGCCTCCCTTGCCGGAAACCAACTACTGGAAGATGCATTTTGATGGCTCCAAAGTGAAGGAAGGCCTTGGTGCTGGCGTGGTGCTCACGTCACCCAAGCGAGATCAACTCAAACATGTGATGCACATCCACTTCAACGCGTCCAACAATGTGGCCAAGTATGAGGCCGTGGTACACGGCTTGCGAGTAGCCAAGGAGGCGGGTGTGCAACGCATTATATGCTATGGCGACTCGGATCTGGTTGTGCAGCAAGTTTCTGGTACTTGGGATGCTCTGGATGCCAACATGGCGGCATATCGGTTCCTGGTGCAAACCATGACTGGATTTTTTGAAGGATGAGAGTTCCAACACATACATCGAGCAGAGAATGATGCAGCTGATGAGTTATCCAAGTTGGGGTCTTCTCGGCAGTCCATCCCAGCTGGGATTGCCTTGGAGCATTTGAGAAAGCCATCTATCAAGCCATCCCCCAACTCGGAGTCTATTTTCGTTCCTTCTCTGCGAGACGAGGAAGATGTTCCCATGGAGATTGACTGGGAGGGTGCAAAAGAGAACCCGGGGACTGCCGTCTCCATCCCGGGGACTGGCGCCTGGAACCCGGGGACTGTCCCTCCTTACTCGGGGACTGCCCCTCCTAACTCGGAGACCGTCGCATTCATCGAGGGGGTCCTTGCTGAGTGCTCGGGGACTCGCGACCTCGCCCTCAACTCAGAAGAGGCAGTGGTGGCTGTTCCAATGGAAGTGGACGAACCGGTGTTTCCCGCGCGGGAGACACCGAGTTGGGCTATGCCCATATTATCCTTTCTAAAGGACGGCACCTTGACAAGTGATGAAGTTACCGCGAGGCAAATTCAGAGAGGATCCAAGGGCTATACAATCTTCAGAGAAGTACTGCATAGAAGAAGTCCTACTGGTGTGTTGCAACGCTGTGTAGAGCCGGAGGAAGGAGAAGAAATTCTGGTGGAGATACATCAAGGGGAATGCGGGCATCACGCCTCTTCTCGGGCTCTGGTCAACAAGGCTTTTCGGCAAGGTTTCTTTTGGCTCACTGCCTTGAAGCAAGATGAAGATATTGTGAGAAAGTGCAACGGCTGCCAAAGATTTGCAAGTAAGATTCATATGCCGGCTTCCGAGTTGAAGACCATTCCCATTACTTGGCCATTTGCAGTTTGGTGTTTGGATATGGTTGGCCCTTTCAAGCCGGCTAGAGGCAACATGACTCACATCTTGGTCATGGTTGACAAGTTCACCAAGTGGATTGAAGTGAAGCCTATTCGGAAGTGCGATGGAGCCACAACTGTGAGTTTTCTAAAGGATGTGATCCTGAGATACGGCTAGCCGCACAGCATCATCACGGATAATGGCACAAACTTTGCTGAAGGTGTTTTTGCAAGATTCAGCAGAGATAAGCGCATCCGGCTAGATGTTGCATCTGTTGCGCATCCCGCCTCCAATGGGAAAGTTGAAAGAGCAAATGGCATGGTGCTATCCGGCATAAAGCCAAGGCTGATTGAGCCATTGCTGAAAACACCAGGGTGTTGGCTAGATGAGTTGCCAGCGGTGTTGTGGAGTCTAAGGACTACCCCTAACCGGTCAACCGGCTACTCGCCATTCTTCCTGGTATATGGGGCTGAGGCCGTGTTTCCCACTGACCTAGAGCATTACTCGCCCCGAGTAACCCTCTACACGGAGGCAGAGGCGAGAGAAGCTCGAGAAAATGACGTTGACCTGCTAGAAGAAGCAAGAGAGCTAACTCTGTCACGTTCAGCTGTTTACCAGCAAAACTTGAGGCGTTATCACAGCCGGAAAGTGAACCCAAGGGTTTTCTGAGAAGGAGACATGGTCCTTAGGCTCGTGCAGTGCACAGCCGGGATGCACAAGCTATCACCTCCGTGGGAAGGGCCCTTCATTGTGAGCAAGGCTCTGCACAATGATGCGTACTACCTGGTTGACATACAGACACCCCAGAAGAACAGGCCGGATAGAGCAGGAGAGGAATCTAAGCGCCCCTGGAATGTAGCTCTACTCCGCCGCTTTCATTCATGAGCAAAATGTGTATGTATCCTCACCCGAGTTAAAATTCTAGTTGGCACTCCGAATTCGAACTCGGGGACTGCCCTTGTCCAGACTTGTTCTGTGTTGTTCTACTCTGTTTTACCTTTGTCTACTCGGTTGCTCTGCTTAAAATTTCATAAGTGTATTTAGTAATGTGTTTAAACCTAAGGTCCAACTCTTCAACTCTGCTGCTGTCCGAAACCCGGCTTCATGGCAAACAAGAGAACAAGCCAGAGGTCAATGAGCACACGAAAAATGACTAAGGAAAAGAGGAGTGCAGGAACCGAGTAGAGTGCTCTTTACTGTTTTGTGTTGTCTTTTTTCGGCTAAGTGGTGGGCAGCGTTACTATGAATGTTTCTAAGTGGCTAAGTATTTGAAACTCAATCTTTGATATCTTGTGACTTGACTACCAAAAAAGCCACAAGTGGCAGGTAAGAGCTGAGACGAAAAGAGAGAGCGGATAAAAAATGCAACTCGGGGACTTGCATAATAACGCAACCCGGCATCGAGCCAGAGTTGCCAAAATATCAAACTTCAACTAGAATAAAAACTGAGTAGCAACAGAGATAATAAGTGCACGGTTACATTTGCACCCGACATCCTGGGGATCTGATGAAAGTTTAAGATAAGTTTTTCAGGCAGCAACAGTGTTGTCAGTGGCGGCAGTGTTGTCCGCAGCAACTTTCTAGGCATCGGCCTTCTCGGCATCAGCATCAACATTCATCTTGGAAGTTTGGTCGGAGGTGGCTGTGGCAACAGAGATTGGATCGGTGGCCGAGGTAGATGTAGTAGACTGGGTCCTGAGTAGCGTACCGGCGTCGGGGGTAGCAGCAGCGGTCGAGCCCAACTCGGGTGCCGCCTGGTTGATCACTATCTCGGTGGTGACGGTGGCCCCTTGTGCGCTGGACTGCGCCTGCTCGGCACCCGCGCCGGTGGCCAACTCGGTCCCCTCCATCACCTGGGCCTTCCCCTTCTCGGCAGCTCCCTTGGCGGCATCTTCTTCGAACACGCTCAAGTCCTCCGACTCGATGTCCTCATCTTCATCGTTGCCATCACTTTCAACTTCAGTGTCTGGCTCGGGGAGGCCTTCGATGTAGGTGGCGGTGTCCGCGTAGGAGGCTATCTCGTAGGCTACTACCTTCCGCCGAGTAATGCAGTCGGGATCCTTGGTTCACTTGGAGTCTTGGCGCATCATGAGGACCCTGTCGAGATTGAGGTTCTCGTACCAGCTTACGATGAAGTGGAGGAGCTGATCAGCTCCTGCCCGAGCTGCGGAAGCGCGCCATTTCTTCAACTTGGCCTTCACGCCGTCCAGTGTCGCGCCTTGGCTTCTAAGGGATACTCATCGTACGAACTGGATAGCAGGTGCTTGGATTATGGGGCATAACTGCTCCCACGTCCCAGCTTCCTGGTAGGCCTGCGCTTATGTGCGACAACACAAGCCCTGCTATTCCACCGTCGATGTAAACTATCCACTAGAAGTCATAGGCACTACTGCTGACGTACTTCATATCAATCACGCACTGTACGTCAACAGCTTTGAACGAATGATGATCACAACATATCTCTACGACACAAAAGATAGAAATAAAGTTGCAACTGGCCTTCACTAAGGCAGAAATAGCGAATACAATCATCCAGAGGACACATGTCCCAACATAACATCCATTACATCAGCGGAAGCAATCAAAGGTGTCTGGGTACAGACAAATCCAACAGGCTTAAGAAGCCGGAGAAAATAAAGAAGACGAAGCCCATCCACGTAGGTTCTGGATCCTGCCCTGGTCCAGCTAACTACTCGTCTGCAGTCTCGTCGAACTCCACAAAGTAGCCATCCTGGTGGTCATCGTAGCCGCAGTCGTAGTCTGCGTAAACCACAGCCCCAACGGGGTCAGTACATCCAAGTACTGGCAAGCAAGACTCAAAGTTCACCAAAGTATAGCCCGTCAACACAAGCACAGATGACTTGGTTCAACGGAAAGAAGGGGATGTATATAAGGCTGCAACTGGCTGCGCTAACCAACTACAGAGTTTCTATCATATCCAACTATTAGAAAGGGGATAAGACCGAGGTTTGTAACCAACGGAAAGATAACTTCAACCAAACCCATCCTGGATCTCGCCCCTTATCCAAAGAAGCAACCCGAGGATAACTCACACAGTTGGATTAAGATGAATCAAGTTATTTGTGTGAATAACCTATTACTAGTCAAATTATTAATCATTGGGTGAAACATGATTGATCATTATGTTGAAGTTGTCCTGAGTACTTGTTAGCCAGTACTTTCACCAAGTAATCCATAACCGCGGAAAACACGGCTTCTCGAGAAGATTTAACCCTGCAGGGATGCACCAATTTAGCCGTACACGTATTAATAACCCGCCAGATGGAACGGCCATTCCACCAAGCGGGGCACTCAACACAACCCAACCCTTCTTCGCATCAAGCCCAAAACACCACGTGCTGTGCGTGCGCGGCTAATCGAGCCCCCGAAGAAAAGGGGACCCTCATAGCACTGGAAGACCACGCCGCCCTAAATGCCGACTACGAAAGTTCCACCCGGGTACCAAGGGCTCGCAAGATCATGCATGCAGCAAATGGAACACCCGAACTAAATGTGGCGATTTGGACGAGATGCGAATCGAGTCAAGTTGAGGGGGGCGCCCATACTCGCTTCCCACATGCGGGTAGTGCGCTCATCATGGATCAGTAGACAAGACTCTTTTCCTAATTAGGGGGGGCGACACTAGCAGGCCTCAAAACCACCCATGGGCCTCCTGCCGGTGCCTTATCATCAAATTTATTATTAAACAATAACAGTAGCATGATTGATTGATTAACCATCGAGCCCCCACAACGTAATAGAAATAGTAACAGAAAGTAACGGGTAACAGACTCGAGCAAAACAACCTAAGCATGCTAGTAAGACACTGGCTCAACCAAGGGGTGATAGGAGTGGAGGTGAGGCAATATCGAGGTTAAGGGATTCATGTGATGTGTTCGTAACAGAAACAACTACTACTAAGGATAGCAGAAAAGAATCAACGGAAAGAATCAGTAACAAGTGATGAAGGGCAGCCATATGGCAGCAAGTGAGTATACTTGCCTGAGATCTCGCAAGGTAGCAGAACTTGTCGTTGCTCACATCATCTCAACGTCCTATCCGCGAAGAAGCAACGAACTAAAAGAAACATCGGATGCAACAATTACTACTACGGCAAAAGATCCAGCATGATCCTATTTTATATGCATGACATGGCAAGATGCAACGGAGAGGAAACAACTTAAGCAATTTAATCGGAACCGGAGTCCGGAGAAATAGGAATTGGTTCAAGTTGTTTATCTAACCATCAAGTTAAATGTTGTTTAACATAGATAACATTAAATAGGTGAGCTACACAATATTAAATGGAATAGGGCAACAATTGAATTAAATACCCCAACACATTCCATATTAATTTATTAGGTGAACATACATAACACTACTACAAATGCAACATTCAAGGTGCAAACATGAACATGGATGCGGGGCGTCACAAAATGGTATCAGAGCCTTGGTTCCGATTCCCGAGATTGTTTCGATACGAATGGTTATCGAAGCAACGGGTCCGCAAAGCCTGTAGGATAACCTCGCTAACGGCCGTGTTTCTATAGTGTCAAAAACTATTTCTGCTAAACTATTTCGGAAAACCTCTCAATAGGATTCTTGTTTTCTCCTTATCTCTATTCTATTTCTCCTTCTATCTCATTTGTTTTCGAGTCTACTCTCGTACTCAATCTTCCAAAGTGTTAGGATCCCACGTGGGTGGACGTTTTCTGAGCCTTTAACCTAATAGGTTCGATCATCGGAAGATTCCTGGTGGAAGAACATCGTCGTCACTCCGAGCAAGAATCTCTTGTTAGTGGTGTCGAGAAGCCCTTGTTAGTGATGTCGAGGAGAGCAGCTGGAAGCCTGAAGAATCGATAGTCGAACTTCTTTCCCCTCCCGGGTTAGCAGGTGGATTGCGAGGGCGCAATCCCTTGTTAGTGGTGTCGTCTGTAACGCCCGGGGGATTTCTTTTCCCTTATAAAACCGGTTGCTTGTTTCTCTTTTCTTTGCATAACATGGCATAATGCATCAATATTGATTTAAAATTTGCAATCAAATTAAATTACATCAAGTCCAATTTTATAAAAAAATTCTGGAATTCGTTTGGTGTATAAACTCTATTTTTATTGGTGCCTAACCAGTTTCTGAAAAAAAATAAGAGAGAGAGAGAGCCCAGCCGGCCAGGCCCAACCGGCCCAGCCAGCCAACCTGGCCCAACCGGACTCCCCACCCGAACCCTAAATCTATTTTCTCCCCTCTCATTTCGCCCCCGCCGTTTCTCCTATTCGCAATCAGGTCCTCCCACCAGTGAAAAAAAAATGAAACGCAGCGAACCGCAAGCGCACGCACGCATCGCTCATCGTCCTCTCGCTCGCTGCCTCCTCCTCCATCGACAGAAGGAACGCCGCCGCCCTCCTCCAGCTCGAGCGCCGCCTCTCTCTCCCGCCGGCCATCTCCGCCCTCCTCCTCCTTGCATCTCCGGCCGAGCGCCGCCCCACTACTCCTCCCTCCTTCCCGTCGCCCTTTCCCTCGGCCTCCTCCCGACGCCTCCCTCCCTCACCTCCGACGCCGGCGAGCCTCCTCGCCCCGGGCGCCTCCTTCCTCCTTGGCTCGTTCGAGTCGTCTTGTATCTATCTGTTTCTGTTGTAATTGTGGAATATTCGTGAACTATTGTAATGTTATCATAAATGGCAACCTGGAATCGGTTATTATGCGGATTTGGCGGAAATGCTGAAATCTGCATAGTGCCCGATCTCGGGGCGTCACATCCAGCTTCTCGGCGATCTCGATGAAACTGTTTGGCGCAGATTCATCAGGCCAGAACAAGTCATGCAGCTTGTATGCTGTGGAAACCATGGTGGTGCCCAAGCCTTTGAGTTGGCGGAGTTGCGATTTGATGTTCGTGAGATTATCGTTGATAGTGGACTTGGTGTCAGCCCTGAGAGCGGATGCAGCTCCGAGTTCCCTTTCCTTGGTCATAGCAGGCACGCCAGTGCCATGAAGATCAGGGAAAATATCTAAAAGAGAAACCAACAAGAGTTGGAATCAAAGGCAGATAAGAGAAGGAACCGGATAGAAAGGTGGCAGAGAAGAGAAGCAGCCAGGTGCAGAGAAGAGGGAACTCACGTTGGAGGTCCACCAGCAGCGCGTCCAGCTTGATCTTCCAGTCCTCCTCATCAGCAATGTGCCTGTCTTCAATGATGCGCGCGTTGGCCATCTGGAGAACAAGCTGCTCATTATGTGTCTTCAACACCGAGAGCTTCATCTCGACTGCTTTTTCCCGGGCCATCGTGGTCTTCTTGACCTCTTCCTTCTCGGCAGCCCGGTTGAGGGCATCCTGGAGGGCAGTCTTGAGCTGGACTTGCATCTGCTCGAATTCAGCTCGCTCGGCGTCACGTTCCTTCTGGAGCTCTGCTTCTCGGGTGGCCAGCTGCTGTTGCACCTCGGCAGGCACCAGGCAGTTCAAGTGCTGCTCCCGGAATGTCTTATATTCTTCTGCGAGAGGAACAACACTGTTAGCAGAGTAACCAAGTAAAGGAAGAAGCACAAGTGCAGAGTGGCCAGCAACTCACCTTCCAGATGCTTAATTTTGCTTTCGAGAGAGGAAGAGAAGACGTGGCAGTGTTCGTGTTGCTCCTTCAGCTTGTTGAACTTGCTTGTAGAGTAATCAGGGTTATAGCAAAAAGCAAACGCGGGCGTAAACACAAAACGCACAAACCGAATAGCTAAAGGTTTACTTTCTATCTCAGAAATTTGGAGAGCGCGGTCCAGTGCCGCCTGCTCCATCGCGGCATCATCTTTTCTCTCGGCTTCAAGAGCCGCGATGCGATCCTTGGCTACGCGGTGGTTCTAGAGTAGCCGGCGGAATACCTTGGTCCTCTTCAGGAGGCTATTCTGTGAAAGAGAAGAAAAGGAGTTAGAGAAATTTGGAAGATTTGGCCCGAGTAGACGGCAATTCGGTCGAGTTTCCGCCTACTCGGCCCGAATCTCGGGGACTGGGGAGTAGCTAAGAGGAAAAGAAGAACAGAAGAGAAGAGAAAAAGAAAAGAGAAACCGCAACTCGGAAAAGCAAGAAAAACTTACAACATATGTTTGCTCGACGTCCTCGGCAGCTTTGCGGAGGCAGAACAGCTTCCCGGCCAGAGTGTAGGTGTTGGAGGCGATGGTCATTGGAACAGAGCTAATGTCGGCCTTGTACCAATCGACGCGGTAGTGGTCAACTATGCCCAAGGTGCTGCCGTTCCACTTCTCGACGCCGTGAGCATCGCTCTCCCAAACCTTGTCAACAAAGCCTACCCGGTCCAGGACCGCGGTTAGCCCTTCTGATTCAATCTCGTCCTCACCGGCTTCGCGCGAGTGGAACTCAAGAGCTGGCTTTGTTCCCTTGTCTTTGGACTGGACGTCCACAGCCTTGGCCTGGCCTTCCTTCAAGGCGGAAATCCGCTTCTCGCCCTTGGCCAGGGAGATGCTGTGTTGATTGGACACTTCCAGCAGGTATGAAGGCCAGCTGCCTTGTGCGCGGACAGCACCTCCAGCACTCGACCCTTCGCCTAGGCCAGCAGATCCAGCAGCAGCGCCGATGGTGAGTTGCGTGCTCTTTGTTGCCGGCTTCCCAGCTGGCGCAAGAGGTGCCTTGGGTGGTGGCATCAGATCTCCATATTGTGCAACCTTGCGTGGAGGATTCTTCCGGGCAGTCGCAGCTTCTGTCTTGGCGGTCTTCTTGGGAGCAGTGTCCGCTCGAGAAGCGGACGGAGGCACTTGACGTGAAGCGGGTGGAGGCACAAGCTGAGAAGCAGTCTTGGAGGCACTATGTTTTGGTGGAGGGCTTGGTGCAGTCGGTGGAGTCGCCTGCTGGGTAGGCGGCACAGGGGGCCGGCTACCCTGCGCAGGGTCTGGTTGCGCTTGGCTCTGGAGCGCAGGCTCCACCACGGTCTTCTCTACCTGCTGCTCGGCAGCGGGATCAGGTCTTGTGTGAACATGTTTTTCTACCCGTGGCCTGGCCGTGGGGTCATCTTGAGCTGCAGCTTGATCTTCCTGCTGCTCGGTGTCATCATCTGGCCGCTCAAGGGCGGCACGGTCTTGGTTCTCAGTTTCTTCTTCAACATTCTCCCTAGCTGATGTAGCTGGGGGAGAGGGAGGCGTCTCGTTGTGGGCAGCATCCTACGCAGTCTGATGCGCGTCAGTCTGCTGCTCCAGGTTCTCATCAATGTGGTCGCCAGCGCCCGTGTTCTCGGCGCCGGTGTCTTCTTCTAACTTCACAGGAGAGGGCGCACGCGTCCTATCCTGCTGGGCTGGCTCATCGTCCTCGTCTGAGAGCTCAACGAGCTTCTCGAGGTCCACAATCGCTTTTCTCTTGGTGCGAGTGGGGGCAGCGGCAGCGTCAGCATCCAGAGGGGCGCTGGAAGAAGGAAGCAATTCAGAAAAGGAGACAGAGAAAAGCGTAGCGAGAAGCAGCAGCAGAGTGGTGTTCGGATGAAGTAACTTACCCTTTGACGGTGGGAGGCTGTCTTCTGCTGGTGGTGGTCTTCTTCCCCTTCTTGGGCTTCTTGGAAGCAGGTTCTTGGGCATCACTGCCAACCTTTTTCCGAGTTGAAGGAGCAGCCACGGACAGAGGGTTAACCTCCAAGGCCTCGTCGTCATCCTCCAGCTCGGGATCCTCTGCAGAGTAAAACAAAGAATAGGTTCAGAGGCAGAGAAGGAAACCAAACTGTGTTGCTAGTAATCAGATAGGTGAACTTGATCACCTTCGTCATCCTCGGACCAGTCCCGGATAGACGCGTCAACTCAGTGCTTACTAGGCTGAGTGGCATGAGGGATGCAGAGAGTGTCCTGGGTGTCGTAGGCCTTCTCGTCATCCTGTTCTCGGTCAGCGTGCCAATTGCCCTCGAAGATCTCACTGTCTTCTTCTCTCTGACGATCAATGTGATGTGAAGGCAAGCAAGACATCACAGTGAGTTAGGTTCTCGAGCTATGGGACTCTACTCGGAACAGAATGCAAACACAAAGCATATTTGGCTAAGTAATTCTACCCGGCGCGGCATGCAAACATAAAGCATATAAAGCCAAAGGGGTATTTGTGATGTCCTACTCGGAACAACATGCAAACATAAAGCATATAGAGCTAAGGAGTTCTACTCGGGATAACATGCAAACACAAAGCATATTCAGCTAAGGATTTCTATTCGGCATGGCATGCAAACATAAAGCATATAAAGCCAAACAGGATATGTGTGTTATTCCACTCGGTGCAGCATGCAAAGACTAAGCATACAAAGTTGAGAAGCTATCTACTCGGTATCAAAGTGCAAAGGCAAAGCAGAGAAGGCTAACATGTCCAATAGGTTTGGTGCGGCTATACGGCTCGAAGCCATACAGCCACTCGTCAGTAAGCGTGGTCTGCATGATGGACCTTGCCCAGACAGCCACCTCCGCCTTGGTGAGCTCGAAGGTCGTTGTCCTTGTGCAGTCACGGGCTCCTCCCATGTAGCACATCTTGTGCGAGCGGCGCTGGAGAGGGAGTACTCGGCGGGAGATCCAGCATGCGATTGGATCATCTCGGTGGAATCCCTCATCGCGCAACTCGGCCAGGCGTCGCTCAACCTGGACAACATCCTCGATGGTGGTCTTCGGGTGGTAGCCCCAATTCTGCTGAGTTGGCAGGGCGTTCTTGAACTTCGGAAGCCCTATCCGATCCTGGATCGGCTTCCCTTCTTCCGTAGCAGCGTTCTTCACGTACAGGAAACTGCGCTGCCACTTGCGCATAGTTTCCAGTCCCTTAGCGCGTGGGTGATGGCCAGTGGAGCGCTGCAGCATCATGGCGCATCCCGTCAGGGTCATGGCGCGGGCGCTATCGGTCTTACCCGGATTAGGAATGCTCTGTTTGTGGAGGAAGAAATACCGTGCCCATGTGTGCACGGTTGGGTACACGCCCAGAAAGGCTTCACATACCACGGCATGGATAGAGAGCATAATAAGAGAGTTGGGTGGAAGATGGTGTGGCTGGAGGCCAAAATGTTCGAGAAACTTGGAGAAGAACTCGGAAATTGGAAGACCAAAGCCGCGCTTGAAGTGCGCAAGGAAGACAACATATTCATCTTTCTCTGGTTTGGGTACGATCTCCGTACCTGGATGCCTGCACACGACGCCGGGAGGCACGCGGTGTGTGTTGACAAGCCACTGGCAGTCCTCTGCCGTGACATATGATCCTTCCCAGCCGGCGCGGGCGGCGGCATCGTCGTCTCCGTGGGCAGCCATGGCGACGGAGATGCGCGAGGGAGATTGGAAGCGGAGGCGCTAGTGGGAGATGTGAATCGGAGTTTGGAGGCAAAGGAACCTCTATCTGTCTCTCCGGCGGCGCGTGGAGCAGCGACGCAACAAGCGTTTGCGGTGGCGGTGTGCTCGACGGCGGCGGAGAGGCGAGGATGCGCGAGATGGGAAAGAGCAGGAAAGAGAAAAAGGGAGCATCGAGGGGGTATTTATCTCGCTCCCTCGAGTTGCCGTTACTGGTGAGTTAACCGTGGATTGATCGTGCGCGGAGATCGTGCGGCGTGGGTTGCGCAACCGTTAGAAATGCACACAGCGCATATCACGCGCGTAACGGGCGCAGTTAATCCCACGTCGAGATCGTGGGCACTTGAGTACGGTTGAAGTGACTTAACGGGCTAGTGGGCCCGGGTTGCAGTTATTGCTGCGTGGCCTGCGGTATCCCAGGCACCGAGGCGTCGGGGGTAAGGGGGTGTGACACGTGCCCTGTAGCGACACGGAGAGGTGGATTCTCTCTGATTCAGCGGGAGTGAGTTCGGAATTTCACTAAGTCATTTTACTCGGCAGCTCAGAAGAGAAAAGGCCCTACTCAGCTACCCGGAAGGTGGTCCCATGGGCACAATTGAAGAGATTCGAGAAGGAGTTTCTGGTTCCAATTGGAGTGCTACTCGGCGTTACTCATTCAAGAAGACATTTTGGTTTTAAAGCTGGCAGGGCCTAGTGAACAAGTTCGCAGGACTCTACCAGCTTCGGGGACTAATATCGGGGGGTTACCCCCGAGTAGGGGTAAGGCAAGTGCTAAAGGCAAGGTCAAAGGTGTTGTTTGGCTGAGTAGCTGGCTACCCGGTACTTGCTACCCGGTAGGCTGCTATCCGGCCGTACCCACCAATGGCCAAGAGGAGAAATCAAGGAAGTTATGTTCTTCCGAGTAGAGGAGTTGGTCCGAGTAGAGGGAGTTGTTTCCTACTCGGGCCAGAAGTCAATGGACCGTTCTGACAAAGGATCCCGCGTATCCTGCGTCCGTACGGCGTGCGGTTCAAATTATGGAGCGCGTGATTATCCGCGCTACGGCGTGGCTACAGTGCGGTAGGCGCCTGTCAAGTCCTGTCACTGACAGAGGGGACATGACAGGGCTAGGGGCCTACCCTATCTCACTGACAAGGTGGACAGGTCACATCGCCGAACGAAGCGACGACTTCCCGCACCAGCGTCAGCGAGAAGCCGGAGACGTGCTCTGTTCTGCAGTGTGCCTGTCCCATCAGTCGTACCTTATAGTCTTTTTCTATTCGGCTGGGCACCAGTATATAAGTTGCCCTGTCTCCTCCTGTGAGAGGTTCAGAACTTAGTCGCTACACACTTGACATTCGACACACATAGAGAGAGCTAGAGAGCAGAGTGGCTACTCGGCTGAAGGCCTGATTTGTACTGTGGCTACTCGGTGAACACACATATAAAGAGAAAGGCAGGAGTAGGGGTGTTACCTCCACACGAGGGCCCTGAACCTGGGTAAGATCCTGGTGTTTGCAGTGTTTGATACATCCTACACGCGGCTACTCGCCGTGTGATCCCTCCCCGGTCACCTCCAGCATCCATCGGCTTCAACCTTTAGTCATCCTATGGCATCTGCCGTGACACCACCACGACAGTTTTTCACCTGCTACATGTTTGCTTGCTGCCATTTTTTGTTTCAGATTGCTACTATCACTTATTACAATCCATATTATTTGCATTTTACTCTCTCTTCGCCGAACTAGTGCATCTATACAACTGACAATTGTATTAGGTGTGTTGGGGAGACAAGAGACTTTTTGTATCTTGATTGCAGGGTTTCTCTAGAGGGATATATTTGACCTCTGCCTCTCTGAGTTCGATAAACCTTGAATAGTTCGATAAACCTTGAATGATCCACTTAAAAAAACTTGCAATTGTTCTACAAACACTTGGAGACCCAACATTGTCTAAAAAAAAGAAGCGTGCGTAGACATCAACCATCGTCAGGGAGGTGGCAAGCCATAACCATGGTAAGGAGCCCCAATAGGTGGAAGAAGGTGGGGCATGTTGCGCCGGGTGCGGCGAGAGGGCACACGCGCCGCTCAAAGGCACAGTCGTCGCGGATCTGGCTGCCGCGCGGTGGCATAGCACGCGAGCCGGAGCGATGGAGCACCACGGGGATGTCGCGCCTCTGCTACTCCCGATGGCACCGCCGGCTGGGCCGCGACCTTCCCCACCGCCTCCCACCTCCACGGGACGCCAGCGTGGCCTCCAAGCCATTACAACACCACCACAATGCGAGCCGGGCATCCTGGCCGCCGGAACGGCTCCATCCATGCACCCCTGTCGGCGGCCCTGCTCCTGCCGGCAATCCCTAGGTGACCGACGCCACCCCCTATTCGCGGCACCGCCTGTAGGCGCCACACGATCGGCGCGCTACTTGCCGTCCCTGTCGATCTGCCAACGCCGGCGTCCGTTCTGCTCAGGCATGGACGATGCGAGGTCTCGCGGTTTACTCCTCTGCCGCGTCACATCTGGGCCGTCAGGGAAGTCCATTTTTGTATCGCCCACTTTCTCTCCTGCCGATCTCTTTCATGTTCCAGTGTGCCTGTGGCCCTGCGTGTTTATTTATTTTTAACCTGAACTTCTTTGCATCGACCTGAACTTGTGAGCAGCTTCGCTCTGTACTTCCTACTCCCTCCGTTCAACAATAGATGACTTGCATTTGTCTATATATGGATGTATCTAGACACTAAACTATGTCTAGATACATCTATATCTAGACATGTGGAAGTCATCTATTGTTGAACGGAGGGAGTATAATGAAGCACAATAGGTAGCTTCCTTTTGTTGTCTGCCATTCCAAGTGATAGTTCGAGGGCTCCCTGCAGTATTTTGTTGATCTGAACTTGTAGAGAGAGATGCCCAGTTGCCATATCCGGCAATTTTTTTTAAATAATATGTTTCTAATACGTATTTCAGAAAATAATACGCGGATCAAAAAAATTCAAAAGTAATAGCCAATCGGCCACGCCGCACCCGACTGCTCATAATCGGCCATAGCCCAGCCGATTGCCCCTAATCGGCTTAGTCCAACTAGTCGCTGTCCCAAACTGTGACATGTTCCAAAAAAAAATCTAGGTGCAATTTTTTCTTCTTCTCCGCCTTTGGTAGCAACCCGGTTCATTGCAAATTCCTATAATTATTTTGCAACGAGTACAATAATTTTACATGAAAAGCAGTACTGAATTAAAATTTGAAATAATAGAATACGCATAAGGAAAACTAATATTACTCGACGACTTCACTTTGCTCTCCCACGTGTTCGTGATGGAGGCATGAAGTCGTCATTGTTTTCATCAGCTACGGCTTTTAATGAACCGACACGCTTACACATAGCCATAAACCTAGCTACACTTCTCGGCGTATAGTCATCGTCACTGTTGTCATAATCAACTGTCTTGGATGCGCCACCAGTCTTCCCCTTCGATGTGTCAGCGGTCTTCCCTTTCGACGCGCCACCATTGTTCCTCTTTGCTGCGTTGTCACTCTTCCCCTTTGATGCGGCACCAGTCTTCCCCTTTGATATTGTGTTAAGGATCTAATGAGCCTGGCGGTTATCTTCTGGAAACCCTCGCGGACATGGCCCAAAGAGTATGCTCATCCAGCCATAGTGTGTGATCTTTTTGTTCAGGAACTCTGTGTCGGCAGGCCAGTGCTGCACATTGAGAATAAAAGCGAAACAGAAATTAGAACGATGAAAATCGATTTGAACATGATCTAAACTCGTAAATCGATTACCTCAACACACCGCCATGATGCCGCTCCTGTGTTGCGGGAAGCGAGGGACGGTGTATTACCTGCTGGGTAACAATGTTGGACCTACGGGTGCACGTGACAGTCCGGTAGATATCTCCTAGCTTCCTCTGCAAACTCTCGGCCCAGGTCACCAAATAAGGCGCGTGTGGTAGAAGACGTCCAGAAGACACTAAGCGTCCAAACTCCCCCACCTCGTTATGAACGGCAAGTGTCATGGAGGCCTGCAATTGTTATAATTGTTATATTTTTTAGTAATTGATTGAAATTGCAAGATAAGGCAAATGTTTGCATAAGAAGAAGGATTATTACCACGAGATGTCTGCTACCGGAAGTATCATAGCCCGGGTACGTATCCCATGTAGCAGGGGCCGGTATTTGTTCCAGCTCAGGGTGTACCACGATGCGTAGCCTTGTCCCAATCATGTATTTCTCAAGGTATCCATGGAACCTGTCAATATCAAACACCCGAGACTCTTGCCAGCATCGTGTCGTCGCTGTCTCCCAGTGTGTAACGTAGGGATGAAGCCTCGTGAGCCAGTCTGCGACAGTCCTTGTGGAACCCTTCCTAGTAGTCCTGAAAATATAGTGTAAATTCGTTAAGTAATTAGTGCTTCAACGTGTAGTTTTGTGAAAAAGAATGGAACATTAAATAAATAGACGTACTTGTGAATTCTATAGGGAAGGGGGTCCTCTGTCGTCGGAGGATCGATCTCCTGGAGTAGACCAAATTGCCTCATCACCATCTGTTGGGCCATCTCCTCAACGTAGATGTCGAATATGATTTTCGATTTCTTCATCCAATATGCCCGATCATCTCTACACAACCTAGATATACCACCAGGGTATCTTGCTTGTATGGAGTCATCCATATAAGGCTGCCAAATGACGGCTCGCTAAATGCCCAGTAGCATTTAGTAACCTGATCATTAGCGAAGCGTCTCTGGATCACATAAGAAAAGAAAATATTATTGTGGGTCATAGTAGAATTATATCGAAGATGAAATACGTTATAAGCGTTGACATACCTTCCGACGTGTCCAGCATAAACCGAACGTAGGCATGTCGATATGATCAACAATATCGTCCAACTCGTGAATAGGGAATCCCTCGGCAATAGAAACATTTGGTCGTCCAATAGAGAACCTCTCCCAGGACCACAGCTGTAGGAATAAAGGACAACCAAGCAGGGTTGCCCCCCTCGTCACAAGCGTGCAAGCGTTGCACAAAACTTGGTACGTAGCCGCTAAGATCGCAGAGCCCCAACTCCTCGATGTTATGTCCTGAGGGCCCAGAGCTTCGACGATCTGAATTGCAATAGGAATGTACCGCGCGCTAACGCTCCAACCATGGTTATCAGTGAACATCACCTTCCCTAGAAGGCACAATAGATATGCCTCCAGACTCCTAGTGACCTGGGTAACATTTAGCGGGACAAACGGAAAACCAGGAAACTTTTGTATCTGTATGGAGAAAATAAAATATGTTAGTAAATGGAACGAGTTAATAGAAGCGGTACATATAATACATGTAAAAATCGCCTGAAAATTGAGCAACCAATCAAGCTTGGGTCCATGAGTGTCGGACGGAAATTCAAAATATGAACATATTGATAAAGACCGTTTAACCGCTCTGCCATAGCCACGTCGCAATTAGCCGGTATACCCAACGGTCCAATGGCATGGCCTGCTAGAGGAAGTCCACACAACATGGACACATCCTCCAGAGTAGGAGCCATCTCTCCCCATCCAAAGTGAAACGTGTGCGTCTGAGGCCTCCAACGGTCCACTAGGCACGTGAGAAGAGAGGAGTCAATGGCTACCCGTGTGGAGTCTGCAGTGGGCTCAACCAGCCGCGCGAAAGGTAGTAGTCCCGCCCATTTTAATCTGCATATCCGTGCGAAAATAATATAAATTAACGGTGCGTATTTTATCCGCGTGAAATGAATATCCACTAGACACATACCTCTGAACCCATTCAGGGTGTATCCGCCAATTATCTTTGTGCGTACGAGTTCGGAGAGGCTCGATCTTGCCATTCTCCTCCCATTTCTTCGCACGATGGTTCAGATCAATGGCCTCACTAAGCAACCCGGCCATCCCTGTACAAATTAAGACATAGAGCGCAAAATAGATATAGTTGCATACTGAATACAAATTTGAACATAGTTCCACAATTAATACAAAGTACCATACTGAATACAAATTTGAACATAGTTCCACACTTAATATAAAGTACCTAACTGAATAAAAATTTAAACATAGTTCCACACTTAATATAAAGTACCATTCTGAATATAAATTTAAACATAGTTCCACACTTAATATAAAGTACCATACTGAATACAAATTTAAACATAGTTCCACAATTAATATAAATTTAAAAGCAGTCAAGTTTGTTCCTCTCCATCCTCGTCCTCTTCGTCCCCGGTTGCCGCGTGCGCGGCCAATGCCTCTTGTAGTGACATAAACGGGACAGTCATGATCCCTATAGCCAAATTGATTGCATATAATACATTGCCTAGTTGGACCTCCGGCCTCATATTCCTCAATATCATTCCTAATGCGTTGACTCTGACGTCTACCTCTACTTGTACGCATTAGTCCTGGAGATAGAATATACTGTCTTTCACCATGCGTAACGGTGTTGAAGTTACCCATGGACCGAAATCCCATCATCTCATCTGTCCAAGTATTAAGGACAGACTCTTTCAAGTAATATGGAGACACAAATGATATTGCATCCAACCCTATTTTCCCACAAGCACCAAGTACATGTGAGCACGGCAGGTGGAGCAGCTTTGGTTTGTTGCACGTGCACTGGCATGTTGGTCTTACTTCATTACCTATTGTCACCTCATGTGTCCTCATCTCATTTGCACATCCGAACTTGTTGTTAGCTAAGCGAACTTCGAACCTTCTCTGTTGATTACCTATGGATAGTACTTGGTGTGACCTAGCTTTTTCCATCTTGTCGTTCATGTACGTGTGTTCGGGTTGTGAAATATTTGATTCTGAGCTCTTTCACATCTTTCTCTAAAATACTTCACAGTGCCATAAAAAATACGCTCAACGACAGCGGTAAGTGGAAAAGCCCGGTTTCCTCTTAACACAACATTATATGTTTCAGCCAGATTGGTAGTCATGACACCATACCTTGCTCCATGTGTATCGTGCAACAATGACCACATCTCTATAGGCTCGTGTTCTATCCACTGCTCGAATGTTTTGATCGTTCTACCAAGCCTTCGCCTAGTACCAGGCGGGTCAAATCCTGGCAAGTCACACAGCCCAACAGGTTCATCCTCCACTACCGTTGTTCCAGTTGCTAAATTTGCAGCTTCTGCCTCTGCATGTGCCGCTACCGCTGCTGCTTGAGCTCTCCTCGTGTCAGCAACATGTCTCTGAGTGCACGTATTAATTCTAGCACGTATCATATTGTACATCCATGCTTGGTTCTGTTTGCAGAGTTTTTTGAACATCAGATCTTACTTCTGAACTGCGAGAAAAAATTAGCTCCCAAATTAGCTCCCAGATGGAGCTGATTCATCAGGAACTGGGTTTGTCAATGTCTTTATCGCACTGAGTATACCTGCATGTCTATCATGAAGGATGCACACATTTGGCGTGTTCTTCACAGCTGCTATTTTCAGCTGCCTGAAGAATCAAGTCCAACTGTCAATATTCTCGCTCTCCACGAAAGCAAATGCGAGCGGCACCACCTGATTGTTGCCGTCTGTACCAATGGCGGTGAGTATCTGCCCCTTGTACTTGCCTGTCAGAAATGTCCCATCGACGCAGATAACCGACCGACAGTGGCGGAAAGCTTCGATGCAAACACCGAAAGAGAAAAACAGACGATGCAACACCCTCACAGTTGGGAACTCAGGCATGACGAAGTCTTGCATGTCGATATAGGTGCCTGGATTACGTTCCTGGATTGTGTACAGAAGCCTAACAATACAGTCATATGCATCAAAGTACGAACCAAATCTGCTCTCAAGCGCCCTGTGCTTAGCCCTCCAAGCCTTCCCATACGAAATATGATACTGGAACTTAAGAAATACTTTATGCTGGATTGCCCTCACTTCCGTTGATTTGGTCTTGACTATCTCGCTGTAAAACAATCGAGCAATAAGCATGGACGAAAGGTTACCATGATCTTGAGGGATGCTTGTGTTAACACACGTGTGATGCACTAAGTCACTTATGACCCAATTAATATCATTCTTTGGAAGGTAACCATGCACCCTCCCGGGACAATCGATTTCCTTACATTCCATTGTCAAGTATTTTTGACTCAACACTTTGGTTCTAAAAAATCTCTGTGTAGATATTGCCCAGTGAATGATTGCATCCTTCATAGCTTCTTTATTGGGATAAAATGCACCCGTTGAAATATTGTTCTGGTGATACTGAAATGCAGAATCATGCCCGTCATTCACGATCATTGATGATGAGCAGTCCTGATTCCACGCATGGGGAATAGGCACCTCCTCATGGTTCTCGTCTTCATCAGAACCATCTGAATCATCACCAAGATCACTATCACCATCAGCGTCCTCATCTGCCATCAGTTTCTGCATGTGACCATCAAGCTCGTCAGCATCTGCATCGCCACTCTCGTTACCATCGGTACCATCTCCTCCTCCTGCCTGACTATTCTGCCGTCTTTCATAACCATCTCCACCAACATTTGACAGATCATAACCTTCACTGCTCTCCCCAGCCTCATGCGCTACCTCGCCTTCAGGACCGATAACCTCCTTAAGCACGGGAGTCAATAGGGCAACAGGATTAACGTTCCTTTTTTTGGCATCCTTCTATCCAGCCCAACCACTGACTGTCCCTCTCTATGGGTCTCAAATACCAGTGTAAATTTGTTTTTGACCGGGTCCACAATGCCTCGACATGGACTGTGTGTGTCTCAGTATTAAGGCTAAAACTTAGCGTCAACCAAT
This sequence comes from Alopecurus myosuroides, assembly GCA_028641055.1. Classification (NCBI taxonomy): domain Eukaryota; kingdom Viridiplantae; phylum Streptophyta; class Magnoliopsida; order Poales; family Poaceae; genus Alopecurus; species Alopecurus myosuroides. The sequence continues at coordinate 100,895,833 of CM054060.1, forward strand.
CTTTCAACTGCCTAACGGACCATGCTTTAGAGGCTTGTAGGGGTACATCCATGTATGCAAACTCGCTAAGATCAACTCCACTCTCTGTTCTCACCACATTAACAGGGCCGTAACAAAAAGTGAATCTCACTAAATCGGACTATTCCGCTGACCTATAAAATCATTCAATATCGTTAACAATATTCAATCTGTATTATTACTACATATTACGACATATCCGAATATTAGTTCTACCCGATAGTATTACTCCATATCCGTGCGTCTAAAAAATATTCACACAGCCGCGAACTAATTTTCGCACATCACTACCGCGAATTATTACTACATATGTGCGCTTCTATAAAATATTATTCACGCGTCTATTAATTAACTAAATATCTACACAGTCACGAACTAATATTGGCACATCACTAACGTGAATTATTACTACATATGTATGCTTCTATAAAATATTATTCACGATCTATTAATTAACTACATATCCATACAGCCCCGAACTAAATATCCAACAATAAATACTGAGAAAAGTCGGTCCATTCTTACCCTTGAAGCGTGCTTCTACCGGGCGCGGCAAGTCACCGAGACAGCATGAGCACGCAGTCCACCACCATAGCCACCACCACCATCATGAGATGAACTCATCCCACCACCATCACACGAACCACCATGAAATCCACCACATAGGCTATCACATCATGAGATCAAGCCAGCCCTAGTCTCCCTACCTTCACTGTAACCGATTTATGGTGGAAAATGGGTAGCACATCGGTCTAAATAGCCGGATTAATTTGTGCTAGAGCTAGAAGAGAGAGTGAAGGGAAGAACAGAAGGAAGGAAGAAGAAAGAAAAAGGGAAGAGGAGGGCCGCGACCGGCGTCACCTGTAAAGGTCCTAATCGGTTGGACCCCAACCGATTGCATGCACGGGCCCCGCCGCCTCGCCCGATTGCCAGGCGGTGACGTGGTGCGGCCAATAATCGGCTGCCGCGTGGCCGATTATGTGCAATCGGCCGGGCCGTGGCCGACAGCCTGCAGTCGGGTGTTACGTGGCCGATTGACTATTATTTTTGAATTTTTTAGATCGATGTATTATTTTTCGAAATACGTATTAAAAACGTATTATTTAAAAAAAATTGCCCATATCCAAGTCTTCATCCCTGTTAGTACATGTATCGCGTGCTCAGTTGCTAGTCTAGTATTGTCCGATGCTAGTCTGGTCGCTCCGCCGCCGCGCCGGTGTCTCAGTAGCAAGTTATTAGCGATACTCATTGCGAGATGTCGGTCGGTATCGAGGTCCCCAGGTTACTGGCATACATCCATGAAGAGCTTCAAGAGGGTATTCCCTTGCTAGTTACCAGGTGGTTTGTGGCTTTCATAACTGAACTTTAATCTCGTTTTTCCATAGTTGCATCTTGTGTTCTGTTCTCTTTAAAAGAAGCCATAGCACTGTCCATTTCGAGGGCACGGCGGTATGGCTTGAAACCATGAGAGGACAATGCATGAGTTTCAAGAAGCTAATTTCAATTATGATGAAGAAAATAATATAGATGTTGGCAAAGGTAAAGTTGCTTATTACAGTTGGTTCTCTGTTTCTTTTTTGGCTTTTTGGTGAGCATCCTAACTTTATTCTTGATTATCAGAGGATTTAAGCTCACAGCAGGAGCGTCATTTGTGGAGCAATGCTCCTGCATTTGGTATCGCCGCAGCTGTGGGCTAAAGAGCATACAACAACAAAAGATAGAAGTTGTCAAAGTAACGAGCTCAATATTATCACTGTGCATGTTTGTGTAAAATCTCCTGAAGCTCGGTATTATCATTCTCCAAAAATCACGGCCTGAAACCCTTAACGCTACTGACGGCACATCTCGAGCTCATGGGCATGCTGCTTTTGGGGCCTCATTTTCCGATGTTGGTTTGGAGAAAGTGATGGAGATATGTAGTTCTGTAGCGGAATTTCTCAAGGGAAGAATGGATAAATCTCGAAAACGTGGCTCTGTTGCTCTGATGTTTGTCTGACATTTTATTTATTAATGGAGACTTTGATTTTTTTAGTGTGCTGTTCAGATTTAAGACAACATTCCTCATCCCCAAGTTCAGTAGCTAGTCTGTCCTAGTAAAATTAAGTTGGAAAAAAAAGCAAATTGTGTTAAATTTTTTTTATCAGACTTAAGGGTCAGAAAGTGCATCTAAAAAAATAAATCAGATTTAAGTATGAGAAAGTGCGATCACGTTCTAGTATGATCTTTTGATTGCATATAGGTGCCTGGTTTACCCAACCCAAAATGGGGGCACCTGAATTCATGCTCATAGTTCCCGCTCCAGTTGTTCATCATGCTAGGATTGTGTGTGGTCTAATACTTTGATAGATAATGTGCAATACCCATAAGATCTATCGAGTGGTCCTCATTCTAATCTTATTGGCATGCCTGTGTTGCAGTATGACAACTGTATATTTTATATCTCTTGTAGGATGCAGAAAGAGAAACCGAAAAAACTTGGAGATGTCCCCATTCTAATAGTATCCTTTTTTATAGATCATGCAGAGGCAGTACACATTTCGTTCGATGGAAGTACAGTCGTGACCTCAATAAAATATACATCACTCCTATCCTCAGAAAACTACTGACATAGCTTCCAATAGGCTATGGCTTGATGCGGTGTTCCCATGGCGCGGGAGTGACGGACAGAGAGCCCGTGGCGCCGATTATTCCCCTCGACGGTTTGGGCAGCGCCGGTTCGCGCGCATCAACTCCTCTCGCGGGCGGCCGTAGCAATAGCCGAACCTCTCTCCCTCCCAAGCGTAGCTGCTCATACCGGCCGCTTCTCACAAGGACAAATTCTTCTCCACCAAGTAAATATAATGAAGTACAAACAGTGATTCCGGACATTACACTAAAATCATCGTTCGAACTGCACAATCTCTGCCGGGAAGTACACAATTTTTCAAAAAAAAAAATATAGTTCACGACTCTCTTTTCGAAAAATGTAGTTCAAAGTAGATAAAATAATCAGTTCAAGACCATACATATAGAAGTTTGAATCCCATAAACAGTGCAGTTCGGGTACAAAGAGACATCAGTTCGAACTCTTGCATAGAGAAGTTTGTTTGAATCCCATAAAGTAGGCAGCTCAATATCCCATACACACACAGTTCAACCCTTTGCGCAGAGAAGTTCACAATTCTACCAGTTAGCTGTTCAATCCTGAAGACGATGCAGTTCAAACTAAATCAGATAGAACTTCATGCCCATATCGATATAAGTTAAGCCCTACAAACAATGTAGTTCAAGTACATAAAGTAAAAATTTCAAGACAATACGTAAAGAAGTTCGAAACCCATAAACAGTGTTGAGGGTAAGAAAAGAAGGAAGTTCCAACCCTTGCATAGAGAAGTTGGAAGCCCATAAAGTAGGCAGTTCAATATCGCCTACAAACTTCAATTCAACCTAGAGCAGTTCAAGCCTTAACACGATCCCGTTCAAACCAAATCAGAGAGAAGTTCATTCCTATATCGATAGATGTTCATGCCCATACAAAATGCAGTTCAAGCACATAATGTAAGAAGTTCAATACCATACATAGAGAACTTCAAAGCCCATAAACAGTGTAGTTTGGTTACCAAAGAAAAATCAATTCAAAACCTTACAGGGAGAAGTTCGAAGCCCATAAACTAGGTAGTTCAATATCCCATACACACAGCATTTCAACCCTGTACGGAGAGAAATACACAATTCAACTATAGACCAGTTCAGGTCTTAAGACAATTCATTTCAAGTCAAATTAGGGATAAGTTCATGCCAATATCAATAGCAGTTCAGGCATATACACAATACAGTTCAAGTACATAAATAAACAGTTCAAGACCATACACACAGAAGTTCGATGTCCCTAAACAGTACGGTTCGGTATCAAAAGAAAGCAGTACGAACCCTAAATTAGAAAAGTTTGAAGCCTATAAAGTACACGGAACGCAGATTTAAACAAAACTTAGAGAAGTTCAGCGCTCTATTTTTTCATAGATATATAGTCACCGATTCTCTCTTTTCAAGGAAACAAAAATCACTCGATTTGGAGGGAGGATGAGTGGCTGATTTTTTTTACATGCAAAATAAGGTTGACCAAACTTTGACCGCGAAAATAACCCACTTAGAAATCAATTTTTGAGTTTTTCGTTAGCGGGTGAAACCGGTAGATTGAATAGATGTGTCTTTTTAGCCCGAACGATTTGAGTGCTCATTGAGCTAAAATGGATAATGTATCAGAAAGTTATCGATGTTTTAGTAAACACAAATCGCAAAAGCTCCATCCGGCAGTACACAGACGCATACCGGAAAGTTCAAACGTGTGTCGAGTGAAGTTCAATACTTTATTTTTTATACTACGTTGCAGATTAGTATATTTTTTAATTCAATTTAATCGGTGATGAATTAAATAAAACATTAGAAGATAAAACGATGCGGAATTTCAACAGCTTTCCAAGGACATATCATTTGAACCGTTTCAATTTATGGTTGAGAAAATATATAAAAAATACGTTCTGCGTGACATTTTGCTGATCATGATTTTTAGAAAAAAAAAAATAACCGTAACGAATTTGAAAAAGTGACAAAATAAAAAAGATGCGTAATTTTACTAGCTTTTCAATGGTATATCATTTGCTAAATTACGATAAACGTTTCAAAAATATCTAGAAAATACGTTCGTATCAGTTTTTACCAGATTTGAGTATTTTCGAAATTGTTTAAAAATAGTTACGAATTTGAAAACCTACATGTGACAAGAAAAGATGTGGAATTTCATCACCTATGCAACGGTATATGATTTGCTCAATCACGTTAAACGGTGTAAAATTTATTGTTGTTTTGGTAAACACAAATCACGAAAACTCCGTCGGGAAGTACACAGACGTATACCGGGAATTTCACGTGTGTGTCGAGTGAAATTCAATACTATATTTTTGATACTACGTTACAGCTTAGTATATTTTTTGAAATTTAATTTAATCGGTCATGAATTAAAGAAAGCCGTGGAAGAGAAAACGTTGCGGAATTTCAACAACTTTCCAACGGCATATCATTTGCATCATTCCGATGTGCGGTTGAGAAAATATTTAAAAAATACATTCTGAGTGACATTTTGCTGATCGTATTTTTTAGAAATAAAAAAATAATCGTAACGAATTCGAAAAAAAGGGACAATAGGAAGGACATGTGTAATTTCACTAGCTTTTTAACGATATAACATTTTCTCAATTCAGATTAACGGTAAAAAATTATCCAAAAAATCCGTTCACATCAGTTTTTACCATATTTGGGTATTTTTTAATTTGTTTAAAAATGGTTACGAATTTGAAAACCTACGTGATACAACGAAAGATGCGGAATTTCACTAGCTTGTCATCGACATATCATTTTCTCAATTCTGATAAACGGTTAAAATATTATTGTTATTTTAGTTAACACAAATCACGAAAACTCTGTCGGGCAGTACATAGACGTATACCGGGAAGTTCACCTGTGTGTCGAGTGAAATTCAATACTCTATTTTTTATACTACGTTACAAATTAGTATATTTTTGAAATTAAATTTTATCGGTCATGAATTTAAAGAAAACCGTGGAAGAGAAAAAGTTGCGGAATTTCAACAGCATATCATTTGCATCGTTCCGATGTACGGTTGAGAAATTATTGAAAAAATACGTTCTTAGTGACATTTTGCTGATCTTGTTTGTTAGAAAAAAAAATAACCGTAACGAATTTGAAAAAAGTGATAAAATTAAAAAGATGCGTAATTTCACTAGCTTTTCAACAGTATATCGTTTTCTCAATTCTGATTAACGGTTAAAAAATTATCTAAAAATATATTTTCACAATAGTTTTTACCAGATTTGAGTATTTTCGAAATTGTTTAAAAAATAATTACGGATTCGAAAACCTACGTGACAAGAGGACAGATGCGGAATTTTACTAGCTTTTCAACGATATATCATTTGCTCAATTCCGATAAACGATTAAAAAGTTATTGTTGTTTTAGTAAACACAAATCACGAAAACTCCGTCGGGCAATACACATACGTATACCGGGAATTCACCTGTGTGGCGAGTGAAGTTCAATACTCTATTTTTTATACTATGTAACATATTTGTATATGTTTTAAATTGAATTCAATCAGTCATGAATTAAAGAAAACCGAAAAAGAGAAAAAATTGTGAAAATTCAACAGATGTCCAACGGCATATCATTTGCATCGTTCCGATGTGCGGTTGAGAAAATATTTAAAAAATATGTTCTAAGTAACATTTTGCTGATCATATTTTTTAGAAAAAAAATAACCGTAACGAATTTAAAAAATGGACAATATGAAAAAGATGCGTATTTTCACTAGCTTCTCGGCGGTATTTCATTTGCTCAATTCTAATTAATTGTTAAACAATTATCCAAAAACACGTTCACGGCAGTTTTTACCAGATTTGAGTATTTTAAAATTATTTAAAAATGGTTACGAATTTGAAAACCTACATGAGGAAAGGAAAGATGCGGAATTTCTCTAGCTTTTCAACGGTATATCATTTCCTCAATTCCGATAAACGGTTAAAATGTTATTGTTGTTTTAGTAAACACAAATCACGAAAACTCCGTCGGGCGGTACACAGACGTATACCGGGAAGTTCACCTGTGTGTTCAATATTCTATTTGTTATATTACGTTACAGATTAGTATATTTTTTAATTTAATTTAATCGGTCATGAATTAAAGAAAACCGTAGAAGAGAAAAAGTTGCGGAATGTCAACAGCTTCCCAACGGCATATCATTTGCATCGTTCCGTTGCATGGTCGAGAAAATATTTAAAAAATACGTTCTGAGTGACATTTTGATGATCGTGTTTTTTAGAAATAAAAAAATAACCCATAACAAATTTGAAGAAAAGTGACAAACTAAAAACGATGCGTAATTTACTATGTTTTCAACGGTATATCATTTGCTCAATTCTGATTAACGATTAAAAAGTTATTTTAAAAAATACGTTCACAACAGTTTTTACCAGATTTGAGTATTTTTGAAATTGTTTAAAAATGGTTACGAATTTGAAAACCTACACGAGACAAGGGAATATGCGGAATTTCACTAGCTTTTCAACGATATATCATTTGCTCAATTACGATAAATGGTTATAAAGTAATTGTTGTTTTAGTAAACCAAAATCACGAAAACTCCATCGGGCAGTACATAGACGTATACCGAGAAGTTCACATGTGTGTCGAGTGAAGTTCAATTCTCTATTTTTATACTACCTTACAGATTAGTATATTTTTTAAATTGAATTTAATCGGTCATGAATTAAGAAAAACATAGAAGAAAAAAGTTGCTGAATTTCAACAGCTTTCCAACGACATGTCATTTGCATCATTCCGATGTACGGTTGAGAAAATATTTAAAAAATACGTTCTTAGTGACATTTTGCTGATCGTGTTTTTTAGAAATAAAAAAATAACTATAACGAATTTGAAAAAAGCGACAAAATGAAAAGGATGCGTAATTTCACTAAATTTTCAACAGTATATCACTTGCTCAATTATGACCGCACTGAACTGTCCCTACAACGGGAAAGTTCTGTGTTTTTGTGTAAGAAGTTCAAAACTAGTTCAGGGCACTATTCTAGCTATTCTACAACCGGGTGTAGAATAGTGCTCTGCAACCAGTTTTGAACTTCTCTATATCGAAGAATGAACTGCTTCCTCTAGTCGGAAGTTCGGGACTTATTGCTTCCGTTTTTTGGTCCATATGGTGCGTTTGATCTGTATTTAGCGCAGTACGGTCATTCGAAAAACCTTATAAGATCGCTTTTTGCATGAATTTCTACGTAATTCTGTCCGCTTTGAAGATCCATTCCTCCGTCGCGATGTTCTCGTTGTCCGTAACACGAGCAAAGTCCGTGAGTGTGCGGTGAGTTTTTTTGTGGGAATTTTGTGGTCGTGGTGTTGTTTTGATTAATTACGAACCATATTCGGTAGATAATTTCCGTTAATTTGTACTTTTTGAATCATTCAAATCAGCGATTGTGTTCGCGGAAGTTTTTTTTCCGCCTGTAGTCGTTCATGACGATCAACGCGTTTTACTGTTTTTAGTTTGTTGAATTTGTACTCCTGGTTTGTTTATTTTAGTAACTATAACACGAATTTATCTTATTTTCCCTCGATTACGAGGTTTTTGTGTTGGAATTTAGTTGGCGATTTTTGCGGGTATAACTATTCATCGCGTGCCTCGTTGTGATGATCTCGTTCGTGAGTCTCTTTTTCCTTTTTTAATCGCTTCTCTGTTATTTCTTATGTTTTGTAAAGTTCTTTTTATACAGTTTTATTTTACGCTAATTTTGGATTTATCAATCAACCCTGTTCTGTTGTTCATGTTCCATACACAGAGTACTGGACTTCTTGCTACCTCACTCCTGTACTGAGTTCGTGGTGACAGTGAACTTCTTTATCTTGTATATCTGTACTGCCTTTATCAATTATTATTTGTTTATATATGACCGAAAATATTTCTGCTTTAACATTTTTTTTCTTTATTTTTGTCCGAACTGTTCCGCATTTGCGGGCGGATAGGGCTGGGAGATTACGGTTGTTATACTTGTTTTACCAGCCCTTATCTTCTCTTTATTATCCCTTTTTCGGTTACATATTGTAACAGTATATAATTCTTTACCGTGTTCTCTCCCGTTGCCTTCTCTCCCATTTCCTCCTCCTTGTTTCGTAGTTCCAATCTCACGCCCTCATTTTCCAATGGCAACGACACACGTTCCTTTCACACAGGATTTCGATGCCCCTGCCCATGGTGATATCATCCTCAAGTGCGTCTACACCAACTCCTCTACAACCGTTGAGGAGTGAATCGACAAGGTAGAAGCCTTGTTTGGTGAAGCAAAACCGAAGATTATTGGTACAGATGTTGAGTCCACTCCAGGAAGTTATCGTTCTCAGAAGGCATCGCTTCTTCAGGTATGTGTTGGGATAGATTGTTTGGTCTATCACATCAGATGTAAGTCTGAGCAGTCTTACTCAAAGAAATTTATCAAATTCCTTGAGAACTGAAGGTATACGTTTGTTGGTTTTGATCTTAGAAATGATACGGTTATGCTAGAGAGATATCAGTTGTATATACAAAGATATAAAGATATCTAGGCTGTTTGGAGAGATCCAGATATGAAGCCCAAAATGTACAGAGGCAGGCCAGGGAAACAAGGATTGAAGAATGTTGCTGCTGCCCTGATTGACTCCTCTTACAAGGAGATGAAGAGTTCTATGACGAGTGATGAGCATCAGTTATGGGCTGATGCTCCTCTTTCTGATAAGCATATGCAATATGTTGCGAGGGATGCATATGTTGCCTATGAGCTTTACAAGCGGTTGGACTTTTATGAGAGGGGCCGGTTCCGTGCTATGAAGAACACCAACAATAAGCGTTCCAAGGAATGGTGATCTATATGTTTATCATCTCTTTTAGATTTATTTTTAGGTTTATGATTCTCTGAATCAAATTAATAATTTGTAATTTTCAATTTGTCTACTTTCGTTTTATCGAACTTCTCTCATATCGAGCCTATACTGCTCTCCAGTATTGAATGAACTTCTATTTTTTTCAGAATGTGTTATAGTTTTTTGTTGAACTTCTCTGTGTCTGATTATGAACTTCTCCGTATGTTCATGCGTTCTTATTAGTATTGCGTTTTATGTGCATTAACATCTGTCAGTTTACATTCTATGTACTCAAAACGCCTATTGGTGAGAGATCGTTTCCATTTGCATTTGTGAGACCGTTTCCCACTTGTATGTATAGTCGGAATATAAAAGGATGGAGAGATAATGAGCGTTCTTGCCACTTGCATGCAGAATCAGAAGGTAAAACGAAAGAGCCATAATGAGCGTTCCTATTTGCTCTCAAAACGCCTAATTAATTGTCTTATCAAATGCTACTGCGTTATGAACTACTCCTATTTTATGAAAATTCGTGGAGTTGGAGATTCGCCGTGTAAACTGATGGAAGGAGTATCATTTTTTTTACGCGCACTAAGATAGTATCCGCGTTCATTTGTCTTATTCTTTTTTTTCGGAGAAAATTCTCCCTTTGTTTTTATAGTGCAAACTTCTTCGTCTAGTACGCGCGAATTTTTTTTTTTACCGACTGAACTTCTCTGGATGAATCTTCTTTTTTTGTAATACGCCATATTCGGTAAATTAGATTCAAGTGATGGGAGCATTGGTTGTTAACTATTCCCTGAATTCCATATATGTAGGTAAGTGTTTCCAAAGTAATCTTTTGTATGTACTTCCTATTTTTTCTAGTTTGTACTTTTACTTTGTACGTTGTTGAACTTCTCTGTGCTTGTGATCCATTTCTGTTTATAACCGAATAAGAGAAGAATACATTTTTATTCGTTTCTTGTTACAACCGAATATCAGATGATTTTGTTAGCAACGGAATTTCTGTTTACACGTGGATAATGCTTATCCGTTTCTGTTTTTTCGAGTTTGTTTTGTTTGATATTTTCCGGGTCTATTTAAACTGTCTCTCCGCTGCTCTTTTGTAGATCAAATTTACTTATGTTCCTTCCTATTCTCTCCGTACGCCATGCCTTCCAGAAATAAACTAGCCATTGATCCTTTTACCGACGAGTTTGTTGTCCCTGCGCATGGTTCCATCATCATCAATGGTGTCTACACCAATGTTGCATCTTCCATAGTTTCTTGGATTGAGAAGGTGGAGGCATCTCTTGCTGATTTGGGTGAAAACGACAAGGTTGTTGGCGTTGATATTCAGATCACTCCAAGAGTTTATACCCGTGATGGTTATAAGAAGAAGGCAGTTGATATCCAACTCTGCGTTGGTGAGGAGTGCTTGATGTATCACATCTATTGTGCTACTGATGGTATCCCTTCTATACTTGATGTTTTTTTCATAAGTGGGCGTACAAGTTTGTTGGTTTTGATATTCCTAAGGATAAGAAGATGATGTACTACTGCGAGCAGCCTTTGTTTATCATTAACCACATAGATGTGCATGCCCGTTGGAGAAATCCTGATATTGGATCTACGTGCAAGAAAACCATTATGGACGTTGCTGCAATCTTCGTCGATGAGTCATACGAGGATAGTGTTGTTCTCACGGTTGAAGAGCATCGCCAGTGGGGTTTATCTCCTCTTTCGTAGAATCATTTGATCTATGTTGGTAAGCATGCCTACGTGTGCTCTGAACTTTATAAACGTATGGATTTGTATGAGAGGGGCTTCTTCCGTCCTCCCTTTGTGAAGCATAGGTATGATTTAGATATGTCATGGGGTTGGGGTTGGGGTGGTGATTGTAGTGATTAATTTTGTTCAGTTTAGCTCCCTTTCTGCTATTAGCATTAGTAATAATTTGTTTTTATGGTTTTTATTTCTTCAATATGTATTCGAGGCGTATGAGCTCGTACTTCCCTATTAATGTTTCGTGAACTTCCGACGGGTTCCAAACCTATTCGTTTTTCCCCCTGTAATAATTAAGTTCCCCTTTACATAGGAGGCAATGTTTTAGTTTTATAATTGTTGTATCGTTTATTATTTTTCTGTTTATTCTTTGACATCCTTTCCTGAACTGATACGTGTATGTGTCTGAACTGCCTCGTGTTTTAGTTTGTGCTGATCGGAATGTATGGTTTCTACCGTACTATCTGTTTTACTATTATGTGTCGTTGGAATCGTTATCTCATTTTATTTTTAATTTGGACGTCTTTGTATAGTTCATATGAACTTGTTTTCAAAGCCTATAATGAACTTCTTATGTTCTTCACATGTACCTTTTGCGCAGTTGGTCTAAAGTTTTTAGTCTGTCTGTCTGTACTTCTCTGTATGTCTTTTCTGAACTTCCTTCTTTCCTCCCATGAACTTCTATCTATTAAGTTTTCAACTTCTTCTGCATTTTGAAGTTTTGAACATATTCTTGGATTGAAAATCTTGGTATACAAAAAAAAAATCAAATAGAAATCAAGTACTGCATTTATTTATTCACTGCTTGAAAAACATCTCATTGTTCAACTGTTGCACCATTTTGTCGTACAACTTTTACTTAATGTCTAAACAACCCATCGTTACAAGATTTTGCTTTCCATGGGTGAACTAAGAGCTCTCTACTTTCTAAGACGTACTACAAAGAAACCTAATGCAGGCCCCCTCGATAGAAGCAGAACATGCAAATGTATCCTTTAGCTAATTGTGCGCCATGGACTATATCGTTCTAGCCTGTTGTTATTTCTGATCGTAAATCATACCTTGTCTTAAGTATTGCGCGTGTGCCAGTCCATTCTGTTGTTGTGCATGTTACTGGCAGGTTGATCTGTGCACTCGGAAGACAATTGAGTAGACACCTCAGAGTGAACGTTGAACTCATAACCTGCAGTGAGGAGTATATAAATGATTAACGTGAAAATCCTTTATATGTAACTATATGCTGCAATTATATTTTGCCTTTTTTCATAATCGTTGACACATGAGTTTACCATTTTGCCTCTTTGAGGATCTATTTCTTTGTCAGCTATCTTGGTTACATAGTACGGTATTCTCGATCGGAAACTATTCACTTGGCTCTTCAAATGTTCCAATCTTATTGGATTCATCTTTATCCTTCGTCCATACTCACAGTGATTGTCGTACCATGCAGTATCTGAATGTGGTCCTATAAAATAACAAATTGGTCATAAACTTTCATTTCACATTTTATATGCAGAAATTTCTTTAATCCTCCTGGTTGTTTATAACCTACAATGATTGTTCTGGTTTTCCTAGTTTCAGTTTTACCTTTGTATATGTATTGTGTGCTGACACGGCTGTTGTCGCTTGAGTCACTGCTTTCAGTGTTGTCACTTCGAATGTACGTTTGAAAAGGAGCCATATGTTCTATGCAATAAACCATATTTAGTTAATATATCAGTGGGAAAAATCAAATGCGTTGACAGATCTGTATTTTTCCTAGAAGATGTGTATGTCACAATCTTGTAAATCTGTACTTTCCTGGTAGACTTCTTTGTGAAACTTCCTACAGATCTACAATTGTATCATGCATGGACTTTTTTCTAGTCCCTACTTTTGTGTGTAAGTCGGAGCTAAGAAGTCAATGGTAGATCTAAATCATACTGTCAAAACTAGCTCTTGTCAATGCTAAGAAGTCATTGGCAGTATGATTCGGATGGGAGCAACAGGCATTGAGTGCATGTATACTTACCTGATCTATTGTAAATCCCGTAGCGGACAGCTGGTGCTCTTGGTTCATGTTCTTATCCGTTTCTTCCTTGCGGCCGTGTTTGTTCGGTTGGAGAAAGTGAGTACTGGATTTGGGGCACGTTCGGTGGTGTCCATCTTATGTTTGTGTTTACTACGGACTTCATTTTTTGGGCTATTTTAGGACAATGATTTACATTGTTGGGCTTTGTACTTACTTAGTCTAAAGCAAGGCCCGACACAGTATTTAATTGGTATACAAATTGGTTGGTGCGTATGTGCTAATTAATTTTTATTGTGTGTAAGGTTGAAACATTTTAGTACATGTTTAGTTTTTGTTACTTTGAACATCAATTTGACTGTTTTTTTTTCTTATTATCTACCTATTCCTTAACATCAATATAGAATTTGCATGAAACTGCAATGTCTTAAGTCATGAACTTTTTTTTTGTAATATTTAACTTGTTGTATTACTGGTTCATTATCGCATTTTTTTGTGTGCATGTCAAAACTGCTATCTTTATGGGTATGAACCTTTTTTTTGTTTGAACAATCAAGATTATGCACGGTTTTTTGTGCAAGAGGTGGTTGACCTGATTTCTTTTTTGTTATCCTAACTGAGTATTTTTGTATGAACTTATATATGCATGTATTGAACTATAACTTCTACCTACATGGTCAAGAATTTTTTTTCGAGTTGGCATGATCTTCTTTCTTGTGGCAATGTGAACTTTCCCCTTACTTTTTGATTTTTTTTGATGAAAACGAGACTTTTGATGAGATAGTTCGTGTAGAAAGTTATGGTTCTTTATGTCTTTTGATTTGGGTTTCTATGGGTTAGATCTACTTTTATTGGTTGTGGGTGGGGCTTTTATTTTTTGATGGATAAATTCATGCATAATTTGCAGATTTTTTAATGTTTTTTCAGAACAATTTAGTAAACTAAGTTGTTTTTTTTGTAGTGATTGCATTATTTATTTTTCGATCTTTTCTGCCTATGGACTGCCCTTAGTACTCTCTGAACTTCTTTTTTGGTTAAGGTTAACTGCTTCGTCTTCAGTTCTTGAACTTCAATTTTACCCAGGTTGAACTTCTTTGTGCTACCGATAGAGGCATGAACTTCTGTATGTTTTTTCTTGTACTGCATTTTTTCCACCCTGAACTTCTCGAGCCTTCATGTTTGTATTTCTGTTTTTGTTAGGTTATGAAACGCCTGTGTTTTTATGTGCATCTGATCCTTGTATGTTAATGACCGAAACTTTCAATTTTGATCATCACTGCTTGTTTTTTTGTGTTTTTTTCACGATTAGTTGTTACCGCGCGCATATTTTGTGTTTTGTATGTTTTTTCTTCGTGGGAGTTGGTCGTTATGGTATGGATCGCGTTGACGGGCGACGAAGCCGAGATGCTAGATCAGAAAGTTCCTACTTATGTCTTACGTTTGGGTGGGTGTGGGTTAGATCTACTTTTAGTTTCGTTAGGTTTGTCAATTTTTTTTATAAAATTACGTTTTATTTTTAACATTTTCCTATCTATAGAATTGTATGTCCCATTTTTCCAATTTTTACTTACAACTTTACAGGTCAAACTCTTCAAAACTTTTACCAAATTTCTTGAAAATAACACCAATATAATTTGACTTTTGTGCCCTAAGTCTTGTTACCTTTTCCTATAAGACTGGCAAGCTGTCTAGAAAACCATCCTCCCCTCCCCACTCTCTCGCCTCTCCACTTATTCTCTCCATTACTTCCGAGCAGGAACCGCCCTCTTCGCCTTGCGCAACCATCGGCGGGCCCTCGCGCAACCGGTGCTTAGTGGAGGTAGTGCTTCGTCGTGCTATCATCACTTCGGGTTAGTTTCTCTTGTCCCTTCGTGGTTCCTCTTTCCATTACGGCCTCTCTCGCCAAGGTTCTCCTCGCGCTGCCGGACTGCGCCGCCACGTAATCTGTGTGTTTTGATTCTTGTTATTTCTTTTAAACAAGGTGTTTTTGGCCGTGTGTTGCTAATTGAGCAAGTTTTACTTCTAATTAATTTCATCTGAAGAGTAATTTGAGTTTATTCATTGCGGTTGTGAATCTAGGGTTCGCGATCCTGCTTGTTGCCACGGTGTATGCTCTGTGGCTAATTGGAAGTTGTACTTTCGATTATTTACATGGAGCCATATGCGGACCCTCCTGCAGTTGTTTCCGCCCAAGGTATTTTCGTATACTTTTCTTGATGTCCGGAGACCTAGTTTTTTCTTTTTTTCATGTCTATACTATTACTGATTTTCTTATTTACCGTTACTTTCTTGTTATTGTGTCCATAATTTCAATTGGTTAGTCTAACCCTTTTACAGTTTTGAATTCTGAACTTCCTTCCATTGCATCCATGTACTTCTTTGTTTACATGCCCCATCTAGTTTTGGTGTTTTGTTTTATCTGTTTGTAGGTTTGTATCTATGATTCTGC
Organism: Alopecurus myosuroides; assembly: GCA_028641055.1. Classification (NCBI taxonomy): domain Eukaryota; kingdom Viridiplantae; phylum Streptophyta; class Magnoliopsida; order Poales; family Poaceae; genus Alopecurus; species Alopecurus myosuroides. The sequence goes on from CM054060.1 coordinate 100,911,529, forward strand.
TTTAGTATTTTGTGTTTATTGTTTTTTCTAATTTACTTTGATTTTAACTTCTCTGTTACATGCAATAGTTCTGGTGATAATGTCGTTGGTCCTAGTGTTGTAATAAGTGAATTTGTTGTAGACCCGGCTGTTCAACCAGTCTTGGTTGCTCGAGTTCTTGGCGATTTAGGCACGGTTGCTGCTTCAGGTTAACTGTTTTCCTGATAGTGCTTACTCAGTTTAAAGTTGTATGTTTTGTTTTTTCTTTTGCATCTAATAAACAAAAAGTTTTAATCTAAATCTTAACTTTCCTGTATGTAACAGATGCAACTGGTTCCCTTTTTTGTGAAAGGTGAACTGCCTAGATCCTTCTGTATGAACTGCATTTTGTGTAGTGCTGAACTTCTTCCATTGCATCCATGTACTTCTTCGTTTACATGCCCCATCTAGTTTTGGTGTTTTGTTTTATCTGTTTGTACGTTTTGTTTCTATGATTCTGCTTTAGTCTTTTGTGTTTATTGTTTTTTTTCTATTTTACTTTGATTTTAACTTATCTGTTACAGGCAAAAGTTCTGGTGATAATGCCGCTAGTCCTAGTGTTGTAATAAGTGAATCTGTTGTAGACCCGGCTGTCAACCAGTATTGGTTGCTCCAGTTCTTGGCGATCTAGGCACGAGTGCCACTTCAGGTTAAATGTTTTCCTGATAGTGCTTACTCAGTTTAAAGCTGCATATTATGTTTTTTATTTTTGCAACTAATAAACAAAAAGTTTTAGTTTATTTTTTAACTTCCTGTATGTAATGGATGGAAGTGGTTTCTTTTTTGTGATAGTTGAACTATCTAGATCCTTTTGTATGAACTGCATTTTTATGTAGTGATGAACTTCTGTAAAACTTCTCTATGTTAGGGATTCTAATTACTTACTTTTTTGTGTACTGGAACCACCTATTTTTATGGGTTTTGATCTTCCTCATGTGTTTTCTTGAACTTATTTAGTTTAGTTGTTTGGTTGTCGTAGGTTTTTGTACTGCAATCATACTAAGCCATGTTTTAAACCTGCATTTAAATTATTATTTTTGAATACTAACTAACAACAACAAAAATTAGTTGATTTTGTAGATGATTCTGTGGACATTGCAAATAAGAGTATATCTGATGTTTGAGCATCTCTGTTTGAATCATTCGGAGGCCCACTTGACGATGAGTCTCTGGATCTTTCGGATACCCAGAGTCAGGATGCTGATGGTACAGAGCATGTTACTCAGATGGGAGAAGGTGAAGCTCAGCTTATTGCTTATGATGAGAGACGGGCTAGGAAAATTGTCCTAGCTCGCACAAACAAGTTTGTTGAATCTGTTGATAAGGAAAAAGACACAATGATTGCTACAGCTCTTGAACATCGTCGAAGCAAATAGTAGATGATACATCTTTTTTGAATTCTCCTGCTAGTGCCACTTCTGTCCCCCTTGTTGTTCCTAGTGCAAGGGGGAGGGGAAAAATCAGAAGTTTCACCCCCAGGTATCCTGCGGCAGAGTCCTCGTATCATGTCAATGATTATACCTACGCCTTCTCCCCCGGTTCCCCATGCACGACCAGTTGATCGTGCTTCCCCTCGTGTGCTGTCTGATGCTAATGTGAGGAAGTCTCCTCGTAATGTGAGTGATGTTGTTCCACCTGTGAAGAAGATTGTTGTTGCGGCGAAAAAACTTGTTTTGAAAGGGAAGGAGGCTGCTGGTAAACCCAACAAGCCTCCTGTTAAAACCAAAGAAGTTGTTGTTAGAGTCAGGAAGTCCCCTCATAACGCTACTAAAGTTGTGCATTTCTCTGCTTTTGTTGAAAGCGACGATGAGAAGAATGATTCTTATTATTCTGCCGAGGACCCAGATGTTAAGGAGGTGAGCTTTTTTTTCCCGTGCTGTTTTCCATCCGTTTTAACTTTACTTCATTTGTCATATGCATGTTTTTTTTTGTGTATATGTATTTTATATCTGCTATCGTTTTAGGTATTTTAATTGTACCGTGTTTTGCTGAACTGCCACCATTACGTGCCTTTTATGTTTTACTCTATCTTTCATTTCCCACATGTCAAATCTTCTTTTTGCGTTGGGTTGCACTGCTGCTTTTTGTCGTGTTGAACTTCCTGTTTAGTTGGTCCTTGAACTTCTTTTACTTTATTTTATGGAACTGCAGTGTCTGTGGCTTTGAAGTTCATGATTTTTTAATTTACAGTGAACTGCTATGGTTTGTATGAAAAACTGTTCTACTCATGTTCATTAGCTTCTATATGTTGGAGTATGTACTGCTTTTGTAATAGTCATTGAACTTATATCTGTATCTTTGCATGGCCCCGCTAATTTTTTATTGTATTTTTTGTTGTTGTAGTTTAAAGTTGTTAAGAGAGTTGGTAAGAGGAAGAGGACATTCCAAGCCCCATTGGATCCTGGTTCTGAGCCAGCTCCCAAGAAGACGCGTGTTAACATTACTATCAGGTGCTCTTTGAAGGAGTTAGCTGTTTGCATCAAAATATTGAAGCAACGACACCTTGATATTCTTGAGTCTGGAGGTCTTGGCAATCTTCCACTATTCAATATCGATTCTAATATCTGCCGCCCGCTTATTTTCTTTCTCATGCACCGCATTGACCCTTCCACTATGACTCTTGATTTGGGTGATGCTGGCAAGTAATTGAAGATCACTGCACATGGTATTGAGAAGTTGTTCGGGTTCCCTCGTGGAAGTAAGACACCCCCAAGGCCATCACACAAAGAGCACGATGACGTGCCTGATGAAGTATTGCAGCAGCTGAAGGAAGAGCTCGGTGTTGATCCGAAGAAGACAGTAAACACTGATGATCTGCGAGCTCTTCTCAAGATCCTTGTTGAAGATGAGAGCAAAGATAACCTTGCTATGAAAGTGTTTGGCCTCATATTGTACATGAAGTTCAATTGTCCTAGAGCAACTATCCGTCTTTGTAGAGAGGCCCCTATGGTTCAAGAAGTTAGACTAGATGACCTTTGGGATTATGATTTGTGTCTGCTGGTTGTTGATGAGTTGAAGAAGGCAGTTATATACTTGCAGCAGCAGAAGTGTGCTGGTTTTGATTGTCCAACAATCCCTGCATGTTGCATTTCCCCTTTATTGATGTATCTTGATTGCCTTGATCCCCGTGGTCTCAGAATTACAGATAGCCATACTCCTCGTATATTGTACATGCACAAGAAGAAGCTAAGTAAGCTTGCCCATTCTGACATGTTTGGAGATGGCGGCACCGATAACCCGAGAACATGGTTTTTTTGGTGTTCACCCTGTGAGTGATCATTTCTCTTTACCTTTTTAATGTGTATGTTTTTTCTTTTTTTTTCGTTGTATATGAATAGAAATTCTATTCCTTACTTTTTTGTGTGTGTGTAATTTTTTCCAGTGGAAAAAGTTATCTGAAACTGTCTACTACGAAGAGAAGAAGACATTACCATTTTTTTCTTTGCATGCTCATATCAAGAGTTATCCTTGCAAGAGGATTGTTGGCTCCTCCTTTGAAGAATCTGCGAGCAAGCGTATCCACACTGGTAGCACCAGTGCAGCAGGATTGCATCCTGTTGGTGGCAGTGTCAATGTCACTCACGACACCTTGGCTCAGCTTGAATTCCATCTTGCAAAGGCTTGCGAGTTTGTTATGCAGTTCCCTTCAACCAGCAACTGTCTTGAATATACTCATGGAATGCTACCTTTTGGACACTTCTTTGACAAGGAAGCTTTCACAGAGGCCCTTGAGTTAGAGTCAATCAGTATATCTGGTCAGCAGCTAAACCTATCACAGATCCAGACTTCATTCCGGATTGTGAAGTCGATGAAAGATGCTCGATGCAAGCCTTTTGTGGATGAAGCACATCGTTACATCAATGATATCAATAAGCAAGACGATGCAGTTTGCCAGAAAATGCATGATACTGAGCATGTTAGTCACAATCTCTTTTTTTTACTTATTTCTTTTTTTGCTTTCATATTTTACAACCTCTAACTTCTCTTGTTAATTTTTGTGTTTTATGTTTGAAGGTAAACGCCGACGCTGTTGACGTGTCATCGCAGGGTCACACTGTAAAAGAACCAGTGCCTGATTGTCCCATTTCTCCTCAAGTGGAATCTGCAGGAGATGACAGCGAACGCACTCGTTCAATTGATGATCATGGCCAAACTGCAGTTGATGGTGCATTTGTTGAAGATGACATATCTTCTCGTCCTGCAGTTCACGAGGATAAAGTTGCTGTTGTTGTCAAAGAACACGATGCTCCTGTGCATGATCATGAAGTGGTAGAATACGCTTAAGTTGTAGATGACATATCTTCATCTCAATTGCCTGATGCAGCTCTTTCTCTCTCTGCGGAACACGCTTAAGTTGTAGATGCCACCAAGATTGTATCTGATGTTGTTGTAGGTGATCATGCTGATAAGAGCTCTCCTGTTGCTGATCGAGCAGATGTTGCTGTCACTCCAAACTCTTCTGGTCTAGGCAAGAACCCATGAAGTCCACCTTTTTATTTTATATTTTGATAAACTTTTTTAATTTAAACATGGGCTCACTACGTGAGATGGGGATTGTGGCTGGGGTTGTAATATTTTGAACTTATTTCTACTGTTTGGTGTGTTAATGTGGCACAATGTTTTGTAAAAAATATTTTGGGTTCGCAGTGTTACTTCCTCTTTTTTTTATGAATTTATGTGCATGTTTTGATGATGCGGATCGTTTGTTAATGTGCGCAATTATTGCTCTAACACGTCTCTTTTTTTGTTGACCTTCTACTATACAACCACACAAACTTCCAATACGACCCAATGTGTTCTTCCATACGTATGTTCCTGAACTTCCCACTTAGGCGCTTGTGAACTTCTCTTGACATGCTTCTGAACTGCCCAGTTTTTGTTGTTGTTGTTAACTTCATATTGAATCGTAGCTTGTACGGTATTATGATATTTTCATTGTGAAGTTCTTTCTTAACTGTATGCGTACTTCTTTGTACATTATGTCTACTTCTTCTTTTGTTACTGTTTGTATCTCATTCATTGTCCTTATTTTTTATATTAACATGAAATACCCTACTAGCTTTGTCTTCACTTCTTTTGCACTTGTCTATTGTCCTTGTTGTGCCTTTTCTGTTTAAAACTTCCTTTATTTGATGTTTCTATCTTATCCCCAGGAATTTTTTTTATTAACACCTTTTCACTTTTTATATTTTTCCAGATAATTATTTCTTGAATGTCAACACTAATGTTCCTGATGCTATTGAGGAATTTTATGAGATTGTTACCAGGGTTAGGGAAAGGGGTAGAATTGCGTAAGTTATAGGAACACTGTGTAAAATCTAATTTTATCTATTTGTTTTTCTACCAAATTCAAAAATTTGATGTTTTTTATATGCTCAGGAATGTCCAAATCATTAGTGAAGCTCAATGTCCACTCACAGTATTAGAACTTGCAAATTGCTTATGGCCTCGTGGCATGCTGAGTTCCCAGGCAGCTACTGTAGGTATCTATTTTCTGAGCGAGAAATTTAAAGGATCACCTGACAAATTGATTGTGCCCTACTCGATTACTGTGAGTAGTTGTTGTTCACATAATTTCTCTGTATTTTCTTTTCTTTTTTACACCATCAAATATTTGTACATTTTTTATGATTGTTTGTTTGTTTTCTTCAGCATAAGTATTACTGCGAGTAGTTGTTGTTTCATTTCACTGGGATTATTGACAAGAGTGTCATCAAGTTTTTCACTAAAAATCCATTGGAAAGGATAGACCAGTATAACATTGTATGTTTATTTTGTGTGTGTTACTCTTTGTGATGCAGTACATTTTGTTTTATTTCTATTATTATTAAGTATGCATCTATATTGTTAATTTCAATACTTTTTTCAGGTCGTTTTTTCAACTCTCGATCCCCCGGTTGAAAAATATTGTGTGGGGTATTGGGTCGTAGTTAGCTTGAATCTCAAAGCCGAACGATTTGAGTATTTTGATTCTTCGTATGAATCTGATTCAATAGTAGGCTGGGGCGTATTCCATAATATGGTCAAAAGCATCAGCATTCTATGGAATATCCTGAATGAAAAAGACAAGAAACTTGAGCCCCCTCTTAGACCTTATAGTGTTGCAGGCTTCAGGACTGAATACATGATTTTCCCAAAGAAAGATAATAAGTTAGTGCTATTTCCATTTAGTTATAGATTTTATTTTCGCAAATCGAGGAGTTTTATAGCATGCTTGTTTATTTTTGATGATTTATTGCTATGTGAACTGCAGGCGGGACTGTGGGTTTTTCATGCTACAGATTGCTCAATCTTGGGATGGCGAGGCACATACAGATTTTACGTCCAAAGATATCCCCAACATGAACAAGCTGATTCTATGGAAGTGGGCAAAGTTTGAGAAGTTCAATGTTGATTTTCAAGGGCTTTTCGGCTAAAGTCCTAGTAGTCAGTTCTTCCTATAGTCGTTTCTAATTTTTTTTGAATATTTTATTCTATTATCTTTTTTCTACAACATTTTGCGACTTCCTGTTGATTGTTTTGTTTTTACGGTTTTGCAGGAAAATTGTAAATTGAAGAAGCAGAGAACTTTGAGTTATTTGGGACTCAGATGAATTTTCCAGACAAGGCAGAAAGCTGTGAACCTATAGTCATGCATGGTGTAGTCAATGTTGGTGAGCTGGATGATTTCAGTACACCAGTTGTTGTTTAGGTGCCTCCAACATAGCTTTCAAAAGATGATTCTTCCGATGACTTCGTTGAGCCACGCATGACAAGATCTGGCAAAGTACTGACACCCGTGAAGCAGAAGAAAGTTTGTGCTGGTGTCAGGAAGAAGGACACGAATCTTTCTATCAGAAATGTTACTTCAACAAAGAGGCCTCTCAAAAGGCCGAAACATGGTCTGCACCTGTTGAAATTCTTAAACCAGGTCAATCTCCTTATCTTGCCCGTGCCCAACTTCTATGCCAATATATCCTCAGTGATTATTCAAAGGATCATAACAAGGAGTGCGTAATCATTCCTACATTATGTTTAACAAATTCATTTGCATTTAGATCTAAATTTATTCTCATGACTTTTGTTGTTGTTGTTGCGTTAGGATTGTATTTTGTCGTTTCATTCACGACACATACGACGATGGATCAGTAATTGATACAACCTTCATTGGTAATGACTTGTTCAAGGCTTTCCATGAATTTGGTGAGATTGAGGGTGACCTCATGGATTATGTCATAAGGCAATGGAAGGTTGATGACGTTTACAACCATGTTTTTTGTTCCAGAAGGCGTGTTTTATTGAGCCCATACTTCTTGTAGGTATCCATATACATGAGCTGAATTTCTTTTGTTTTCGCTGAACTTCTGCATTATCTACGTTGAACTTCTTAAAAGTTTTTTTTAACGTTAGCTTTGTCTTTTTTATATTCCTGAACTGCTTACTTTTGTATGTGGCACGAGCTTCTTTTCTCATTTAATTCTTTTTTTTGTAGTATGTTCTAGAAATGGATGGCATTGGCACAAGTAAAACTTTCGACGTGGAAAAGGCTGTAAAATTGATGGACAAATATGTCAGAGCTCAAGATAATCACACGAGATCAAGCCTGGTTAGTTTTATTCCGTATTATTCCAGTTATATATCTATTGTTTGTAATGTGCTTATGTATTTCTATTGGACCAGATATTGATGTCTTATTGCAAGAAGTTTCCTGATTCAAGCAGTCTCCACTACTCCTTATATGTTATGAATAAATACCGATCTACATTTGATGTGCTCGACTCCAAAGAGTGGCCGAGGGGCAAAAAAACCATCGAAGAGCAGTTTCCACAACGAGACCGTAGAAATTGTAAGTCTGTGTGAACTTCTTTATGTTTGTGTTTGGAACTTACCACCGTACTGTCTTTAACTGCTCCATATTTTTTGGTTTGATCGGCTGTGTGTTTGAGATTTCTGAACTACATTCTGTTCGTGCTTGTACTTCTTTTCTGTTTGTGTTGGAACTTCTTTCTGTTTTTGTGTTTGAACTTCAGTTGAATTGCATATTAGAGCAAGCGGGCATTGTTAGCAGGTTGTACATGAACTTCCCTTGTTGTTTACCCGAACTTCTATATGATTAAAGATGAACTGAACTTCTATTTAATTTTTATTAAGAGTAAGCGTGCGTTGTTTTCTTGTCACTTCAAGCATTTTTTTATGTTAGTTTTGTCTTTTTTGAAAACGTTTTCACGTACAAACAGGCCAGGAGGATGACTCTATTGATGAAATCAAAATATGGGGAGCAAGCTTACTCCCGATGGAATCATCCAAAATGGGAGAGGGTTGCTTCAAAGCCACGGTTTGTTAAGTTACCAGTTCAGGGTGTTAACCAATATGGATTCTGGTGCCTGAAATTTGCATCTGACTTTGATGGAGACGAGCTGGTTAACTCGTACAAGGATAACGATGTAAGTCCCCTCGAAGTGTACGAATAATTGACCTGTATCATTATGTAGTTTTTTAATCTTCTGAACTTCCTTTTGTTTAATCATGTAGCATCGTATTGATGACTGGAAGGCGGAATATCTGTTCCTATTGGTGTTCCATTCGGAGAACAAGGTCCCTCTTGAAGAACTGCCAAAGTAAATTCAGTATCTCTCTCCTCGCAGTTCTGCTTTCAGCACACGAGGACAACAACTACTAAAGTTCCTTTTGCAGCAAAGCTAGATCTAGGATACATGATTTAGGATGCATTTGTATTTAGAATTAAAACATTTTAATTTATTCTCTATTCGAGGAATGATCTGCTAAGTATTAAGGATATATGTACCTCTCCGCACCCAATTCTCGAACTTCCATGTATATGATATTTGAACTTTTGGCGATTGGGAAAGGAACTTCTCTTAATCGTATACATCAACTTCTCTCTAAATGTGATCGTTTTTAATTGCATTGTTGATTTTGGGGTCTACATTTATGTATATGTACGAGTATTTTATATTTGTATTGTGCTATTTACAAAGTTTTTTTGTTGTTATTTCGAAAGTCGAAATCAGTTTTTTTTAGCAGTTCTACTTGTAACTTTTTTGAACTTCTTCGCGGATTTTTATGTAGTTGGTACTGAAGTTATTTTTTATGTGCTTAATTATCGTTCACGTGTCCGCCAGGTGTTGCATTGTCGTGGTCTTATGCATCATCTTTACACCCTACCCCACTTCTATAAAATACACGAAATTTACGGCTCCTCGTCTATTCCGCCACTCCCCTACTCCCGCTTCTGACACAACCGCAAGACCACCCCCGTTACGTCCCATCAACCACGCCTTGTATCTTCACCCTCCATTTTCTTCCACCTCCGCTTCTCCATGGAGAACCGCAAGAGAACCCCTTCTCCTCCTCGTATGTATTCCGTTGTCATCTCCCCCGATGTTGTTGGAGACGGGGAACGTTCGATCGGCGTCATCGACTCTCTGGATAAGTCTGTTGTTGGTGTCGACCATGAAGGATATTGGTCTGTAGATCCTCCTGTTGTTGGTCCTCCTGTGAGCCAGGTGTCGAACATCGTTGTTGCCGCATCCGAGGCTTCTCGTAGCAAAAAGAGGAGCTACATCCTAGATCTGTACGGTCCTGTTTGCTACTCCAGCGGAGATGATGTTCAGGTCGGTAATATGTAATCATAGTTAGATCTGAACTTCTTATATCTTTTCGTGTGTACTCCCCTGAGTACCATTATGTACTTCCTTTATTACTTGCTATGTCTGAACTTCTTAGATCTGTACGCTTGTACTTCCCTGAGTACCATTCTGTATTTCTTTTTGTTACTTGCTATGTCTGAACTTATTAGATTTGTACGCGCGTACTCCCCTGAGTACCATTCTGTACTTCTTTGTTACTTGCTACGACTGAACTTTTTATATATGTACGCGTGCACTTCCCTGAGTTCTATTATGTACTTCTTTTTTTGTTACTTGCTTTGTCTTAACTTCTTAGATCAGTTTGCTTGTACTTCAGTAAGTACCATTTTGTCCCCGTTATCGTGTTGTGTGAACTTCGCAGATATGTACTTCTGTACTTCCTTTTTGCATCAATCTGGTCTTCTTTTTTCTTTTGTTTAGTGTGAACTTCGTATATCTGTTCGCATGTACTTATCTGAGCATCATTCTATACTTATTTGTAGGATTTCTTTTTTGTTAATGTATTTTTTTTATGTTTAAAATCCATGTTTTTACCATTTGAAATCTGACCCTTTTTTATCTCACAATGCAGTACAATTCTGATGAGTCTGTCCCATATAGTTCTTAAATTGTGCTTTTCTTCGTTTTTTCGCGTATAACAATGTATACGTCATTTCAAAGGTATTGCAAGGGGGGTTGGGGGGGTCCCTCCCTCCATTTTTTACTTAGAGTTCAAGAAGCAGGTACCCCCCCCCCCATTTTTGTTACTTTCTATGTCTGAACTTATTAGATCTGTACGCGTGTACTTCCCCGAGTACCATTCTGTACTTATTTGTTACTTTGCTACGACTGAACTTTTTATATCTGTACACGTGTACTTCCCCGAGTTCTATTCTGTACTTCTTTTTTGTTACTTGTTACGTCTAAACTTCTTAGATCTATTCTCTTGTACTTCCCTAAGTACCATTGCATACTTATGAAACCTTGTTATCGTGTTTGTGTGAACTTCGCAGTTGATGTACTCATGCACTTCCATTTGCATCAGCTGTTCTTCTTTTTTCTTTTATTTATTGTGAACTTCGTAGATCTGTTTGCATGTACTTCTCTGAGCATCATTCTATACTTATTTGTAGGATTTATTTTTTGTTACTATATTTTTTTAGGTTTAAAATCCATGTTTTACCGACTGAAATCTGAACCTTTTTTATCTCACAATGAGTACAATTCTGATGACTCTGTCACCGTTTATAACGAGAAAAGTTATGCAGTCAAGGTTCTGCATGATATGGATGAAGGGAAGTACAACCTCACTAGCATTGTTGACGGAAGGTACCGTTGCCCTTTTGATAAGAAGTTTCTCAGCGCTGACATCATCAGTATTGCTCAACATGCTCTTGTGTTTTCCAAGAGAGACGGTGAAGATTTAGCTAAAGGCCGGGCTGAGCACAAGGCCTTGTATGAGTTCCTTCAGTTGCAGGGCATGGTATCTAAGAAGAAAAACGACGGCGGTGCTGGTCCTTCAAGGAAGAAGAGGAAGAAGGCAGGGATGCGCGCACATTACCACAAGGCCCAGTAGATTATGTGTTCCGTTCGTGTGGAGCACTTCTATATGGTCACCGTTTATATTGTGGTGGCTTTTTATGTTGTATGTTTTAGTGTTTGCTTGAACTTCCATCCTATCTATTCATGTGGAAAATATCTGTTGTTTTGTTGTTGTTCACGCTATCGTATGTGCTATAATGTGTTTTCTGTATGAACTGAATTTGTAAAAATGCTTAGTTGTGTGTGTTTCAAGCCTGTACTTCTCTTTGTTATAAGGATGAACTTCCACCTCTTCATGTCAACACTGCTTGCTTACATGCCAGTACTGCTTCCAGAGTTGATATGAACTTCTCCGAAACTGACTTTAAACTTCCGTTTTCAAGCGATGCTTTTTAATTTCTCGCAAACAAGCGTTCAAAAATGATGTATGTATTGATGAACAAGTAACTCTATGACAATAACCTAGCGCTCCTTCTTGGTTCACTACAAGAAATTATGTTGATACATGACCCTTTTTTAATGACCGTGGATGAATTAGTCATAGATCCATGACCATTTTTAATCTGTTGGTCATGACATGTTTGGGAGGGACTAAACACATGACTTTTTTGCCAAAAAAGGCATGATTTTCTTTAACAAGATGGCCATAGCACATGATACCTGGTGTATGACCCTTTTTTTTCTTAACTAAGACGAAATTAATTGGTCATGCGTTTGTTGGCTGTGATGCTTTGTATTACTTGGCAACCACCTCAGCAGGTGGGACGCACTGACTTGTGGGGCCCACTGACACGTGGTTGTACCGATTTTGTGATTGGTTTTTTTTTTGCGTGGAGATTTTGTGATTGGTCTGACAAGTGGGCGATGGTCTCATGTTTTTTTCTCACGTGGCTGTACTGCTATTACAAGTGTGGCACATCGAGCCCAAGCGCACAACCCAGCGCCCAAGCGCACAGCCCAGCCCAGCCCAACGCCCACACTCAGTTTTAAGTCAGCAAAAATAAGCGCTCGTGGGGACTCGAACCCCGACCGCGCTGCTTACTTCGCATGTACGTTACCATTGAGGTGTAGTCGCTATTCTGTTATGTATCTAGAGACGCATCCTATTATTCTCATCTTATCTGAATTCTAAATCGAGTTAAAGAGCGAGTTAAGTTGTCTGAATCTTAGATCGAGGCAACTTGTCTGAATCTTAGATCGAGACACCAACTTGTCTCTTTGGAGGCGTGCAAGGCCACCGGCGGCGGGGGAGGCTACCAGCGGCGGGGGAGACTACCGGCGGCGACGCCGGAGCGCCTCGGTGCTTACAGGCGGGGGTGGAGGCGGCCGACAAAGGCAGAGCCAAGGGCAGGAGCTGCCCTGGTTGACCTCGCCAGGACAGGAGTGCCTCGCCCTGCTGGTGGAACACCCTGCTGGTGGCCTCTCTCTGTGACCTGCTGGTGGCCTCCTCTCTCTGGTTCTGCTCATGCTCGAAGAACAGCAGGGTATGCACCCCTCTCCTCTCTCCGGTCTTGATCCTCTGCTCTTTCTCTCTTGATCTCTTTGGTCTAGCTAGAGCCCCCACCTGCACCTGCTACACTGCTTAAATGTTAGGAAATTTAAATGTAATAAGAAGCATAGAAGAAAGTAATTTAGTGTAATTAATTAATTAGAGATTTATGGCATAGCTAGGTTTTTTGTTCTTGAGTAATTGATTTAAGTGACATAACTGAATAATAAATCAAAAAAAAATGTTATTGATGTGTTAACTGAAGAATAAAGCAACAGATTTGCATGCTTCTGTTACTGCTATATTTTGTAGTGATGCATTATAATTTGCTAGAATAAAGTAACAGATTAATTTTGTGGTCTTTGGCAGATGGACAGAAGTTGGATTATAGAAGGGGTTAGAAAGCTTTCCACTGAACATATCAAGGGAGTGGAAGATTTCATGCAATTTGTCTATGCAAGATTTGCCAACGATGCTGCCATTCTTTGTCCATGGTGTCGATGCTTGAACCGTAAAGAACAGACCCAAGGTAGAGTGGAAGATCATCTGCTTCTTAATGGGATGGCCAACACATATGATAGGTGGGTCCACTATGGAGAAACTTTTCTTCAAGAACCTCAACATGGTGAAGATGATGAAGAGCCACACCATGGTGGTGATGATACTTTGAGTTTATGGAAAATGTTTTGCAAGATGATGATGGTTTGGACAAAGAGGATGGATATGAAGATGAGAGAATTCCTGACCTATTGAGGGATCTGTACAATTCTGAAGACCATGTTGATGGACATAATTCACTATTTGCCGAGGTATTAGAGGAGGCTAAGCGTGTAGCTGTTGCAGGGGGGGATTTTCAAGATTTACCTTCACCGTGAAGTTACTCCACGTCAAGTCTTACTACCGGATTAGCAATGCTGCATTCAACGCAATACTGAATCTTTTGACCTTGCAATTCCCTAATAGTGGTGTTCCCAAGAATTATGATGAAGCCTTGAGCATAATCCGCAAGTTGGGTCTAGGTTATGTTTCAATACATGTCTGCCCAAATAATTGTGTCTTTTTTCGGAAGGATTATGCCCCGTGTGACAGATGCCCCAAATGCAATGCCCCAAGGTGGAAAGATGCCGATGGGAAAAGATCGATACCGCAGAAAGTTTTGAGGCACTTTCCTTTGAAAGCAAGGCTGAAGCGGATGTTTCTCTCAGAAAAATCATCAGATGATGTACAATGGAAAAATCTCAGGCGGCAGCCTGTGGAAGACGAGTTGAGCCATCCAGCAGACGGAGAAGCATGGAAAGATTTTGACGAGAAATATCCAAAGTTTGCAGAAGACCCAAGGAACATAAGACTCGTCCTTGCCACGGATGGCTTTAATCCGTTCGGAAACCAGAGCACGTCATATAGCATGTGGCCAGTTTTTGTGGTGCCCTACAACATGCCCCCATGGGCATGCATGGATCAGTCAAACTTTATGATGGCGTTGCTTATACCGGGTCCAGAGTCTCCAGGAAAGGATTTCGATGTCTTTATGGAGCCTCTCGTAGAAGAATTGCTCGATCTTTGGAATGGTTTACCTAATACGTACGACGCCTTGACTCCTGACAAGAAGTTCACTCTACGTGCTGCAGTCATATGGTGCATCCATGATTTTCCAGCACTGCACACTTTGTCGGGAAGGATCACGGCGGGTTATCAGGCATGTGTGCGTTGTGATAAAAACCCTTGCTCAATGAGGATAAGGAACAAGATTTGCTTCATTGGGCATCGCCGTTTTCTTCCTCGAAACCATGGTTGGCGAAGAAGTACAAAGTTTAATGGTAAGACTGAAACCCGTGACCAGTCGGCAGAATTCAGTAAAGAAGAGCTGAAGCAGCAACTTGAAAAGGTCAAAGATGTCAGACCGGGAATGCTTGTGAAGAAAAGAAAGCGTGAGGAAGGTCAATGTTGGGACCGAAGGTCATCTTTGTGGGACTTGGAAGACTGGCCTGATCTCAAATTGAGGAATAATCTCGATGTAATGCACATCGAGAAAAATATATGTGATAATCTGCTTGGCACATTCCTCAACATTGAAGGAAAGACAAAGGACACTTTGAACTCCAGGCTTGATCTTGAAAACATGGGCATAAGGGAAGAGTTGCATCTAAGGCCTAAAGGCAAAGATTCATTTGAAATGCCACCAACATGGTATACAATGAGTAAAGAAGAAAAACGTGCATTCTGTGAGTTCATCAGAGCCGTGAGATTTCCCGATGGTTATGCTGCGAACCTAGCAAAGTGTGTTTCCCCCGATGGATGCAAGCTCCATGGGCTGAAAACTCATGATTGTCACATCCTTCTCCAAAGGATTTTGCCAGCCGCCCTCCGAGGAATCATGCATCATGATATATATGAAGCAGTTGCTGAGCTGGGAAATTTCTTCAGAGAATTGTGCTGCAAAAAAGTAAAGCTATATGTGCTGAAAAGACTTGAAAAGGAAATCCCAATAATTCTTTGCAAGCTTGAGAAGATCTTCCCTCCGGCCTTCTTCACGGTGATGGTCCATTTGACCGTGCATTTACCAAAAGAAGCAATGCTTAGAGGCCCTGTGCAATATGGTTGGATGTTCCCAGTCGAAAGAAGGCTGCTTACTTGTAAGCGTTCTGTGCGAAACACGGAGAGACCTGAAGGTTCGATTGTTGAAGCCTATATCGTCGATGAGTGCTTGACATTTTGTTCAAGGTACTTTGATGATGTGGAAACGAGATGGAATCGCCCAAGCAGAAATAGTGAGAGGGATGATTCGCACATTGGTGTTGTGTCAGTTTTCAATCATGGTGTGAAATTTATTGGAGGGTTAAAGTACTTGGAGGTTGATGATGAATATGACAAGATGGTGTGGTTTGCGCTCAGCAGTTGCGCTGAGGTGAAACCATATATAGAGTAAGTTATATTTTGTGCACTCGTTATATTTTCTCCTTGAGTTGGAAGGAACCCAACTTTTATCACCCACCAGATGTTTTAACTCACTACTCTTTCCTTGGGTTTGCAGTATTTGCAAGGAAGAGTTGAATAAGCAAGAAAGCCACATCCCTGTTGATAAAAGGCTTGCCAAGGGATTTGCTAAATGGTTTAAGAATAATGTGAGATCTTTAGCCATGGAATCCATTATGACACGATCTTATTTTTGTGTGTTATTCACCCTGATTTATTTTGTGCAGATTGGCAAGTTGCATGATGAGAAGAAGGTCAGTGATGATCTCTTTGCTTTGGCATGCGAGCCGGATAAGCGAGTAAGAGTGTATTCAGCATGTATCGTTGACGGTGTCCGGTACCACACTCTTGACCCATAATAGTGGAATAGTCACCGAGGGAGATCGCGATGGTGAGCCTTTTGACTTCTATGGTCAGCTCAGAAGCATCATTCATTTGAAGTACAACTCCAGCGGAGGCATGGACCGTTCAGTTGTCTTATTTCGGTGTGACTGGTTCGATCTTGGTGTCGAGAGGAACGCCAGATTGAGAGATGATGGACACTTCAGAAGCATCAACACTGCAAGGTTTTGGTTTAAGAATGATCCTTTTATTCTGACAACTCAAGCAACAAAGGTTTTCTATGTGCCAGACACCTATTTGCAGGGAAGTTGGCAAGTTGTGCAAAATTTCCAGCATAGACACTTGTGGAGTATTAAGGAAACTGAAGTGGAAAAGGGTCCAGGTGGTGGTGGCCTAACATATCAGGATGATGATTGTATAGAAGTTCCGGTGCAGACACGTGAAGCCAATGTCCAAACCAGAATGCAAATGGACCGGCAAGAACATGTTCTTGTAGATGCTGCAGTTGTAGAAGGCATTAAGAAAAAAAGAAAGGTTGTTGTCAATGAACATGAAAGCGAGGATGAAGGAGATGATACTATGTTGCAGTATGCTAGTGATGATGAGGAAAATAGGACTGGGCATAGAATTCCTGGTTTTGGCATCGATGACGATGAGTAGCATATGGTCATGAAGGTAAAAAAATATAACTATGCTTCTGGAATTTAGATAGTACTAACCTACTGGAATTTCATTGATGTTAGATTGTACTAACCTTTCGGAATTGTATTGCAGCCTGATGCATCTTGTAGTTGCTTGATGTCTCCAAGATGCTTGTTGCTTGATCAAGATGGATGCATGTTGCACAAGATGGATGCTTGTTGCTCTCTGTTGCTTCCTGTAGCTGAAACTTGTAGCTGTCTGTTGGATCTTGTAGTTGATGCTTGTTGCTGAAACTTGTAGATGTATGTTGGATCTTGTAGTTGATGCGTGTTGCTGAAACGTGTAGCTGTCTGTTGGATCTTGTAGCTGAATTTCTGGATGAAACTTGTAGTTGAATTTGTAGCGTGTTGCTGAAACTGAATTTGCATTGAATTTGTAGCGTGTTGTTGCTGCTGTTAAGAAATGACCAAGATGGATCTTGTAATTGATGCATGTTGTTGTCTGTTGCACAAGGTTGCTTGATGGCACAAGATGGAGGTTGCTTGATGAATTGCTGTTGAAACTGAATTTATGCTTGGTGTTGAGAAATGACCAAAAAAAGGTTGAGACCTGGGACTCGAACCCAGGACCTCTAGTTCGAATAGATACTTCATTGCCACTGGGAGAGATATGTGATCTTGTAATAGTAGGATGATTACAACATTTTATATATAACATTTTTGTGTGCCAATTCACTTAAAAATAACTGAAATTTAACTGGAGGTTAATAAAATGTAAATACTGGAACTTGCTGGAACACATTCCATAAACTGACATAGCATCTTCAAACACAGAATTTCACACACATTGCTGGAACACATTCCATAACCTGACATAACATGTTCAAACAACCAAAATCAAACATAGGTTCTTAAGTTCAAAAGCTTAATACTCTAGCTTGACAAACTAACATAGGTTCCATAAACTGACAGACACATCACATAAGTTCAGACACAAACATTACTAACATGACTCTAGCTTGACAACCTGACATAAATATCTTGTCAGTTCAAAAGCATCAGACACATGGCTTCAGCTTAAGCTTATTCACACAGCCCTCCACATGGCTTCAGCTTCTTCACAACCAACTTGAGACCTGAAGTGTTCTTGAGGGTGCGGCAAAACCAGAAGAGAAGGATATCTCCCACTTTGAACTTCTCGCCCCATTTGTTCACCACAGACATCCACTGCATCGTCATCATGGCCCTGTTGTCACCTTTGGCTTTCCCAAGCAGGATCTTGACATCACTTTCGTCATTTCTGCGATGATAGACCTTAATGGTAGCTTCCTTGCTAGGCAGGTGCCTTAGGTGCTTGCTGAGGTGATCCTTGGTATATTTCTTGGTGAAATACTGCAAGGAAAATGTAAGCAATTAGTCATTGTGCAAAAAGATACCAACAGAGATGAAGAAAGTGTGGTACAGGTCAATCTACCATTTTTCCTTTGATTTTGATGGTGTGTGACTTCTGCAAAGTGCAGATGTAGAATGGCTTGTGTGGTTTGTTGTTGGCACAAAACTCCTTGAGCAATGCCACCTGTCGGTGGTCCATCGCAACTTTGTTGCCAAACTCACAATGTGGTGCATAGGTGTCATGGCCCTTATTACCTGGGCCTACATACAAGGATTAAGAAATGTAAATACAAAACTGAATCAGCACTAAAAGAAATCAGAAGCACGAGTACAAACCATACCTATGATGGTCTTAGCCCTTGTGCACACTTCATCGTCACTAATGGCAATTGTGTCAACGGCAATTGCGTCAACTTCCTCCTGTTTGACATCCATTGTGGCCTAATAAAAAAGACAACAATAATTTAGATACTAATTTACATGTATTTCAACTAATAGCTTATTATATCTAACAACTACCAACACACGCAAAAAAAGGAGGGGAAGCTACGCCCAAGTTCTACTCTTTCCATCAGCGGAGAAGCTAGTATCCACGTTCAGCTTAGTACAACCCTTTTCAGGCTTTCTTTGGTTTACCTTTTCTCAATTGGTATCTCGTCCACGTTGAAGAAACCAGCGTAAAGGAAGCTACTAATGAATTAGTTTTCGGACAGGAAATGACCAGTTGATCGAAACAACTGATGCATTAGTCATTATTAGTACAGCCCATTCATCTTGAAGAGAGTAAACCTACTGTACCAAGTATGTATATAGTCAAAGTACAATGCCACATTTCTTTCAAAACCAAAAAAACATTACAACTGTTCAGTCACTATGAAATTTTTTTCTTCAGGATGTAAGAGACAGATTCTGACATGAGATTTTGCAGAAAAATGTAAGTAAGCAAACAACAACATATCCCTGAATTCTGCCAGGATGAATTCGACTTGGCAGACCATCCTTGCCAAGATTCTACTTTGCAGTTGGGGGATTACTCGGAAAAAAGGAGAAACGGCGGTGGATAGGGAGAGGAAACGAGGAAACGAGCAAACCCACACGCGAATGATAGGTGGGACTCGAGGAAACGGCGGTGATGGTCGACGTTTCTCTAAAGCTAGCAGAAACGACGGCGGAGGAGGTACACGAGGAAATGGAGGCGATATGGTTATCGTTGCATTGCCCTAAATCTAGCAGAAACGGTGGTGGAGGAGGGACACGAGGAGGGACATGAGATCTCACCTTGAGTGGGGGTTTCCTCCGGCGCGGGCGACAGAATCGGTGGCCGGAGCGGGCGGTGGGCGGCGCGGACGACGGAATCGGCGCGTGTTCTTGGAACTGACGAGGGAGAGTGGGGAGGCGAAGTGGCGAGGTGGGTGGGGGGAACTGAATAGGAGGTGGACTCCTCTCTGCACTACGTGGCCTCACTGACGCGTGGGTCCCACAGACAGGGGCCCACATGTAAGTTCCACAACTTTCCTGGTGGTGGATTTGAGTGGTGTTGGAATGGTGCTGTGGAGGTATTTTGCTTAATCACATTTGAATAAATTAAAATTTCAAAAAACAACCATTATCTCAGCGCTCAAAACGGATGTTTTCTGTGAAGCAGCTTCCGAGACCATCGTCCGAAATGGCACCGATCCATTTTTTCCTCGAAGTAGACCTCATTCTAGGCTACATCACCAAAAAGCACGAGTTTCCGGTAATTCTGCCTATTTTAGCCCATTTAAACAGTTTCATGCCGATTCATCTCGAAAGGGCCCGATTTTGAACCGCAGCTCCTTCACAGATCTCCCTTTTTTTTGTGGATACTAGGAAAATTTTGCAACATATTTTTTTGAATTTTCTGTAATTTTCAAAGCCGGTTTCGGAAAACGGTCAAAACGAGGGACATGAACGTTCGTACCTAGGTGTTGAATCTTGATGAAATCTTGTTGTATCTATGTTGAAATAGGTACTTCGCTGCCTAAAAATGATTTTTTTCAAAAAATAAAGAGAAAACTACAAGTCACCTGTAGTTCAAATTTGGCCCGGTTTCAACTAAATCGATAGAAATTTGTCTTTTTCAAAGGAGGTGTATTTTGAGCTATTGAGAGGTAGTAAGTTTGTTATTTTTAGATTAAACATGACATAATATATTTAGAATTTTAATTTGTACATTTTTGCAACATATTTTGTGTATGTGCTTCACAAAAATAGCCAGTTTTGACACTCCGGAAAGGGAAAATGGTATTTGTATTCAACGAAAATAAAACTTTCTTCGTGAACATTGTTAGTTATACCAATATGCATATTTGTGTGGAATATTTTCACATTTAAATGAACTATGCCATGGATGTGGCCAAAAAATCCGTCATTTCACCCGAAAGTCATGAATCTTCGTACGAGATAGCTCATTTCTGTGAACACATTTTCCACCAAATTTTCGTATTCCAAGTTTATTATTTTTGGTGGATACTAGGACATATATAACAACACCACGCGAAGAACTTGCATCGATTCGAGTTTTTTTTTTTTTGAATTTTCTGTAATTTTCAAAGCCGCTTTCGGAAAACGGTCAAAATGGGGGACATGACCGTTCGTACCTAGGTGTTGAATCTTGATGAACTATTGTTGTATCTATGTTGGAATAGGTACTTGGCTGCCTAAAAATGATTTTTTCAAAAAATAAAGAGAAAACTACAAGTCACCTGTAGTTCAAATTTGGCCCGGTTTCAACTAAATCGGCAGAAATTTGTCTTTTTCAAAGGAGGTGTATTTTGAGTTATTGATAGGTAGTAAGTTTGTTATTTGTAGATCAAACATGACATAATATATTTAGAATCTTAATTTGTACATTTTTGCAACATATTTTGTGTATGTGCTTCACAAAAATAGCCAGTTTTGACACTCTGGAAAGGGAAATGGTATTTGTATTCAACGAAAAATTAAACTTTATTCGTGAACATTGTTAGTTATACCAATATGCATCTTTGTGTGGAATATGGTCACATTTAAACAAACTATGCCATGGATGTGGCCAAAACATCCGTCATTTCACCCGAAAGCCATGAATCTTCATACGAGATAGCTCATTTCTGTGAACACATTTCCACCAAATTGCCGTATTCCAAGTTTATTATTTTTGGTGGATACTAGGACATATATAACAACACCACGCGAAGATCTTGCATCGTTTCGAGTTTTTTTGAATTTTCTGTAATTTTCGAAGCCGGTTTCGGAAAACGGTCAAAACGGGGGACATGACCGTTTGTACCTAGGTGTTGAATCTTGATGAACTCTTGTTGTATCTATGTTGAATAGGTACTTGGCTTCCTAAAAATAATTTTTTTTCAAAAAATAAAGAGAAAACTACAAGTCACCTGTAGTTCAAATTTGGCCCGGTATCAGCTGAATCGGCACAAATTTGTCTTTTTCAAAGGAGGTGTATCTCGAGCTATTGAGAGGTAGTAAGTTTGTTATTTTTAAATAAAACATGACATAATATATTTAGAATTTTAATTTGTACATTTTTGCAACATATTTTGTGTATGTGCTTCACAAAAATAGCCAATTTTGACACTCCGGAAAGGGAAAATGGTATTTGTATTCAACGAAAAATAAAACTTTCTTCATGAACATTGTTAGTTGTACCAATATGCATCTTTGTGTGGAATATGGTCACATTTAAACAAACTATGCCATGGATGTGGCCAAAACATACGTCATTTCACCCGAAAGCCATGAATCTTCGTACGAGATAGATCATTTCTGCGATCACATTTTCCACCAAATTGTCGTATTCCAAGTTTATTATTTTTGGTGGATACTAGGACATATATAACAACACCACGCGAAGATCTTGCATCGTTTCGAGTTTTTTTGAATTTTCTGTAATTTTCGAAGCCGGTTTCGGAAAACGGTCAAAACGGGGGACATGACCGTTTGTACCTAGGTGTTGAATCTTGATGAACTCTTGTTGTATCTATGTTGAATAGGTACTTGGCTTCCTAAAAATAATTTTTTTCAAAAAATAAAGAGAAAACTACAACTCACCTGTAGTTCACATTTGGCCCGGTATCAGCTGAATCGGCACAAATTTGTCTTTTTCAAAGGAGGTGTATCTCGAGCTATTGAGAGGTAGTAAGTTTGTTATTTTTAAATAAAACATGACATAATATATTTAGAATTTTAATTTGTACATTTTTGCAACATATTTTGTGTATGTGCTTCACAAAAATAGCCAATTTTGACACTCCGGAAAGGGAAAATGGTATTTGTATTCAACGAAAAATAAAACTTTCTTCATGAACATTGTTAGTTGTACCAATATGCATCTTTGTGTGGAATATGGTCACATTTAAACAAACTATGCCATGGATGTGGCCAAAACATCCGTCATTTCACCCGAAAGCCATGAATCTTCGTACGAGATAGATCATTTCTGCGATCACATTTTCCACCAAATTTTCGTATTCCAAGTTTATTATTTTTGGTGGATACTAGGACATATAACAACACCACGCGAAGATCTTGCATCGTTTCGAGTTTTTTTGAATTTTCTGTAATTTTCTAAGCCGCTTTCGGAAAACGGTCAAAATGGGGGACATGACCGTTCGTACCTAGGTGTTGAATCTTGATGAACTATTGTTGTATATATGTTGGAATAGGTACTTGGCTGCCTAAAAATGATTTTTTCAAAAAATAAAGAGAAAACTACAAGTCACCTGTAGTTCAAATTTGGCCCGGTTTCAACTAAATCGGCAGAAATTTGTCTTTTTCAAAGGAGGTGTATTTTGAGTTATTGATAGGTAGTAAGTTTGTTATTTGTAGATCAAACATGACATAATATATTTAGAATCTTAATTTGTACATTTTTGCAACATATTTTGTGTATGTGCTTCACAAAATAGCCAGTTTTGACACTCCGGAAAGGGAAATGGTATTTGTATTCAACGAAAAATTAAACTTTATTCGTGAACATTGTTAGTTCTACCAATATGCATCTTTGTGTGGAATATGGTCACATTTAAACAAACTATGCCATGGATGTGGCCAAAACATCCGTCATTTCACCCGAAAGCCATGAATCTTCATACGAGATAGGTCATTTCTGTGAACACATTTTCCACCAAATTGTCGTATTCCAAGTTTATTATTTTTGGTGGATACTAGGACATATATAACAACACCACGCGAAGATCTTGCATCGTTTCGAGTTTTTTTGAATTTTCTGTAATTTTCAAAGCCGGTTTCGGAAAACGGTCAAAACGGGGGACATGACCGTTTGTATCTAGGTGTTGAATCTTGATGAACTCTTGTTGTATCTATGTTGAATAGGTACTTGGCTTCCTAAAAATAATTTTTTTCAAAAAATAAAGAGAAAACTACAAGTCACCTGTAGTTCAAATTTGGCCCGGTTTCAGCTGAATCGGCACAAATTTGTCTTTTTCAAAGGAGGTGTATTTCGAGCTATTGAGAGGTAGTAAGTTTGTTATTTGTAGATAAAACATGACATAATATATTTAGAATTTTAATTTGTACATTTTTGCAACATATTTTGTGTATGTGCTTCACAAAAATAGCCAATTTTGACACTCCGGAAAGGGAAAATGGTATTTGTATTCAACGAAAAATAAAACTTTCTTCATGAACATTGTTAGTTGTACCAATATGCATCTTTGTGTGGAATATGGTCACATTTAAACAAACTATGCCATGGATGTGGCCAAAACATCCGTCATTTCACCCGAAAGCCATGAATCTTCGTACGAGATAGATCATTTCTGCGAACACATTTTCAACCAAATTGTCGTATTACAAGCTTATTATTTTGGTGGATACTAGGACATATAACAACACCACGCGAAGATCTTGCAACGTTTCGACTTTTTTTGAATTTTCTGTAATTTTCAAAGCCGGTTTCGGAAAACGGTCAAAACGGGGGACATGACCGTTCGTACCTAGGTGTTGAATCTTGATGAACTCTTGTTGTATGTACGTTGAAATAGGTACTTGGATGCCTAAAAATGATTTTTTTCAAAAAATAAAGAGAAAACTACAAGTCACCTATAGTTCAAATTTGGTCCGGTTTCAACTGAATCGGAAGAAATTTGTCTTTTTCAAAGGAGGTGTATTTTGAGCTATTGAGATGTAGTAAGTTTGTTATTTGTAGATAAAACATGACATAATATTTTTAGAATTTTAATTTGTACATTTTTGCAACATATTTTGTGTATGTGCTTCACAAATATAGCCAGTTTTGACATTCCAGAAAGGGAAAATGGTATTTGTATTCAACGAAAAATTAAACTTTCTTCGTGAACATTGTTAGTTGTACCAATATGCATCTTTGTGTGGAATATGGTCACATTTAAACAAACTATGCCATGGATGTGGCCAAAACATCCGTCATTTCACCCGAAAGCCATGAATCTTCGTACGAGATAACTCATTTCTGTGAACACATTTTCCACCAAATTGTCGTATTCCAAGTTTATTATTTTTTGTGGATACTAGGACATATATAACAACACCACGCGAAGATCTTGCATCGTTTAGAGTATTTTTGAATTTTCTGTAATTTTCAAAGCCGGTTTCGGAAAACGGTCAAAACGGGGGACATGACCGTTTGTACCTAGGTGTTGAATCTTGATGAACTCTTGTTGTATCTATGTTGAATAGGTACTTGGCTTCCAAGAAATGATTTTTTTTTCAAAAAATAAAGAGAAAACTACAAGTCACCTGTAGTTCAAATTTGGCCCGGTTTCAGCTGAATCGGCACAAATTTGTCTTTTTCAAAGGAGGTGTATTTCGAGCTATTGAGAGGTAGTAAGTTTGTTATTTGTAGATAAAACATGACATAATATATTTAGAATTTTAATTTGTACATTTTTGCAACATATTTTGTGTATGTGCTTCACAAAAATAGCCAATTTTGACACTCCGGAAAGGGAAAATGGTATTTTTATTCAACGAAAAATAAAACTTTCTTCACGAACATTGTTAGTTGTACCAATATGCATCTTTGTGTGTAATATGGTCACATTTAAACAAACAATGCCATGGATGTGGCCAAAACATCCGTCATTTCACCCGAAAGCCATGAATCTTCGTACGAGATAGATCATTTCTGCGAACACATTTTCCACCAAATTGTCGTATTCCAAGTTTATTATTTTTGGTGGATACTAGGACATATAACAACACCACGCGAAGATCTTGCATCGTTTCGAGTTTTTTTGAATTTTCTGTAATTTTCAAAGCCGGTTTCGGAAAACGGTCAAAACGGGGGACATGACCGTTCGTACCTAGGTGTTGAATCTTGATGAACTCTTGTTGTATGTACGTTGAAATAGGTACTTGGATGCCTAAAAATGATTTTTTCAAAAAATAAAGAGAAAACTACAAGTCACCTATAGTTCAAATTTGGCCCGGTTTCAACTGAATCGACAGAAATTTGTCTTTTTCATAGGAGGTGTATTTTGAGCTATTTAGAGGTAGTAAGTTTGTTATTTGTAGATCAAACATGACATAATATTTTTAGAATTTTAATTTGTACATTTTTGCAACATATTTTGTGTATGTGCTTCACAAAAATAGCCAGTTTTGACACTCCGGAAAGGGAATATGGTATTTGTATTCAACGAAAAATAAAACTTTCTTCGTGAACATTGTTAGTTGTACCAATATGCATCTTTGTGTGGAATATGGTCACATTTAAACAAACTATGCCACGGATGTGGCCAAAACATCCGTCATTTCACCCGAAAGCCATGAATCTTCGTACGAGATAGCTCATTTCTGTGAACACATTTTCCACCAAATTGTCATATTCCAAGTTTATTATTTTTGGTGGATACTAGGACATATAACAACACCACCCGAAGATCTTGCATCATTTCGAGTTTTTTTTTTAATTTTCTATAATTTTCAAAGCCGGTTCGGAAAACGGTCAAAACGGGGGACATGACCGTTCATACCTAGGTGTTGAATCTTGATGAACTCTTGTTGTATTTATGTTGAAATAGGTACTTGCGTGCCTAAAAATGATTTTTCAAAAAATAAAGAGAAAATTACAAGTCACTTGTTGTTCAAATTTGGCCCGGTTTCAGCTGAATCGACACAAATTTGTCTTTTTGAAAGGAGGTGTAGTTTGAGCTATTGAGAGGTAGTAAGTTTGTTATTTGTAGATCAAACATGACATAATATATTTAGAATTTTAATTTGTACATTTTTGCAACATATTTTGTGTATGTGCTTCACAAAAATAGCCAGTTTTGACACTCCGGAAAGGGAAAATGGTATTTGTATTCAACGAAAAATAAAACTTTCTTCGTGAACATTGTTAGTTGTACCAATAAGCATCTTTGTGTGGAATATGGTCACATTTAAACAAACTATGCCATGGATGTGGCCAAAACATCTGTCATTTCACCCGAAAGCCATGAATCTTCGTACGAGATAGCTCATTTCTGTGAACACATTTTCCACCAAATTGTCATATTCCAAGTTTATTATTTTTGGTGGATACTAGGACATATATAACAACACCACCCGAAGATCTTGCATTGTTTCGAGTTTTTTTTTTGAATTTTCTGTAATTTTCAAAGCCGGTTTCGGAAAACGGTTAAAATGGGGGACATGACCGTTCGTACCTAGGTGTTGAATCTTGATGAACTCTTGTTGTATCTATGTTGAAATAGGTACTTGCCTGCCTAAAAATGATTTTTTCAAAAAATAAAGAGAAAACTAAGAGTCACCTGTAGTTCAAATTTGGCCCGGTTTCAACTGAATCGACAGAAATTTATCTTTTTCAAAGGAGGTGTATTTTGAGCTATTGAGAGTTATTAAATTTGTTATTTGTACATCAAACATGACATAATATATTTAGAATTTTAATTTGTACATTTGTGCAACATATTTTGTGTATGTGCTTCACAAAAATAGCCAGTTTTGACACTCCGGAAAGGGAAAATGGTATTTGTATTCAACGAAAAATTAAACTTTCTTCGTGAATATTGTTAGTTGTACCAATATGCATATTTGTGTGTAATATGGTCACATTTAAACCAACTATTCCATGGATGTGGCCAAAACATCCGTTATTTCACCCGAAAGCATTGAATCATCGTACGAGATAGCTCATTTCTGTGAACAAATTTTCCACCAAATTGTAGTATTCCAAGTTTATTATTTTTGGTGGATACTAGGACATATATAACAACACCACGCGAAGATCTTGCATCGTTTCGAGTTTTTTTGAATTTTCTGTAATTTTCAAAGCCGGTTTCAGAAAACGGTCAAAACGGGGGACATGACCGTTCGTACCTAGGTGTTGAATCTTGATGAACTCTTGTTGAATCTATGTGGAACTAGGTACTTGGCTGCCTAAAA
Source organism: Alopecurus myosuroides (assembly GCA_028641055.1). NCBI lineage: Eukaryota > Viridiplantae > Streptophyta > Magnoliopsida > Poales > Poaceae > Alopecurus > Alopecurus myosuroides. The sequence continues at coordinate 100,938,966 of CM054060.1, forward strand.
ATGATTTTTTCAAAAAATAAAGAGAAAACTACAAGTCGCCTGTAGTTCAAATTTGGCCAGGTTTCAACTAAATCGGCAGAAATTTGTCTTTTTCAAAGGAGGTGTATTTTGAGTTATTGATAGGTAGTAAGTTTGTTATTTGTAGATCAAACATGACATAATATATTTAGAATCTTAATTTGTACATTTTTGCAACATATTTTGTGTATGTGCTTCACAAAATAGCCAGTTTTGACACTCCGGAAAGGGAAATGGTATTTGTATTCAACGAAAAATTAAACTTTATTCGTGAACATTGTTAGTTCTACCAATATGCATCTTTGTGTGGAATATGGTCACATTTAAACAAACTATGCCATGGATGTGGCCAAAACATCCGTCATTTCACCCGAAAGCCATGAATCTTCATACGAGATAGCTCATTTCTGTGAACACATTTTCCACCAAATTGTCGTATTCCATGTTTATTATTTTTGGTGGATACTAGGACATATATAACAACACCACGCGAAGATCTTGCATCGTTTCGAGGTTTTTTGAATTTTCTGTAATTTTCAAAGCCGATTTCGGAAAACGGTCAAAACGGGGGATATGACCGTTTGTACCTAGGTGTTGAATCTTGATGAACTCTTGTTGTATCTATGTTGAATAGGTACTTGTCTTCCTAAAAATAATTTTTTTCAAAAAATAAAGAGAAAACTACAAGTCACCTATAGTTCAAATTTGGCCCGGTTTCAGCTGAATCGGCACAAATTTGTCTTTTTCAAAGGAGGTGTATTTAGAGCTATTGAGAGGTAGTAAGTTTGTTATTTGTAGATAAAACATGACATAATATATTTAGAATTTTAATTTGTACATTTTTGCAACATATTTTGTGTATGTGCTTCTCAAAAATAGCCAATTTTGACACTCCGGAAAGGGAAAATGGTATTTGTATTCAACGAAAAAAAAAACTTTCTTCATGAACATTGTTAGTTGTACCAATATGCATATTTGTGTGGAATATGGTCACATTTAAACAAACTATGCCATGGATGTGGCCAAAACATCCGTCATTTCACCCGAAAGCCATGAATCTTCGTACGAGATAGATCATTTCTGCGAACACATTTTCCACCAAATTGTCGTATTCCAAGTTTATTATTTTTGGTGGATACTAGGACATATAACAACACCACGCGAAGATCTTGCATCGTTTCGAGTTTTTTTGAATTTTCTGTAATTTTCAAAGCCGGTTTCGGAAAACGGTCAAAACGGGGGACATGACCGTTCGTACCTAGGTGTTGAATCTTGATGAACTCTTGTTGTATGTACGTTGAAATAGGTACTTGGATGCCTAAAAATGATTTTTTCAAAAAATAAAGAGAAAACTACAAGTCACCTATAGTTCAAATTTGGCCCGGTTTCAACTGAATCGGCAGAAATTTGTCTTTTTCAAAGGAGGTGTATTTTGAGCTATTGAGAGGTAGTAAGTTTGTTATTTGTAGATCAAACATGACATAATATATTTATAATTTTAATTTGTACATTTTTGCAACATATTTTGTGTATGTGCTTCACAAAAATAGCCAGTTTTGACACTCCAGAACGGGAAAATGGTATTTGTATTCAACGAAAAATTAAACTTTCTTCGCGAACATTGTTAGTTGTACCAATATGCATCTTTGTGTGGAATATGGTCACATTTAAACAAACTATGCCATGGATGTGGCCAAAACATCCGTCATTTCACCCGAAAGCCATGAATCTTCGTACGAGATAGCTCATTTCTGTGAACACATTTTCCACCAAATTGTCGTATTCCAAGTTTATTATTTTTTGTGGATACTAGGACATATATAACAACACCACGCGAAGATCTTGCATCGTTTAGAGTATTTTTGAATTTTCTGTAATTTTCAAAGCCGGTTTCGGAAAACGGTCAAAACGGGGGACATGACCGTTTGTACCTAGGTGTTGAATCTTGATGAACTCTTGTTGTATCTATGTTGAATAGGTACTTGGCTTCCTAGAAATGATTTTTTTTCAAAAAATAAAGAGAAAACTACAAGTCACCTGTAGTTCAAATTTGGCCCGGTTTCAGCTGAATCGGCACAAATTTGTCTTTTTCAAAGGAGGTGTATTTCGAGCTATTGAGAGGTAGTAAGTTTGTTATTTGTAGATAAAACATGACATAATATATTTAGAATTTTAATTTGTACATTTTTGCAACATATTTTGTGTATGTGCTTCACAAAAATAGCCAATTTTGACACTCCGGAAAGGGAAAATGGTATTTTTATTCAACGAAAAATAAAACTTTCTTCACGAACATTGTTAGTTGTACCAATATGCATCTTTGTGTGTAATATGGTCACATTTAAACAAACTATGCCATGGATGTGGCCAAAACATCCGTCATTTCACCCGAAAGCCATGAATCTTCGTACGAGATAGATCATTTCTGCGAACACATTTTCCACCAAATTGTCGTATTCCAAGTTTATTATTTTTGGTGGATACTAGGACATATAACAACACCACGCGAAGATCTTGCATCGTTTCGAGTTTTTTTGAATTTTCTGTAATTTTCAAAGCCGGTTTCGGAAAACGGTCAAAACGGGGGACATGACCGTTCGTACCTAGGTGTTGAATCTTGATGAACTCTTGTTGTATGTACGTTGAAATAGGTACTTGGATGCCTAAAAATGATTTTTTTCAAAAAATAAAGAGAAAACTACAAGTCACCTATAGTTCAAATTTGGCCCGGTTTCAACTGAATCGGCAGAAATTTGTCTTTTTCAAAGGAGGTGTATTTTGAGCTATTGAGAGGTAGTAAGTTTGTTATTTGTAGATCAAACATGACATAATATATTTATAATTTTAATTTGTACATTTTTGCAACATATTTTGTGTATGTGCTTCACAAAAATAGCCAGTTTTGACACTCCAGAACGGGAAAATGGTATTTGTATTCAACGAAAAATTAAACTTTCTTCGCGAACATTGTTAGTTGTACCAATATGCATCTTTGTGTGGAATATGGTCACATTTAAACAAACTATGCCATGGATGTGGCCAAAACATCCGTCATTTCACCCGAAAGCCATGAATCTTCGTACGAGATAGCTCATTTCTGTGAACACATTTTCCACCAAATTGTCGTATTCCAAGTTTATTATTTTTTGTGGATACTAGGACATATATAACAACACCACGCGAAGATCTTGCATCGTTTAGAGTATTTTTGAATTTTCTGTAATTTTCAAAGCCGGTTTCGGAAAACGGTCAAAACGGGGGACATGACCGTTTGTACCTAGGTGTTGAATCTTGATGAACTCTTGTTGTATCTATGTTGAATAGGTACTTGGCTTCCTAGAAATGATTTTTTTTCAAAAAATAAAGAGAAAACTACAAGTCACCTGTAGTTCAAATTTGGCCCGGTTTCAGCTGAATCGGCACAAATTTGTCTTTTTCAAAGGAGGTGTATTTCGAGCTATTGAGAGGTAGTAAGTTTGTTATTTGTAGATAAAACATGACATAATATATTTAGAATTTTAATTTGTACATTTTTGCAACATATTTTGTGTATGTGCTTCACAAAAATAGCCAATTTTGACACTCCGGAAAGGGAAAATGGTATTTTTATTCAACGAAAAATAAAACTTTCTTCACGAACATTGTTAGTTGTACCAATATGCATCTTTGTGTGTAATATGGTCACATTTAAACAAACTATGCCATGGATGTGGCCAAAACATCCGTCATTTCACCCGAAAGCCATGAATCTTCGTACGAGATAGATCATTTCTGCGAACACATTTTCCACCAAATTGTCGTATTCCAAGTTTATTATTTTTGGTGGATACTAGGACATATAACAACACCACGCGAAGATCTTGCATCGTTTCGAGTTTTTTTGAATTTTCTGTAATTTTCAAAGCCGGTTTCGGAAAACGGTCAAAACGGGGGACATGACCGTTCGTACCTAGGTGTTGAATCTTGATGAACTCTTGTTGTATGTACGTTGAAATAGGTACTTGGATGCCTAAAAATGATTTTTTTCAAAAAATAAAGAGAAAACTACAAGTCACCTATAGTTCAAATTTGGCCCGGTTTCAACTGAATCGGCAGAAATTTGTCTTTTTCAAAGGAGGTGTATTTTGAGCTATTGAGAGGTAGTAAGTTTGTTATTTGTAGATCAAACATGACATAATATATTTATAATTTTAATTTGTACATTTTTGCAACATATTTTGTGTATGTGCTTCACAAAAATAGCCAGTTTTGACACTCCAGAACGGGAAAATGGTATTTGTATTCAACGAAAAATTAAACTTTCTTCGCGAACATTGTTAGTTGTACCAATATGCATCTTTGTGTGGAATATGGTCACATTTAAACAAACTATGCCATGGATGTGGCCAAAACATCCGTCATTTCACCCGAAAGCCATGAATCTTCGTACGAGATAGCTCATTTCTGTGAACACATTTTCCACCAAATTGTCGTATTCCAAGTTTATTATTTTTTGTGGATACTAGGACATATATAACAACACCACGCGAAGATCTTGCATCGTTTAGAGTATTTTTGAATTTTCTGTAATTTTCAAAGCCGGTTTCGGAAAACGGTCAAAACGGGGGACATGACCGTTTGTACCTAGGTGTTGAATCTTGATGAACTCTTGTTGTATCTATGTTGAATAGGTACTTGGCTTCCTAGAAATGATTTTTTTTCAAAAAATAAAGAGAAAACTACAAGTCACCTGTAGTTCAAATTTGGCCCGGTTTCAGCTGAATCGGCACAAATTTGTCTTTTTCAAAGGAGGTGTATTTCGAGCTATTGAGAGGTAGTAAGTTTGTTATTTGTAGATAAAACATGACATAATATATTTAGAATTTTAATTTGTACATTTTTGCAACATATTTTGTGTATGTGCTTCACAAAAATAGCCAATTTTGACACTCCGGAAAGGGAAAATGGTATTTTTATTCAACGAAAAATAAAACTTTCTTCACGAACATTGTTAGTTGTACCAATATGCATCTTTGTGTGTAATATGGTCACATTTAAACAAACTATGCCATGGATGTGGCCAAAACATCCGTCATTTCACCCGAAAGCCATGAATCTTCGTACGAGATAGATCATTTCTGCGAACACATTTTCCACCAAATTGTCGTATTCCAAGTTTATTATTTTTGGTGGATACTAGGACATATAACAACACCACGCGAAGATCTTGCATCGTTTCGAGTTTTTTTGAATTTTCTGTAATTTTCAAAGCCGGTTTCGGAAAACGGTCAAAACGGGGGACATGACCGTTCGTACCTAGGTGTTGAATCTTGATGAACTCTTGTTGTATGTACGTTGAAATAGGTACTTGGATGCCTAAAAATGATTTTTTCAAAAAATAAAGAGAAAACTACAAGTCACCTATAGTTCAAATTTGGCCCGGTTTCAACTGAATCGGCAGAAATTTGTCTTTTTCAAAGGAGGTGTATTTTGAGCTATTGAGAGGTAGTAAGTTTGTTATTTGTAGATCAAACATGACATAATATATTTATAATTTTAATTTGTACATTTTTGCAACATATTTTGTGTATGTGCTTCACAAAAATAGCCAGTTTTGACACTCCAGAACGGGAAAATGGTATTTGTATTCAACGAAAAATTAAACTTTCTTCGCGAACATTGTTAGTTGTACCAATATGCATCTTTGTGTGGAATATGGTCACATTTAAACAAACTATGCCATGGATGTGGCCAAAACATCCGTCATTTCACCCGAAAGCCATGAATCTTCGTACGAGATAGCTCATTTCTGTGAACACATTTTCCACCAAATTGTCGTATTCCAAGTTTATTATTTTTTGTGGATACTAGGACATATATAACAACACCACGCGAAGATCTTGCATCGTTTAGAGTATTTTTGAATTTTCTGTAATTTTCAAAGCCGGTTTCGGAAAACGGTCAAAACGGGGGACATGACCGTTTGTACCTAGGTGTTGAATCTTGATGAACTCTTGTTGTATCTATGTTGAATAGGTACTTGGCTTCCTAGAAATGATTTTTTTCAAAAAATAAAGAGAAAACTACAAGTCACCTGTAGTTCAAATTTGGCCCGGTTTCAGCTGAATCGGCACAAATTAGTCTTTTTCAAAGGAGGTGTATTTCGAGCTATTGAGAGGTAGTAAGTTTGTTATTTGTAGATAAAACATGACATAATATATTTAGAATTTTAATTTGTACATTTTTGCAACATATTTTGTGTATGTGCTTCACAAAAATAGCCAATTTTGACACTCCGGAAAGGGAAAATGGTATTTTTATTCAACGAAAAATAAAACTTTCTTCACGAACATTGTTAGTTGTACCAATATGCATCTTTGTGTGTAATATGGTCACATTTAAACAAACTATGCCATGGATGTGGCCAAAACATCCGTCATTTCACCCGAAAGCCATGAATCTTCGTACGAGATAGATCATTTCTGCGAACACATTTTCCACCAAATTGTCGTATTCCAAGTTTATTATTTTTGGTGGATACTAGGACATATAACAACACCACGCGAAGATCTTGCATCGTTTCGAGTTTTTTTGAATTTTCTGTAATTTTCAAAGCCGGTTTCGGAAAACGGTCAAAACGGGGGACATGACCGTTCGTACCTAGGTGTTGAATCTTGATGAACTCTTGTTGTATGTACGTTGAAATAGGTACTTGGATGCCTAAAAATGATTTTTTCAAAAAATAAAGAGAAAACTACAAGTCACCTATAGTTCAAATTTGGCCCGGTTTCAACTGAATCGGCAGAAATTTGTCTTTTTCAAAGGAGGTGTATTTTGAGCTATTGAGAGGTAGTAAGTTTGTTATTTGTAGATCAAACATGACATAATATATTTATAATTTTAATTTGTACATTTTTGCAACATATTTTGTGTATGTGCTTCACAAAAATAGCCAGTTTTGACACTCCAGAACGGGAAAATGGTATTTGTATTCAACGAAAAATTAAACTTTCTTCGCGAACATTGTTAGTTGTAACAATATGCATCTTTGTGTGGAATATGGTCACATTTAAACAAACTATGCCATGGATGTGGCCAAAACATCCGTCATTTCACCCGAAAGCCATGAATCTTCGTACGAGATAGCTCATTTCTGTGAACACATTTTCCACCAAATTGTCGTATTCCAAGTTTATTATTTTTTGTGGATACTAGGACATATATAACAACACCACGCGAAGATCTTGCATCGTTTAGAGTATTTTTGAATTTTCTGTAATTTTCAAAGCCGGTTTCGAAAAACGGTCAAAACGGGGGACATGACCGTTTGTACCTAGGTGTTGAATCTTGATGAACTCTTGTTGTATCTATGTTGAATAGGTACTTGGCTTCCAAGAAATGATTTTTTTTTCAAAAAATAAAGAGAAAACTACAAGTCACCTGTAGTTCAAATTTGGCCCGGTTTCAGCTGAATCGGCACAAATTTGTCTTTTTCAAAGGAGGTGTATTTCGAGCTATTGAGAGGTAGTAAGTTTGTTATTTGTAGATAAAACATGACATAATATATTTAGAATTTTAATTTGTACATTTTTGCAACATATTTTGTGTATGTGCTTCACAAAAATAGCCAATTTTGACACTCCGGAAAGGGAAAATGGTATTTTTATTCAACGAAAAATAAAACTTTCTTCACGAACATTGTTAGTTGTACCAATATGCATCTTTGTGTGTAATATGGTCACATTTAAACAAACTATGCCATGGATGTGGCCAAAACATCCGTCATTTCACCCGAAAGCCATGAATCTTCGTACGAGATAGATCATTTCTGCGAACACATTTTCCACCAAATTGTCGTATTCCAAGTTTATTATTTTTGGTGGATACTAGGACATATAACAACACCACGCGAAGATCTTGCATCGTTTCGAGTTTTTTTGAATTTTCTGTAATTTTCAAAGCCGGTTTCGGAAAACGGTCAAAACGGGGGACATGACCGTTCGTACCTAGGTGTTGAATCTTGATGAACTCTTGTTGTATGTACGTTGAAATAGGTACTTGGATGCCTAAAAATGATTTTTTCAAAAAATAAAGAGAAAACTACAAGTCACCTATAGTTCAAATTTGGCCCGGTTTCAACTGAATCGACAGAAATTTGTCTTTTTCAAAGGAGGTGTATTTTGAGCTATTTAGAGGTAGTAAGTTTGTTATTTGTAGATCAAACATGACATAATATTTTTAGAATTTTAATTTGTACATTTTTGCAACATATTTTGTGTATGTGCTTCACAAAAATAGCCAGTTTTGACACTCCGGAAAGGGAATATGGTATTTGTATTCAACGAAAAATAAAACTTTCTTCGTGAACATTGTTAGTTGTACCAATATGCATCTTTGTGTGGAATATGGTCACATTTAAACAAACTATGCCACGGATGTGGCCAAAACATCCGTCATTTCACCCGAAAGCCATGAATCTTCGTACGAGATAGCTCATTTCTGTGAACACATTTTCCACCAAATTGTCATATTCCAAGTTTATTATTTTTGGTGGATACTAGGACATATAACAACACCACCCGAAGATCTTGCATCATTTCGAGTTTTTTTTTAATTTTCTATAATTTTCAAAGCCGGTTCGGAAAACGGTCAAAACGGGGGACATGACCGTTCATACCTAGGTGTTGAATCTTGATGAACTCTTGTTGTATTTATGTTGAAATAGGTACTTGCGTGCCTAAAAATGATTTTTCAAAAAATAAAGAGAAAATTACAAGTCACTTGTAGTTCAAATTTGGCCCGGTTTCAGCTGAATCGGCACAAATTTGTCTTTTTGAAAGGAGGTGTAGTTTGAGCTATTGAGAGTTAGTAAGTTTGTTATTTGTAGATCAAACATGACATAATATATTTAGAATTTTAATTTGTACATTTTTGCAACATATTTTGTGTATGTGCTTCACAAAAATAGCCAGTTTTGACACTCCGGAAAGGGAAAATGGTATTTGTATTCAACGAAAAATAAAACTTTCTTCGTGAACATTGTTAGTTGTACCAATAAGCATCTTTGTGTGGAATATGGTCACATTTAAACAAACTATGCCATGGATGTGGCCAAAACATCTGTCATTTCACCCGAAAGCCATGAATCTTCGTACGAGATAGCTCATTTCTGTGAACACATTTTCCACCAAATTGTCATATTCCAAGTTTATTATTTTTGGTGGATACTAGGACATATATAACAACACCACCCGAAGATCTTGCATTGTTTCGAGTTTTTTTTTTGAATTTTCTGTAATTTTCAAAGCCGGTTTCGGAAAACGGTTAAAATGGGGGACATGACCGTTCGTACCTAGGTGTTGAATCTTGATGAACTCTTGTTGTATCTATGTTGAAATAGGTACTTGCCTGCCTAAAAATGATTTTTTCAAAAAATAAAGAGAAAACTAAGAGTCACCTGTAGTTCAAATTTGGCCCGGTTTCAACTGAATCGACAGAAATTTATCTTTTTCAAAGGAGGTGTATTTTGAGCTATTGAGAGTTATTAAATTTGTTATTTGTACATCAAACATGACATAATATATTTAGAATTTTAATTTGTACATTTGTGCAACATATTTTGTGTATGTGCTTCACAAAAATAGCCAGTTTTGACACTCCGGAAAGGGAAAATGGTATTTGTATTCAACGAAAAATTAAACTTTCTTCGTGAATATTGTTAGTTGTACCAATATGCATATTTGTGTGTAATATGGTCACATTTAAACCAACTATTCCATGGATGTGGCCAAAACATCCGTTATTTCACCCGAAAGCATTGAATCATCGTACGAGATAGCTCATTTCTGTGAACAAATTTTCCACCAAATTGTAGTATTCCAAGTTTATTATTTTTGGTGGATACTAGGACATATATAACAACACCACGCGAAGATCTTGCATCGTTTCGAGTTTTTTTGAATTTTCTGTAATTTTCAAAGCCGGTTTCAGAAAACGGTCAAAACGGGGGACATGACCGTTCGTACCTAGGTGTTGAATCTTGATGAACTCTTGTTGAATCTATGTGGAACTAGGTACTTGGCTGCCTAAAAATGATTTTTTCAAAAAATAAAGAGAAAACTACAAGTCACCTGTAGTTCAAATTTGGCCAGGTTTCAACTAAATCGGCAGAAATTTGTCCTTTTCAAAGGAGGTGTATTTTGAGTTATTGATAGGTAGTAAGTTTGTTATTTGTAGATCAAACATGACATAATATATTTAGAATCTTAATTTGTACATTTTTGCAACATATTTTGTGTATGTGCTTCACAAAATAGCCAGTTTTGACACTCCGGAAAGGGAAATGGTATTTGTATTCAACGAAAAATTAAACTTTATTCGTGAACATTGTTAGTTCTACCAATATGCATCTTTGTGTGGAATATGGTCACATTTAAACAAACTATGCCATGGATGTGGCCAAAACATCCGTCATTTCACCCGAAAGCCATGAATCTTCATACGAGATAGCTCATTTCTGTGAACACATTTTCCACCAAATTGTCGTATTCCAAGTTTATTATTTTTGGTGGATACTAGGACATATATAACAACACCACGCGAAGATCTTGCATCGTTTCGAGGTTTTTTGAATTTTCTGTAATTTTCAAAGCCGGTTTCGGAAAACGGTCAAAACGGGGGATATGACCGTTTGTACCTAGGTGTTGAATCTTGATGAACTCTTGTTGTATCTATGTTGAATAGGTACTTGTCTTCCTAAAAATAATTTTTTTCAAAAAATAAAGAGAAAACTACAAGTCACCTATAGTTCAAATTTGGCCCGGTTTCAGCTGAATCGGCACAAATTTGTCTTTTTCAAAGGAGGTGTATTTAGAGCTATTGAGAGGTAGTAAGTTTGTTATTTGTAGATAAAACATGACATAATATATTTAGAATTTTAATTTGTACATTTTTGCAACATATTTTGTGTATGTGCTTCACAAAAATAGCCAATTTTGACACTCCGGAAAGGGAAAATGGTATTTGTATTCAACGAAAAAAAAACTTTCTTCATGAACATTGTTAGTTGTACCAATATGCATCTTTGTGTGGAATATGGTCACATTTAAACAAACTATGCCATGGATGTGGCCAAAACATCCGTCATTTCACCCGAAAGCCATGAATCTTCGTACGAGATAGATCATTTCTGCGAACACATTTTCCACCAAATTGTCGTATTCCAAGTTTATTATTTTTGGTGGATACTAGGACATATAACAACACCACGCGAAGATCTTGCATCGTTTCGAGTTTTTTTGAATTTTCTGTAATTTTCAAAGCCGGTTTCGGAAAACGGTCAAAACGGGGGACATGACCGTTCGTACCTAGGTGTTGAATCTTGATGAACTCTTGTTGTATGTACGTTGAAATAGGTACTTGGATGCCTAAAAATGATTTTTTCAAAAAATAAAGAGAAAACTACAAGTCACCTATAGTTCAAATTTGGCCCGGTTTCAGCTGAATCGGCACAAATTTGTCTTTTTCAAAGGAGGTGTATTTAGAGCTATTGAGAGGTAGTAAGTTTGTTATTTGTAGATAAAACATGACATAATATATTTAGAATTTTAATTTGTACATTTTTGCAACATATTTTGTGTATGTGCTTCACAAAAATAGCCAATTTTGACACTCCGGAAAGGGAAAATGGTATTTGTATTCAACGAAAAAAAAAACTTTCTTCATGAACATTGTTAGTTGTACCAATATGCATCTTTGTGTGGAATATGGTCACATTTAAACAAACTATGCCATGGATGTGGCCAAAACATCCGTCATTTCACCCGAAAGCCATGAATCTTCGTACGAGATAGATCATTTCTGCGACCACATTTTCCACCAAATTGTCGTATTCCAAGTTTATTATTTTTGGTGGATACTAGGACATATAACAACACCACGCGAAGATCTTGCATCGTTTCGAGTTTTTTTGAATTTTCTGTAATTTTCAAAGCCGGTTTCGGAAAACGGTCAAAACGGGGGACATGACCGTTCGTACCTAGGTGTTGAATCTTGATGAACTCTTGTTGTATGTACGTTGAAATAGGTACTTGGATGCCTAAAAATGATTTTTTCAAAAAATAAAGAGAAAACTACAAGTCACCTATAGTTCAAATTTGGCCCGGTTTCAACTGAATCGGCAGAAATTTGTCTTTTTCAAAGGAGGTGTATTTTGAGCTATTGAGAGGTAGTAAGTTTGTTATTTGTAGATCAAACATGACATAATATATTTATAATTTTAATTTGTACATTTTTGCAACATATTTTGTGTATGTGCTTCACAAAAATAGCCAGTTTTGACACTCCAGAACGGGAAAATGGTATTTGTATTCAACGAAAAATTAAACTTTCTTCGCGAACATTGTTAGTTGTACCAATATGCATCTTTGTGTGGAATATGGTCACATTTAAACAAACTATGCCATGGATGTGGCCAAAACATCCGTCATTTCACCCGAAAGCCATGAATCTTCGTACGAGATAGCTCATTTCTGTGAACACATTTTCCACCAAATTGTCGTATTCCAAGTTTATTATTTTTTGTGGATACTAGGACATATATAACAACACCACGCGAAGATCTTGCATCGTTTAGAGTATTTTTGAATTTTGTGTAATTTTCAAAGCCGGTTTCGGAAAACGGTCAAAACGGGGGACATGACCGTTTGTACCTAGGTGTTGAATCTTGATGAACTCTTGTTGTATCTATGTTGAATAGGTACTTGGCTTCCTAGAAATGATTTTTTTTCAAAAAATAAAGAGAAAACTACAAGTCACCTGTAGTTCAAATTTGGCCCGGTTTCAGCTGAATCGGCACAAATTTGTCTTTTTCAAAGGAGGTGTATTTCGAGCTATTGAGAGGTAGTAAGTTTTTTATTTGTAGATAAAACATGACATAATATATTTAGAATTTTAATTTGTACATTTTTGCAACATATTTTGTGTATGTGCTTCACAAAAATAGCCAATTTTGACACTCCGGAAAGGGAAAATGGTATTTTTATTCAACGAAAAATAAAACTTTCTTCACGAACATTGTTAGTTGTACCAATATGCATCTTTGTGTGTAATATGGTCACATTTAAACAAACTATGCCATGGATGTGGCCAAAACATCCGTCATTTCACCCGAAAGCCATGAATCTTCGTACGAGATAGATCATTTCTGCGAACACATTTTCCACCAAATTGTCGTATTCCAAGTTTATTATTTTTGGTGGATACTAGGACATATAACAACACCACGCGAAGATCTTGCATCGTTTCGAGTTTTTTTGAATTTTCTGTAATTTTCAAAGCCGGTTTCGGAAAACGGTCAAAACGGGGGACATGACCGTTCGTACCTAGGTGTTGAATCTTGATGAACTCTTGTTGTATGTACGTTGAAATAGGTACTTGGATGCCTAAAAATGATTTTTTCAAAAAATAAAGAGAAAACTACAAGTCACCTATAGTTCAAATTTGGCCCGGTTTCAACTGAATCGGCAGAAATTTGTCTTTTTCAAAGGAGGTGTATTTTGAGCTATTGAGAGGTAGTAAGTTTGTTATTTGTAGATCAAACATGACATAATATATTTATAATTTTAATTTGTACATTTTTGCAACATATTTTGTGTATGTGCTTCACAAAAATAGCCAGTTTTGACACTCCAGAACGGGAAAATGGTATTTGTATTCAACGAAAAATTAAACTTTCTTCGCGAACATTGTTAGTTGTACCAATATGCATCTTCGTGTGGAATATGGTCACATTTAAACAAACTATGCCATGGATGTGGCCAAAACATCCGTCATTTCACCCGAAAGCCATGAATCTTCGTACGAGATAGCTCATTTCTGTGAACACATTTTCCACCAAATTGTCGTATTCCAAGTTTATTATTATTTTTGGATACTAGGACATATATAACAACACCACGCGAAGATCTTGCATCGTTTAGAGTATTTTTGAATTTTCTGTAATTTTCAAAGCCGGTTTCGGAAAACGGTCAAAACGGGGGACATGACCGTTTGTACCTAGGTGTTGAATCTTGATGAACTCTTGTTGTATCTATGTTGAATAGGTACTTGGCTTCCTAGAAATGATTTTTTTTCAAAAAATAAAGAGAAAACTACAAGTCACCTGTAGTTCAAATTTGGCCCGGTTTCAGCTGAATCGGCACAAATTTGTCTTTTTCAAAGGAGGTGTATTTCGAGCTATTGAGAGGTAGTAAGTTTGTTATTTGTAGATAAAACATGACATAATATATTTAGAATTTTAATTTGTACATTTTTGCAACATATTTTGTGTATGTGCTTCACAAAAATAGCCAATTTTGACACTCCGGAAAGGGAAAATGGTATTTTTATTCAACGAAAAATAAAACTTTCTTCACGAACATTGTTAGTTGTACCAATATGCATCTTTGTGTGTAATATGGTCACATTTAAACAAACTATGCCATGGATGTGGCCAAAACATCCGTCATTTCACCCGAAAGCCATGAATCTTCGTACGAGATAGATCATTTCTGCGAACACATTTTCCACCAAATTGTCGTATTCCAAGTTTATTATTTTTGGTGGATACTAGGACATATAACAACACCACGCGAAGATCTTGCATCGTTTCGAGTTTTTTTGAATTTTCTGTAATTTTCAAAGCCGGTTTCGGAAAACGGTCAAAACGGGGGACATGACCGTTCGTACCTAGGTGTTGAATCTTGATGAACTCTTGTTGTATGTACGTTGAAATAGGTACTTGGATGCCTAAAAATGATTTTTTCAAAAAATAAAGAGAAAACTACAAGTCACCTATAGTTCAAATTTGGCCCGGTTTCAACTGAATCGACAGAAATTTGTCTTTTTCAAAGGAGGTGTATTTTGAGCTATTGAGAGGTAGTAAGTTTGTTATTTGTAGATCAAACATGACATAATATTTTTAGAATTTTAATTTGTACATTTTTGCAACATATTTTGTGTATGTGCTTCACAAAAATAGCCAGTTTTGACACTCCGGAAAGGGAATATGGTATTTGTATTCAACGAAAAATAAAACTTTCTTCGTGAACATTGTTAGTTGTACCAATATGCATCTTTGTGTGGAATATGGTCACATTTAAACAAACTATGCCACGGATGTGGCCAAAACATCCGTCATTTCACCCGAAAGCCATGAATCTTCGTACGAGATAGCTCATTTGTGTGAAGACATTTTCCACCAAATTGTCATATTCCAAGTTTATTATTTTTGGTGGATACTAGGACATATAACAACACCACCCGAAGATCTTGCATCATTTCGAGTTTTTTTTTAATTTTCTATAATTTTCAAAGCCGGTTTTGGAAAACGGTCAAAACGGGGGACATGACCGTTCATACCTAGGTGTTGAATCTTGATGAACTCTTGTTGTATTTATGTTGAAATAGGTACTTGCCTGCCTAAAAATGATTTTTTCAAAAAATAAAGAGAAAACTACAAGTCACCTGTAGTTCAAATTTGGCCCGGTTTCAACCGAATCGGCAGAAATTTATCTTTTTCAAAGGAGGTGTATTTTGAGCTATTGAGAGTTATCAAATTTGTTATTTTTACATCAGACATGACATAATATATTTAGAATTTTAATTTGTACATTTGTGCGACATATTTTGTGTATGTGCTTCACAAAAATAGCCAGTTTTGACACTCCGGAAAGGGAAAATGGTATTTGTATTCAACGAAAAATTAAACTTTCTTCGTGAATATTGTTAGTTGTACCAATATGCATCTTTGTATGTAATATGGTCACATTTAAACAAACTATGCCATGGATGTGGCCAAAACATCCGTTATTTCACCCGAAAGCATTGAATCATCGTACGAGATAGCTCATTTCTGTGAACAAATTTTCCACCAAATTGTAGTATTCCAAGTTTATTATTTTTGGTGGATACTAGGACATATATAACAACACCACGTGAAGATCTTGCATCGTTTCGAGTTTTTTTGAATTTTCTGTAATTTTCAAAGCCGGTTTCACAAAACGATCAAAACGGAGGACATGACCGTTCGTACCTAGGTATTGAATCTTGATGAACTCTTGTTGAATCTATGTGGAAATAGGTACTTGGCTGCCTAAAAATGATTTTTTTTTCAAAAAATAAAGAGAAAACTACAGGTCACCTGTAGTTCAAATTTGGCCCGGTTTCAGCTGAATCGGCACAAATTTGTCTTTTTCAAAGGAGGTGTATTTTGAGCTATTGAGAGGTAGTAAGTTTGTTATTTGTAGATCAAACATGACATAATATATTTAGAATTTTAATTTGTACATTTTTGCAACATATTTTGTGTATGTGCTTCACAAAAATAGCCAGTTTTGACACTTCGGAAAGGGAAAATGGTATTTGTATTCAACGAAAAATAAAACTTTCTCCATGAACATTGTTAGTTGTACCAATATGCATCTTTGTGTGGAATATGGTCACATTTAAACAAACTATGCCATGGATGTGGCCAAAACATCTGTCATTTCACCCGAAAGCCATGAATCTTCGTACGAGATAGCTCATTTCTGTGAACACATTTTCCACCAAATTGTCATATTCCAAGTTTATTATTTTTGGTGGATACTAGGACATATATAACAACACCACCCGAAGATCTTGCATTGTTTCGAGTTTTTTTGAATTTTCTGTAATTTTCAAAGCCGGTTTCAGAAAACGGTCAAAACGGGGGACATGACCGTTCGTACCTAGGTGTTGAATCTTCATGAACTCTTGTTGAATCTATGTGGAACTAGGTACTTGGCTGCCTAAAAATGATTTTTTCAAAAAATAAAGAGAAAACTACAAGTCACCTGTAGTTCAAATTTGGCCCGGTTTCAACCGAATCGGCAGAAATTTATCTTTTTCAAAGGAGGTGTATTTTGAGCTATTGAGAGTTATCAAATTTGTTATTTTTACATCAGACATGACATAATATATTTAGAATTTTAATTTGTACATTTGTGCGACATATTTTGTGTATGTGCTTCACAAAAATAGCCAGTTTTGACACTCCGGAAAGGGAAAATGGTATTTGTATTCAACGAAAAATTAAACTTTCTTCGTGAATATTGTTAGTTGTACCAATATGCATCTTTGTATGTAATATGGTCACATTTAAACAAACTATGCCATGGATGTGGCCAAAACATCCGTTATTTCACCCGAAAGCATTGAATCATCGTACGAGATAGCTCATTTCTGTGAACAAATTTTCCACCAAATTGTAGTATTCCAAGTTTATTATTTTTGGTGGATACTAGGACATATATAACAACACCACGTGAAGATCTTGCATCGTTTCGAGTTTTTTTGAATTTTCTGTAATTTTCAAAGCCGGTTTCACAAAACGATCAAAACGGAGGACATGACCGTTCGTACCTAGGTGTTGAATCTTGATGAACTCTTGTTGAATCTATGTGGAAATAGGTACTTGGCTGCCTAAAAATGATTTTTTTTTCAAAAAATAAAGAGAAAACTACAGGTCACCTGTAGTTCAAATTTGGCCCAGTTTCAACTAAATCGGCAGAAATTTGTCTTTTTCAAAGGAGGTGTATTTTGAGCTATTGAGAGGTAGTAAGTTTGTTATTTGTAGATCAAACATGACATAATATATTTAGAATTTTAATTTGTACATTTTTGCAACATATTTTGTGTATGTGCTTCACAAAAATAGCCAGTTTTGACACTTCGGAAAGGGAAAATGGTATTTGTATTCAACGAAAAATAAAACTTTCTCCATGAACATTGTTAGTTGTACCAATATGCATCTTTGTGTGGAATATGGTCACATTTAAACAAACTATGCCATGGATGTGGCCAAAACATCCGTCATTTCACCCGAAAGCCATGAATCTTCGTACAAGATAGCTTATTTCTGTGAACACATTTTCCACCAAATTGTCGTATTCCAAGTTTATTATTTTTGGTGGATACTAGGACATATATAACAACACCGCGAAGATCTTGCATCGTTTCGAGTTTTTTTGAATTTTCTGTAATTTTCAAAGCCGGTTT
This sequence comes from Alopecurus myosuroides, assembly GCA_028641055.1. Lineage (NCBI taxonomy): Eukaryota > Viridiplantae > Streptophyta > Magnoliopsida > Poales > Poaceae > Alopecurus > Alopecurus myosuroides. Next base: position 100,957,020 of record CM054060.1, read on the forward strand.
CGGAAAACGGTCAAAACGGGGGACATGACCGTTCGTACCTAGGTGTTGAATCTTGATGAACTCTTGTTGTATCTATGTTGAAATAGGTACTTGGATGCCTAAAAATGATTTTTTTTCAAAAAATAATAGTTCAAATTTGGCCCGGTTTCAGCTGAATCGGCAGAATTTTGTCTTTTTCAAAGGAGGTGTATTTTGAGCTATTGAGATGTAGTAAGTTTGTTATTTGTAGATAAAACATGACATAATATATTTATAATTTTAATTTGTACATTTTTGCAACATATTTTGTGTATGTGCTTCACAAAAATAGCCAGTTTTGACACTCCGGAAAGGGAATATGGTATTTGTATTCAACGAAAAATAAAACTTTCTTCGTGAACATTGTTAGTTGTACCAATAAGCATCTTTGTGTGGAATATGGTCACATTTAAACAAACTATGCCATGGATGTGGCCAAAACATCTGTCATTTCACCCGAAAGCCATGAATCTTCGTACGAGATAGCTCATTTCTGTGAACACATTTTCCACCAAATTGTCGTATTCCAAGTTTATTATTTTTTGTGGATACTAGGACATATATAACAACACCACGCGAAGATCTTGCATCGTTTAGAGTATTTTTGAATTTTCTGTAATTTTCAAAGCCGGTTTCGGAAAACCGTCAAAACGGGGTACATGACCGTTCGTACCTAGGTGTTGAATCTTGATGACCTCTTGGTGTATCTATGTTGAAATAGGTACTTGTCTGCCTAAAAATGATTTTTTCAAAAAATAAAGAGAAAAGTACAAGTCACCTGTAGTTCAAATTTGGCCCGGTTTCAGCTCAATCGGCAGAAATTTGTCTTTTTCAAAGGAGGTGTATTTTGAGCTATTGAGAGGTAGTACGTTTGTTATTTGTAGATAAAACATGACATAATATATTTAGAATTTTAATTTGTACATTTTTGCAACATATTTTCTGTATGTGCTTCACAAAAATAGCCAGTTTTGACACTCCGGAAAGGGAAAATGGTATTTGTATTCAACAAAAAATAAAACTTTCTTCATGAACATTTTTAGTTGTACCAATAAGCATCTTTGTGTGGAATATGGTCACATTTAAACAAACTATGCCATGGATGTGGCCAAAACATCTGTCATTTCACCCGAAAGCCATGAATCTTCGTACGAGATAGCTCATTTCTGTGAACACATTTTCCACAAAATTGTCGTATTCCAAGTTTATTATTTTTGGTGGATACTAGGACATATATAACAACACCACGCGAAGATCTTGCATCGTTTCGAGTATTTTTGAATTTTCTGTAATTTTCATAGCCGGTTTCGGAAAACGGTCAAAACGGGGGACATGACCGTTCGTACCTAGGTGTTGAATCTTGATGAAATCTTGTTGTATCTACGTTGAAATAGGTACCTGGATGCCTAAAAAAGATTTTTTTTTCAAAAAATAAAGAGAAAACTACAAGTCACCTATAGTTCAAATTTGGCCCGGTTTCAGCTGAATCGGCAGAAATTTGTCTTTTTCAAAGGAGGTGTATTTTGAGCTATTGAGGGGTAGTAAGTTTGTTATTTGTAGATCAAACATGACATAATATATTTATAATTTTAATTTGTACATTTTTTCAACATATTTTGTGTATGTGCTTCACAAAAATAGCCAGTTTTGACACTCCGGAAAGGGAAAATGGTATTTGTATTCAACGAAAAATAAAAATTTCTTTGTGAACATTGTTAGTTGTACCAATATGCATCTTTTTGTGGAATATGGTCACATTTAAGCAAACTATGCCACGGATGTGGCCAAAAACATCCGTCATTTCACCCGAAAGCCATGAATCTTCGTACGAGATAGCTCATTTCTGTGAACACATTTTCCACCAAATTGTCGTATTCCATGTTTATTATTTTTGGTGGATACTAGGACATATAACAACACCACCCGAAGAACTTGCATCGTTTCGAGTTTTTTTGAATTTCCTGTAATTTTCAAAGCCGGTTTCAGAAAACGGTCAAAACGGGGGACATGACCGTTCGTACCTAGGTGTTGAATCTTGATGAACTCTTGTTGTATCTACGTTGAAATAGGTACTTGGCTGCCTAAAAATGATTTTTTTTCAAAAAATAAAGAGAAAACTACAAGTCACTTGTAGTTCAAATTTGACCCGGTTTCAACTGAATCGGCAGAAATTTGTCTTTTTCAAAGGAGGTGTAGTTTGAGCTATTGAGAGGTAGTAAGTTTGTTATTTGTAGATCAAACATGACATAATATATTTAGAATTTTAATTTGTACATTTTTGCAACATATTTTGTGTATGTGCTTCACAAAAATAGCCAGTTTTGACACACCGGAAAGGGAAAACGGTATTTGTATTCAACGAAAAATAAAACTTTCTTCGTGAACATTGTTAGTTGTGATGGAGGGATGATAACCCGGTAGGCCAACTCCAAGGTGTAATTCGGCCCGAAGGACGCTGCGCAAGACCCGGCTAAGGATAAAAGAACTTCTAGAAGGCCCAGGATTGTAGGCCTCGTAACTCGGATTGTGGGTTACGGTAAGGAAAGTTAGGGTTTTATACGCCGTGTCCGGGTAGGATTCAGGGTGCGCCTTGGAGGGCAAGCCAGGGGGTTCGGGTGCTTTATAAACCGGCCCCTAAGTTAGGTTAAAAAAGATCCAAGAGTTCTAGCAATATCGCTTGATATCGAGCATCCAGTGTAACCCGAGAGTTGAGTTAATATATCGAGATCGGAGACTCGGCGACTTGATTGCCGGCTACCAGATCGAATACCATCATGTTTTCCTCTGAGCTAAACCCTCTCCCAAACGCCTGTGTCGTCTTGCCCCAAGATCAGTTACCCCCGGTAACGTCTGCCGTGATTATCCCACGACAGTTGGCGCCCACCGTGGGGCCTGCGTCTAAAGGTGTTTACATCACGGGAGAAGCTCGGAAGAATATGGAGAATCTGGTCATCGGCGAGATCTACATCGACCACGAAGGAGAGAAGATGGTGGACGATTCCGGCTGGGGCCAGAGTCGGATCACCTCGCATCCGGATCTATCGTGACAATCGGCCAGATCAGCATCTTCATCGGTATGGTACGTACATCTGGTTTTAAAGGACAATATCATGTGCATACTACATGAACTTCCAATAGGGACAAAAAGATATTGAAGCAAGCGGTAAATTCGGTTTCCTCGGTTGTCCCGGGATACCTGAGATGGTCAGAACAAGATGTAACATGGAGCAGAAGAGATCACCCGGAAAGGATAGAACACCCGAGAGTCTTAGCATTGGTAGTTGCGCCACAGGTCAATGGTTACGAGTTGAAAAAGGTCCTGAGGGATGGCGGGAGCAGTATCAATATTCTGTATTGGGAAACCTTTTTACGCATGGGTCTCAAGGAATCTCAGCTACAGAAAAGTTCAACAATTTTTCATGGGATAGTGCCGGGTCACTCAGCATGTCCCGAGGGAAAAATCGCATTGGAGGTAGCTTTTGGAGAATCAAAGGATAATTATCGAGTCGAGTGGCTCACCTTCGAGGTGGTCAAATTGTGCAGTACTTATCACGCGCTATTCGGAAGGCCGGCTTATGCTAAGTTCATGGCTAGGCCGTGTTACGTGTACCTACAGCTAAAGATACCGGGTCCTAGGCAGACCATCACCATACATGGAAGCCGAGATATAGCAGCGGAGTGCGATGAAGGAGATTCAGTAATGGCCGAGCAAGCTTGCAGAAAAGAGGAACTCAAGTATTACCGGTCTCAAGTAGACCCGGATGACAGAACAGCATTGAAAAGGCCGAATACCGAGGACGAGAGAGCAAAATTCAAGGCAGCACAGGACACCAAGATGATAGCTTTTATTGAAGGTGACCCCACTAAGCAATTTACTATAGGGTCTAACTTGGACAGCGAGCAGGAGAAGGCACTTGTGGAGTTTATTCGTTCAAATGCGGACGTATTCGCCTGGACGCCTAGCGACATGCCGGGTATCCCTACAGAGTTGGCAGAGCACAGTTTGCACGTAGATCCCAAGTCCAGGCCGGTGAAGCAGGGCTTGAGGAAGATGAATGAGGAAAGAAGGAAAGCTATAGGAGAAGAAATTGCTCGGCTGTTGACAGCCGGCTTTATCATGGAAGTATTTCACCCGGATTGGTTAGCAAATCCGGTTCTCGTGATGAAAAAGACCAATGAGTGGAGTGTCGGACCCCGGACCCCGAGATATACAAACTGTCATGTGCTCCTAGCAGTGGACCCACAAGGGCTTCAGGGTTACCAGCCCCGGCCGCAACAAACAACGGCAGGCAGACCGGATTCATCGGCACGTAGTCCGGATCCCCGGTCTACTACTCCTTGTGTCCATGCTAGTCATAACCAGATATGTATACCCAAGCATCCACGAGTCGGACGAAACTGAAGGAACGGGACCAGAGTTATACAGAGATGCTATGTGTCCAGAAAGTGCAACAACAATCGAGGGTTACTGGGGTTACCTCGCCCCAGGCCGGATATCTCCGGCAGGCGGGCTCGGTCATGGATCATCGGCTCCACAACCCCTCGACTGCGACAACTATGCAGGCATAGCCAAAACTGTATATCAACAGGCTCGAGACCAACAATCGATCAAAGCAGTACTCTAGACATGAAAGTTGTATTAAACAAGGCATACTAGAGTAGCTTACACACAGAGGTTACAAGACCAACATAGGTCCAGCAACCCAACATTACAACAAGCAGCGAAAGCAAATATGTTGCTATACAACAAGAGCAAAAGGACTAAGAGTCCGAAACATAAGCAACGTAGCCAAACCCATACTACAGATACCAGACTGCTGCCTGGGAACTCCTAACTACTCGTCGACGTCGAGGTAGAACCCCTCTTCAGCTGCATCACCGAAGTCTGAAACAAAACAACAACGAGGCAAGGTTGAGTACAAAAGGTACTCAGCAAGACTTGGCTTTTAAGGTTCTTTGCATAAAGCCAACTTTGTTTTCCGAAGTTGAGGAAGAAAAGCACGTGTAATAGAGCATTTATAAAACAGAGGAGGATTCTACTCAAATACTGAGATCATCATGTTCTTTAATCCACCAGGTACTTTCTCAACCCCAGACTACCTTATGCTACAAGAATCACCCCTCTCGACGTAGTCGAGGAGGCATCCTTCATTCATTGCCAGCAAGTTTTAGTCATTCCGTTAGAGTTATCTATGATCACAGAATCCGTTGCCAAGTCGTCCATAACCGTGGACACGGCTTTCCGAAAGATTTATCCCTGCAGGGTGGTACACTTTACCCACACGTATCAACCGACTCTTAACGCCACGCGGTAACGCTCCTCTCTAAGAGCGCGGCAGAGTGTGGTCGACCACGGCCTTTACCTTGCTTAGCCCTATCCATGAGTCAACCCAAACAAGGCCACCCCGTCAACAGGGAGTTGGCCACCTCCTGACGGCACCTGTTCTGTGAGTCGGGACAAGATCCGTGTACGTCCATCACTGGTCCCGGTCACGCCCTAGTTTTCTCCAAAACGTTTTATGACACACCCGCAAATGGAAACTTCAATCTACGTGACCCATGGAAGTGACTAAACAAGTTAGTTGGTCGAGCGCGGTCTGTTAGGCCCCGCGTGTGGCTGTACGTTCAGTCTTGGCTTCGAAGGCGAGAACTCGCACCTAGGGGCATGAACGAGACAAACACCACAACCCACAGTGGCCTCAACATCCATGCCATGTTAATCATGTTAATCAACCATAACAAAGCATAAACACCTTTCATACTAGGTTCACGCATTATCAGCATTTCATCAACCGGATGAAGCAGATCATAAGACTAAGCATGTCTAAGCATTGAACACACAAGGCTCTACGTTACTCAAACAAACCTAGTCATACTAGGAGGGTAAACAGGTATGAAGGTGACATGTGAGGGGGAGGGTCATGCAATGGATAGGTTACTCTAACCGACTCAAAACCAAGTTGAATCGAATGCATGAGTAGGAGGTTGAAAGACTCAAAACATGGGTGGAGCCATGAGGTTGTGCTTGCCTTGCTCGTCGACAGTAGAGCTTGGGTTGTCGTAGAACGCCGGGTCGACCTCCGGATCTCGGTCTACCGATAACGAACAACACCGGAAAGAAGGCAAACAATCAATACTTGACGACAGTGCAATGCACAATATGTATGCATGAGTAAAACAATGCAATTGAAATGAAGCTTAAAAGATGGAGCAGGAAGCTAGGGTTTTGTGCCGTGAACGACGAACACCGGAGGAGGGGGAAAAACCCTAAACTGAAGATGTGACCAAGCTAACATGCTCAAATGACTTTGTAAACCTCATAGTTGGATTGCATTTGTTTCACTGATCAAAATGGCATATTACACTTAATTTTCTATTTTTATTGAATAAGAACTTTATTTTCAATATTTAAATGAATTAAAAGTTAAGTACAAAAGTGACCTCATTTATTGGTTGAACATGTATGAAAATGGCATAGATAAATAGCTCTCATTTTTCTGAACACACACATATTTTTTTCATTATTTTTGGAGCTATAAAATAGAAGTTATTGAATTTACAAAATAACATTTAAATCTGTTTTTCTATTTTTCTCTGCGGGCCCACTGCACACTTCAAAAAGGACAAGGGATGCCACTTGGCACGCCACGTGGGCAGGTGATGTCACGGTGACATCACCGTGACCTCACTGTGGTGGCCGGCAGTGGCCGGAACTGCTCGCCGGCGACGTTTCCGGCAGGCTCCGGATGCGAGGTTGGGCTCGTTAGGTTCGTCTCGACGAGGCGGACGTGAGGGTGGCGGCGCCGCCCCGATACGGTCACCGGCGGCGAGCCGCGGTGAAGGCAACGGCGGCAGGGCCTCGGTCTCCGGCGGTCTCCTCGATTCCGAGCGGGGGAAGACGGAAGGAGGGGATGTGAAGGAGCGGGAGCTCACCACGAGCTCGAGGAGAGGCGCGGCGGGGCCGGAGGTGGGCGGGGATGGCGGCGCGGTGGAGGGATTCCGGCGACCGGAGGGGAAGGAGAAGGGCTCGATTCGCCGCGCCTACGGCATCCCGGCGGCCGTGCCTGCTCGAGGAGGTAGAGGATTCGACGGCGCACCCGATGAGCTCAACGAGGAGGTGGGGGAGGCGGTACAGAGGCGACGGCGGCGGATCGCCGGTGGCGGGCGTTTTCGGCGGAGGGAGAGACAGGGGAGGGGAGGGCGAGAGAGGGGGGTTCTGTGAGGCTCCTGCGAGCTATGCTCGATCCGGACGGCACCCTAGAGGGTCTCAGGGGCTCCACGTCGACAAGAAGAGGAAGCAGGAGGTGGCGCGGCGGGGCGGTTGCCCTCCTGTCACCGGACAGGAGGAAGAAGACAGGGATTTTCGAAAAAACCCCCCTGGGAGAAAAGAGAGATTTACAAAGAAGTCCCTGGAATTTTTAAAACAGATCCAAAACAGAAATTTGAGGGCCTTTTTGTGAACCAAAAATTACACAAAAATAGTCGTTGGAAAGCTCTTCAAATTTGCCATCTTTTTAGCATATAGTTGGTTCCATTTGAAAAACTTTGTAGAACAATTTTGTTTGAAACAAGTTTAAGTGATTTTCTGGTAAGTCTCTGATTAAACTTTAAAAGCAAAAATTTGGTCCAATTTTCATGCATGCATGCCATGTACACAACACTCCTCTTTATTACACAAAAAGTAGGGCTGTTACATGGAGGATGTGCATTGATTTTACGAGCCTCAACAAACATTGCCCAAAGGATCCGTTCGCACTACCAAGGATAGATCAGATCATAGACGCAGTAGCTGGAAGTGACCTATTATGCTTTCTGGACGCATATTCCGGGTATCATCAGATTAAGCTCAAGAGGGAGGATTGGGAGAAAACATCATTTATAACCCCTTTTGGGGCCTTTTGTTACAAAACCATGACGTTTGGATTGAAGAACGCTGGCGCAACTTATCAACGGTGTATACAGAAGTGCTTTGAGGACCAAATTGGACGCAACGTCCATGCCTATGTGGATGATGTGGTTATCAAGACCAGGAAAGCAGAGACATTTATCGACGATCTAAAAGAGACGTTCAAGAACTTGAGGAGGTATCAGATGAAGCTTAACCCGACGAAGTGTGTATTTGGAGTTCCAGCTGGGAAATTACTCGGCTTTATCGTTTCCGAGAGGGGAATTGAGGCAAACCCAGATAAAATAAAGGCTATCCAGAATCTGAAAAAGCCGAAAAATTTGAAGCATGTTCAAAAGCTCACGGGCTGCGTCGCAGCCTTGAGCCGATTTATATCCAGACTCGGAGAAAAAGCAATACCCTTGTACCGGCTCTTGAGGAAATCCGATAAATTCGTGTGGGATCAAGAGGCGGATGAGGCGTTCGAGGCACTAAAAAAACAGTTATCTGAAGCACCAGTCCTAGCGGCCCCGGGTCCCAAAGAGCCCATGTTGCTGTACGTAGCAGCGGGCCCCCGAGCCGTTAGTGCAGTAGTGGTTGTAGAGCGTAAATAGGATGGGAAAGGTTACCCGGTCCAGAGACCGGTCTATTACGTCAGCGAGGTATTATCAGAGGCAAAGCAACGCTATCCGCATTGGCAAAAGCTGGTTTTCGGGGTCTTTATGGCCAGCCGGAAACTGAAGCCGTATTTCCAGGAACACCCGATAACAGTGGTAAGTTCGATACCAATGTCGGATATCATCAGAAACTCGGATGCGACAGGAAGAATAGCCAAATGGGCGATAGAGATGGGGGATTATCACATCAACTACGAGCCTAGGTCAGCAATCAAATCTCAGGCTTTGGTCGATTTCGTTAATGACTGGACACACACAGGCATGACCACCATGGTTCCAAACTCCGACTCTTGGATTATGCGCTTCGATGGATCCAAGCAATACGAGGGATCAGGAGCTGGAGTGGTGCTAACATCACCCAAAGGAGACAAATTGAGTTACGTGCTACAGATTCACTTTGATTGTTCCAACAACGTGGCCGAGTATGAGGCCCTATTGCACGGCTTAAAGGTAGCGAAGGAGATGAACATTAAGAGGATACGATGCTTTGGAGATTCGGACCTTGTAGTACAGCAGGTATCAGGAACTTGGGATAGAAAGGACGGAACTATGGCAGCATACCGCAGAGAGGTTGATAGGGTTACAGGATGTTTCTCCGGGTATGAGGTGGAACACATAGATAGAAGAAAGAATGAGGCAGCAGACGCCCTCGCTAGACTCGGCTCGCGCAGAGAACCGGTTCCACCTAACGTCTTCCTGGATGAATTATGGCGACCATCAGTTAAAACCGAGTCTGAGGAAGAACTGGCAAATCAAGACCCGGATTTGGAGCTCGTGGCCACTGTACGCGCTGTTCCCGAGTGGACAGAACCGTTTTTGGCCTACCTGTCACGAGGCGAGTTACCACAGCAGGAGGTGTTAGCAACGCAAATTTCGAGGCGAGCAAAGGGATATTCTATCATCAATGGGGAGTTATACAAAAGAAGTGCAGCATGAGTCTTTTTGCGCTGTGTAGCACCAGAAGACGGCCGACAGATTCTTAAAGAAATCCATGAAGGTGATTGTGGGCATCATGCATCCACGAGATCCCTTGTGGCCAAAGCTTATCGACACGGATTTTTCTGGCTCACGGCTCTAGCAGACGCAGAGCGCTTAGTGGCAAGGTGTGACAGATGTCAAAGGTACGCTCGCCAAACCCACGTGCCGGCTATGGAATTGCGGACTATTCCGTTAACTTGGCCGTTCACTGTTTGGGGTATGGACATGGTTGGTCCCTTTCACATGTCACCTTGCAAGAAGACGCATCTTTTGGTGGCCATTGACAAGTTTACTAAATGGGTTGAGGTTATGCCAGTCACCAATTGTGAAGCAGTTACAGCAGTCAAGTTCCTGAAAAGAATTATCTACCGGTTCGGGTATCCCCACAGCATAATTACCGACAATGGAACCAACATGTCCCTTGGCGCGATGGAAAAGTTCTGTGGCAACAATGGAATCCGGCTTGACGTAGCATCAGTGGCTCATCTACAGGCCAATGGACAAGTGGAGAGGGCAAACCAAGAGTTACTTCGTGGACTAAAACCACGACTGCGAGTCCCTTGCATCGGGGCTGCGGGTGCATGGGTTGAAGAACTACCTTCTGTGGTTTGGGGTATCAACACTACACCTCACAGATCTACTCAGATGACACCATTCTTCATGGTTTATGGTGCGGAAGCGGTGTTGCCGAGTGATATTATTCATGATTCACCTCGAGTATCAGCTTACGTCAAGGTAGAGAACGAGAAGACCCGGCAGGATGCCGTAGATATGTTAGAAGAACAAAGGGAACAAGCCCTGGAAAGGTCAACCATATATCAGCAAGATTTACGGAGGTATCATAGCCGGCGCGTGAAAACCCGGGTCTTCCAGGAAGGAGACTTGGTCCTGCGTCTGGTACAGTCAAACGAAGGGAAACACAAGTTATCACCGCCATGGGAAGGGCCGTTTATCATAAGCCGGAATCTGCACAACGGATCATATTACTTGATAGATGCAAGGGAAGAGTCGGCTACAGTTAATGACACCGCGCATACCACTTCGTCTATGCAGGAAAGAGACAGACCATGGAACGTGGCTCAGCTACGTCCCTACTATACTTAGTATAGACTATACTGGCAAGTGGAGTTGCACGATGTAACAGGCGGCAGGTTCTCAGACGCACCCTTTTCCTATCCAGGGCACCCTTGGGGACTGGATGGGTTTTTAATGAGGCGGCTTGCTGACCTAACTTTCGCATATCAAGTAAAGAGGTGGTTATTCTTACGTTCTTCACTCTCCGTATGTTGCGTATATCTAGGTCTTGGGGGCTGATTGCTTGAATAGCACAGTTACAAACTCAATGACCCGGCCTTGATGCCTATGAGTTATAAGGGCCGATTGCTCGCAAACGAGCACGGCTGCAATCTTATAACCGGACAAAGTAGCCAAATTTTCTTGACTTTTCTTACTTAAGCTTGATGTGACTCGCACTAAAGTGGCATGATTTGCTCGCTTACGATTACAGTCAGCCATGAAGCCCAATGGGACTTGCCTGACCCTGTTTTCGTATAGATGTAACAACATGATATCCACGCGAAAGCCGGCTTATAGTATAAGATTGTCAAAAGGGTCATCTAAACCACAAGTTATGCAGAGTATAAGGCTAATAGCTGGAAACTCAACGTTTATCAAGCATAACTTCAGTACCTATGTGAAACGGCTCTGGGTTTGGGCTTAGCAGCAAACAACTTGTTCTATTGGAAAGACTACACATCCAAGACTCGGCATTTTTGGTCTTGGGGGATGGGGATTTCAAAAAAGGAAGAGTTCACTGGTAGAAAATAGGCCTACAGTCCCGGTTCGCCAGGCCCATTAATCCCGTCCGGGCAACCGGGACTAGCTACGCGCGACTAAAGGCCCCCCCTATAGTCCCGCCACTTACGGACCGGGACTAAAGGCCCGTCTACGTGGGCGGGTGGCGGAGCCTGGGGTCGGAGGACATTTAGTCCCGGTTGGCCACATGAACCGGGACTAGATTTATTTCGTAATTTTTTTAATTCATTTGGTTTCTAATTATTTTTCTCACCTTTTTTTACTCCCTTTTTTTCACTCCTTTTTTTCACTCCCTTTTTTTCACTTTTTTTTTCACAATTTGTATTATTTGCTTAGTGTCTAACTAAGATTATCTCTAGTCAAATTAGTTACTCATGGTCAAACTTCCCGCTCGGTCACCCATCCTCCCACTACTCTAGCACTAGCACGCTTAACTTCCGAGTTCCATCCCGTCCCGAATCCAAGTGTTTCTCACGCATGTATGTGATAGTAGTATCATATCAATCTTATTAACATGTTGGTCGAAGCCACATTTCTTTATTGTTTGAATTTCAAATAAATCTTTTAATAAATAAAAGTAATGATGTAATTAATAATTTTGAATAAATAAATAAACATTAACTTTTAATTTGTATTATTTCTAAAAATACAAATAATATATCCAAAAATTGAGAAAAATAGAACTAATTCATTTTAAAATCTTAAAAATACAAATAATATATCAAAAATGAAGAACAATAATACTAATTCATTTTAAAATCTTAAAATACAAATAATATATCAAAAATTAAGAACAATAATACTAATTCATTTTAAAATCTTAAAAATACAAATAATATATCAAAAAATGAAGAAAAATAATACTAATTCATTTTAAAATCTTAAAATGAAAAAATATATCAAAATAAAGAACAATAATACAAACAATATTCATTACATGCATAGAGTCGATCACACATAACACAAACATAGAGTCGATCACACATAACACAAACATAGAGTCGATCACATTTCATAACATATATATATATATATAGAGTCGATCACAAAAGATATCCATTACATATATATACTACTAATTAGATACCCATTACATGCACATAGATATCGAATGCATACATCATCTATGGCCCCGCCGAGTAGATGCGGAACAACTCGTACGCGACATATGCATCTATGGCCGCATACTTGAGGTTCGTCATGTGCAATGGGGTCTCCTCCCAATAGAAGTGATTCTCCCGGCGGAAATCAGTCTTCATCCTTTGATAGCCCTGGTGGATGAAGGTGCTTGCCATGACAGCCATCCCGGTCTTTGGCCCGGTCAACTGGATAAGATTCTGAAGATCAATGTAGTGATCTTCAGGTATCATAATACCGATGCGCATCAACTTCACACGGTCTTGCGTGATGTCAACGCTGGAAAAGTCAAACCCCGAGTTGACAAGAAAATCAACAAGGTCCGGGCAATGCTTTGAACTACTGTAACAACAAAAATAGGATATGTGTTAGATATGTTGCAACACATGTATTCTTCACATGCAACAAAAAAACTCGAAGATGCATGCAAGATTGTACGTGTGCTATAGCTTCTACCTTGACCATTGGAAGACCAACACCGACTGCTTGAACGCAATCTGGATGACGGCAACATCCTTCTGATTCGCCGTGTACTCCAGATCGAGCCCAAAGAACCGGTGTTCTTCGGGAGCTGCAAAATAGAGATCGACCAAATGACCTAGAGCTTCATGCAGCCTCGCGGAACTGTTGGTGAAGAGCACGTCCAAATCCTTGCCGCATGGTGTGGAACCATTGTATTGCGTCCAAACTTCAGCCATTTGCGTGCGTGTGCTTGGATCGAAAAGAACAGAGAGCGAGAGAGGAAGAACAGAGAGCAAGAGGAAGAACAGAGAGCGAGCAGTGGAATGGCGCCCTTCTGCCTCGCTCGCGAAATAAAAACCGCCGCGGGGGAGGCGAGAAGCTTGATGTTTAGTCCCGGTTGGCCACGGGCACAGGGAATAAAGGGCCATTGGTCCCGGTTGGCCACGGGAACGGGGAATAAAGGACCAATAGTCCCGGGCGGCCAGGTCAACCGGAATTAATTCCCTCCACGCGCCGCAACGCGCTTCCCAACCCGCGACGTCTGACCTTCTGTCGCGGGTCTCCTCCCGACCCGGGACTAAAGACTCATTAGTCACGGTGCGCGACGCTTGGGGACTGATGCTGGCATACCGAAGGCCTTTTTTCTACCAGTGGTTGTTCGGTTGCTAAAGCTCAAAAAACCCAAACATCCGAGTCTTGGGGACTTGGGGACTTAGAGAAAAGTCCGCTTGTCAAAATCCATGAAACTCGTAAACCGAGTCTCACAAAAGGAACCATAAAGAAAGTCGGATATCAAGAACGAGTGGGCTCAAAGATGGATAAATATAAAACCATCCCAACATCCAGAAGAGGCACAAGGCGTATCAAGAACTTAAGGTGCATTACAAATTTTGGTACCAGCATCAATGGTTCACGGGCGCATCATCAAGAAATAATTGTTTAAACGGCCTATTGACCGACTGACGCATATGGCACAGCATCAGGTCGCAGGTATCACTCGGTATTCTGAGCTGCGGCGTCCATCTTCTCCTTGCCCTTGCTCTTACTATTGGTGGCAGCAGTACCCGGATCAGCAGCATTGCCGGCTCGCGCAGGAGGAGGGACAACTGGTGTGGAAGTAGCAGGCGCAGAGTCGGCTCCAGCCTTCTTTTTTGCAGCTTCCTCCCTCAACTTGGCAGTTTCCTCCTTCCATCGGGCTAGCATATCGTACGGCTTGGGAAGATCTGACTTAACCGCTTTACCATCAGCACCATAGGAAGGGACAATGGAATCGAGCTCCAAGCTGTCAGCAATCACGCTTGCCGAGTAACGGACTTCTTTCTGGATGGCCTTGAAATCCTTCGGGGAAAACTTGGATCCATCTCGGTTGAATTACGGAAACCCGACCATCAGCTTGGCCAGCTCTAGCTTAGGAAAGTAAGCTTTTGCCAGGGCTAGCCCCCGGGTTACCCCAACCCGGCAAGACGAAATCTTCCAATGCCAAATCCACTCGGGAATGGTGGAGCAGGCGTCCAGCATCCTCTTCAGGTCGACGTGCCCAACACCTGGCCATCGTAGTTCTTCAAGGATCCATCTGGTTCCGGCACATAGTTGCCGGATAACGTTCTTGATGGTCTTCAGCTTGGCAATATCATCTTCGTCCGGCATTACTTCATCCAGACCTGCAGAAAGAAATGAAAACACGAGTAAGGAAACCAGGCTATATGTCAGAAGGATGACCCGGGTTATGAATATTATGCTAAGAGTCATACCGATCAAAGCGCGATACGTATCAGCAATCTGGACAGAAAGGTTCACTAGATTATCTTCGGCTGCATGAGCCCTCCTCCTATACTTTCTCGTGATCTTCCCACTCCTCCTGGCCTCAGCTTCGGCCGCCTCACGCAAAGCCACCTCCTTTCCAATGAGCTTGGTGGCCTTAGCCAATTTCTTCTCAGATTGGGTCACGAAGGCCTGAATGGAGATACAGGGAAAGATTAGTTGGACATACTATGGAGTTCCAAGAAAATTGTCAAAGAAATTCACTCGAAACTTGGGGACTAGATAAGGATACAAGCAACATTATTCGGCCTTACCTCGTGTTTAGCTATTAAAGCTGCCAAGATATTCTCCTCGTCATCCTTCAAGGTGTGCAGAGCATCGAGCATCTGGGCAAATGTCATATCTTCGGGCCGGACACCGGAAGAGCCGACAGCTTGGTCGCCTGACCGGTGAACTTTCTCCGGCTTTGGGGTTGAGACCCGGACCGTCTGGGTATCCGGGTTGGGAGAATCCATTCTTGTCTCCAGGATCTCAATCTCTTCATCCACGTCTTCAGACGATTTTGGAGACCCGGCTTCTTGTTGGGCCGGGTCATTAAAAGGGTCTTGTTCTTGGGCGTCTTCAGCCTCATCATCAGCCGCGGCATCCGCATTATCAGTTGGTCCCTCCGTCCTCTGGTTATCTGTTTCCGTGTTCTCCGGGTCACTAACTGTGACTTGAGCGCTAAGGAAAAGGAAGAAAGGCAGTTAGCAACAGTGATTGAAAATTATCAGGTGTGAAAGGATGTCATATAGCAAAGACTCACCCGGTATTTACAGCATAATCAGGCGGGAGTTCGCTGCTGGAAGCAGATGAAGTCGTCAAAGGGACCGATAGCGGGACCCGGAATTGCCCAGCGAGTGGGTGATTGGGAGATGGATGACGCTGAGGATATTTGGAGGGTTGAGGTGGAGGAGTACCGGCCTGGTGGGCTGGAGAGGTGGCGATGCCCGGGTTAAGGGGATCGTCGCCCGGAGAACTCCGGGTCACCCTACGTTTGGCCGGGAAAGGATCCTTCAAGTGTGACGAGTGTGACAACTGTTGGTTAAGTCTATGCATGGTATCGAAGGAGTAAGGCTCAGAGGATATAGAAGAGAATGGAACCTTGGACACCACCCCTCTGGCCTTCCTCTTGGCCCCAACTGTTGCTTCTTGATCAGATTCGGTAGCCTCCGGGTCATCCTCATCCTTTTCATCTTCGTCCTCCAGCCCTGCGAGCCGAGTATGTATCAGTGGGAAAAAGTTGAATGGGAGGAAAACAATGCAAGTGAAGATGATATGAGATCCGGATAAATACCTTCATCATCGTCAGCCGGCTCGCCTTCTTCTTCTGGATCTCTGGAAGAAGGGGAGTTTTCAACTCTCCAGAAGGGATCATCAGCCTAAGACAAAAAGATAAAAGTGAGAATTAGGAGTTGTATCAAGTCGAAGTGTGGAAATAAATTTATGAGTATCGGGTCTTACTGCTGGAGCCGGGTTTTCCCGAGTGAACGGAGGTAACCCGGCGATGTTCTTTATCACCTCCAACTTTTCCGTCAAGAATCCCTTGATGGTTTTGTTGGTATCGCCGGTCGCAAAGCTCTTGGTGGAATATCGGAGTGCGTCTGTGGTGTGCCCCGAATACTCGCACATCAATTTGGTGCGGATAGAATTGGGTTGGATCCGGAAATCAACCCAAGTTTTCACTAAATTGAGCCCAAGAAGGCCTTGGGCTGAGAGGGCGGCTATCTTAGCTAGTGAAGGTTGGATCGCCTCCCTGTCCGAGTCGGGGGCGAAAGCATTGAAAGACTCGGAAAGGTCGAGGACGCCCTCCGAGTAACCCGGCAGTTTCTTCTCGCCGTCTGGGGAGGTGTCGTGGCAGTAAAAGAAGGATAATTGCCAATGTTTGACGTGCGAATTTAGATTGAGGGTTGGCATTAGTGAGTTCTTGCGGCGTTGGATGGATACCCCGCCGCAAGTGAGAAGTGTCCCGTCACCGCTTTCGCGGCACGGCTTGCACTGGAAGAGTTCAATAAAGAGAGCCAAACTTGGCGGGGTGCACAAGTATGACTCGAACAGAACAATGAAGTGGGTAATATTCAACATAGAGTTAGGACCTATGTCAAATACCCGGAGGCCATAATGGCTTAGGACCTCTCGAAAGAAAGGGTGACCCGGAGGACGGAATCCCCGGGTCACGTGCTCTATGAAGCAGATTACCTCGTCTTTGGCGGGTGTGGGCCGGGTCTCGTCACCCGGCGCCCTCCAGTGAATGTCCTTCTGAGAGGGGAGAACCCCCAACTCGGCCAGCCCTTCCAGTTTGGCCTTCGTGACCGTGGATCGCCCCCAATTGGCGGATATAGATTGGGTTGCCTTCGCCTGGGCCGGCTGCTTCCCTTGTTTTTTGGGAGCCATGGGATCAACCTGTGAAGCACAAGGAAAAAAGATACATGGAATGAGACTCGGAAATATTGGGTTACCCGAGTATATACACGGAGTATCGAGGAGATATGAAAACTAAGAATTATCCGGGTATCATGCCATGAGGTGAAGATTACAAGGTATCCGGGTATCAAGTGTAATTGTAGAAACTATTGGTTACTTACGTATTGAAAGGTGTTTGAGAAAGACGGATGATTGCCCATGTATCTACTGCAAGCAAAAGAACCGGAAGAGGAGGATTTTCCGGGTGTCAATGACATGCGCGGAAAATTGGGATGAAATGGATCTAGATTGGAAAACTTCCCGGCGGTTCTACAAAGAAATTGATGATTAATAATGGTAGGAGGGTGGTGTGTGATCATCAATCAGGCCATTGGACGAGCTAGCGAGCATCTAAGCAATCTAATCCGGCGCCACAAGAAAAGCGGCCCGGGGATTGACCTAGATCCAATCTAGAGTAAATCGAAAAATTGCAAGACTGAATTAATAGATACAAGGAACTTACTGGAAGGAATTGGAGTTTAACGCGGTGGCGGCAGATGGCTTGATCTGAATGCCCCTTTGCAACCTCCGATGGGCAGGATGAGGGCGCGGCGGTGGATCTTGGTGGCGGCACGGACTGGTTCGAGGACGAACGCAGCCGGTGGCGGTTTGCTCCGGTGATGAGCTCGGGATTCCTGTGGTGGTGTTGCGCGGACTTGAGAAGCGAGAAAGGAGAAGGAGTTGGAATGAAATGTTGGGGTCTAGGTTGTCTCCTGGGCATCTATTTATAAGGTGCGGGCGGATAAACTTATTCCAACGGGCGGAAGCCGGAAATTTTGGGATAACGGTTATTTGCGTGGATTTTGTGAGATATGCTTTAAGTGCTAGCCGAGATATCCGGACGAAAATGAGAGGGAGATCTTCTCCGCAACATCAGGGTCAATTATCGAGTAAAGCAAGCCCGATCTTTGACATTTTTGCCAGGGTGCTGGCCCGGAAAGTTAGGCAAGGGATTTGGAAAAAGCCGGGTTACTATATGGCCGCCGTGGAGTTAGGCCTAGCTGTTTATCAAAGCAATGTAACCCGGCCTCCATTGAACTTGTAAGTTTGATAATTTTGCAGGGAATAGCATGCGCTTCAAAGAGGATCCTGTGATGCCCAAGCTATTCTGGGGACTACAGATGGAGGGATGATAACCCGGTAGGCCAGCTCCAAGGTGTAATTCGGCCCAAAGGACGATGCGCAAGACCCGGCTAAGGATAAAAGAACTTCTAGAAGGCCCAAGATTGTAGGCCTCGTAACCCGGATTGTGGGTTACGGTAAGGAAAGTTAGGGTTTTATACGCCGTGTCCGGGTAGGATTCAGGGTGCGCCTTGGAGGGCAAGCCAGGGGGTTCGGGTGCTTTATAAACCGGCCCCTAAGTTAGGTTAAAAAAGATCCAAGAGTTCTAGCAATATCGCTTGATATCGAGCATCCAGTCTAACCCGAGAGTTGAGTTAATATATCGAGATCGGAGACTCGGCGACTTGATTGCCGGCTACCAGATCGAATACCATCATGTTTTCCTCTGAGCTAAACCCTCTCCCAAACGCCTGTGTCGTCTTGCCCCAAGATCAGTTACCCCCGGTAACGAATGCCGTGATTATCCCACGACAAGTTGTACCAATAAGCATCTTTGTGTGGAATATGGTCACATTTAAACAAACTATGACATGGATGTGGCCAAAACATCCGTCATTTCACCCGAAAGCCATGAATCTTCGTACGAGATAGCTCATTTCTGTGAACACATTTTCCACCAAATTGTCGTCTTCCAAGTTTATTATTTTTGGTGGATACTAGGACATATATAACAACACCACCCGAAGATCTTGCATCGTTTCGAGTTTTTTTTTGAATTTTCTGTAATTTTCAAAGCCGGTTTCGGAAAAACGGTCAAAACGGGGGACATGACCGTTCGTACCTAGGTGTTGAATCTTGATGAACTCTTGTTGTATATATGTTGAAATAGGTACTTGGCTGCCTAAAAATGATTTTTTTCAAAAAATAAAGAGAAAACTAAGAGTCACCTGTAGTTCAAATTTGGCCCGGTTTCAACTGAATCGGCAGAAATTTATCTTTTTCAAAGGAAGTGTATTTTGAGCTATTGAGAGTTAGTAAGTTTGTTATTTGTAGATAAAACATGACATAATATATTTAGAATTTTAATTTGTACATTTGTGCAACATATTTTGTGTATGTGCTTCACAAAAATAGCCAGTTTTGACACTCCGGAAAGGGAAAATGGTATTTGTATTCAACAAAAAATTAAACTTTCTTCGTGAAGATTGTTAGTTGTACCAATATGCATCTTTGTGTGTAATATGGTCACATTTAAACAAACTATGCCATGGATGTGGCCAAAACATCCGTCATTTCATCCGAAAGCCATGAATCTTCGTACGAGATAGCTCATTTCTGTGAACACATTTTCCACCAAATTGTCGTATTCCAAGTTTATTATTTTTGGTGGATACTAGGACATATATAACAACACCATGCGAAGATCTTGCATCGTTTTGAGTTTTTTTTGAATTTTCTGTAATTTTCAAAGCCGGTTTTAGAAAACGGTCAGAACGGGGGACATGACCGTTCGTACCTAGGTGTTGAATCTTGATGAACTCTTGTTGTATCTATGTGTTAATAGGTACTTGGCTGCCTAAAAATGATTTTTTTTTCAAAAAATAAAGAGAAAACTACAAGTCACCTGTAGTTCAAATTTGGCCCGGTTTCAACTAAATCGGCAGAAATTTGTCTTTTTCAAAGGAGGTGTATTTTGAGATATTGAGAGGTAGTAAGTTTGTTATTTGTAGATCAAACATGACATAATATATTTAGAATTTTAATTTGTACATTTTTTGCAACATATTTTGTGTATGTGCTTCAAAAAAATAGCCAGTTTTGACACTTCGGAAAGGGAAAATGGTATTTGTATTCAACGAAAAATAAAACTTTCTTCGTGAACATTGTTAGTTGTACCAATATGCATCTTTGTGTGGAATATGGTCACATTTAAACAAACTATGCCATGGATGTGGCCAAAACATCCGTCATTTCACCCGAAAGCCATGAATCTTCGTACGAGATAGCTCATTTCTGTGAACACATTTTCCACCAAATTGTCGTATTCCAAGTTTATTATTTTGGGTGGATACTAGGACATATATAACAACACCACGCGAAGATCTTGCACCGTTTCGAGTTTTTTTGAATTTTCTGTAATTTTCAAAGCCGGTTTCGGAAAATGGTCAAAACGGGGGACATGACCGTTCGTACCTAGGTGTTGAATCTTGATGAACTCTTGTTGTATCTATCCTGAAATAGGTACTTGGATGCCTAAAAATGATTTTTTTTCAAAAAATAATAGTTCAAATTTGGCCCGGTTTCAGCTGAATCGGCAGAATTTTGTCTTTTTCAAAGGATTGTAGATAAAACCTGACATAATATATTTAGAATTTTAATTTGTACATTTTTTGCAACATATTTTGTGTATGTGCTTCACAAAAATAGCCAGTTTTGACACTCCAGAAAGGGAAAATGGTATTTGTATTCAACAAAAAATTAAACTTTCTTTGTGAACATTGTTAGTTGTACCAATATGCATCTTTGTGTGGAATATGGTCACATTTAAACAAACTATGCCACAGATGTGGCCAAAACACCCGTCATTTCACCCGAAAGCCATGAATCTTCGTACGAGATAGCTCATTTCTGTGAACACATTTTCCACAAAATTGTCGTATTCCAAGTTTATTATTTTTGGTGGATACTAGGACATATATAACAACACCACGCGAAGATCTTGCATACTTTCGAGTATTTTTGAATTTTCTGTAATTTTCAAAGGCGGTTTCGGAAAACCGTCAAAACGGGGTACATGACCGTTCGTACCTAGGTGTTGAATCTTGATGAACTCTTGGTGTATCTATGTTAAAATAGGTACTTGTCTTCCTAAAAATGATTTTTTCAAAAAATAAAGAGAAAACTACAAGTCACATGTAGTTCAAATTTGGCCCGGTTTCAGCTCAATCGGCAGAAATTTGTCTTTTTCAAAGGAGGTGTATTTTGAGCTATTGAGAGGTAGTAAGTTTGTTATTTGTAGATCAAACATGACATAATATATTTAGAATTTTAATTTGTACATTTTTGCAACATATTTTGTGTATGTGCTTCACAAAAATAGCCAGTTTTGACACTCCGGAAAGGGAAAATGGTATTTGTATTCAATGAAAAATAAAACTTTCTTCATGAACATTGTTAGTTGTACCAATAAGCATCTTTGTGTGGAATATGGTCACATTTGAACAAACTATGCCATGGATGTGGCCAAAACATCTGTCATTTCACCCGAAAGCCATGAATCTTCGTACGAGATAGCTCATTTCTGTGAACACATTTTCCACAAAATTTTCGTATTCCAAGTTTATTATTTTTGGTGGATACTAGGACATATATAACAACACCACGCGAAGATCTTGCATCGTTTTGAGTATTTTTGAATTTTCTGTAATTTTCAAAGCCGGTTTCAAAAAACCGTCAAAACTGGGTACATGACCGTTCGTACATAGGTGTTGAATCTTGATGAACTCTTGTTGTATCTATGTTGAAATAGGTACTTTTCTGCCTAAAAATGATTTTTCCAAAAAATAAAGAGAAAACTACAAGTCACATGTAGTTTAAATTTGGCCCGGTTTCAGCTCAATCGGCAGAAATTTGTCTTTTTTCAAAGGAGGTGTATTTTGAGCTATTGAGAGGTAGTAAGTTTGTTATTTGTAGATCAAACATGACATAATATATTTACAATTTTAATTTGTACATTTTTGCAACATATTTTGTGTATGTGCTTCACAAAAATAGCCAGTTTTGACACTCCGGAAAGGGAAAATGGTATTTGTATTCAACGAAAAATAAAACTTTCTTCGTGAACATTTTTAGTTGTACCAATATGCATCTTTGTGTGGAATATGGTCACATTTAAACAAACTATGCCATGGATGTGTCCAAAACATCCGTCATTTCACCCAAAAGCCATGAATCTTCGTACGAGATAGCTCATTTCTGTGAACACATTTCCACCAAATTTTCGTATTCCAAGTTTATTATTTTTGGTGGATACTAGGACATATATAACAACACCACACGAAGATCTTGCATCATTTCGAGTTTTATTGAATTTTCTGTAATTTTCAAAGCCGGTTTCGGAAAACCGTCAAAACGGGGGACATGACCGTTCGTACCTAGGTGTTGAATCTTGATGAACTCTTGGTGTATCTATGTTGAAATAGGTACTTGGCTGCCTAAAAATGATTTTTTCAAAAAATAAAGAGAAAACTACAAGTCACCTGTAGTTCAAATTTGGCCCGGTTTCAACTAAATCGACAGAAATTTATCTTTTTCAAATGAGGTGTATTTTGAGCTATTGAGAGGTAGTAATTTTTTTATTTGTAGATCAAACATGACATAATATATTTAGAATTTTAATTTGTACATTTTTGCATCATATTTTGTGTATGTGCTTCACAAAAATAGCTAGTTTTGACACTCCGGAAAGGGAAAATGGTATTTGTATTCAACGAAAATAAAATTTTCTTCGTGAACATTGTTAGTTGTACCAGTATGCATATTTGTGTGGAATATAGTCACATTTAAACAAACTATGTCATGGATGTGGCCAAAACATCCGTCATTTCACCCGAAAGCCATGAATCTTCGTACGAGATAGCTCATTTCTGTGAACACATTTTCCACCAAATTGACGTATTCCAAGTTTATTATTTTTGGTGGATACTAGGACATATATAACACCACGCGAAGATCTCGCGTCGTTTCGAGTTTTTTTTGAATTTTCTGTAATTTTCAAAGCCGGTTTCGGAAAACCGTCAAAACGGGGGACATGACCGTTCGTACCTAGGTGTTGAATCTTGATGAACTCTTGGTGTTACTATGTTGAAATAGGTACTTGGCGGCCTAAAAATGATTTTTTCAAAAAATAAAGAGAAAACTACAAGTCACCTGTAGTTCAAATTTGGCCCGGTTTCAACTGAATCGGCAGATATTTGTCTTTTTCAAAGGAGGTGTATTTTGAGTTATTGAGAGGTAGTAAGTTTGTTATTTATAGATCAAACATGACATAATTTATTTAGAATTTTAATTTGTACATTTTTGCAACATAGTTTGTGTATGTGCTTCACAAAAATAGCCAGTTTTGACACTCCGGAAAGGGAAAATGGTATTTGTATTCAACGAAAAATTAAACTTTCTTCGTGAACATTGTTAGTTGTACCAATATGCATCTTTGTGTGGAATATGGTCACATTTAAACAAACTATGCCATGGATGTGGCCAAAACATCCGTCATTTCACCCGAAAGCCATGAATCTTCGTACGAGATAGCTCATTTCTGTGAACACATTTTCTGGATCAAATATAACACATTATAGGTTCCGTCGTCATCTTTGTGTAAACAATTGGGTTATTTGTAGAACAAATATAACACATTATAGGTTCTTTGTGTAAACAGAGTGTACGAAGCATGATTCAACCCCGAGACGCCTACGGTGACCGCGGCGATTTCGAACCGGTCTAGAAACAGGTGATAGAAATTCGAAAAAATCCAAAACAAATGGAAAAGTTATTCATGTTATGTGACATAGCAACCGAAATAGTTGGTTTGAATTAATCAATACCCTATTATTATTCCAAAGTTTCAAATGTGAGGCCAAAAATAGAAAACCATCTCAAAATTTAGTCTCCAAACGTAATTCCCTCCTGTCGGCGCCTCCTGTCCCGCCTCCGACCAAATTTGTCCCCGACCAATTAATTCCCGCCCCCGACAATTCTAATCCCCGCCTTCGAACAATTCATTCCCCACCGCTCAGATCCAATCCCCTCTCCGCACACCGCACCACCTCTCTCCCGACGGCGACGGAGGAGGCACCACCGCACCACCGCACCACCTCTCCCCACCGCACCGCACCGCACCACCTCTCCCCCCTCTCCCCACCGCACCGCACCGCACCACACCACCGCACACCCCACCTCTCTCCCGATGACGACGGAGGAGGCACACCTCACCCCACCTCTCCCCACCTCACCGCACCACCGCACTGCACCACTATCGCCTCTACCCTCTCCCCACCGCACCGCACCACCGCACATCACCACTATCCCTACGACGGCGGCAGGAGGCGGGACAGGAGGCGCGACAGGAACCACGACGACAGCACCACGAGGCGGGACAGGAGGCGCGACAGGAACGACGACGACGACCGCGACACCATCGATCTAAAACTCGTCGACAGTGAGTTGTCCCATCTATCTCCCTTAGCTAGCTCTTTGTTTTAGGTTTAGGGTTCTTCTCCATAGCATGATTTGATCCCCACCTGCATGATTTGATCCATCTCCATAGCTCCCTAGCTCCTCCTTCTGGGTTGATGCTAGGATTCTAGGAGAACAGACACCAATCAGGACAGGGTTTTTGCTGCCCCTGTTGATTTATCTGAAATTAGCCCTGTAATCCTATCTTATTTATGTTGATTCTTGATGCTACTGTTGTTTAGTTTAGGGCTCATTGATGCTACTGTTGTTTAGTTTAGGGCTCATTGATGCTACTGTTGTTTAGTTTAGGGCTCATTGATGCTACTGTTGTTTAGTTTTACAATAACTCTGATATGAAATCATATTTGCTAAGAAAGAATGCTATATTTCCTAAGAAGGAAGTTAATTTCCTGTTACATCAAATTTTTGTGTGAACAAATTCTTTTCATTATAATTTTTTACTAACCAGATCAAAACCCCAGGTTGAGATCATCAATGGCAAAGATGTCAAAGAAGAACCTGCTGGCCGGTAAGTAACCTTGTTCTTTATGCTTTTCCTGCTACATTGTCTATGTTTGCTTCCATGTATCTCTAGCTTATTACATGATGTTCTTGTAATATATGGTTATATTTTTTCAATGTATTGCATGCTATTATGTCCTGTTCTAGCTATGGTCATATTTTTTCTTGTGCTTGTTAAGGTACCAGGAATAAGGATAAATAAAACATGATAGGATAGATAAATTGCCTAGAATGGGGTTGTTTATTAGTTGCTAATGAATTAATTGTACTCAATACCATGTTTCAAAGATTCAACTTACTTGTTTTTGTTGTCTTGCTTCTCAATGCAATTCAACCAAATCAAACTCATGGTTACTTAATTTTATCTTTCAAAAAGAAGCACCTGCCACGGAATACGAGAAGATTAGGGTTCAGCAAATGTTGAGGAACAATCGTATATTCGAGTCCCTTGGCATCTGTGCACTAGTAACCATGGTTAGGAATTCAAACAATGTTGTTACTGAAGCTAGTGCAATTACAACCAATGATTCAACATCTGCCATAACTTAAGACTCAAGCTCAAAGTAAAGTCCTGAGGACGATGGAGTGATTGGTCAAGATGAAAGTGATGATACCGTAGTGAAGAAGCAAGTTAAGGTGGGTGTGGTGGTGGGAAGGGGGGCTTAATTTGTGTGCTCTTTGTTTAATCTGTGCAAACACTTTTCTTACTCATTATATAATGCCATTTTCTTTGTTGTTTCTACAAGGGACCCAAGGTTTCTAGAAGGAAGAAGTGTGCTGTTAAGAAGGTAAGCAGCAGAAGGACAAGCACACGGATACACACACCTCAATCTTCTGCAATGGCTCCTGGAAGGGTGGTGGCTCCAGATCTAGAAGGAACTAAAAGAATGCTAGCTGATATCCGACCAGATCAAGATGACAATTGTCTCTTCAAAAGGCAGAAGAAGGTGTTGGCTCCAACCAGCATGAAAGAAACCACACCACACCTGCATGTGGATGAAGGAAACACAGGGAACATGGATGGAGAAAGGACAATGCACAATGATGGTGAAAGCTTGCTATGCAACAATGTACAAGGCCCGCTGCATGTGGATGAAGGAAGCACAGGGAACATGGATGGAGAAAGAACAATGCACAATGATGGTGGAAGCTTGCTATGCAACAATGTACAAGGCCCGCTGCATGTGGATGAAGGAAGCTCAGGGAACATGGATGGAGAAAGGACTATGCAAGTCACTAAACAGAATCAACATACTTCCGATGGAGGCAAGTCACTCCTATGCCATTCCTACATTTGGTTTGATGTATCCGTCTGTAGAACATGTCATCTTACTAGTGTATTCTGTTAACCGATGGCATGCATGTATATATGACATTCTGCTATATTTACATTTTCAGATGAAACTGCTTTGGTTAAACACAAGAGAAGGGGAACATGGCTAGAGCGGTTAACCAAGGGATTGGGTGAGAAGGTCACCATCCAAATTGCTCAAGGGATGAACCGTCCAGAGAAGCCGATGCAGGCTGCATTGCTTGCATCAGAGTGTGGCTATATTGCAAGATCTATTCTGCCGGTGCTGCCTCACTTTAAGGAGTAGAAGAAGGACCCCAACATTGTCAAGAACTTCATTGGGAAAGTTTCTGTAAGCTAACTACTTTGAACCTGAATCTCATGTTCTTGCTATGGATAGCCCCGGCAATATGATTATCTGACTGTCCCATTGCCTTGTTTCCTATTTTGGTAGGCCAATTTTCACATTGACGCTACTGAAGAGACTCCTGAGAAGACTTCCAAAGACATCTTGAAGAAAGTATCAAAGAATAGACTCCACTTGATCAATAAGGATTTCTTCAACGACGTGGAAGCTAATGAAGTTAGCGCCAAGTCCCCGGTGGAAGGCTTGTCAGATAATGAATGCCAAAAGCTGGTAGAACTGTGGTCTACCCCGAAACACAAGGTATGTATGTTCACGCGCTATGAGTTTTGTTAATGCTTGCTGTGATGTATCTGCTGCTGTTCTTGATTGTACTTTGCTCATTTTTCTATTGTAGCAAACATGTGAAAGTGCCAAGAAAAACAGAAGTAAAGTCAAGTTTCAGCAAAGGACATGTTCTCGATGCTACGCTGCCCACATATATCAAACTGTAAGAAAACTCATGTTTTTCAATTGGCCTAAGAATCTTTTGCCTTGAATGCTTATAGTCTGACTGTTGTCTTGATGGAAAATGTTTCAGAAGGAGGATCGAAGGGCGAAACCTTGACTGCGGTAGACCTTTTTAAGGCTACACATAACAGAAAGAAAGAGGGTTTCTCCCAGGAAGTGCAGGCAGCTATAGTAAGTTACTTGTGCCCCATGAAAACTTATGTATTGTCTCTCCTAGGAATTGTTCAAGGCATACTTGATGTTAGATGATCTATTACATGTGTTTAAAACATATTGTTTTAGATTATATTGATAGGTTTAGATGGATTTTTTAGCAAGTATAGTTAATAAAGTTCGGCACTATGCTTCTACATGACCTGCTTGTGATCTTGGTTGGTGCCCAGCAATTCTCTCTAGCTTGTTACATGGTAGTATATATGTTGCATGTTATATGATATTTTCAGATGTGTTGCCTGCTAAGGTAGCTCCAATTTTCTATAATAGAATTTTAATATGTGTATGTGTGTTGTGCATCTGTAATTGCAGAAGGACATGGAGACTATGTTGGATGATCCAGCACAAGAAGGCCAACAAAAGTCTGATGTCGCTATTGTTGCTGATGTGCTTACCAAGAAATGCCCTTCAAGCACATTCCTCAAGAATGTTGGTCTTCAATCAAGCTCATCCAGGAAGTTGAGTAAATCAGATCCTACTGTGGCTACGCATGTCATTGAGCTAGAGGAGAAGCTGGAGAGGGAGCAAATCCAAAATGAAGTGATGCGGGCAGAGCTAGCTGAAATGAAGAAGAGGACCGAAGAAGCAGAAGTTGCACAAGCTGTACGTGACAAGGAGCATCTTCTGCTACAACAAAAGACGGACGAAACTCATGCGCAACTAGATCACCTGATGGCGTTGTTTGGAGGCAAGGCTCTCTGATGGTGAGTTCCCCTGTGTGTTTGCTGGGTTCTTTCTCCTGTGAGCATCATGCATGTTCTGATTTTAAACTGTGAAGCTCTATGTTTGGCTGTGAAGCTATAGCTGAAATGATTCCAGTTTCAGTTCTTTTCTGTATTGCTCAATGCACTTTCTATCAGGTTTTCTGAAGTTTCTGTTGTGTTCCTTTTTTCAGGTCAGATAACAGGAAGTGGAGTTGAAGATAGAAGTGGAGTTGAAGATAGAAGTGGAAGTGCAGCATTCTGTTTTCTGTTTTACTTTTTTTCGTTGGTACCTGGTGGTATCAGTTTTGCCTTGAATGAGTTATGGCTCTAGATGATTTGAATGAACCTGGTGGTATGAGTTATGTGAACTTGGAATGTTGTGAACCTTGAATGTATGAGTTCTGTGAGGATTTGCATTCTGGAATGATGTGCCTTGAATATGAGTTCTGTGAGGATTTGCATTCTGGAATGAGTTGTAGTTCAAATTTACTGGAATTCAAATTTGTTTGTATGGATTTGAATTTGACCTATCTATATGCAATTGGGCTTAACAGTAAAAAGCCCATGGCATCAGCCCAACTACTAGTGGGTTGTATTCAATTATAAAAAAATCGAATTTAAATGGACCAAAAGTAGTCAACAGCCAGGAAATACATTGGACCATAAATAGGCCAAGGCCCAGATTCAAAATGGATGAAAAAGGCCTAGGCCCAGACGAAATTTCACATTAGCCTTTTAACCTGACAACAAATTAAAGGGAAAAAAAATTATTGGGCTAAAACATTGGGATGGCCCATTTGGTGGAGCAGCATGGACTGGGCTGAATCTCTTCCATGACCTAGTAATTTGGTCATAATTTTTGCCACGTAGGATTGGCCACGTAGGATGTGACGTGGCTATGGCAGGATATCACATGACTAAATAAATTGGTCATAGGGTTATGACCCCTCTGATTCGGTCATAGAGTCTATGACAATTCCATTCAATTAGTCATTGACGATCAAATAAGACGCTCGGTATGTGACTTTCCATTTTTGGTCAAAAAGGGGTCATGAATCAAACTACGTGACCTTCTAGTGACAAAAATTGAGGGTCACGTATCAACATATTTCTTGTAGTGTTTGAAATTTTGTATCTGTCTTTGTGCTTCTGCTCCTTTTTTTTGGGTCTGGTGGTGTAACTGGTTCCTTTTTCACTGTCCTTATTCTAGTAGGAGTTTTTGTTATAGGTTGCTCTTGTTTCCTTGTGCTTTTTCTCGCTGGAGTAGGTGTTGTTGGCGTTGCTCTACTCCTTGTACTTCTCGTCATTCTAGGTGATTTCTGTTCAGGTCTATCATCTCCTTCTTCGTATTATTCATCTCCCTCTCCTTCTTCCTCGTCTTCTTCATCTTCATATCCTTCTTTCTCGTCTTCTTCATCTTCTTCTCCTCCGTCGTTGTTTTGTTCAGCTTCATCTTCGTCCTCGCCTTCTTCTTCCTACTCGGTATCTTCAAATGATACTTTAGTTTTTTGTTTTTTTGCTTGGCTTCATTTTTCCTAGAGTCGATTTGTCTAATCTGACTTCTCTCTGAGGACATGTTAAAGAATTGTGTACATCTATCTCATTGCAAGTTTTGCACATTCTTTGCTTTACCCTCTTTGTTGTAGCCTACGCATCATCAGATGTGTCCTTTTTATCTTCAATGACATCAGCAGCCATACGCAATAGCAGCTGGGGACATGTCCGTGAGTTATGGTTCTTGTACAACCCATACCCACCACATTCCCTGATCCCTACCGCATCTTTGACTTTTCCCTTGGGATCCAGCAGTAACTTCTTGTTGTCAGCAACATGTTTCTTTTTGTTTGTGTCTTTTCCCTTTTCCTTGCTTCTACTTCCTTTTGTCTTTGACGTTGGGGTGAGCGAATAACCGTACCAGTCGACTAGGGTTCACTCTGTTCCTCTGCTTGGTTGAATATATTGTTTAGGTCAGGTTCGAACTCACCGAAATCGGGGATTTCTTCATCCCCTTCCTCACTTGGTCTTGAACACCCGATTGCCTCCACTTGCTCAATATTTTCATGAAGTCCTTGTTTTGCTCCCGCTCTCTGTCCATCTGACCTTGCAGATATCCTTACTAGTTCGAATGCTAGTTGGAGGATCTCGTTGTGTTGGTACACTATTGAAGACCCGTCAGATGCAACTGATATGTAATATGCCCTATTGAACGTCAACTGCATGGTTGCCCCCTTAGTGTATCTGTTAAGTATGTACTCTTTTGGAACCGATGTCACTCTCAAGTGATTGAGTATTGCAGTGACATGTGTACAGAAGAGACCTGTAGGGAAAATTAATTAACGATTTTTTTAGTTTGCCACATGTATGCAGGAGTGTACTTCTTTAGAATGCTTATGTGAACTGCACATGTACACAAATGAGAACTTCTTGTTGTCTTTTGCAGCTATTAATTCTCCAATTTTATTTTTTTCATTCAGATTGTTACCTGTATGCTCCCAAAGCATGCATTTGCATGTGTATATGCCTGCATGTGTGTCTGCTTTTACTTTGAAGTCATGATGCGACCATGAGAAGGTCTTTTCTGGATTTCTATATCTCACCAGGTAGTTAGGAAAAAGAAGCTCCGTGTCTTCCCTGGCGTCAAACAAAGTGCTCATTTTCATATTCTTCTTGAAATCAGCGTAATAGGCCTTTGTGTATAGCCTCTTCAGCTGCCTCGCAAATCCGTAGTGAGTACTTGAATCAGATGTACCCTGCAAAAAGTTCACATCAGTATTTGATTCAGGTTATTGTATACATCAACATAGAAAAATTGTCAAACAGTGTAGAGTTTTGGCATCGAACCAGGTTTGACATCGTTTGTTCATGTTCTTTCAGCCGCCGTGTCTGAATGCAATTGTTCACTTGTTCAAAGAAACGGTGCAGGTTCTGTTCCTGTCTGGCATATCCTTTTTTCGGAATGTAGTTCATGCTTTCACTACATTGAGTTGATGTCATCCTTGCGCAGAAAACCTCTTTGAAATATGCCGAAATCCACTCCCTTCTACCCTCCCACAGCTGTATGATCATGTTGTTATTCTCTAGGTCATACTTCTCAACAAGTTGATGCCACGCAGCTTCAAACTCAGTTGGCATTAGTGGCCAGTTCAGTATCATAGTGAACTCAACCTTGATTGTTTCATACATCTTGTAAAGTATGCCTAGTGGTTCCCTGTACTTCTTCAAAATGTGCCATCCGCCTTTTTTCTTCAAATCTTAGAGCACTACAACATCCAACCCCATAATCTGCCTCCCAACTCCATCCTCTACTTAGCCGAATTTTAGGCTCTTTTCGAAGGGTATCTAGGTTTAGCTCCTAGATTAGATTTCTGGCAGTACTGTTTTGGGGTTAAACGAAACCCTTCCGAGGGTGCACTCCCAACTTGCGGAACCATATCCTTCACCCTGCGTAGATTCAGGGAGGATTGGTTCCCCAAGATCAAGACCTCGAAATCCGTCAAATTCTGGGCGGGTTCCTTCTTTTATAATCCCGATGTTCCCTTTCCCGGAAAAACCACCGGGGTTCCACCTTTATCCAACACCGTTGTCGTTCCTCAAGAAAATTTGGGAACAGAGGCAGTGCAATCTCTGCCGCCAGATCTACTCAGGATCAAGCGGCACATCGCGAAACTCGTCGCCTCCGATCCGCCTCTAACCGGCATGGACACGGTTCTATGCTGGTTAGATAGGCGGATCCAGCCTCTGCCTAATCACGGTGCTCGCCTTTTATGTGATTATAGGGGGACTGCGGACGCCATCCGGACGACGAGCAAATCTTTGTCGGCAAAAGACTTGCGGAAACGCGTGAACCAACTGGTTGCCTCACGTGACCAGTATGAAGAAAACCGGCCAATGTATACAGCGTCTAATCCGGCTCCCAAGGTACATTTTTCAGCCCTTTGAGTTTATCTTCTTTTTGTTTTCTCGGATTTTGCTTTTTTAACCCGGCCTTTGCCTTTCTGACAGATCCTTGAGCTTCCTGACTCGGATCTTGCTACGGATGCCGAGCTGGAGGCATTACGTGCTAACTTTGATGGTGGTCGTAAGCGCAAGAAGATTTCCACTTCACAGGAAATCATCGATCTTGACGGTATTCCCGTCGCTACTTCCAGGTTTGTAAATCTGGGTTCTCTCGATTTATCGGAATTTTTCCCTTTGTCTCGGAGTTTTCACATTCCGACATTTCTCTTTTTAGCTTGGCCCGCACAACTTTGAAGCCTAAGAAGCTAAAAAATCTCAAATCTGTTGCCAGCAGAGGTCCACACTCTTCTCCTGCTACTGCTCCGGATACCCCAGTAGTAGCTACAGAAGAGCATGCTGCTGCCCCCGACGCCGAAACCTAGCAGACCAGCCAGCCTATTGTGCCAGAAACGGACACGAGGGAAAGGGCGGTCCCTGAGGTGGGAGGTCCTTCTCGAACATCTGAAGAGGAAACCATTCCCACCTTTGATAAAGATTTCAAGAACATCAACGAGGGCCTTAGTGCTGCCGGGACTCTTTTTGCTGAATACGCAAAAGAGTTCACCGAGAAAAATTCAGGTTTACAACGGATGAGCCAGGTAATATCTCTAGCCCCCAAGCAATAATTCAAATGCATGCTTTTAACTTAATACTTTTATCATTGTCATGCTTGTTTCTAACTTAAGCGTTCGTTTTCATTTCCGTGTTTCAGCAAACCACTGAAACTATAAACCTGGAAGTTTTCGGCAAACTTACCGTCAAGAACAAGGAGGTTAAGAACCTTCTATCCATTCTTGACGTTAAGGAGGCAGAGCTGGCATCATCTCAGCACCAGCTGGAGGAAACAACAGGTATTTTAGTTCTCTGAGGTTTCTTGCCCATATCTTTTTCGTAAGTATTTTTCCGAGTTTTATAGCCCGGAATTATTTCTCGCTTTTCAGCTCCTTTGGCGAGAGCCAAGCAAGTTGCTGAAGATGCCGGCAATGCCGAGAACCTCCGCCGGGAGAACCTGGACCTTCATAAGGAACTTATGAGGGTTCAAAAAGAACTGGAGGCCATCCAATTGGCTGTTTGCATTGCTCAGTCCAATGCCTCCAACCAGGCTGAGAAGGACAAAGCAACCATCCGAGATTTGGAGAATGCTTTGACCCTTCGGCTGGAGGAAGGCTCAGAGATGGATAAGATCCTCGGTAAGTTATTTACATTTACCGGATTTTCCATGTTTCGATTTCTTTCTCTGTTCTTTCGCTAACCCTTTGGTTGTTTGTCTGAAAAAACAGGAGATGACCCAGCACTTACTCGGATTGAGAAAATCCGAGATTTTGGGAAGGTATTCACAGCGATCAAAGCTGCGGGGATGTTTCTCATCAACAAATATCTTCCCACAAAGTCTGGGGATCTCTCGGAAGTTGAAAAACTTCCGGGAGCTATCGTGGAAGTAGCGGAGGCCAAGGAATCCACCTTGCGCTCCGCAGCACGGGGTGGTGCACGCATGGCTCTAGGGATTATGCGTATGCATTATCCCACCGCTAAATCTTGGTGTGTGGCATCTGGCATCCCGCAAGGGTATACGGAATCCCAACGTACCAACATCTTTGATGAGATCAAAGGTCACACTACCAAGATTGCTTCCATGGTGAATGTCTCCATCACCTATCTGGAAGAAGAAATTCCAGAAGCCCCCGTAGAGTCCAGCAGCGAAGATGACTCGGATGCTTGAAGAATTTTCCTTGCCCTAGATAGGAGAGATAGGAAAAAGGAGCATTACTGAACTTTTATAGTGTAAAACTTTATTGTAATGCTTCTATTCATTTGTATGAACAATTACTCCACCTTTTGCAGTTAATGTTATTAAATCCTTTGCAAGTTTTTCCGGGTTATTAGTCCATTATCTTCTAAATTCTCTGGTTTGTATGCTTTAACTGTCCTTAGTGCTTTAAATGGCTCGATAACATTTTAATCTTCACGCCGAG
Organism: Alopecurus myosuroides; assembly: GCA_028641055.1. NCBI lineage: Eukaryota > Viridiplantae > Streptophyta > Magnoliopsida > Poales > Poaceae > Alopecurus > Alopecurus myosuroides. Next base: position 100,991,124 of record CM054060.1, read on the forward strand.
TGACTGGGAGTGATCAATCAGTCTAAAACCCGGAATCATGGATCATGCTAAAGGCATTTTTGCATACTAGCTTCAGTGACCCAGCATATAAACAATGAGATAATATTTAGAGAGAGGTTAAGGAATTTTCTGGATGAAACTCAGGCACGCATGCACAATCTGAGTTTCCTTTAGCCCTTAATAGGCTGAAAATCATTCAGTTTTTAAACGCCGAGCACGCAGGCATAATTCGGGTTAACATTGAGTATTTTGAAAGACCATTGGGAAATGTATAAGGCGGAAGATATGCTTTATACTATTATGAACATGTAGAAAACATAGATGTATGAATTCCGACAACTTTATTTCATGATCTCAAAGATGTTTACATAGAAATTGAACAAAGTATAGAAGTGACGTAACTGCTGGATACTCCGGGGCCTGTTTGTCTCTCCTAGTTCATCATCTATCTTTCTCTTTCTTTTGCGATTCGGTTTTTCGGGATGATCTTCCGTGTCTCGAATGTATACAAGATAATATGATCCATTTTTCATAGCTTTGCTGATAACGAATGGTCCTTCCCATACTGGGGCCAATTTGTGCTTTCTTTGATGTACCAATCTTAGCACTAGGTCACCTTCTTTAAAAGAATGATGCCTGATTTTCCGACTATGATAACGTCGTAAACCTTGCTGATAAATGGCGGATCTTTGAAGCACAAGCTCTTGTTCCTCTTCTAAGAGGTCGACGGCATCCTGTCGTGCGTTTTTGGCGTCTGAGTCGTCGAAATCCTGCACTCTTGGGCTGTCATGGATCATGTCCGTTGGAAGGATTTCTTCCACACAGTAAACTAGGAAAAACGGGGTTTTCCCTGTTGACCTATTTGGTGTTGTTCGAATGCTCCAAAGCACAGAGGGTAACTCTTCTACCCATGCTCCAGCTGCTCTATGAAGAGGAGATTCGAGTCTTGGGCGTATTCCTTGCAAGACTGAGCTATTCATTCTTTCAACTTGTCCATTGGATTGCTGGTGTGCCACATATGCGAGATCTAGGCGAATTCCCGTTTGTCGGCAATATTTTGCCAACTCTCCAATCGAGAAATTTGTCCCGTTGTCGGTTATTATGCTATGTGGAACGCCATATCTCATGACTACGTCAATGATGAAATTTCTGGCAGTTACACCGTCAAGTTTTTTGATGGGTTTAGCCTCCACCCACTTGGTATATTTATCCACTGCAACGAGTAGATGTGTAAGTCCGCCTCTTGCAGTTTTGAATGGTCCCGTCATATCTAGCCCCCAGACCGCAAACGGCCATGTAATAGGGATAGTTTTGAGTGCTTGGGCTGGCATATTTGTCTGCATGGCGTAATGCTGACACCCAGCACATGTATTTACTATGTGCTCAGCATCTGTCTTGGCTGTTAGCCAGAAAAACCTTGCACGAAATGCTTTTTTTGACTATGCTTTTTGATTGAGCATGATGTCCGCAATCTCCGGCATGGATTTCTTGCAGGATTTCTCGTCCTTCTTCTGGCGAAATACATCGCAGAAAAATTCCGGTAATACTGCGTTTATGCAGGCAACCATTAATTACTGTGTATCCTTTGCATCGGCGCTGAATCTGCCTCTGCAAGACTTCGTCTGCTCCATCCGGGTGCTTCTGATCAACTAAGAAGATTAAATATGGAATTGTCCATTCCGGGTTAACGAGCATGACTTCAATTGACTCGGAAGCCAGAGGGTAGTCTACATCTCCACCTTTTATCGATGGTTCATACAAATGTTGGACGAACACACCTGGTGGTAGGATTTTTACCCTTTCTGATCCCATGCAGGCTAATGCGTCCGCATTCCAATTTTCCTCCCTTTTGACATGAAGCACTTCAAATCCAAAGAAACAGATGGCAAACTCGTCCACCGTTCTCCGATATTCGGCCATGATGGGGCTTTTGGCATCCCAAGTTTGGTTGAGTTGGTGTTGTACCAAATCTGAGTCGCCATAGCATAAGATGCGTTTAACACCTATTTCCTTTGCAATATGCAATCCATGAAGCAGAGCTTTGTATTCTGCCACGTTATTACTGGCATTGAAGTGTATTTGTAATACATACTCCAGTCCCCTTTAGGGGATTTTAGGACTACACCAGCTCCCGCGCCTTCTTTCATCTTAGATCCGTCAAAGTGCATGATCCAGTATTCTGACTTCGGCATTGGTGTTTTCTCCATTGCTTCCGTCCAGTCGGTGTCGGGGGGTTACCTCCGAGTAGGGGTAAAGAAAGTACTAAAGGCAAGATCAAAGGAGAGTTTTGGCTGAGTAGCTGGCTACCCGGTACTCGCTACCCGGTCGACTGCTATCCGGCCGTACCTGCTAATGGCTAGAAGGAAGAATCAAGGAAGTTACATTCTTCCGAGTAGAGGAAGTGAGTTCCTACTCGGACCGGAAGTCAAAGGAGCCGTTCTGACACACGATCCCGCGTATCCTGGGTCCGTACTGGCGCATTGTTCATCTGCAGAGCGCGTGCTTATCCGCGCCAGGGTGTCAGCAGGGCGGCGCAGGTTAGGGGACCTACCCTGTGGCCGTGACAGTGGTAACAAGACACGGACTTGGTTTTGCACAACGACTTTGTACACAAGACAAACTAGGAAGCCAAAGCTGTCAGCGAGAAGCCGGAAGTGTGCAGTGTGCACACTATGTCGACCCTTGTCTGTACTTTTCATCTTGGATGTATTTGGCTGGGCACCAGTATATAAGGTGCCTTGCCCCCTCGTGTGCGAGGGCCGCTGCTTTAGAGAGAACCCTTAGTATTCCGCATCACGTAGAGATAAGAGTGGCTACTCGGCTGTAGGCCAAATTGTACTGTGGCTACTCGGTAGGGCACACATACAGAGAGAGAAAGGTAGGAGTAGGGGTTTTACCTCCACACGAGGGCCCTGAACCTGGGTAGATCTTGTTGTTTGCAGTGCTTGATTCATCTCACACGCGGCTACTCGCTGCGTGATCCCTCCCCGAGCACCTCCAGCGTCCATCGACCCCAAACAATTAGCCATCCTATGGCATCTGCCGTGATACCACCACGACAGTTGGCGCCCACCATGGGGCAACCAGTGGTGCTGGCTGGAGTTCATGTTCGGACGGGATCCATTGCTGCTACTGGGGAGCGCGTAGTCTGTGTCCTTATCCACAGATTCGGCTCCTTCGACTTTGTCACCGACAACGCCGGCGATTTCGGCGGCAGAGCCATGCCGGAGGGCGGCTCGGTGCTCTCCTTCGGCTCGCACCTCGTCTACGTCGCCACCACCGTCATCCGCGAGTACCCCGAGCTGGTGCTCATCGCGGAAGATCCCCCTGCTGTCATCGCCGCCCGCGGAAAGCCAACTAGCTGTTCTGCGGACAGCGTGGAAGTACTGATGACCGGCCCGGCTATCGCTCCCGAGAACGCACAAGCCCTACGAGCTGCCCCAGAACATCCCTGGCTACATCCCTCCTTCCACGACATCAACGATACCGGCATCCGCCGTGCGGGTGGGCATGCCGCCTCCCACCGAGTTCGAGCTCATGACTATGAAGGCGCAGCTTGACCAGCAGCGCCAGGCGCAGCTTGACCAGCAGCGCCAGGCGCTGCTCGCCGAGCAGGTGGAGTTGGAAAAGGTTAGGCTCGAGCTTAACCTGGACCAGAACGAGTACAACAGGGCTCACGGCTTTACGCATGTGGTTAGGAGGCCTGCCAAGGCAGGCACCACTCGTCGCAATCTAGGCACCGAGATGGCGGCAGTTGGTGAGACTGTTGGCCAAGCCGATAGCCAAAACACCGCTACCACCAGACCCAAATACAGCACCCCCGCCAAAACCCTTAGAGCTGCTGAGGCTGTAGCTGCTGAGTTGCCGCATCTCGCTGGCGACGCGCGCGTTAGACAGCAGGAGAGGCTCAATGATCTAGTGCTAGAGGCTGCTAGGCAGAACGAGGAGTTCCGGAAAGCCAATCCGGGTGCAGGAGCTTCTCAAGTGGTGCACTCGCATGCGGTCAGATCTAACGATCTGGCCTCATCACCGCATCCCAGCCGTGAGAGGGACCGGAATGGGTACTCTGGCAGAGACAGGCAGATGCAGGTGTACGACCCGGCTGTCGCTGCGAAACAGCACGCTGTGCCGCGACAGTCCGGCCAAAATCACAATGCTGCAGGAGCAGGCTATCAAGCCCATAAAGCTCACAGCACGACGCGAGATGGAGATCGCCCAGCCCTTTCTCGGCATCAGGTTGCTCAGCCTACTCGGCAGAGGCCGCAGCAGCCAGCTGCCGCGCAGCCACGTGCGGTTGTGCCAGCAGCCAACCCGGTGGAGCAACCTGCGGCTGCGCAGGTGAACAGATATGATGATGGCTACTCGGCGATGGGGCTATCTGGCTATGCTGACCCAAGAGATATCACTGATCGCGTGGGAGAACGTGTGCTAGAGCCCAATGATGCCATGTACATGCTGGACCGGATCAATCGGTCTGCTCAACTCGAGAACACGGGGCCGCCCGGCCCAGAGTGCTTTGGTCATCGCATCATGACCGAGCCATCCGTGAAGCAGTTTCAGCTCGCCAGGGGGACCAAGTGTTACAACGGCAGCACCAAGCCGGAAGATTGGCTCAATGACTATGTCACAGCCGTGCACATTGCAGGCGGCAACCGGAGATGGGCCGTGCGGTACATCCCGCAGATGCTAGAAGGAACAGCAAGAACCTGGCTCAACAACCTGCCCAAGCACAGCATCAACTGTTGGCTTGACTTCGCGGAAGCCTTTGTCAGCAACTTCACCAGCACTTACCAAAGGCCGAATAGGCCGCAGCAGCTATCCGCTTGCAGGCAGCGGGAAGAGGAGACGGACCGAGAGTATCTTACTCGGTGGAGTACTCTGAGGAACACCTGTGAAGGTGTGAATGAGGCCCAGGCCATCACGTGGTTTGCACAAGGCTGCAGGCATGGCAGCATGTTGTGGCAGAGGCTGCAGAGAGAGATGTCGAGTACTCTCGCTGAGACCATCCGGATTGCGGATCAATACGCACTCGGCGACCCAACTCAACCTCTGCTTGATGCTGCTGAGCCGAGAAGGAACTACAAAAACAACAAGCGCAATGAGTTCCACAACAAGCGCAGAGGTGACCGGATTGATACCCGGTACGATCCTAACGAAGTAAATGCTGTGGCTACCGGAGCTGGGAGTAGCTAGAGGCCAAAAACTGCTGGAGCCCAGTACGGGCAGAACCAGAATCAGGGCCAAGGCATCAAGAAGCCATACAGTGCTCCCCAGCAGGGTAGCGGCAACTCGGGTCCTGTTCAGAACTTTGTCTTCAAGGACATGAAGGATGGCCCATGCAGCTTCCATACTCGGCATCCCGCTAGACCTGCCAACCACACTACTCGGCAGTGCAGCTGGTGGGAAGAGATTAAGAACGAGGGCCTGCCTCCTCCTCCTCCTCTGCCAGCTGCGAATGCCAATGTGCAGCCTGCTCGCGCACCCGCTGCCCGGCCTCCAGCATTCCCGAGAAGAGAGAACGTCAACCAGGTGGCTTTAGGAGCCAACCGCTACTTCAACAACGACGGCTACCGAAACAACAATAACAACGACCGCAACCGCAACAACAACAGAGGTAACAACAACAATGGCAACAATGGCGACGGAGGCCGCAACCAGTACCAGGAGCATCACGAGAGCTATATGATCTTCACCTCTGAGCCCGTCGACAAGCAATCTCAACACAGGCGTGCCATGGAGGTCAATGCTGTGATCCCTGCTGTTCCTCACTACCTGCACTGGTGCAACCAAGAGATCACGTGGTCCAGAGCTGATCATCCAAGGGTGATGCCCAACCCAGGTAGCTACGCCTTGGTGCTGGATCCCACCTTCTTGGGTACTCAGAAGAACGTGAGGTTCAGCAAGGTGCTGATCGACAACGACAGCAGCATCAACATCGTGTACAAAGACACACTTGACAAACTCGGTCTGGCCGAGAACATGTTGCTGCCTAGCAAGACCACTTTCCACGGCATTGTGCCAGGAGTTTCTTGTTCTCCGATTGGCTGCGTGTGGATAGACGTTCTATTCGGCACCAGGGAGAACTGCCGCACAGAGAGCCTGCAGTTCGAGGTAGTTGATCACCAGAGCCCCTACCACGCCCTACTCGGCATGCCTGCTCTCAGCAAGTTCATGGCCTCTACTCATGCCGCCTACCTTAAGATGAAGATCCCTGGTCCCAATGGAGTTATCACCATTCTCTGGTGATTACAAGAAATCTATGGAATGTGCCTCTGCTGGTTCTCAGTTGGCGGAGTCCATGGTGATTGCTGCCGAGAAGAAGAAGATGTACGAGGTGGTGGCTATGGCGCAATCCGCGCAAGGTGGCGCGCCTGAATGTGGAGTTCCTAGTACGGGACGACGTTCCAGGCGTCCCAGGAGACAAAGAAGGTTCAAGTTGACCCCGAGTTCCCCGACCGTGTTGCCATCATCGGCGCAGGGTTGGAGGAGAAATAGGAAAGTGAGCTCATCCACTTCCTCCGTGAGAATGGGGACGTGTTTGCCTGGTCCAATGAGGATTTACCATGTGTCCCGAGTGAAAGTGCATTCTCGATATCTCACTGTTTTGTGTGTTTGTTAACAACATAAAGAAGTTGCTAACCGTATGTGCTTTTTTGTTAAAAGGTTGGTCTTAAATCATCACGTATACGGTGTCAAAGAAATGGTGAAGAATTCGAAGATCAATGGAACTTTTCTGGCCTTTAACAGAATTTCAAAGGAAAGGCCGGAAAATTCCGGGCATCCGGAATGGTTCCGGATTATTCCGGCCACTATGGGAAATTGCTCTGTTGCAATCCGGAATATTCCGGAAGATTCCGGCAGCCGGAATTTTCCGGGGCCATTCCGGCCGCAACGGAGAATTGTTCTGTTGGCATCCGGAATATTCCGGGGGCCATTCCGGCCACAACGGCGAATTGCTCGGGTGGCATCCGGATTGCTCCGGAATATTCCGGGGGTCCGGAAAATTCCGGACCATTCCGGGTTGGTCGAAATCTGGCCCAAAAACAGCTAGTTTTCTTGGAGGCTATAAATAGAGCTTCACTTCTCTCTCCAAGGGTTAGCTCTTCCCAGCATTGAAGACACCATTAATGGAGCTCACCCACTAGCAAGATCTCCCTCCTCCTCCACCCAAACTCGTTGATTCTTTGAGGATTGAAGGAGGACCACCGGATCTACATCTTCACCAACCCGTTCTTCATTTCCCCCTCTCTAGCTCGAGGGATCTTGCCTAGGGTTTCCTCTTGTGGAGAACCTAGGCTTCTTGTTTCTTGTTGGTGATTCAAGAAGAGTTGGGAGCCCCCAATTAAGTTGTGGGTGTGTGCCCCAAGTTGTTTGTAAAGGATTTGATCCCCGCCTCAAAGGGGTTCTATAGTGGAAGGTGAACTAGGCCTTTGTGGCGAAGTTCATCGGAGAATAGGGTGAAGCCTTAGTGGCGTTGAGTAGGCCTTTGTGGCGAGCTCACACCTCTCCAACGAGACGTACTCCCCTAAAAAGGAGGAACTCGGAAATACATCGTGTCTCCGTGTGCTTCCATCGGTTACCTCGTTCCTCCCTCTCTTTACTTACTTGTACTCGTTGCATTGATTGCTTGTATTGTCATATAGGTAAATTCATCACTAGTTGCACTATCTAGAGAATTTACCTTTCTTGTCAAGCCTAAATTTGAGAAAAATTAAAATTTGCCGTAGCACCTATTCACCCCCCCTCTAGGTGCCTATACTTCACTTTCATTTGGTATCAGAGCCTCGGCTCTTCTATCGGGCTTAACCGCCTAAGAGTTTAAGTATGGGTGATGAGGTAGATGACGCTCCGTCCGAAGGAAATGTGTCCATGAATGATCTCAATGCTTTGAGAGAATCATTGACCTCATCCATAGACACTAAATTTGAGGAGTTGCGTCTACTCATGACAACACTCCTCAAAGCCAAGGAACCGGAGGTGGTCGACTCATCCCCTCCAGAAATGGAGGGTGCCAAGAAAGGGGTTGATGGTGAACCACTTAAAACTGCTTCCGCCGAACAATCCGCTAAGAAGGGTGCGAGTGGAAAGGAAGGATATCATGCCGTTGAAGGCCAATATTCTCCCGATCCTCCCATCCCTTTTCCTCATATAATTCCTAGGGGAGATCCACCTAAAATTGATGCATATTCTTTTCGTGAATGGCAATACTACATGGAGACTCACTTGAACTCTTCTTGTATAGATCTTTGGAGAATCACTCGTGATGGATACAAGCCATATGATCCCAAGAATCTCACAAGAAGAGAGGTTGTAGATTGCCAACTCAATTACACCGCTTTATCCATCCTTCATCAAGCCGTGGGCCCCAATCACATGCCGCACCTTAAACACTTCTCCACCGCCAAAGAGACATGGGATGCACTTGTCCTCATGTTTGTTGGAAATGAAAGCATGCAAAGAAATCGCTATGACACCTTGACCAATGAGGCCGAAGGATTTTTCATGCGTGATGGAGAAGATCACGTTGACATGTATCGGAGGCTCAAATCTCTTGCCACCGCTTTCTCTAATGCGGGTGCAACACATATTGATGATGCTTGGATCAAGAGGAAGTTCATAATTGCCGTGATGCCTTTTGAGGGCACGGATATGAAGTGCATTCAAGGGAGACATGATTTCTCCACCATGACCTCTACCCAAGTCATGCAAGAATTGAGCTCCTACAAAGTGCAAACCAAGAATGCTCTTGACAACCGTGCTAGGGCCATTGGGATGCATCAAGGAGCTTCCGTTGCTTTGAAGGCCAAGGTGTTGGCAAGAGAAGTTGAGAATTATGAAGATGGTGAAGAAGCATTGCCTCCATTGAAGGAACAAGAATATGATCCCGTCCTAAAGGATCTAATAGCTCTCACCGTGCAAAAGTTTTGGAACAATCCCCCAAAAGGCAAGAAGTTTCTTGAGGAGAAGACTAAGTCTCGCTATGGTAATGATGGGGCTCAAAAAGTGAGATCTTGCTTCAATTGCCAAGACAAGTACCACTTTATTGCGGAGTGCCCCTATGAGAATAGAGAGAACCATAGCGGTAAGCTCATCCGCAAGGACAAGTCCAAGGTTGAATACAAGAAACCGCATTTCAAGAAGAAACCTTTCAACAAGAAGACCCCTACCAAGTTTGTGCTCTTGACTCAAGAGGAGTATGATTCCGGGAGTGATGAAGAAGAAGAAACCACAAGTGAAGTGGCCGCTCTAGCTATTGCTTCCACACCATCTTCGTCATCTCTCTTTGAATCCCCCAATGAAAATCTTCCTCAACGCGATGCCAAGTGCTTCATGGCTAAGGCCACGGAGGTATCATCTTCTCCTAACTCTAAGACCCCTAGTGAACTAGAACATATTGCTTGTCTTAGAGAAGAAGAGGAAAGAGCCTCCTTGGACCGTTTTATGTCTAACATGCAAGGGGAGACCAAGAAGTACTTTGAGCATCTCATGAGGCAATTGGGAGAGGCCCAAGAGGCCCTTGAGAAGAAAGGTGAGATTGAGAGAAGGGATGCGGATGAAATTGCATCTCTCTCAATGACTCTTGAAGAAGAGCATGATGGTAGAGTTTCTCTAGAGGATGAACTTGAAACTATTGAAACCACTCATAATGAACTTGTCTCTAAAATCATTAAGGAACGTGATCTTGCTATTGCTAAATATAAAAAGGCTAAAAAGGATAAAGTAGAGTTTGGGGTTGGTCATGGTAAACTAACCGAGGAGCTTGAAAAGCTAACCATCGCTCACAAAGCTTTGGAAAGCCAACACTCATCCCTCAAAGAGTTGCATGAACAACTTCAAACTCAACTTACTCAATCTAACCATCCTAGCACTTCTACTTCTTCTTGTGATCATGCAAATATTATTGAAGAAAATGCTAGGTTGAAGGAGGAGCTAGCAAGGCTCAAGGGCAAAAGCACTCAAGTTGAAAAGGTGGTGCTTGCCACCCCACAAGTGGTTGCCCCAAGCTCTAATGCGGTCATTTCTAGACCACAATTGAGTGCTCCAAGGCAACAAGTGGGCAAGCAAGGTCTTGGCTATGTAGCCAAGAAAAGGAACAAGAAGAAGAAGAACAAGAAGAAGAGCAAACATGGTGCTTCGGGTGGTATTGTCATTAGGGACAACACTACTCGTAGCTCCTCCGCGGGAACTAACAACCCACACCATTTCTTATATGTTGATTATTATGGTGTTGTGCAAGCTAAATATGTTGGTCCAATTGAGGGGTTTATTGACTACACTATATGGGTTCCAAAGACCCTTGTTGCTAACATGAAGGGACCCAACTCGGGTCCTAACTCTAGTCAATGATCTCTTGCAGGACTATGCTTCCGGTGGGACTAAATGGATTCTTGATAGTGGATGCACTAATCATATGACCGGAAGCAAAGAACTTGTGACGGAGTTGCGACCAAATGACATCCAAGCAACCGTCACTTATGGGGACTCATCCAAGTCTAAGGTATCCGGGTTTGGCAAGGTTGTGGTGGCTCCCGATATCACTATCGTGAACGTCATGCTTGTCGAATCCCTTGGTTACAATTTACTTTCCGTCCGCTCTCTTAGTAAGATGGGGTTCTCCGTCTTCTTTGATGGTGATATTGTGGTCCTTTTGAGGAGCAAGACTCTTGACGTCGCTCACGTGGGACATGTTGAAAATGAGTTGTATGTGGTAGACTTTTCTAAGTCAACCAACACTCAAGCAATGTGTCTTTTCGGGAAGGCGGACTTGGGATGGTTATGGCATCGCCGGCTATCCCATGTCAACATGAGAACTTTGCAAAGTCTTCACAAAGGTGGCCTTATTGTTGGACTAAAAGAAAATGTTTCCTTTGCAAAGGATCGCGTTTGTAGGTCGTGTGTTGAAGGGAAGATGCATGACATTGTGCACAAGGCCAAGACTATTATCTCATCTAAGAGGATCTTGGAGCTTCTCCATGTTGATCTCTTTGGTGCCGTGCCCGAGGCAAGTCTTGGCGGCAAGAAGTATTGCTTGGTGATTGTCGATGATTATTCAAGATACACTTGGGTTTATTTCTTCAAGTGCAAGAGTGAGACTCAACAAACCATCATCGACTTCTCCAACGAAGTGCAACGTCAACACCATGTGCAAATCATGGCTATTAGGAGTGATAATGGATCGGAGTTCAAGAACTATACATTGAATGAATTTCTTAGTGAAGAAGGCATTCATCACCAATACTCCGCCACTTACACTCCTCAACAAAATGGTGTTGCCGAAAGGAAGAATCGCTCTCTCTTGGATATGGCAAGGACCATGTTGGCGGAGTACTCTTCTCCCCAATATTTATGGGCCGAGGCCGTATCCACCGCATGCCACTCCTCCAACCGCCTCTACATCCGCAAAGGCTTGTGCAAGACCCCATATGAGATCCTCACCGGCAACAAGCCCAACGTATCCTACTTCCGTGTATTCGGTTGTAAGTGCTTTTATTTGATCAAGGGTATTAGGTTGTCGAAATTTCAATCCAAAACTATTGAGGGTATCTTTGTTGGTTACGGTGCCGAATCCCACACTTATAGAGTCTATGACAAAGCCTCACGGATTGTCATAGAATCTTGTAGTGTGGTTTTCGAGGAAAATGACGGCTCCCAAGTGGCGCAATTTCATGTTTCAAATGTAGATGTTGAAATGCCTCAAGAAGCCATAGGAAGGATGGGTGTGGGATTCTTCCGCCCCATCGAGGGACACCTTATGGCGACTCGAGAAGGACTATGCTCTACCCAAGTGGAGCCCTCCTCTACATTTGAAGATCAAGCCAAGGAGCCACCTACTACACCTAACCGAGAACATATTCAAGACCCTCCTCTCGTTGATCAAGTGACTCCGCAAGTCGTACCCACTCCTCTCACTAATGCGAGTCAAGATCAAGGCCAAGATCAATCATCCTCGTCATCCTCTTCTCAAGTTGAAGCTAGTATTGAAGATATTGTTGATGATGATGTTGATGATCAAGGCCATAATGGTCAAGATGGGGACCCAAATGATCAAGATGATCAAGTGTTTCCTCCTCGCAATAATGAGGAGATCGAAGCCCGTCGCATCAAAATGATAAGAAGAGCTTTGAAGCTAATTGATGCCCAAGATGACAAGGTCTTGGAGGATGTTCAAACTAGAAGATCCACTAGAAGGCAATTGGCTCATTTTTGTGAGCATCAAGCTCATATCTCTATGGTGGAGCCTAAGAAAGTGTATGAAGCTCTTGAGGACTCCGATTGGGTTGAAGCTATGCATGATGAGCTCAATAACTTTGAGCGCAACAAAGTTTGGAGATTGGTTGAGAAACCCAAGGATTGCCACAATGTTATTGGCACCAAGTGGATTTTCAAGAACAAGCAAGATGAGAATGGCATTGTCATTAGGAACAAGGCAAGATTGGTCGCTCAAGGTTACACCCAAGTTGAAGGCATTGACTTTGATGAAACCTACGCGCCCGTGGCTCGCCTTGAGTCCATCCGTATCCTCCTTGCTTGTAACATCCCAAGTATGAAAGCCTACCAATTAGAATGTTTGTTTCATGTTTATTAAGGTATTGCATCATGTCATCATGTTGTTGCATTTGTTTCCCACTGTTTTCACAACTCAAATTCAAATCTTACTCAAACAATGTTTTCATACTTGTTCTGTTACAACTTTGGAAATAAAAATCTCAAATAAAACCAACCATTTGTTGTCATGTTTTCCACATTGATCAACAAATAAAATGGTGTTTTCATTTCAATTAAATAATTCCCAATTTGCTTTCAAACTCAAAAACTCAAGTTCAAACAACACCAAATTCCAACTCATGAAAGCTAACAAACTATTCTAATCATTTTAATCATTTTAATAATAGGGCTCGCCCTATTAAACTTGTTGTTTTCAATCATTAACCAATTAATTAACAAAATATTCCAATTTCAAATCAAATTCTTTCAAACAGCACCCAAGTTGAGTTATAACCACTTTATAAACATTATCAATTCAACCAACTAATTTTAATCTTTTAATTCATAGGGGCTACCCTATCAAAATGCTTTTATTTCATAATATTGACTTAATATGAAAATTCATTCAAAATTGGTTTAAATACCAAACAACAATTTATTTTCAAACCTTCTGTAAAACAAAAACTTGGCAGTGTTTTCTTTTAATCAAATTAGCTTAACCTAATTTTCCTACAATTTTACTAACCTAAAATATCTCCTTTTTCTTCCATTTGGTTTTCAGCAAAAAAAAATAAAAACAGAAAACAGGAAAATAGAAAAGAGAGAGGGAGAAAGCCAGCCCAGCCCATCTTTTCACTTAAGCCCACCAACCACATGGCCCAGTACCCCCCTCATGTCGCTGTCTTCCTCCTCTCGCGTGATGTCACCCTGTACGAACCTCCCCTGCACCGTCGATCCCTCCACCCTCCTCTCCGATTGCCGCCGTACAAGCTCCTATCCCCCATATAACCAACCTAACCTACTCCCTCTGCCCTCAACCCTAGCACCACCCCCCTCCTGCGCCGCCATTTCTTCTATCGCTTCCCCCTTCATCTGTTCTCTGAATCCTTGCACCACACCGGAACACCACCGTCAGAGCCACTGCCCCCTCACCGCGTCGACGACCTGATCACCTCGAGGAGATCCTCTCCCCGGGAATGGACCCGCGGCGTCGTCCTGGACCGCCCCGACTCGTCGCCGTTTGCTGGGAGGGGCCACGGAGCCCTCGCTGTCGCCGGAGTTCCCCTCCGTCCCTGCTCCCTGTTCTGAACGACAACAGCCAGCAGTAGGTGCTCACCCCCTGCCTATCCTCCCTTCCTTTCTTGTTGTCCGCCTCTGCACGCACACCTGCACGCAAACGACCCCGCACACGGCCGTCCACCGCACACACGCGTAGCAGCGAGCCGCAGCGGACAGCGCCACCGCGAGCAGCGTCCGCCGGCGTTGCTGTTTCCTCCGTCGTAGATGCAGTAACCTGAACCTGCAAAAGAAAGATTCAGATAACGGATGTAAAACATACCTTAACTTCCCCCGCGTCTGTACCTTGTCACGAAACAACGAGAGACGCACTGGTTGTGTCCGTTCCGCGCAGCGCCATCGAGCTGGGTTCGAACCCCGGCGGCCGCAAAGGCCAAATCTTTTTCGCGAATTCGCCCGCGCCCTTGGCCCCACACGTCATACACCCCCACGGCCCCGTCACCTTCCACCCGCCTCGTTGGCACGCCACAGTGGCATGTGGCCCACTGTCAGTGGCAGCGTGTAGATACCGCGTTGTAACGAAAGTTTCTGCTAATTTCTGTTTAATCCAAAAATCCTTTTAAATAGCAGATTTGAACCTAAAATTTCAAACTTTAATATCTTTTGTTCTGTAAATCCAATAAATAAAAGTTGTACATGTTTTCTGTTCAAAATTTAATAATCTTTCCAAATAACCTATTTGTGTTCTGTTTTGAAAATTCCAAATGTATTTAAAATTCAAATTTGAATAATTCAAATGTAATTTGCAATAATTCATAAATAATTCATGCTAATTCCAAATAAGGCAAATAAAATATGTTTTTCATACCATTTTGAATAACCTGTTCAAATATAATTTTTGTTTCCTGTTTTGAGTAATTAAAATTGTCTAAATAATTTAATCCTTGTTTAATTCAATTAAATTTGATAAAATCATAACTTGCTCAAATTAAATTATTTTTGAACATGCAAAATATGTTTTCCAACCATCAAAGTGTGAACCTTTCAAATGTGCATTTGAATTTATGTTTTGAACAAATAAAATTCAAATAATATTTAAACTTGTTCTAAATTCAATTAAAACATGTTTAATATTGTTTAAATCATAATCAATTCATCCTAACTCCAATTTCAATATCTGAAATATGTAATCCAACTAAAATTTGATGTTCTTTTCAAATATAAACTTTGTTAATTGTTTTGAACACTTTAACTTGATGAAAACAACAAATACTTGTGTGACATGTTTTAAGTAACCAAACTTTCCAAACTTAATCAATGATTTCCAAAACTTGTTCCAATCCTTTTTCACTTGCATCTATCATTGTTATTTGTTGTTATTTTGTTGTTATCATCATGCATGCATCATGTTTAACCACTTACACTTGTTAATCAAATGTAGATCATTGCTTCCACCTTAACCATTTGCATCCATATGCAATTCACATTACATATGGGTCCAATTAAATTGTGTTATCTTGTCAAGTAGTTTATTTTGATGCATCTATTAACATGACATGCATCATCCCATGTTTGTGCACCTATGCCATGATATTGATTGTTTATCTTTCTGTATTGTTTGTTTGCTTCTTCTCGGATACACGACGACGTTGAGACCGACGATACTTACGACATCCCTTCTAAGGAGTTAGCTCAGTACCAGGCTACTGGGTTTGCAGGCAAGTTATCACTCACATGAACCACTGTGTTCCTTTCAACATTGGTTACCGATACTTTCCGTTGTTCCTTTTCTGCTAGCCTTAGCAGTAGTTGTTTCTGTTACGAACCTATCACATGTATCCCTTAAACCTGATATTGCCTCACCTCCATACCTATCACCATTGCTTGTTGCCCGTGTCTTACTAGCATGCTTAGGTTGTTTTGCTCGAGTCTGTTACCCGTTACTTTCTGTTACTATTTCTATTACGTTCTGGGGGCTCGATGCTAATCAATCAATCCTGTTAATGCTAATGGTAATAATAATTTGATGATAAGGCACCGGCAGGAGGCCCATGAGAGGTTTTGAAGCCTGCTAGTGTCGACCCTAATAGGAAAAGGGTCTTGTCTACTGATCCATGATGAGCGCACTACCCGCATTTGGGAAGCGAGTATGGGCGCCCCCCTCAACTTGACCTGATTCGCATCTCGTCCAAATCGCCTCATTTAGTTCGTGTTTTCCATTTGCCGCATGCATGTTTTTGCGAGCCCAGGCCAGGGTGGAACTTTCGTAGTCGGCATATAGGGGGACACGGTCTTAGAGTGCTATGAGGGTCCCTTTTCTTCGGGGCTTGATTAGCCGTGCGCCCAAGGTTCTTTGGGCTTGATGCGAAGAATGGTTGGTTGTGTTGAGTGCCCCGCTTGGTGGGAGGCATCCCATCTGGCGGGATATTCATGAGTGTACGGCCAAATTGGTGCAACCCTGCAGGGATAATCTTCTCGAGAAGCCGTGTTTTCCGCGGTTATGGATTACTTGGTGAAAGTACTGGCTAACAAGTACGCAGGACAACTTAAACCTAATGATTAACAACCTTACACCCAATGATTAACAACTTGACTAGTAATAGGCTTATTGACACAATAATATGAACCATCATTAACTCAACTGTGTGAGTTATCCTCGGATTGCTTCTTTGGATAAGGGGCGAGATCCAGGATGGGTTTGTTTGAAGTTATCTTTCAGTTGGTTACAATACTCGATCTTATCTCCTTTTTGTTAGCCGGAAGTGGTAGAATCTCTGTAGTTGGTTAGCGCAGCCAGTTGCAGCATCTTTTATATCCCCTCTCTTCCGTTGAACCCAAGGCATCTGTGCTTGGTGTTGACGGGTTACACTTTGGTGAACTGTGAGTCTTGCTTGCCAGTACGTTTATGTACTGACCCCTTTGGGGCTGTGGTTTCCGCAGACCTACGATTCCGAAGATCTACATGGTGGCTACTACGTGGAGTATGACGAGACTGCTGACGAGTAGATAGCGGACCCGGGCAGGATCCGAGACTTCGTGGATGGGCTCCGTCTTTTCGTTTCCGGCCTCTTAGGCCTGTTTGGATCTTGTCTGTACTCAGACATGTTGAATGCTTCCGCTGTGATGTAATGATGAATTGTTGGGGACATGTGTCCTCTGAATTATTGTATTTGCTATCTCTGCTCTAATGAGAGCCATTTGCAAGTTATTTCAATCTTTTGTGTCGTAGAGATCTGTTGTGATATCAGTTGTTCAACGCCGTTGACGTACCATGTGTGTATGGTTTGAAGTACGTCGACGGAAGTGCCTTTGATCTCTAGTGGATAGTTTACATCGACGATGGAATAGCAGGGCTTGTGTTGTCGCGCATAAGCGCAGGCCTACCAGGAAGCTGGGACGTGGGAGCAGTTATGCCCCATAATCCAAGCATCTGCTATCCAGTTCGTACGGTGAGTATCCCCTAGAAATCAGGGTGCGACAAATGGTATCAGAGCCTGTCTGCCTGTAGGATCCCTTTTTACTGGTCGCAGTTGAGTCTAGGAACTATTTTGTAGCTATGTAGGAAAAATGAAACGTGAGAGTAGGAATTCTGCCATTTTTCTTCTTTCCCCACCCACCCACCCTTTTCTGGTAAGGAAGTGCAACGTTGTTTTTCCCTTCTCATCTAAACTTTCAAGTTAGGATTTCACGAATTCTGGTTTCTCTAGGATGGTTATATCTACTAGACCATAGGAATGGAGGTGGTTGTGACATGATTTATCAGGTTGCCTACTCATGATTGAGAACGGAGGCGTGTAAGCCCCAGAAGCGGATCCTCTATTCCTTAAGCAGTAGATATTGATCCTTTAGAAGCCCGGATGGGTTTTTCCGTAGTACCTCAGGAGTTTTGATCTCGTTTTCCCCGATGTTGATATCCTGTTCTTCTCAACATCCTTTTCGTCCGTTGAAATCTTGTTGTTGTTTTCCACTTCAATTCTTCTACCGGCGTCTAATCAAAGTTTCCCCGTTCATCTGCTAAACTCTATTCCAGCCAAAGTGTTGTTTGATACCGGAGCATCACATTCCTTTGTATCAACAATCTTTTCCACAACACACAACCTAATTCTGGTTCCACTAAGCAATCAAATCACCGTTCACTCTCCGGAATCTCAAATGTTGACTTCCAAGATAAGTAAGAACAATCCAATTCTAATGGGAGGCCACATATTCCTCGTTTCTCTCATGTTGCTGATTCTGACATTGATCTCATTCTTGGTGTTGGATTGATGTCAATAACTCTGTTCCACCTTTATTACAGATAGTCTATTCTCCAAATGAATCAAATTCTATCCAGCTATACACCCTCAATACAAACCACTCCCTTTACTTGAAAATGTTCCGGTGGTTTGCTAATTCCCTGACGTCTATCCAATGTGCACGATGTGTTTCACGTGTCACGGCTCAAGAGGATCTTCCCAAGAAGTTTCCGGACCTTTTCTTTTCTCAGTAGGAATCTCGGGGCGCGATTCCTTCAAGGGGGGGTGTTTTGTAACATCCCAAGTATGAAAACCTACCAATTAGAATGTTTGTTTCATGTTTATTAAGGTATTGCATCATGTCATCATGTTGTTGCATTTGTTTCCCACTGTTTTCACAACTCAAATTCAAATCTTACTCAAACAATGTTTTCATACTTGTTCTGTTACAACTTTGGAAATAAAAATCTCAAATAAAACCAACCATTTGTTGTCATGTTTTCCACATTGATCAACAAATAAAATGGTGTTTTCATTTCAATTAAATAATTCCCAATTTGCTTTCAAACTCAAAAACTCAAGTTCAAACAGCACCAAATTCCAACTCATGAAAGCTAACAAACTATTCTAATCATTTTAATCATTTTAATAATAGGGCTCACCCTATTAAACTTGTTGTTTTCAATCATTAACCAATTAATTAACAAAATATTCCAATTTCAAATCAAATTCTTTCAAACAGCACCCAAGTTGAGTTATAACCACTTTATAAACATTATCAATTCAACCAACTAATTTTAATCTTTTAATTCATAGGGGCTACCCTATCAAAATGCTTTTATTTCATAATGTTGACTTAATATGAAAATTCATTCAAAATTGGTTTAAATACCAAACAACAATTTATTTTCAAACCTTCTGTAAAACAAAAACTTGGCAGTGTTTTCTTTTAATCAAATTAGCTTAACCTAATTTTCCTACAATTTTACTAACCTAAAATATCTCCTTTTTCTTCCATTTGGTTTTCAGCAAAAAAAAATAAAAACAGAAAACAGGAAAATAGAAAAGAGAGAGGGAGAAAGCCAGCCCAGCCCATCTTTTCACTTAAGCCCACCAACCACATGGCCCAGTACCCCCCTCCTGTCGCTGTCTTCCTCCTCTCGCGTGATGTCACCCTGTACGAACCTCCCCTGCACCGTCGATCCCTCCACCCTCCTCTCCGATTGCTGCCGTACAAGCTCCTATCCCCCATATAACCAACCTAACCTACTCCCTTTGCCCTCAACCCTAGCACCACCCCCCTCCTGCGCCGCCATTTCTTCTATCGCTTCCCCCTTCATCTGTTCTCTGAATCCTTGCACCACACCGGAACACCACCGTCAGAGCCACTGCCCCCTCACCGCGTCGACGACCTGATCACCTCGAGGAGATCCTCTCCCCGGGAATGGACCCGCGGCGTCGTCCTGGACCGCCCCGACTCGTCGCCGTTTGCTGGGAGGGGCCACGGAGCCCTCGCCGTCGCCGGAGTTCCCCTCCATCCCTGCTCCCTGTTCTGAACGACAACAGCCAGCAGCAGGTGCTCACCCCCCTGCCTATCCTCCCTTCCTTTCTTGTTGTCCGCCTCTGCACGCACACCTGCACGCAAACGACCCCGCACACGGCCGTCCACCGCACACACGCGTAGCAGCGAGCCGCAGCGGACAGCGCCACCGCGAGCAGCGTCCGCCGGCGTTGCTGTTTCCTCCGTCGTAGATGCAGTAACCTGAACCTGCAAAAGAAAGATTCAGATAACGGATGTAAAACATACCTTAACTTCCCCCGCGTCTGTACCTTGTCACGAAACAACGAGAGACGCACTGGTTGTGTCCGTTCCGCGCAGCGCCAGCGAGCTGGGTTCGAACCCCCCGCGGCCGCAAAGGCCAAATCTTTTTCGCGAATTCGCCCGCGCCCTTGGCCCCACACGTCATACACCCCCACGGCCCCGTCACCTTCCACCCGCCTCGTTGGCACGCCACAGTGGCATGTGGCCCATTGTCAGTGGCAGCGTGTAGATACCGCGTTGTAACGAAAGTTTCTGCTAATTTCTGTTTAATCCAAAAATCCTTTTAAATAGCAGATTTGAACCTAAAATTTCAAACTTTAATATCTTTTGTTCTGTAAATCCAATAAATAAAAGTTGTACATGTTTTCTGTTCAAAATTTAATAATCTTTCCAAATAACCTATTTGTGTTCTGTTTTGAAAATTCCAAATGTATTTAAAATTCAAATTTGAATAATTCAAATGTAATTTGCAATAATTCATAAATAATTCATGCTAATTCCAAATAAGGCAAATAAAATATGTTTTTCATACCATTTTGAATAACCTGTTCAAATATAATTTTTGTTTCCTGTTTTGAGTAATTAAAATTGTCTAAATAATTTAATCCTTGTTTAATTCAATTAAATTTGGTAAAATCATAACTTGCTCAAATTAAATTATTTTTGAACATGCAAAATATGTTTTCCAACCATCAAAGTGTGAACCTTTCAAATGTGCATTTGAATTTATGTTTTGAACAAATAAAATTCAAATAATATTTAAACTTGTTCTAAATTCAATTAAAACATGTTTAATATTGTTTAAATCATAATCAATTCATCCTAACTCCAATTTCAATATCTGAAACATGTAATCCAACTAAAATTTGATGTTCTTTTCAAATATATACTTTGTTAATTCTTTTGAACACTTTAACTTGATGAAAACAACAAATACTTGTGTGACATGTTTTAAGTAACCAAACTTTCCAAACTTAATCAATGATTTCCAAAACTTGTTCCAATCCTTTTTCACTTGCATCTATCATTGTTATTTGTTGTTATTTTGTTGTTATCATCATGCATGCATCATGTTTAACCACTTACACTTGTTAATCAAATGTAGATCATTGCTTCCACCTTAACCATTTGCATCCATATGCAATTCACATTACATATGGGTCCAATTAAATTGTGTTATCTTGTCAAGTAGTTTATTTTGATGCATCTATTAACATGACATGCATCATCCCATGTTTGTGCACCTATGCCATGATATTGATTGTTTATCTTTCTGTATTGTTTGTTTGCTTCTTCTCGGATACACGACGACGTTGAGACCGACGATACTTACGACATCCCTTCTAAGGAGTTAGCTCAGTACCAGGCTACTGGGTTTGCAGGCAAGTTATCACTCACATGAACCACTGTGTTCCTTTCAACATTGGTTACCGATACTTTCCGTTGTTCCTTTTCTGCTAGCCTTAGCAGTAGTTGTTTCTGTTACGAACCTATCACATGTATCCCTTAAACCTGATATTGCCTCACCTCCATACCTATCACCATTGCTTGTTGCCCGTGTCTTACTAGCATGCTTAGGTTGTTTTGCTCGAGTCTGTTACCCGTTACTTTCTGTTACTATTTCTATTACGTTCTGGGGGCTCGATGCTAATCAATCAATCCTGTTAATGCTAATGGTAATAATAATTTGATGATAAGGCACCGGCAGGAGGCCCATGAGAGGTTTTGAAGCCTGCTAGTGTCGACCCTAATAGGAAAAGGGTCTTGTCTACTGATCCATGATGAGCGCACTACCCGCATTTGGGAAGCGAGTATGGGCGCCCCCCTCAACTTGACCTGATTCGCATCTCGTCCAAATCGCCTCATTTAGTTCGTGTTTTCCATTTGCCGCATGCATGTTTTTGCGAGCCCAGGCCAGGGTGGAACTTTCGTAGTCGGCATATAGGGGGACACGGTCTTAGAGTGCTATGAGGGTCCCTTTTCTTCGGGGCTTGATTAGCCGTGCGCCCAAGGTTCTTTGGGCTTGATGCGAAGAATGGTTGGTTGTGTTGAGTGCCCCGCTTGGTGGGAGGCATCCCATCTGGCGGGATATTCATGAGTGTACGGCCAAATTGGTGCAACCCTGCAAGGATAATCTTCTCGAGAAGCCGTGTTTTCCGCGGTTATGGATTACTTGGTGAAAGTACTGGCTAACAAGTACTCAGGACAACTTAAACCTAATGATTAACAACCTTACACCCAATGATTAACAACTTGACTAGTAATAGGCTTATTGACACAATAATATGAACCATCATTAACTCAACTGTGTGAGTTATCCTCGGATTGCTTCTTTGGATAAGGGGCGAGATCCAGGATGGGTTTGTTTGAAGTTATCTTTCAGTTGGTTACAATACTCGATCTTATCTCCTTTCTGTTAGCCGGAAGTGGTAGAATCTCTGTAGTTGGTTAGCGCAGCCAGTTGCAGCATCTTTTATATCCCCTCTCTTCCGTTGAACCCAAGGCATCTGTGCTTGGTGTTGACGGGTTACACTTTGGTGAACTGTGAGTCTTGCTTGCCAGTACGTTTATGTACTGACCCCTTTGGGGCTGTGGTTTCCGCAGACCTACGATTCCGAAGATCTACATGGTGGCTACTACGTGGAGTATGACGAGACTGCTGACGAGTAGATAGCGGACCCGGGCAGGATCCGAGACTTCGTGGATGGGCTCCGTCTTTTCGTTTCCGGCCTCTTAGGCCTGTTTGGATCTTGTCTGTACTCAGACATGTTGAATGCTTCCGCTGTGATGTAATGATGAATTGTTGGGACATGTGTCCTCTGAATGATTGTATTTGCTATCTCTGCTCTAATGAGAGCCATTTGCAAGTTATTTAAATCTTTTGTGTCGTAGAGATCTGTTGTGATATCAGTTGTTCAACGCCGTTGACGTACCATGTGTGTATGGTTTGAAGTACGTCGACGGAAGTGCCTTTGATCTCTAGTGGATAGTTTACATCGACGATGGAATAGCAGGGCTTGTGTTGTCGCGCATAAGCGTAGGCCTACCAGGAAGCTGGGACGTGGGAGCAGTTATGCCCCATAATCCAAGCATCTGCTATCCAGTTCGTACGGTGAGTATCCCCTAGAAATCAGGGTGCAACATTGCTTATGCATCCTCACACAATTTCAAATTGCAACAACTGGATGTGAAAAGTGCTTTCTTGAATGGTCCACTAAAAGAGGAGGTATATGTTAAGCAACCTCCGGGGTTCGAGAATCTCAACTTTCCCAACCACGTTTACAAACTTGACAAGGCTCTCTATGGTCTCAAACAAGCACCTCGTGCTTGGTATGAGCACCTTAGGGAGTTGTTAGATGATCGTGGTTTCGAAGTTGGGAAGATTGACCCCACTCTCTTCACCAAGAGAGTAAAGGGAGAGCTTTTCATATGCCAACTCTATGTGGATGATATCATCTTTGGCTCAACTAACCAAGCTTTCAATAATGAGTTCTCTAAGCTTATGACTGACAGGTTCGAGATGTCTATGATGGGTGAGCTTAAATTCTTCCTTGGCTTTGAGATCAAGCAATTGGCTCGTGGGACTTTCATTTCTCAAGCCAAGTATACCCAAGATATGATCAAGAGGTTTAACTTCCAAGATGCTAAGATCAAGACATCTCCTATGCAAGTCAAGTGTCATCTCTCTCGTAATCCAAAAGGGAGTAAGGATGTGGATCAAAAGCTCTATCGTTCTATGATTGGTTCTTTGCTCTATCTTTGTGCATCTAGGCCCGATATCGTTTTGAGTGTAGGTGTGTGTGCAAGGTATCAAGCGGCTCCTAAGGATTTCCATCTAATGGCGGTTCATAGGATCTTTCGTTATTTGGTTCATACCTCAAGATTTGGTTTGTGGTACCCAAAGGGGGCACAATTTTCTCTCAATGGATATACGGATTCCGATTGGGCGGGTGATCAAGATGATAGGAAGTCAACTTCCGGGGCTTGCCAATTTCTTGGTAGGTCCCTTGTAAGTTGGTCCTCGAAGAAACAAAATTGCATTTCTCTCTCCACCGCCGAAGCCGAATATGTTGCCGCCGCAAGTGCATGCACTCAATTGCTATGGATGAGGCAAACTCTCAAGGAATATGGAGTTCATTTGGACAAAGTACCTCTTCTATGTGACAACGAAAGTGCTATCAAGATTGCATACAATCCGGTGCAACACACAAGGACGAAGCACATTGAGATTCGCCACCACTTCATCCGTGATCACGTGGCGAGAGGAGACATTGCACTAGGTTATGTGCCCACCAAGGACAATCTTGCGGATATTTTCACGAAGCCACTTGATGATGCAAGGTTCTTGTTCTTGAGGAATGAGCTAAATGTGATTGATTCAAGGAGCTTGACTTGACTATCTTGCACACACCCCTATAGATGAAACGTGTTCGAGTTTAGATGTAGGCATGGACATAGGGGGAGTGTTATCCTAACACATTGGGTTCCCCCTCCCCCCATTATGCCCATAGCAAAAATTCATTGTGATCTCTCTTTTTCTAATGTTGAATTGTGAGCTTCAATGTTGAGTTTTGGCAATGCCCCCAAGATATATCTTCGCGGTTGCATACCATGAACTCTTACATGGTGGCTTAGGCCACCAACCTCTTCCCACGTGAAGAGTTGGTTCTTAGTTGAATATCTTATGGTTATGGTGTTTCTTCTCCGAATACTACTTCTCGTTGCTATTTCGATCTTATTTGGTTCTTTTCCGGGAAGTAAGACAAGGAAACCTAACCCTTGTGTTTTGTTCTATTTATCCTCTCCCATGTTCATCTTGCATATGCCATACTCCACACATCACACATCATTCCTTGCCTTTCAAAACTTGCCCCCTCCGAAATTTTTGGAGCTGATTGTTGCTCCTGCCGGAAAATTCCGACCATCCGGAATTTTCCGGATCATTCCGGATAGCCGGATTGCCCCGGAATATTCCGGACCTCCGGAATTTTCCGGGCCATTCCGGATGGGCAGTTTTCGTCTATAAATACCCCGCACGCACGGGAGGAAGTTTTTCCTCCACTTCTTTCACTCCTCCCGTGCCCTAGCCGCCTCCCTTCGTCGATTTCGTCCCCGTTGCCCCTAGGGAGGATTGTTGGATCCCTCCCTTGGACAAGGACTTCCTCATGGACGGTATGTTGATTGGCATCTCTTATTTTTCGTTTTGATTGGTTGATTTTGGCTCTAGATGCAATCTCATTAGGGTTTGATCTAGTTCCAAGTTCTATCAATGTGTTTATCTTGCCATTCACTACCTAGATGCCATGCTTTCTCTTGATCTAGTCTAACCAATCTACATCTAGACTTAGATCCAAATCTTAGTTTGTGTCCTTCCCACTTTTCCAGCACGTAGATCTATTCTAGGCGCATCCTCTCTGGTATTCCTGGATGTTTGGTGTAGTTGTGAGACAAAAATTCGAAGTCTTAGGCAGTTCCTCGAATCAAATCGAGGAGCCCGGAATTGCTCCGGAAATTTCCGGCTCAGCCGGAATATTCCGGACCATTCCGGCCCAGCCGGAATATTCCGGATCTCTCCGGAATTTTCCGGATGCTGCCAGGAATTCGAGTTTTTGCACTACACCTAACCTTTTGGAGTTCCTTTTGACCCATATGGCATATGCACTTATCTTTGCTACTCCTGTATCCTCCATTCGCAGGTCCTGGAGCTCGTACTGGTCTGAAAAGGAAGCAATCTGTTTCAAGGGGTTCTCGTCCGGTCAGAGGACGGGCTGGTCGTTCCTCCTCCTTTCATGAGACTCGTGAGGATGCTCACACTGAATCAGTTCCTGAGATTGATCTGAAAGCCTGCTCCATCCCTTAGTGGAAGTATATCAAGCAGAAGAATCCTTACCGTTTCCCTGATTCCACCTGTGAGGATCCTCGGTTCTGGACAAATCTGCAGCTCAAGTGTTGGGATGAGTTCTATTCTACTCAGCAGCCTCTTACTTGTGTGCAAGCTCAAGTGGACATGGACGTCTACAATAGGTACAAAAACTCTGAGCTCCGCCATGTGCATGCCTGTTTGGAGAAGTTTGGCATGATGCCTCTGTTTGACAATACTGAGAGTGAGTACTGCCCGGAGTTGGTTGCTCAGTTCTACTGCACACTCCATGCTAAGGGTGATGCCACACGCTCCATGACTTGGATGTGTGGTGAGCAGAAGATCACCAGCAATTTGACTGAGTTTGCTGAGGCTTTGGGATACACCTGGACTGCCACCTATGCTGATCACGGTTACAGAATTCATGATGCCCCTGAGTATGATATCTCCAGTCTGGATTTCTGCTATCCTCCCAATGCTAAAGGCAAGACTAAGCCTTTCAACTCCAACATGTACCCCTACTACAACTTGCTCTCCAAGATCTTCCGTGCCTCCATTGTGATCAAGGCCGGTGACTTCTTAGCTATCAGGGCCTTCATGGTGAACCTCATGTTCCTCACAAGGCCTAAAAACCAAAGGAAGATTGACGTGATGGATTTCATCTACCGGGAGATTTGTCTAGGGGTCATGGAGAAGAGGAAGCCCGCTTATGGCCCACTCATTCAGAAGTTCATCAATTCCAAGGTAGGGGTTGAAATCATGGAAAACTATGATGTGATCAAGTGCAAGAAGATGGCTCCTCGGTTGATCAACGGTGATGAGATTCCGGAGTTTGCCAAAGGGAAGTCCAAGTCCCCCTCGGCCACTCCTTCTGCTTCCTCAAGTGGCATTCCTGAGCGTCCCTCTAGTGGAATTGCAAAGTTTTTCAAGGCTATGTTCAACATGTGCAAGGACACTAGGGCCATTGCCCATGAGGCGCGTGAGTTGGCCAAGGAGACTCGGCGTATTCAGAACGCCGACCGTAGGCTTGCTGGTTTTGATGTGCCTGCTGATCCCACTTCACTTGCTGCTGCCGATCTTGTCCCCATTGAGATGCCCGAGATCCATGATGATGACTTCTACTTCGGGGTCCCACCGGCAGATGTTGATGATGAGGAGGAGCTTTCCAATGATGATGATGACTTTGATCCTGCTGGGCTTGGAGGACGCGGTGATGAGGAAGAAGGCGATGATGAGGAAGGGCATGGAGAAGATGACTTCATGGAGTGATCTCTTGGGGCGCTAGTGGACTCTTTGTCCCTTTTTGGCGTCTTGATGCCAAAGGGGGAGAAGGAGTCCCCCATATTAGGTTTCCACGGGATTTGCAGGGGTTGGGGCACAAGTCTTTTGCCTTTGATTTCGATCTTATAGGCTTGTGCTCCGGTATCTTTATTTCGTTTCCTTGTTTTAAAACTTTGTTCTATGTGTGTGGAACCTCGTGACGTATTCGTGTCACCCCTCCCGTGGTTTACCTCGTTCCTCCCTCTCTTTACTTACTTGTACTTGTTGCATTGATTGCTTGTATTGTCATATAGGTAAATTCATCACTAGTTGCACTATCTAGAGAATTTACCTTTCTTGTCAAGCCTAAATTTGAGAAAAATTAAAATTTGCCGTAGCACCTATTCACCCCCCCTCTAGGTGCCTATACTTCACTTTCACCGAGTGAGTTGGTTGAGCACTCGCTACATGTGCGCCCTGACGCCAAACCAGTGAAGCCGGCTATGCGCCGCTTCGGAGATGAGAGAAGGAAGGCTATCGGTGATCAGATCACCAAGTTGCTGATAAGCAACTTCATCATGGAGGTGTTGCATCCGGATTGGCTAGCCAACCTGGTTATGGTTGAGAAGAAGAAGGAGGACCCCAAGGCCGCTACCGCGTGGCGCATGTGCGTCGACTACACCGACTTGAACAAGGCCTGCCCCAAGGATCCTTTTCCGCTACCCCGCATCGATCAGGTGATCGATTCCACTGCTGGTTGTGAGCTCTTGTCTTTCATAGATGCCTACTCTGGTTTTCATCAGATAGCTCTCAACCCTGCTGATCAAATAAAGACTGCTTTCATTACCCTGTATGGGGCTTATTGCTATCGTGTCATGTGCTTTGGGTTGCGGAATGCTGGTGCTACTTATCAGAGATGCATGCAGAAATGCTTGCATGATCAACTCGGCAAGAATGTGCAGGTGTACGTAGATGACATTGTCATCAAAACAAATAAAACACATACTCTGCTTAGTGACCTTGAGGAAACTTTTGCTAACTTGCGCAAGTACAAGATGAAGCTGAACCCAAGTAAATGCACCTTTGGCGTCCCGGCTGGCAAGCTGCTCGGCTTCTTGGTATCCAGTCGGGGCATTGAGGCCAATCCTTCAAAGATAAAAGCCATTGAGAGCATGTATTTGCCGAGATCCCTGAAGGATGTGCCAAAATTCACTGGTTGCTTGGCATCTCTGAGTCGTTTCTTGGGCAGAATGGGCGAGAAGGCCCTGCCTTTATATCAATTGATGAAGAAAAGTGACAAATTCGTCTGGACACCACAAGCTGATGTGGCATTCAATGAGCTGAAGACGATGCTGGGTAGCGCTCCCATCTTGGCTAGTCCTCTACCCAAGGAACCTATGCTATTATATATTGCTGCTACTAATCGGGTAGTCAGCGTGGTGATTGTGGTGGAGCGAGAAGAGGAAGGCAAGAGTGTGCAGCGGCCAGTATATTATCTCAGTGAGGTGCTGTCCAGCTCCAAGCAGAACTACCCGCACTACCAGAAGATGACTTACGGCGTGTACCTGGGCGCCAAGAAGCTGAAGCACTATTTCCAAGAGCATCCCATCACCATGGTGAGTTCTGCTCCCATCTCGGACATCATGGGTAACAAGGAAGCAAGTGGCAGATGTCGCACCCTGATTTCTAGGGGATACTCACCGTACGAACTGGATAGCAGATGCTTGGATTATGGGGCATAACTGCTCCCACGTCCCAGCTTCCTGGTAGGCCTGCGCTTATGCGCGACAACTCAAGCCCTGCTATTCCATCGCCGATGTAAACTATCCACTAGAGATCAAAGGCACTTCCGTCGACGTACTTCAAACCATACACACATGGTACGTCAACGGCGTTTAACAAGTGATATCACAACAGATCTCTACGACACAAAAGATTGAAATAAGTTGCCAATGGCTCTCATTAGAGCAGAGATAGCAAATACAGTCATTCAGAGGGCACATGCCCCAACAATACATCATTACAATACAGCGGAAGCATTCAACATGTCTGAGTACAGACAAGAACCAAATAGGCCTAAGAGGCCGGAAACAAACAGACGGAGCCCATCCACGAAGTCTCGGATCCTGCCCGGGTCCGCTATCTACTCGTCAGCAGTCTCGTCCAACTTCACGTAGTTGCCACCATGTAGATCCTCGGAAACGTCGTCTGCGTAAACCACAGCCCCAAAGGGGTCAGTACATAAACGTACTGGCAAGCAAGACTCACAATTCACCAAAGTGTAACCCGTCAACACCAAGCACAGATGCTTTGGGTTCAACGGAAGGAAAGGGATATAAAAGATGCTGCAACTGGCTGCGCTAACCAACTACAGAGATTCTACCACTTCCGGCTAACAGAAAGGAGATAAGATCGAGGATGGTAACCAACTGAAAGATAACTTCAAACAAACCCATCCTGGATCTCGCCCCTTATCCAAAGAAGCAATCCGAGGATAACTCACACAGTTGTAATAATGATGGTTCAAATTATTGTGTCAATAAGCCTATTACTAGTCAAGTTATTAATCATGGGGTGTAGCATGTTTGATCATTATGTTTAAGTTGTCCTGAGTACTTGTTAGCCAGTACTTTCACCAAGTAATCCATAACCGCGGAAAACACGGCTTCTCGAGAAGATTATCCCTGCAGGGTTGCACCAATTTGGCCGTACACTCAAGAATAACCCGCCAGACGGGAATCAAACCCACCAAGCGAGGTACTCTACACAACCAACCATTCTTCGCATCAAGCCCAAAGAACCTTGGGCGCACGGCTAATCAAGCCCAGAAGAAAATGGACCATCATAGCACTCTAAGACCGTGTCCCCCTATATGCCGACTACGAAAGTTCCACCCTGGCCTGGGCTCGCAAAAACATGCATGCGGCAAATGGAAAACACGAACTAAATGAGGCGATTTGGACGAGATGCGAATCAGGTCAAGTTGAGGGGGGCGCCCATACTCGCTTCCCAAATGCGGGTAGTGCGCTCATCATGGATCAGTAGACAAGACCCTTTTCCTATTAGGGTCGACACTAGCAGGCTCCAAAACCTCTCATGGGCCTCCTGCCGGTGCCTTATCATCAAATTTATTATTAATAGTAACATTAGCATGATTGATTGATTAAACATCGAGCCCCCAGAACGTAATAGAAATAGTAACAGAAAGTAACGGGTAACAGACTCGAGCAAAACAACCTAAGCATGCTAGTAAGACACGGGCTCAAACAATGGTTATAGGTATGGAGGTGAGGCAATATCAGGGTTAAAGGATACATGTAATAGGTTCGTAACAGGAACAACTACTACTAAGGCTAGCAGAAAAGAACAACGGAAAGTATCGGTAACCAATGTTGAAAGGAACACAGTGGTTCATGTGAGTGATAACTTGCCTGCAAAACCCAGTAGCCTGGTACTGAGCTAAATCCTTAGAAGGGATGTCGTAAGTATCGTCGGTCTCAACGTCGTCGTATATCCGGGAAGAAGCAAACAAACATTGCAGAAAGATAAACAATCAATATAATGGCATAGTTGCACAAACATGGGATGATGCATGTCATGTTAATAGATGCATCAAAGTAACCTACTTGACAAGATAACACAATTTAATTGGACCCCTATGCAATGTGAATTGCATATGGATGCAAATGGTTAAGGTGGAAGCAATGATCTACATTTGATTAACAAGTGTAAGTGGTTAACATGATGCTTGCATGATGATGATGACAAGATAACAACAAAATAACAATGATAGATGCAAAGGAAAAGGAATAAAACAAGTTTGGAAAATGATTTGTTAATTTTGGAAAGTTTTGGTTACTTAGACATGTCACACAAACAATTATTGTTTTCATCAAGTTAAATTGTTCAAAATAGATAACAAAGTTTATAGTTGAAAAGAGAACAAGATTTTAGTTGGATTACATGTTTCACTTGTTGAAAAAGGATTTCAAATGAATTATTTAGGAATTAAACAAGTTAAACAAGAATTAAATTGGAATTAATTCAAGTGTGGATGTTAATTGAATTTCATTTGATCAAAACATTAAACCAAGTTCATATTTGAAAAGGTTATGCTTTTATGGTTTGAAAACATATTTTATATGTCCCAAAAGAATTTGTTTTGATCAAGTTATAAATTTAACAATATTAAATGAATTAAATAAGATTTAAATTATTTAACCAAGTTTAATTATTCAAATCATGAAACAAATTTTATATTTGGAAATAGGGTTTAATTTTGCATGGAAAACATATTTCATTTGTGGAAATTGGATTTAAAATGAGCAAGTTATTATTTTGGCAATTTTAAATGCAATAAACAAGAAACAGTTGTTTTCAGCAATTTAAATTATTCAAAACAGCAAACAAAATTTATATTTGGAAAGTACATGAAAAATTGATTGGAAAACATATTTGGTTTGTGAAATTTGGAATTTTTATGAGCAAGTTATGAATTTTGCAAATTTAAGTGAATTTGACAAGAATTCAAATGTTTCACCAACTTAAAATATTCAAAACAGTAAACAAATTTTATATTTGGATAGACAATTCAATTTGGGACAGAAAACATATTTAAAAAATTAAAATTGGGGCTAAAATGAATTTGTTATGCATTTTAGAATTATAGGGTGCAATCTGCCATTTTTTATTGAACCAGGGACTTAGGAAAAATAGACAGGGATCTAGAAATAAATTACAGGGATTTAGGAATTACAGCAGGGACTTGGTTGTGAAAAGCAAGTTGTGCTGGCTGTGGAAAAAATAAAAGGAAAATCGGGTTTTAAACCCGCAGGGGGTGGGGATCGAACCCTCACCCTCTCTGCTGCGCTCGAAGGCACAGGACCAGTGGGGTGGTGTGGCTGCTTGTGATAGAAGGAGGGGTGCGGGGAGGATAAGTTGTACTCGCGGGATAATTTTCTGAACTAACTGAACCGAACATGTACTGCTTCAGATCGAGCGGACGATGGTCGATGGCTGCCGTCGCCTGCTCGCCGTGGAGGATGGCCGCGGTGGCCGGTGCTGGGAGGGTGCGGCCTAGAGGAAAGGAGGGAGGAGGCGAGTGGGGGAGAGGAGGGATCGGAGGGACCTCACCTTCGATCCGTCGATGCAGAAACAGCAGCAGTCGAGGGCGGACAGCAGGAAGGCAGCGACATCTTGGCGGCGACGGCGCGGCCACTACGAGCCCTCCCGGCGGTGGGCGAGGGGACGGGGAGACGGAGGGAAGCACACCGGCTCCATTCCCGCCATCGGGTGCCCCTCGAGGTGATCAAGGGCTACCGGCGGTGAGGTTTACGGTGGTGAGTTGGAGGGTTTTCAGAGGCAGCAGGTTCAGAACAGAGGCCGATCTGGGAGGAAGGAGAACTTGGCGGCTTGAGGGAGAAGGGCTAGGGTTCTGCGAGGTGGTCTCGGGAGGGGGTGGATACTTAAGGGGATAGGGCCATGGTACGGCAGCCATCGCAGCTATGGAGGTGGGATCGTATGGTTCAGAGAAGGTCGTACAGGTGACAACGTCACCGTGGGGAAGAGACAGCGACATGAGGGGGTATCGGGCCAGCAAGGAGATGGGCTTGGGGAAAAGAAGGAAAGTGGTGGGCTGCTGGTTATGGGCTGCTGTGTTCTCTCTCTCTCTCCCTTTCTAATTGTTTTTCTCTCTTTTTTTTTTTTTGTAGCAAAAAGAAAAGGAAAGGAATTGTTAGCTTTTATTGTTAGGAAAAAAATGCTAGAAAATGAGGGTGGGTTTATTAGGTCAATTACTACCAATTACCAAGGTTGGACTTCAAAATTATTTGAGTTGTTGTGATATTTGGAAATAAACCAAATTTAGATTATTTTGAATAATTAAAATGATTATTAAGTCAACACTTTAATAGAATGAACCAAGTGATTTAATTGGAAACTAAAGATCATAAATGCTTTGGGTTATTATTTTTATACTTTTACATTGGGTTCTGTTTGGAACACATGGTTTGAATTTGGAATATTTTGTTAATTAATATAGAAAACAACAACTTAATAGGGTGGACCCTATTATTAATGTGATTAAGGTGAGTTGATTGGTTTGGAGATTTTCATAATTCCAAAGAAGGTGTTGTTGATGTTTTGCTTTGAATTTGAAACCAATTTGGAATTAATTAGTGAAAATAAAGGCACCATTTTATTAGTTGATCAATGTGGAAATAAAATGAGAACAATTTGGTTGTTTTCACTTGTTATTTTTATTCCAAAAGTTGTAACAGAGCAAGTATGAAAATAACCATTTGAATTTGTTTGAGTTTGAATTATGAAAACAAGATAAAACAGATGCAAAACAAATATTAACAATGCAAACAATAATAAAGCCATGCAATGAAATGATGACATGATGCATTGCTTGAAATAAAACAAGGAATCAAACATTCTAGGGGTAGTTTTCATACTTGGGATGTTACAAACGCCCCCCCTTGAAGGAATCGCGCCCCGAGATTCCTACTGAGAAAAGAAAAGGTCCGGATAATTCTTGGAAAGATCCACTTGAGCTGAACACATCGTGCACATTGGATAGTTTAACTGGAAGTTCAAAACAATAGGAATTCCTGGCAACTCTTCTGGAAAGATGTCAGGGAATTTGGAAACCACCGGAACAATATTAGTAGAGGTATAGGTTTTGTATGGATGGTGTATAGCTGGATAGGATTTGATTCATTTGGAGAGTAGACTATCTGTAATAAGGGTGGATCAGAGTTATTGACATCAATGGAACACCAAGAATAATTATCAATGTCAGAATCATCAACATGAGAGTAACGAGGAATATGTGGCCTCCCATTAGAATTGGATTGTTCTTACTTATGTTGAAGTCAACACTTGAGATTCCGGAGAGTGAACGGTGATTTGATTGCTTAGTTGAACCAGAATTGGGTTGTATATTGTGGAAAATATTGTTGACACAAAGGAATGTGATGCTCCGGTATCAAATAGCACCTTAGCTGGACAAGAGTTTACGAGGAAGTTTTGATTAGACGCCGGTAGAAGATTTGAAGTGGAAAACAACAACAAGATTTCAACGGACGAAAAGGATGTTGAGAAGAACAGGATATCAACATCGGGGAAAACGAGAACAAAACTCCTGAGGTACTACAGAAACCCCATCCGGGCTTCTAAAGGATCAATATCTACTGCTTAAGGAATAGAGGATCCGCTTCCGGGGCTTACACGCCCCCGTTCTCAATCATGAGTAGGCAACATGATAAATCATGTCACAACCACCTCCATTCCTATGGTCTAGTAGATATAACCATCCTAGAGAAACCAGAATTCGTGAAATCCTAACTTGAAAGTTTAGATGAGAAGGGAAAAATCAACGTTGCACTTCCTTACCAGAAAAGGGTGGGAGGGTGGGGAAAGAAGAAAAAGAACAGAATTCCTACTCTCACGTTTCATTTTTCCTATATAGCTACAAAATAGTTTCTAGACTCAACTGCGACCAGTAAAAAGGGATCCTACAGGCAGACAGGCTCTGATACCATTTGTCGCACCCTGATTTCTAGGGGATACTCACCGTACGAACTGGATAGCAGATGCTTGGATTATGGGGCATAACTGCTCCCACGTCCCAGCTTCCTGGTAGGCCTGCGCTTATGCGCGACAACTCAAGCCCTGCTATTCCATCGCCGATGTAAACTATCCACTAGAGATCAAAGGCACTTCCGTCGACGTACTTCAAACCATACACACATGGTACGTCAACGGCGTTTAACAAGTGATATCACAACAGATCTCTACGACACAAAAGATTGAAATAAGTTGCCAATGGCTCTCATTAGAGCAGAGATAGCAAATACAGTCATTCAGAGGGCACATGCCCCAACAATACATCATTACAATACAGCGGAAGCATTCAACATGTCTGAGTACAGACAAGAACCAAATAGGCCTAAGAGGCCGGAAACAAACAGACGGAGCCCATCCACGAAGTCTCGGATCCTGCCCGGGTCCGCTATCTACTCGTCAGCAGTCTCGTCCAACTTCACGTAGTTGCCACCATGTAGATCCTCGGAAACGTCGTCTGCGTAAACCACAGCCCCAAAGGGGTCAGTACATAAACGTACTGGCAAGCAAGACTCACAATTCACCAAAGTGTAACCCGTCAACACCAAGCACAGATGCTTTGGGTTCAACGGAAGGAAAGGGATATAAAAGATGCTGCAACTGGCTGCGCTAACCAACTACAGAGATTCTACCACTTCCGGCTAACAGAAAGGAGATAAGATCGAGGATGGTAACCAACTGAAAGATAACTTCAAACAAACCCATCCTGGATCTCGCCCCTTATCCAAAGAAGCAATCCGAGGATAACTCACACAGTTGTAATAATGATGGTTCAAATTATTGTGTCAATAAGCCTATTACTAGTCAAGTTATTAATCATGGGGTGTAGCATGTTTGATCATTATGTTTAAGTTGTCCTGAGTACTTGTTAGCCAGTACTTTCACCAAGTAATCCATAACCGCGGAAAACACGGCTTCTCGAGAAGATTATCCCTGCAGGGTTGCACCAATTTGGCCGTACACTCAAGAATAACCCGCCAGACGGGAATCAAACCCACCAAGCGAGGTACTCTACACAACCAACCATTCTTCGCATCAAGCCCAAAGAACCTTGGGCGCACGGCTAATCAAGCCCAGAAGAAAATGGACCATCATAGCACTCTAAGACCGTGTCCCCCTATATGCCGACTACGAAAGTTCCACCCTGGCCTGGGCTCGCAAAAACATGCATGCGGCAAATGGAAAACACGAACTAAATGAGGCGATTTGGACGAGATGCGAATCAGGTCAAGTTGAGGGGGGCGCCCATACTCGCTTCCCAAATGCGGGTAGTGCGCTCATCATGGATCAGTAGACAAGACCCTTTTCCTATTAGGGTCGACACTAGCAGGCTCCAAAACCTCTCATGGGCCTCCTGCCGGTGCCTTATCATCAAATTTATTATTAATAGTAACATTAGCATGATTGATTGATTAAACATCGAGCCCCCAGAACGTAATAGAAATAGTAACAGAAAGTAACGGGTAACAGACTCGAGCAAAACAACCTAAGCATGCTAGTAAGACACGGGCTCAAACAATGGTTATAGGTATGGAGGTGAGGCAATATCAGGGTTAAAGGATACATGTAATAGGTTCGTAACAGGAACAACTACTACTAAGGCTAGCAGAAAAGAACAACGGAAAGTATCGGTAACCAATGTTGAAAGGAACACAGTGGTTCATGTGAGTGATAACTTGCCTGCAAAACCCAGTAGCCTGGTACTGAGCTAAATCCTTAGAAGGGATGTCGTAAGTATCGTCGGTCTCAACGTCGTCGTATATCCGGGAAGAAGCAAACAAACATTGCAGAAAGATAAACAATCAATATAATGGCATAGTTGCACAAACATGGGATGATGCATGTCATGTTAATAGATGCATCAAAGTAACCTACTTGACAAGATAACACAATTTAATTGGACCCCTATGCAATGTGAATTGCATATGGATGCAAATGGTTAAGGTGGAAGCAATGATCTACATTTGATTAACAAGTGTAAGTGGTTAACATGATGCTTGCATGATGATGATGACAAGATAACAACAAAATAACAATGATAGATGCAAAGGAAAAGGAATAAAACAAGTTTGGAAAATGATTTGTTAATTTTGGAAAGTTTTGGTTACTTAGACATGTCACACAAACAATTATTGTTTTCATCAAGTTAAATTGTTCAAAATAGATAACAAAGTTTATAGTTGAAAAGAGAACAAGATTTTAGTTGGATTACATGTTTCACTTGTTGAAAAAGGATTTCAAATGAATTATTTAGGAATTAAACAAGTTAAACAAGAATTAAATTGGAATTAATTCAAGTGTGGATGTTAATTGAATTTCATTTGATCAAAACATTAAACCAAGTTCATATTTGAAAAGGTTATGCTTTTATGGTTTGAAAACATATTTTATATGTCCCAAAAGAATTTGTTTTGATCAAGTTATAAATTTAACAATATTAAATGAATTAAATAAGATTTAAATTATTTAACCAAGTTTAATTATTCAAATCATGAAACAAATTTTATATTTGGAAATAGGGTTTAATTTTGCATGGAAAACATATTTCATTTGTGGAAATTGGATTTAAAATGAGCAAGTTATTATTTTGGCAATTTTAAATGCAATAAACAAGAAACAGTTGTTTTCAGCAATTTAAATTATTCAAAACAGCAAACAAAATTTATATTTGGAAAGTACATGAAAAATTGATTGGAAAACATATTTGGTTTGTGAAATTTGGAATTTTTATGAGCAAGTTATGAATTTTGCAAATTTAAGTGAATTTGACAAGAATTCAAATGTTTCACCAACTTAAAATATTCAAAACAGTAAACAAATTTTATATTTGGATAGACAATTCAATTTGGGACAGAAAACATATTTAAAAAATTAAAATTGGGGCTAAAATGAATTTGTTATGCATTTTAGAATTATAGGGTGCAATCTGCCATTTTTTATTGAACCAGGGACTTAGGAAAAATAGACAGGGATCTAGAAATAAATTACAGGGATTTAGGAATTACAGCAGGGACTTGGTTGTGAAAAGCAAGTTGTGCTGGCTGTGGAAAAAATAAAAGGAAAATCGGGTTTTAAACCCGCAGGGGGTGGGGATCGAACCCTCACCCTCTCTGCTGCGCTCGAAGGCACAGGACCAGTGGGGTGGTGTGGCTGCTTGTGATAGAAGGAGGGGTGCGGGGAGGATAAGTTGTACTCGCGGGATAATTTTCTGAACTAACTGAACCGAACATGTACTGCTTCAGATCGAGCGGACGATGGTCGATGGCTGCCGTCGCCTGCTCGCCGTGGAGGATGGCCGCGGTGGCCGGTGCTGGGAGGGTGCGGCCTAGAGGAAAGGAGGGAGGAGGCGAGTGGGGGAGAGGAGGGATCGGAGGGACCTCACCTTCGATCCGTCGATGCAGAAACAGCAGCAGTCGAGGGCGGACAGCAGGAAGGCAGCGACATCTTGGCGGCGACGGCGCGGCCACTACGAGCCCTCCCGGCGGTGGGCGAGGGGACGGGGAGACGGAGGGAAGCACACCGGCTCCATTCCCGCCATCGGGTGCCCCTCGAGGTGATCAAGGGCTACCGGCGGTGAGGTTTACGGTGGTGAGTTGGAGGGTTTTCAGAGGCAGCAGGTTCAGAACAGAGGCCGATCTGGGAGGAAGGAGAACTTGGCGGCTTGAGGGAGAAGGGCTAGGGTTCTGCGAGGTGGTCTCGGGAGGGGGTGGATACTTAAGGGGATAGGGCCATGGTACGGCAGCCATCGCAGCTATGGAGGTGGGATCGTATGGTTCAGAGAAGGTCGTACAGGTGACAACGTCACCGTGGGGAAGAGACAGCGACATGAGGGGGTATCGGGCCAGCAAGGAGATGGGCTTGGGGAAAAGAAGGAAAGTGGTGGGCTGCTGGTTATGGGCTGCTGTGTTCTCTCTCTCTCTCCCTTTCTAATTGTTTTTCTCTCTTTTTTTTTTTTGTAGCAAAAAGAAAAGGAAAGGAATTGTTAGCTTTTATTGTTAGGAAAAAAATGCTAGAAAATGAGGGTGGGTTTATTAGGTCAATTACTACCAATTACCAAGGTTGGACTTCAAAATTATTTGAGTTGTTGTGATATTTGGAAATAAACCAAATTTAGATTATTTTGAATAATTAAAATGATTATTAAGTCAACACTTTAATAGAATGAACCAAGTGATTTAATTGGAAACTAAAGATCATAAATGCTTTGGGTTATTATTTTTATACTTTTACATTGGGTTCTGTTTGGAACACATGGTTTGAATTTGGAATATTTTGTTAATTAATATAGAAAACAACAACTTAATAGGGTGGACCCTATTATTAATGTGATTAAGGTGAGTTGATTGGTTTGGAGATTTTCATAATTCCAAAGAAGGTGTTGTTGATGTTTTGCTTTGAATTTGAAACCAATTTGGAATTAATTAGTGAAAATAAAGGCACCATTTTATTAGTTGATCAATGTGGAAATAAAATGAGAACAATTTGGTTGTTTTCACTTGTTATTTTTATTCCAAAAGTTGTAACAGAGCAAGTATGAAAATAACCATTTGAATTTGTTTGAGTTTGAATTATGAAAACAAGATAAAACAGATGCAAAACAAATATTAACAATGCAAACAATAATAAAGCCATGCAATGAAATGATGACATGATGCATTGCTTGAAATAAAACAAGGAATCAAACATTCTAGGGGTAGTTTTCATACTTGGGATGTTACAGCAGAGTAGCCAAGTGGGCAATCGAGCTGGCCGCGTACGCTCCCGCGTATGCGAGAAGAGAAGCCATCAAGTCACAGATTCTGGCGGAATTTCTTGTGGATTGGGCTGAGGTGCAGTATGAGCCTCCTACTCCGGTATCCAACTACTGGAAGATGCATTTTGATGGCTCCAAAGTAAAGGAAGGCCTTGGCGCCGGCGTAGTGCTAACGTCACCCAAGCGAGATCAACTCAAGTACGTACTGCAAATCCACTTCAAGGCATCCAACAATGTAGCAGAGTACGAGGCCGTAGTACACGATTTGAAGGTGGCAAAGGAAGTTGGAGTGCATCACATCATATGCTATGGCGACTCGGATCTGGTTGTGCAGCAGGTTTCTGGTACTTGGGATGCTCTGGATGCTAACATGGCGTCATATTGCTTCCTGGTGAAAACTATGACGGGATTCTTTGAGGGATGCGAGTTCCAACACATCCATCGAGCAGAGAACGAGGCAGCTGATGAGCTATCCAAGTTGGGATCTTCTCGGTAGTACATTCCGGCGGGGATTGCCTTGGAGCATTTGAGAAAGCCATCCATCAAGCCAACCCCCAACTCGGAGTCTATCTTTGTTCCTTCTCTGCCTAGTGAGGAAGATGTTCCAATGGAGATTGACTGGGAAGGTGCTAAAGAGAACCCGGGGACTGCAGTCTCCATCCCGGGGACTGGCGCCTGCAACCCGGGGACTGTCCCTCCTTACTCGGGGACTGCCCCTCTCAACTCGGGGACTGTCGCATTCATTGAGGAAGTTCTTGCAAACCGTTCGGGGCTTCAAAGAATCAACCCCAACTCAGAAGAAGATGCAATGGCGGCCATACCGATGGAATTGGGCGAACCAGTGTTCCCCACGCGGGAGACACCGAGTTGGGCTATGCCCATATTATCCTTTCTAAGGGACGGCACCCTACCCAATGATGAGGTTACCGCAAGGAAAATTCAGAGAAGATCCAAGGGCTACACCATCTTCAGAGAAGTGCTGCATAAAAGAAGTCCCACTGGCGTGTTGCAACGCTGTGTGGAACCGGAAGAAGGAGAAGAAATTCTGGTGGAAATACATCAAGGAGAATGCGGGCATCACGCCTCTTCTCGGGCTCTAGTCAAGAAGGCTTTTCGGCATGGTTTCTTTTGGCTCACTGCCTTGAAACAAGCTGAAGATATTGTGAGGAAGTGCAACGGCTGCCAGAAATTCGCAAGTAAGATCCATATGCCTGCTTCCGAGTTGAAAACCATTCCCATTACTTGGCCATTTGCTGTTTGGTGTTTGGATATGGTTGGTCCCTTCAAGCCGGCTAGAGGCAACATGACTCACATCTTGGTCATGGTTGATAAATTCACCAAGTGGATTGAAGTGAAGCCTATTCGGAAGTGTGATGGAGGCAAAGCTGTGAGTTTCCTGAAGGATGTGATCCTGAGATACGGCTACCCGCATAGCATCATCACGGATAATGGCACGAATTTTGCTGAGGGTGCCATGGTGAGATTCTGCAGAGATAAGCACATCCGGTTAGATGTCGCGTCTGTCGCGCATCCCGCCTCCAATGGACAAGTTGAAAGAGCAAATGGCATGGTGCTCTCAGGCATAAAGCCAAGGCTGATCGAGCCGCTGCTGAAAACACCTGGGTGTTGGTTAGACGAGTTGCCAGCGGTGTTGTGGAGTCTAAGGACTACCCCTAACCGGTCAACCGGCTACACACCGTTCTTCTTGGTGTACGGAGCTGAGGCCGTGTTGCCGATTGACCTAGAGAATGACTCCTCCCGAGTAACCCTCTACACTGAGGAGGAGGCGAGAGAAGCTCGAGAAGATGACGTTGACCTGCTAGAAGAAGCAAGAGAGCTTACTCTGTCACGTTCGGCTGTTTACCAGCAAAACTTGAGGCGTTATCACAGCCGGAAAGTGAACCCAAGGATTTTCCGAGAAGGAGACATGGTCCTTAGGCTCGTGCAGCGCACAGGCGGGATGCATAAGCTATCTCCTCCGTGGGAAGGGCCTTTCATTGTGAGCAAGGCTCTACACAATGACGCATACTACCTAGTAGACGCGCAGCCAACACAGAAGAACATGCCGGATAAAGCTCGAGAGGAATCTAAGCGCCCCTGGAATGTAGCTCTACTCCGTCGATTTCATTCGTGAGCAAAAATGTGTATGTACTCTCTTATCCGAGTTAAAATTCTACTCTGCAATCTGAAATTGAACTCGGGGACTGCCCTCGTCCAACTAGCTCTATGTGTTTCTATTCTGCTTTACTTTGTGTACTCGGTTGCTTTGCTTAGAATTTCATGAGTACATCTAGTACTGTGTCTAAACCTAAAAGCCAACTCTTCGACTCTGCTGCTATCCGAAACCCGGCTTCATGGCAAGCAAGAGAACAAGCTAGGGGTCAATGAGCACAAGAAAAATGACTAAGGAAAAGAGGAGTGCAGGAACCGAGTAGAGCGTCCTTTACTGTTTTTCGTTAACTTTTTCGGCTAAGTGGTGGGTAGCGTTACTATGAATGTTTCTAAGAGTCTAAGTATTTGAAACTCCAACTTTGAACTCTTGTGACTCGACTACCAAAAAAGCAACAAGTTGCAGGTAAGAGCTGAGATAAAAAGGAAAGAGCGGATAAAAAATGCAACTCGGGGACTTGTATAATAACGCAACCCGGCATAGAGCCAGTGTTGCTCAAACATTAAGTAGCAAACCGCAAACTGAAATAAAAATGAGTAGCAACGGAAAATATAATTGTTTGATACATATGCACCCGGCATCCCGGGGATCTGATAAAAGTTGTAAAGCATAAGTGTTTTCAGAGATCAATGGTTGGAGGTAGCAGTATTGTCCAGGTTGGCGTTGGCAGCATCAGCTTCAAGGTTGGCGTTGGCAGCATCAGAAGTAGAAGTGGCCACCGAGATGGGGTCGGTGGCTGAGGTAGAAGCAGTGGACCGAGTGCGGGGTAGCGCCGGGTCGTCAAGTGCCGTGCCGGAGGACGAGCTCAACTCGGGAGCCGCATCTTGGATCACCATCTCGGTCGTGATAGTGGCATCCTCGGACTCGGCTTCCAGATCTTCGGCGTCTTCAGCGACCTTGCCTTTTCCTTTCCCGGATCCTTCCTCGGCACCAGTGTTTTCGAAGACACTATAGTCCTCCGACTCAGTGTCCTCGTCTCCATCCTCGTCTTCGCTCTCCGCCTCGGTGCCAGGCTCAGTAGGGCCCGCGTAGGAGGCGATCTCGTACGCAACCGCCTTGCGGCGAGCAACGCAGTTGGGATCATCTGACCACTTCGAGCCCTGGCGCATTTCAAGGATGGTGTCAAGATTTAAGTTCTCGTACCAGCTGCATATGAAGCGAAGCAGCAGATCGGCCCCTGCCCGAGATGAGGATGCACGCCACTTTTTCAGCTCAGCCTTTGCACCATTGAGCTTCTCGGAGAGTGCGCGAAGAGTTTTGGGCGCAGTTTCGCGAGGCCAGAACAAATCGTGAAGCTTGAAGGCTGTGGACACCAGGCTGGTGCCCAAGCCACTAAGCTGGCGGAGCTGCGACTTGATGCTCGTGAGGTTGTCATCGATTTTAGATTTGGTGCTCATAGGCAATCCTTTTTCAGCTCGGACTTCTTGCGCCTTAGCCAAAGCAGGCGTGCTAGCCGCGCAGAGATCAGGGAAGATTTCTGAGAGTGCTATCAGAAAGGGTTAGAAATGGAGGCAGAAAAGAGACGCAATCAAGCGGAAAAGAGGAGATGCAAATCAAGCCAAACGGAAGAAGAAGGAAACAGACAAGAGCAGAGAAGCGCAAACTTACTGTTGAGATCGACGAGTAGCGCGTCCAGCTTTCTCTTCCAGGCCTCCTCATCGGCAATGTGCCTATCTTTGACTTGGCGTGCGTTGGAAAGCTCGAGCATGAGGTCCGCATTGCACTTCTTCGGCACCTCGATCTCCGTCTCAAGCGTCTTCTCTCTGGCTTTGCTCGTTGTCCTGGTCTCCAAGGCATCCTCGAGAGCTGCCTTCAGCTTCACTTGCATATCTTCGAACTCGGCGCGCTCGGCGTCGCGTTCCTTCTTAAGTTCTGCGTCTCGGGTGGCCAGCTGCTGCTGCACCTCGGCAAGCATCAGACAGTTGAGATGCTCTTCCCGGAACTTCTTGTACTCTTCTGCGGGAAGAACAACACGGTTAGCAGAATAACAAAGGAAAAGGAGAAAAACGAGCAGAACAGACGGCAACTCACTTTTGGCAGAGGCAACAAACACATGGCAATGCTCGTGCTCCTTCGCCAACTCATTGAATTTGCCTGCAGAGTAGAAAAGAGTTAGAGCAAAGAGCGAACCCGGGCATAAACACAAAACACA
The DNA here is from genome assembly GCA_028641055.1 of Alopecurus myosuroides. Lineage (NCBI taxonomy): Eukaryota > Viridiplantae > Streptophyta > Magnoliopsida > Poales > Poaceae > Alopecurus > Alopecurus myosuroides. The sequence continues at coordinate 101,034,727 of CM054060.1, forward strand.
CTAACCGAATAGCTAAAGGCTTACTTTCAATTGCAGAGAGTTGAAGGGCGCGATCCACTGCCGCTTGCTCCATCTCGACGTCATCCTTGCGCTCTTTCTCCAAGGCCGCGAGGCGTTTGGTGGCGATGCTATGATTCCAGAGCAGCCGCCTGAACAAGTTGGTTCTCTTTAAGAGGCTATTCTGTGAAGAAGAAAGAAAAGGAGTTAGACAATTTTTTGCAGATTTGGCCCGAGAAGACGGCAACTCGGTTGAGTACCCGGCTACTCGGCCCGAATCTCGGGGACTGAGTAGTAGATAAGAAGAAAAAGAAGAACAGAAGAGAAGAAAAATCGCAACTCGGAGCAAGCAAAAGAAACTTACATCATATGTCTGCTCCACATCCTCGGTGGATTTGCGGAGAACGAACAGCTTCACGGCCAACGTGCTCGTGCCAGAGGCGATAGTCATGGGACTGTAGCCCATGTCAGCTTTGTTCCAGTCGATGCGCCAGTGGTCCAGCGATCCCACGGTGCTGCCATCCCACGTCTTGTTGCCATGGACGCTGCTTTCCCACACCTGGTCAATGAAGCCTACTCGGTCTATCATCTGCTGAAGCCCCTCGGATTGAACCTCAGTCTCGTTGGCCCCACACCGGGTTTTCTTCTCCTTCAACTTGGAGTCCACTCCTTTGGCCTGGCCGCCCTTCGTAAGGGCGATCCGCTGCTCGCCCCTGGTCAACTCAATGTTGTGTTGCTTGGCCATTTGCAGCATGTATGGCAGGAAGCTCGCCTGCGCCTGACTGGCACTCGACCCCTCGCCTGCGCCATCGGACCCAACAGGAGCACCAGTTGTAAGTTGCGTGCTCTTCGCAGCCGGCTTCCCGGTTGACTTCGGCGGCGGCATCAGAGAAGAATCATGCGTAGCCTGGCGCGATGGATTCCTGCGAACACCTGCGGCGTCAGGCTTGGCGGCTTTCTCGGTAGGAGGATGCTGAGATGCAGCTTTCTTGGTGCCTTGTTTAGAAGGAGGGCTTGGCGCGGTCTTGTGCGTGCTCTGCTTTGCTGGAGGGCTCGGTGCAGTCTTGGTTTTCTTCTGAGGTCGTGGAGGGCTCGGTGCGGTGGGTGGAGTAACCTGCTGGGTAAGCGGCACAGGGGTCCGGCTACCCGGCGCAACGTCTGGATGCGCTTGGCCCTGCAGGTCTTGCTCCACCACAGTCGTCTCAACCCTCTGCTCGGCAGCGGGATCAGGTGTGGCGTCTTCTGTTTCTTCTACCCGCGGCGTTGCCGTGGGGTCGTCTTGAACCGCAGCTTCGCCTTCCGGCTGCTCCAGGTTCTCGTCTTGCCGCTCAAGGGCGGCATGGTCGTGGTGCTCGGCTTGTTGTTCAGTATTCTCCCCAGCTGAGGCGGCTGGGGGAGAAGGAGGTGTTGTTTCGTGAGCAGCATCCTGCGCGCTCTGGTCCGCGCGGGCCTGCTGCTCCTGGTTCATGTCGTGGTCACCAGCGCCCGTGTTCTCGGTGCTGGCGTCTTCGTCTTCTGCCTTCACAGGAGAGGGCGCACGCGTCCTGTCCTGTAGTGCTGGCTCACCCTCGTCCTCAGAGAGGTCAACGAGCGTTTCAAGGTCGATAACGGGCTGTCTCTTGGAGGTGGTGGGAGCTGCGGTAGCGTCAGCATCCAGAGGATCGCTGGAAGAGAACGGGAATTCAGAAACAGAGAGGAAGGGAAGAGAACACCGAGAAGCGGTAGCAGAATGTAACTCAGATGAAAATTACTTACCCTTTGCGGGTGGGGAGTTGCCTTCTAGTGGTGACCTTCTTCTTCTTCTCGGTCTTCTTGGGCTTCTTGGCGGCAGGCTCTTGGGCACCGCTACCCGTCCTCTTCCGAGTAGTAGGAGCAGCTACAGAGATAGCATCGACGTCGAGGGCATCCTCGTCTTCCTCGTCCACCTCAGGGTCATCTGCAGAGTAGAGGAGAAAAAGGAGTTGAGAAACGGAAAGGGAAGTTGGGTTGCGCTACTCGCAATTAGAGAGGCGAACTTAGTCACCTTCTTCGTCCTCGGACCAATCCCGAATGGACGCGTCAACTTGGTGCTTACCCGGCTGTTCGGCGTGAGGGATACAGAGGGTGTCCTGGGTATCGTAGGCGGTCTCATCGTCCTCTTCTCGGTCACTGCTCCAGTTGGCCTCGAAGCGCTCCTCATCCTCCACAAGTTGGCGATCAATATGCTGGGAAGACAAGCAGGCGATACAAATCAGTTGAGCACGAGGCTAAGGAGCCCTACCCGGTACGGAATGCAAGCACAAAGCATACAAGTCCAGAAATTCCTATTCAGAGTAGCATGCAAACACAAAGCATATTAGGCTAAGGTTCTCTACTCGACATGGCGTGCAAACACAAGGCACATAAAGCCAACGAGGTGCTTGTAGTGTTCTACTCGGCGCAGCATGCAGAGACTAAACATACTAAGCTGGAAAGCCACCTACTCGGTATCAAAGTGCAGAGACAAAGAATAGAGGGCTAACCTGTTCGATGGCCTTAGCGCGGCTGTACGGCATGAAGCCGTATTGCCAGGTGTCGGTGAGGTCGGTCTTCATGATGGATCTCGCCCATACGGCCACATCGGCGGTGCTGAGCTCGAAGGTGGTGGTCCTCGTGCAGTCCCGGCTGCCTCCCATGTAGCACATCATGTGGGAGCGGCGCTGGAGCGGGAGCACTCGCCGCGAGATCCAGCACGCGATGGGATCATCGCGCTTGAATCCTAACTCCTTCAACTCGGCGAGGCGCTTCTCGATCTGACGGATGTCGTCGTGGTTCTTCAGCTTGTACCCCCAATTTTGCTTAGTTGGCAGCGTGTTCGTCCACTTCGGGAGCCCTATCCGGTCCGTGATCGGCGCTCCTTCTTCGGCGGGAACGTTCTTGACGTAAAGGAAGGAGCGTTGCCACTTGCGTACCGTGTCAAGCCCCTTGATGCGCAGGTGGCCGCCGGTGCTGCGCTGGAGCATCATGGCGCCTCCCGTCTTCGTCATCGTGCGGGAGCTCTCCGTGCTTCCGGGCTTGGGGACGCTCTGCTTCCGGAAGAAGAAGTAACGCGCCCAGGTATGAACGGTTGGGCGCACGCCAAGAAACGCCTCGTAGACCACGGCGTGGAAGGCGAGCATCACCATGGCATTGGGGGGGAGGTGATGCGGCTGCAGCCCGAAGTGCTTGAGGAATTTTTTTAAGAAATTCGACACCGGGAGGCCGAATCCCCGCTTGAAGTGCGCGAGGAAGACGACAAACTCGTCCTCCTCTGGCGCGGGGACGGTTTCGCCGTCCGGATGCCGGCACTGCACGCCGGGAGGGACACGGCGGGTATTGACCAGCCACCGGCAGTCTTCCGCCGTGACGTCGGATCCCTCCCATCCGGCGCGGGCGTCATCGTCTCCGCGAGCCATGGAGATGAGGAAAGGTGTGGAAGATTTAGGGGAGATTTGGGTGGAGGAAGTGCTCTTTGTCTTTCCGGTGGCACGAGAAGCGGTGGCGCAGCAAAGGTTTGCGGCGGCGTCGTGCTCTGCGGCGGCGGAGAGGCGAAGGGGCAGAAGGTGGAAGTGAGCAGGAAAGAGAAGGAGGAGTTACCGAGGGGGTATTTATCTCTCCCCTCGAGTTGCCGTTACAGGCGGAGTTAGTGGGATCAGTTGTGCATCGAGATCGTGCGGCGTGGGAAGCGAACCGGTTAGAAACGCACACAGCGCATATTGCGCGCGTAACGGGCGCAGTTAATCCCACGTCGATATCGTGGGCTGACAAATGCAGTTGAAGTGACCTAACGGGCCGGTGGGCCCTGGTTGTAGTAATGGGCGCGTGGCCTGTCATATCCCAGGCACCGAGGCGTCGGGGGTACGAGGGCGTGACACGTGCCCAGTAGCAACGCGGAGAGATGGATTTGCTTTGCCACAGTAAGATTATGTTCGAAATTTTGCTAAGTCTTGTTACTCGACGTCAGAGAAGAGAAATGCTGCTACTCAGAAAAGAAGAGACTCAAGAAAGAATTGAAGGCTACCCGGAGACGCAGCTCGGCATTTTACAGTTCAAAAACAAGGTTTGTTTCTTAAGCTGGAAGAGCCCAGTAACAAGTTCGCAGGACTCTACCAGCTTCGGGGACTAATGTCGGGGGGTTACCCCCGAGTAGGGGTAAAGAAAGTACTAAAGGCAAGATCAAAGGAGAGTTTTGGCTGAGTAGCTGGCTACCTAGTACTCGCTACCCGGTCGACTGCTATCCGGCCGTACCTGCTAATGGCCAGAAGGAAGAATCAAGGAAGTTACATTCTTCCGAGTAGAGGAAGTGAGTTCCTACTCGGACCGGAAGTCAAAGGAGCCGTTCTGACACAGGATCCCGCATATCCTGGGTCCGTACTAGCGCACTGTTCATCTGCAGAGCGCGTGCTTATCCGCGCCAGGGTGTTAGCAGGGCGGCGCAGGTTAGGGGGCCTACCCTGTGGCCGTGACAGTGGTAACAGGACACGGACTTGGTTTTGCACAACGACTTTGTACACAAGACAAACTAGGAAGCCAAAGCTGTCAGCGAGAAGCCGGAAGTGTGCATTGTGCACACTATGTCGACACTTGTCTGTACTTTTCATCTTGGATGTATTTGGCTGGGCACCAGTATATAAGGTGCCTTGCCCCCTCCTGTGCGAGGGCCGCTGCTTTAGAGAGAACCCTTAGTATTCCGCATCACGTAGAGAGAAGAGTGGCTACTCGGCTGTAGGCCAAATTGTACTGTGGCTACTCGGTAGGGCACACATATAGAGAGAGAAAGGCAGGAGTAGGGGTTTTACCTCCACACGAGGGCCCTGAACCTGGGTAGATCTTGTTGTTTGCAGTGCTTGATTCATCTCACACGCGGCTACTCGCTGCGTGATCCCACCCCGAGCACCTCCAGCGTCCATCGACCCCAAACAATTAGCCATCCTATGGCATCTGCCGTGATACCACCACGACAGTCGGCGAAAAAATCTGACAAAACCTAGGATTTTATTGCCGTCCTGGGTTGGTACTTAATGTCAAATGTTGCAAGCTCGATGCCCCATTTGGCTACTCGGCCAGTTGCCTCCGCATTGTTTATTATATCCCTAGTGGTGCTTTACATACCACTGTTATGGAATGTCCTTTAAGTAATGGCGAAGTTTCCGAGATGCGAAAAATACGCCATATGCCAGTTTTTGATAGTGTGGGTACCTTTGTTTTGACTCGGAGAAAACTTCGCTTACATAGTATACCGGATGCTGATCTGGTATGCTTTGTTCGTCTTTCTTCCTTTTCACAACTATCACTGTGCTAATAACCCGGTTTGTAGCCGTAAGGTACAATAACATAGGTTCTTCGTCTTTTGGGGATGCCAAAATCGGAGCTTTTATCAAATTTTCTTTCAACTGGGTTAATGCTGCATCTTGTTCGTCTATCCACTCGAATTTGTCGGATTTCTTCAACAACTTGTACAGTGGCAGTGCTTTGTCCCCTAGCCGGCTAATAAACCTGCTAACGGCTGCAGCAGAACCCGTCAATCTTTGTACATCTTTTACGCACGTGGGCTTGGATATGTTTAAGATTGCTTTGATCTTTTCTGGGTTTACTTCTATTCCTCTGTGAGAAACGATGAAACCAAGGAGTTTTTCTGAGGGAACCCCGAATACGCACTTTAATGGATTTAACTTCATCTTATAAGTGCGCAAATTTTCGAAGGTTTCTCGCAAATCTTCAAGGAGCGTGTCTTTTCCCTTGGAAACGACAGCAATGTCGTCCACGTAAATGTGGACGTTTTTGCCAATCTGACTATGCAAACATCGTTGCATGCAACGCTGGTAGGTTGCGCCTGCGTTCTTCAGGCCGAATGGCATGGTTATGTAATAGTACGTCCCATATGGGGTTATGAAGGAAGTTTTGATTTGATCTTCTTCCTTCATGCGTATTTGATGATACCCGGAATATGCATCCAAAAAGCATAAAAGCTTAGAGCCTGCAGTGGAATCTATTATTTGATCGATTCGCGGTAACGCAAACCTATCTTTTGAACACAATTTGTTCAAGCCAGTATAATCTATACACATCCTAAGGGTAGTACTATCTTTCTTCGGGACTAATACTGGATTTGCAGACCACTCAGTATGTATAACTTCCCGGATAAAATCTGCCACCAAAAGTCGGATAATCTCCTTGCCAATAGCCTTCCGTCTTATTCCGTCGAATCGACGGAGCCCTTGTTTGACGGGTTTAGATCCTGGAATCGCCTTAAGTTGATGCTCAGCAAGCTCCCTGGGTACGCCTGGCATGTCCGCTGGACACCAAGCGAAGATGTCCCAGTTCTCACGGAGGAACTTGATGAGCTCGCTTTCCTATTTGTCGATCATCCCAGTTTCCACTCCGACAAACTTTGTCGGATCTTTAGGATCTAGGATTACCTGTCTTGTATTTTCGGAAGCTTTGAAGCTATCTGCAGGCTTTCGGCTTTCTTTTCCTGCCGGCATTTCTGTCGGCGATAGCTCCTTGGCCAGCTCCTTCAATTCTTCCTTTGCTATCACTTTCTCGGCGCAAAGGGCGTTTTCTTTTTCCAGCTCGTTTGCCAACTTGAAGTCTCCTGTTATGGTGATTACTCCTCCTTTGGGCCCTGCCATCTTCAGCTTGTTATAAATATAACATGACCTTGCCATGAATTTGGCGAAAGCTGGATGTCCGAGTATCGCGTGATACACGCTTTCGAACGGCACCACTTGGAAGGATACTTTTCCCTGACGGAAGTGATCTTTTTCTCCGAAGGTGACATCTAGGGAAATTTCTCCTAGGGATCGTGCTTGTCTGCCAGGGACGATGCCATGAAAATATATGTTGCTGTGATTGAGCTGAGTCTCGGAAATTTTCAGATGCTTCAGTGTATCCAGGTACATTATGTTAATGTTGGATCCTCCATCCATCAGCACTCTTTTTAGCCTAGTCTTCTGGACAATAGGGTTTACGACAAGAGCTTGCGTGCCGGGTTCAGGGATGTTTCCGGGATGATCAGACTGATCCAAGGTAATTGGTGTATTTGAGTACTTCAAGAATTTTGGGGTTCCAGGAACAACCGCGTTTATTTCTCGGAGCGTTCTCTTTGCCACCTTTGCTGAGGGAGTTGCCAGGAAAGTTAGGTTACATTCCCCATCAACTCTCGGAAACTTGGGCTCGCCTTTTCGCTGTTGTTCCTGGATTTTTTCATCAGTGTCCGATTCACTGTCTTCTTTTTCAGCTTCTGGCTTTTGCTTGGAGAATTTCCTCTTGGAATTCTTCCCTTTGTTTCCGGATCCTGCAATGCCTTTCATATGCTTGTTCAGCCGGCATTGTGCGTTAGTGCGGGTGGGTTTCCCAAATTGCGAGTGGTGGACGCAGTTTTCTGACTTTATCTTTTCCCACTCTTCCTTGGTGCAGTTAATCGGTTCTGTACTGCGTCCTTTCCACCTGTTCCCATTTTCTCTTCCAAAGGCTATGTTGACTTCTTTGGGTTTTTGTGTTGCATCTGGAGTTCCTTTTTTCTCAGGGCGAGGGTATTTTTGGCCTGTATGAGGGTATCGATATTGCCTCCTCTCGCTCTGATGTCGTCTTCGGCCGCTGCATGCTCATTAGCGGTTGTAAGCATAGATCCAAGATCTTTGTGCTTTTTGGAACCGATCATGAACGGTACAAGTCTGGGTTTTAAGCCATTGACGAAAGCATGCATTGCTTGAACGTCAGTTACTCCAGAGCAACTATTCTTCATTGCCGTCCATCTTGAGATGAAATCCACGTATGGTTCGTCTTCAAATTGTGTGCAACGGTTTAGCTGGTTGATGCTGTTCGGGCGCTTATAGGTTCCTCGGAAATGGTGAGTAAATACTCTAGCCATGTCATCCCAGCTGTCGACGGTCCTAGAGGGTAGTCCATTGATCCAGTCTCTGGCTCCATCCAGTAACATCAGGGGGAGAAACTTTACAGCTTCCAGGTATGTCTCGTTGTTAATCTGGACGGCTGTGTAATAGTCTGAGAGCCAGGTATCCGGATTTGTGCTACCGGTGTATTTTTGGTACGTTGGACCAACTTTGGCGAAGCCAGAATGCAGATTTATTCTTCAGATCCTATCAGTGAAACATTTAGGTCCAAAGTATAAATCATCTCTTTCCTCTCTATCCATGTGTGCGGAGTATCTACCGGCTGAATGGACAGAAGGGGGTCTGCTCCTTTCTTTTCCATTGTGGCGCGAACGCGCTTTTCCGGGATCTTCTCTATTTCTTCCTTGATCACGCCCTTTAGGAAAAGGTGGAGTTCTGCTCATGTGTCTTTCCTTATTCCTGGGGGGTGTCAGGGATCTCTCACGCATGTGAGGTATATCCTGTCTTCCTGCTTTTTCAGCAGGGCGTCTCGGAGGCGGCATTGATTTTCCGTCCTTCCGGTTCTTTTCCTCCCGATCACAAAGATTAATTCCATCTTTCGGAAGATGGGATCCTGTTCTAGACGCCTCATCCTTATTGTCGGGTTTGTGCTTGTCCTTTCTCGGATCTGATTTCTTCTCTTTCGAATTGTTTGAATCTCCAGGTTCTTCTGGTCCAGGTGCTCCAGCGACACATGTAGCTGTTTTGCATAGGGAAGAGTCGTCGTGGAACTTCCCTGATCGCTGCTGCCCCCGCTATTGTTGTTGAAATGCTTTTCCTAGGAAAGCATACACCCCTTGAAGTTTTTCACCATTGGAGTACATATCATTGTTGAGGATGGCGAACGCTGCTTCCGCGTTTTCTGCTGCAGTTTTGTATATTGTCTCACCTCTGGCATCTTTGCCATTTACCTGCTTTTGCCAAGATGGGTTATGAAACCTTTCTTTTGGCGGCCGTACTTCCGGTCTTGCGATTCCGGGTAGCCTTGTAGGTTTAATGCCAGATCTATTCTTTCTTTCCTATTCCTCAATTTCTTCCTTCATGACCTTGATGTCATCCTGGATTTTTTGGAGGTGTTCTCGAGTTCGAAATAGATGTTGCTGCTGCCTCTGGAGAGCTCGTCTCCGGGCTTCTAGCACTTCAGGGGGCTCGTGGGGTCCCACTGGTGTTTGGAGTAACTCATGTTCGTCTTGTTCTGTCATTGGCGGAACAAGGATTTCCTTTGTTTTCTTCTCCGCAGGTTTTACTCCGCTCGCATCTCCTATTTCCGGGCTTTCATTGGCTGGATCGGCCGATTTCTTCTTCCGGAGTTTATACTGGAGTTTTTTAGCAGTTTTGTTCTTTTTCTTGGAAGAGGGAGGTTTTTTGTTGGGTTCTTCCTCTGTCAATTCTTTGACATCAGGGTATGTTGGAGAAGTTTCTCCCTCTTCTCTCTCTTCCTCTGGCGGAGGAGTTCTAGGGTTTTCCTGGCTGTCGGCATCCGTGTTCTCAGCCGGTTTTGCCATCAGTACCTCATGGAATCCCTCTTGAAGAGATTTAACCTTTCTTTCGAAGGCGTTCTCGTCTTCGTCTTCAGAATCAAAGTTGTCTGATCCGGTTTCTGATTCCAATCTCGCCTCAATAGCGGCTAACACGGAATCAGCTTCCGAGTTCGTCGTGTTGGCGAATGTCGGATCTTCCACCTCTGTTGCGGTATTGTTGTTTTCTGCCTCTTGCACGGGATTGCTTTCGTCCGTGTTTTCGGCGATCTCGGATTGCACCATGCCGATAAAGTGTGATTCACTTGTATCGGCGATCTGAGCAAAACCCGGCATCATAGTCATCTTCGACTGGGTATAGGACGGGTGGGATAGATTTACTTCCACCACAGAATCCCATTGCCTCTGAAGTTAATTCGATAAAGATGTTTGCAGATCCAATCGGTAAAACGCAGGCACTTACCAGATGATTCCGCGCCGGCATGTATGATCCATTGTCGAGGAAGCGCCCGACGTCATTGTCGGATTCCAAGCTTCCGACAGTTATGGTACTGCCGATTCCGCCGAGTATCCCCGATCAAAACTTAACGCCAGACGTCGCGGGCCCCATGGTGGGCGCCAACTATCGAGACATCATAGTAGAATTCATAGACGGGGGTGCCATTAGACTACCGATAGAGAAGTGGGGGGGACGTGATTTGTACGATGAACAATGACACACGGTTTTTACCCAGGTTCGGTACGACGCAGTTATGCGACGTTCCTACTCCTGCAATCTCACTAATCAGGACTAAAGGCTGGGAATACAAAGTACAATGTGAGGTTCTATTAGCTATTCGTCGAGGATCCACTTCCCGGCGAGTTAGCCTTTAGCTTCTTGTCTCTCTATCTTATCTCCCGTCCGGCTTTATATAACAGCCGGGTTAGGGCATACAGAGAAGGAAACCTAGAAGACTACGGTATGTGCTAACTTGGAAGGTAAGGCGCCTTCTACTCCAGGCCGTATCACGTGGGTCGTGATCCGGGTTCTTCTAGAATCCGGCTTCCGTGCGTCAGCTTACTGGGCCGCCCAATGGACCGTAGCCCATTACCGTTTGGGTCACCCTGGTAATCCAGCACTTTAGACCACCATCTGATATAACCCTAGTCGGTATATATCCGACAGATCCTGTTTGAGGAGAAAATAATATTGGGAGGAACCAAAAAATTTAGTCGAAAACTGAAGATTACTTCATCGGAAATTCTTGCAATCCCAATCCATTCCATAAGTTAACAATATCACAGAAGGTTTTGCCTGCTATTGAAACATCAATGACTGAACTCAAATATCAAGTTAATCTTGGTGAATATAAGCATCCGTAGCATGAAGCCCATGGAAGCACGTAACATGCAAGTCAGATATGAACTACAAACACATCAGCAAAATAAAAGTAATAATGAATAAAGGTAGGGAAATTTACCTGCTATGCAGAAGATTTTGGGGCAGTAGACTGAAGCCATTACTGACAGAATGGAGGAAGGTGCTAATAGCATTTGAAGGAAGGAGATCATAGGGGGAAGAGAGCCAGCCATACGGAAACTGATGAACAGATTATGTGGATTGGACATTGGGAAGGGTTGGGAAGCGTCGTTATTGCGGCAGGTCGACAGAGATTCGCTCCTTGCCGCTGCCGCGCTCCACATGCTCGATGTCCCGCAGACCGCTGATTTGCGTCACCAGCACTGTCGAAGTTCTGACTCCACAAATCCCTCAGGTGACCCTATCGGGTTTCGACTAGGAGAAGTCATGAGCGCTGGTGAAATCGTCGGCTTGACAGGGGGCGAGATTTACCCAGGTTCGGGGCCCTCGAAGAGGTAAAACCCTGACTCCTGCCTTCTGCTGATCTGTATTGGATGTTTAGATCGGTTACAGGTTGCTCGAATCGAGAGTAGATCTCGAGTTCCGAGGCTTTTTGGTCGTGCGGTATTACTTGGTCCTCTCCTTGGGGGCTCTCCTGGCCTTATATAGATGGCCAGGTCTCGAGTTCTACCCGGAGAGGACTCAAACCCTAGCCGGGTCGGTTACAAATTTCCTAACTTAACCCGCAAGTTGATGCGGGTGGGCTTCACATGGGCCTTCTAGAGTACTCCAAGGATGCTTCCTTTTGGGCCTTGACCAGAAGGCCTGATAGGGGGTGTCCTTACCCGCAGGGTCCAGGATCCATATCTTCGTCAGTAGCCCCCGAGCGTATGCTTGACTGGGGCTTTTCCAGTCGAGTAGACGGTCAAACTCTCCTTATTTTTATGGAAGATTGCTTTGACAGTCATTGTTTTTCCAAAGGGTGTGTTCCCTGTATCATGGGTCATCACGCTCGAGTATCGAGCAATATAAGTGCCTGTTTTTACGGCTTTTTTCGCAGAAGGATGTGGCTCAGTAGCTTGGCTCCCCCGAGAGATCGGGGCCAATTAATTGCGACTAGGGCAAAAACATTCCTGGCCTACTCAGATTCGAGACCTCCGACTCGAACCCGACAAGGTGATTTTTGCGACTGGGCCGTTGTGGACTTACCGAATCGAACTTAACCTATGGGGGTACCCGGCGCGTCCGCTAGGATTTTTCTTCGTGTTGTTGACACGGAATTATACCGGAGGACGCAGCTTTCGAGTGCGATTCCAGGCCCAAAAGAGAGATCTTTTCGGGTCTTACCTTCATATTCGAAGAATACGGCATCCGGATGTGCCTAGTCGGCTGAACAATCCAGGTTCTTATGATGTAAATTATCATGTGTAGGAGAGGTAGGTTTTTCCTACCCGATTGATTTGTTTGAGCTCCATACGAAAGAAATTTCGTGCTGGAAGAAAACTAAGCCCGTATGAAAGAGTTTTCATGTTCGGGATGCTGTGCCCTCACGAAAGAGTTTTCGCGCATAGGGTATTTTTCTCTTGTTCAAAGAGGTCTTGCTTTATGAACTGTCCATGGAAAAATCTCATCTACCCGAAGGAATTGATATTGATACGAAGATAATTTCGCGTTTGAACTTCCAATCGAGAAGATTTGGGTCTTGAATGACGAATGCCATGACGTCATGGCGCACTCCTCTTCTCCCGATGGGACGTGACAGAGTGGCAGCAGATGATGGCCCACCTTGTCAGCTTTTTGACCGGGAAACGAGACGTCGTTCCTGGTTTTTACGCGAGACGCGCAGTAAATGCGCACGATCTTCTGTTAAGATCGTGGCACGAAACAGCGATGGCCGCCGCTTCGTTTCATCCTCACGCGTGGAGGCCGTGATAGGCGCCACGTAGCGCATCGTACGGCTGAGATCGCCTCGCCCTGTGTATAAATACGGGTGTTAGCGCTGCGGTAAAACTTTCCCAGCTCTCTGTCTTCATCTTCTTCCTCGCGCCCATCTTCGTCTTCCCCGCGCTCGAGCTCGTGCTGCAAGCAATGGCTGGCGGAAAAAGACGCGGTGCTGCCGGCTCTGCATCCGGTGAACCTTCCGCGCAACCCGCGCCCCGCGCCGGCGACTGGCGCTCCCCCAACACCGCTGCGAAAAGCATCAAGGAGATGCAGCGGGAGGGGTTGCTGCCGGCGGAGACGGAGAAGCGAGTCCGTCTCGGGAAAAAGGAAGAGGTACCCAATCCTCAATCGAATGAGCGCGTGGTCTTTGTGGACCACGTGACTCGAGGCCTTTCTTTTCCTCTTCATCCCTTCTTCCTCGGGTTGTTGTGTGTCTATGGCATACAGCTCCACGATCTCCCCCCGAACGCGGTGCAGCACATTACGTGCTTCATCGTGTTCTGCGAATGCTATCTCGGCATTCGCCCGCACTGGGAGCTGTGGAAGGCGCTCTTCAAGGTCCGGATCTTCCGCGAGAGATCGCGGGTGGAGTCCGAGCTTGGTGAACCGCTTCGCACCGGCGGCTTCGGGATCCAAGCTCGACAAGAAGGCAGCTACTTCAACATGCATTTCGTCGACTCCGCTCAAAGCTGGCGGAAAAGGTGGTTCTACGTCATCGACAACAGCTCGGGTGGAATTGTAGAGTTCCACCCGTTCGCTGTTCTGACAAGGCGGAAGTCTTGGGGGCACAAGATGTCATCCGAAGAGACTCAGACCGTTGCGCCTTTACTCGCAAGAGTAGCTGCTCTCCGGGATCAGACCGCGGGAGTTGTGCTCAACGGGATGCATCTGGCGAGCATCTTTTTGAAGCGCAGGATCCAGCCACTTCAACAAAGGCCCTCCGCCATGTGGGAGTATCAAGGCTCAGAGGATCCCAGTCGAGTAAGTCGCGAGGAACTTTCGAATGTAGAATTCGAGAAGAAAATCGCGGGTATCACCCGACTGAAGGTGGGGGAGAAATTCCCCGATTGCTCTGTTGAAGCCTTCGACGCTTCAAATCCTCCCCCAGCCGAGGTTAGTTTCTTTTTCTTTTTTCGTCTTTGAGTTGTTCCTTTTTCTCGTTCTGAGTCCTAGTCGATAAGGTTTTTCTTGTCTTCTTCTTGCCTTTGCAGAGCCTAGCTATGGCGGACTGCTACCCGCCAACTACGGGGGAAGCCGCCTCAGAGCAAGTGTCGAGTCATCAAGACGGCGCGATTGACACCAGCGTCGCCAACGCCTCTTCGAGTTCAGAACACGATTCTTCGGATGACGTCGCGGACTCGAATGGCGCTCCGACGAAACGTCGTCGGGTAGATGAGGACGAAGCTACTTCCAAGGATAAATCCTTGGAAGCATCGCCCAGTCAAGCTCCTATCCATGCGACTCCACTTCGCTCCCTTGCTCCTTCGCCTTCGTTCCCAGTGATGACACCCGCTTGGAACGCGGATTTGCTGGATGACGACGAGGATGACGAGTAAGTGCTTCTTCCTTAATCTTGGTCGAACATTTTCCGTGCTTCAATATCGATTGTTTCTATCTTTTGGTGCAGTCTGCAGACGATCAGTCCTCGCAGGTACGCCGCTGCCGTTCCTCCCGAGAAGAGGAATAAGGCCAAGGATGCGGGTGAAACTCCCACCGCGGGCACCGTCCAAAACTCCCCCAGAGCAGCCCCCGAAGCCGCGACGATGGTACGTGAAGCTCCCAGCTTTGCCGCCAGGGCTTCTGCTTCTAAGGAAGTGACGGATAGCTCCGCGGATCCGCTGTCTCGTGCCTCCGGCCAGGTAAACTTCATCTTCCGTCTTCAAACCATTTTTTATTTTTATCGGGTGCACGACAGTGCTCCCGATGGGAGTAGCCCCCGAGGCTGTAGTCGATCGCATGCGATCGGCCACAGGCTCAAAGTCTAGTTTAATTCCTCTTTATGATTTCATTTTTATCGGGTGCACGGCAGTGCTCCCGATGGGAGTAGCCCCCGAGGCTGTAGTCGATTGTAAATAATCGGGTACAGACTCTATTTTAATCCCTTTTAACTCTTTTGTCTTCGTACTTTTGCAGTCGCTTATTGATTCTCTTGCGGCGATCGGTCGCCGCGTCGTTCTCGCCGAGTCGGATTGCGAGTCGCTTCGAGCGGACCGTAGCCGACTTCAGACTGAAAACGTTCTTCTCAAGGGTGAGCTTTATTGTTTCCTTGTCTTCCGCACTCCGTTCATTCTTGAGTTTTTGACAAGCATCTCTTTGCAGCTCGACTTGAATTCGCAGAATCCGAAAAGGTCAAACTCTCTGAGCAGGTAACTGCTCGGGAGGCTGACCTGACGGCCATTCGACAAGAGCTAGAGGCTTCCCGCATGCAGTCAGAAGATTTTGGCCGACAGCTTGCAGATGCGCGGAAGTCTTTGAAGGAGTTAGAGAAAGCTGGCAGTAAGGCCGACAACGACATTGTCGGGTTCCTCCGTCCCCTTGCTGAGCGCTTCGCGGGTAAGTGTGTTGGGATTTTGCGACTTTGATTCCTCATTTCGCTGTACTTTGCTAAGTATTCTTTCCTTCCTTTGCAGGTCTTCTGGATGTTCCTCTAGAAATCCCTGGACTCCAGCGGGTGGATGTGGTAACCGACACACTTGCCCAGCTTAAAAGGCACGCTGATGGAGTTCTCTCCATGATCAATGATGCCACTCAAGTGCTGGAGCAACTGCACGGTCGCCTCCTCGCCAACGCCACTCCTGCACCTGCGCTAGATGATCTGTTGAAGGTCTTCTCAGAAGGCAAACTTCTGGATGCCTTCGCGGTCGCACAGGCGGAATCTGGTGCGAAGACCGCGATACAATTCGCTTTGGCGCATGGAGTCGAAGGTTTGGAGGAGGCGTACACAGCTCTTCCGGTCGACCCCTCCACGGGCAAAAAGGTACGGCTCTCTCGTTTTAGCGAGCAAGCCGCTATTCTTGCTCGGAAGCTGTCTGAGATTTTTGCTCGGCTGCGGGGAGGGGCGACTGCTGCCAGCGGGAGCACCAATGTAGCTTCATAGATTTTTTCCTTTTTCTTCTCCTTGAATGTAATGAACCTTGGGATGTATTCCCGTACCTTTGTTGTCTTTAATCGAAGAATTCATCTTGCAATTCGTTCCCTTTGTTTGTGCATTGTCTCCCGATGGGAGTAGCCCCCGAGCGTTTGTCAGATATGCGATTAGAATTGACTCGAGTAGGGCATCTTACTTCTTTCGTTTTATGCTTCCAGGCTACTGGGTTTGTCGCGGAAACGTCGGGTGGATGTGGTACTCCAGTGAATCCACTTGTTGCCGCTGTTGGCACTTTTGCGGGCCTTCGTGATAAGGTCCAGGAGGGTGAGCGCAAGCTAAAAGCTATGCGCGGGATAGCCGATGTGGCGAAGTCCAAGCAGAAATTGGCAGCTGAACGCGAACAATTTCTGATGGATGAGCTGGCTGTAGTCGCAAGGGACTTGCTTTGTAAGTAGTGCAGCCCCCGTGTCTTTTTCTTCCTTGTTTCCTTATCTGACTGAGTGTGTTTTTGTCTTCAGTCGTTAATCCGGATGACAGGGAAGAAAAGCAGTGGGTAGAGAATCACATCCTTCAAGGGGCTAGTAGCTCCAAACCTCATGCGAACAACTTTTGGTCTGATCGCAGTCGGGGTTTTGTGATGGCCGCCTTGAAATTTCGAGTCCGTCAGGCGAGAATTCTCGTGAGTTCTTTTCACGAGGTCTTGGTTGCGATGAACGCTGCATTTTACCCACTTGAAAAAGGTCCCGAGGACTGGGGTTATCTTCTCAGTTTGTTTGGACGTGAAGGAGAAGTTCACGCGTGTGTACGCAATCAGATGACGTGCGGCGCGATTGTAGCTCTCTCTTTTGTCCGCATATGGCATCCTGAGATAGATGTTAACTCCGTTGCTCGGCGTCCAGATTATGCAATCGAGGATATCTCGCCGTACTATGATGCTGTACGTCCTGCGGCGGAGAAGATTATCCAAATGACCTCTGAAGAGGTAGATAGAGTTTTGGCGACTGAGAATGCTCAGCACTTTGACTGATTTTTGGATGTAAATATCCTGTAATCTGTTTATAGTTTGTAAAAAACTGTTGTAAGGTGTATAACCTTGTATTTGATGTTGTTTCTTTGTGATGCTTAGTTGTAGGGTAGCCCCCGTGTGTTTTACGGGGTGTGTACCTGTAACTTGTAGCATGTAAAGAATGAAAAGCTTCGAGTGAATATGATGAAGGAATCGCGTCTTTATTGCAATGACTGAGAAGCCATGTATTCGAACTACAGGACTGGCTAGTATAGCCTTATTTTTGTTGTGATAACAAATAAACCTAAGGATAAAATTTGCGGAGGTGTGCGATGTTCCACGGATTGGAGTAAACCCCTCCGGTCGCTGGATTCTTTAGCCTGTAGGCTCCGCCTGGGATGACTTCATGTATGATGAAGGGTCCTTCCCAAGGTGGCTCGAGCTTGTGTCCTTCCTTCTGTTTGAGCCGCAGCACCAGATCCCCAACCGCGAATGCTCTGTGGCGTATGCGGCGACTGTGATAGTTGCGCAAGGATTGCTGATATGCTGCGGATCTTGCAAGTGCGATGTCGCGCATTTCGTCGAGTGCATCCATATCTTCTGCGAGCGCCTTGTTGGAAGTTTCTTCGCTGTAGGCTACAACTCGTGGGGCGCTGAATCGAACGTCCTCGGGAAGGACTGCTTCTGCCCCGTATACCATGAAGAATGGCGTGTATTTCGTTGATCGATTAGGAGTTGTGCGCAGACTCCAGAGTACGGAGGGTAGCTCTTCCGCCCAATGTCCTGCGGCGGGGTGTAGACGATCGAGTAGTCGCTTCTTGATGCCCATCGAAACTAAGCCATTGGATCTTTCGACTTGTCCGTTCGTTTGCGGGTGAGCGACTGAGGCAAATTTGAAATTGATGCCTTTTTCCTCGCAGAATTGTTGTGTCTCCTTTGCTGTGAAATTTGTACCGTTATCTGTAATGATGTCGTGTGGCACACCAAATCGACATACAATGGAGTCGAGAAACTTGACGGCGCATTGGGCGCTTGCTGAGGTTACTGGCATAGCCTCGATCCATTTGGTGAACTTGTCGACTGCGACTAGCAAGTGTGTGTATCCACCTGGCGTGGACTTGCGTAGTGGCCCAACCATATCTAGCCCCCATTGTGCAAAGGGCCAGGCTATTGGTATCATGTGTAGTTCTGTAGCAGGGGCGTGTGGCCTTGGTGCAAATCGCTGGCAGGCGTCGCATCGTTCGACCAGGCTTTTTGCATCGTTGGCTGCTGTTAGCCAATAAAATCCTGCTCGGAAAGCTTTTCCCATTATTGTTTTCCAGCTAGCATGATGTCCGCAGTCTCCTTGGTGTATGTCCTGGAGCAATTCCTTGCCGTCTTCGGGTGCAATGCAACGCTGAAGTATTCCCGAGATACTTTGCTTGTATAATTCTCCGTTGACTACTCGAAAGGACTTGCTACGCCTGATTATCTGTCGAGCCTCACGTCGGTCGGCCGGGAGCTGTCTGTGGAGCAGGTAGTCGAGATATTTCTGCGTCCAGACTGGCTCGACCATGAAAACCTGTCGTGATATATTGTGAATAAGCTCGATAAGCGCGACCTGCGGGCTGACCTCTATTTCTGGCGCTGCTGCAGCTTTCTTCACTTTGACTGATCGCTTGATCATCCGTTCGAAGTATATTCCTGGCGGTATGGGTGTATTGGTGGAGCCCATGTTTGTCAGTCTATCTGCTTCCTCGTTGCTAGATCTTGCAATGTGTTTCAGCTCGCAGCCTTTAAAGCTTCCTTCGAGTAGGTTGTACATGTCACGATATGCGACCATGTTTCCAGCGATGGCGTCGCATTCTTTCATCGTCTGCTGCACTATGAGATTGGAATCACCGTAGATCATTAATCGGGTAGCCCCACAGGCGATTGCCATCTTCATCCCGTGCAACAGGGCTTCATATTCTGCGTCGTTGTTTGAGGCTGGATCGTCTGGTGGAAAGTCCAGTCGCAGGACGTATTGCAGCTTGTCTCCCCGAGGCGAAATAAGAACGATTCCAGCTCCTGCTCCTTCGTTTCTCTTGGATCCGTCGAAGTACATTATCCAATTGCTCGTGTACTCGGGTGGTCCGGGCGTTTGTAGCTCTGTCCATTCGCTGAGGAATTCCACAAGTACTTGAGATTTGACTGCTTTTCGTTCTATATAGGTGATGTCCCAGGCGCCCAACTCGATGCTCCATTTTGCTATTCTTCCGGATGCCATAGGGTTGTTCATGATTGTCCCGAGTGACGCATCATTAACCACTGTAATGGTATGTTCCTGGAAATAATGTTTGAGCTTTCGGGCTGTGAGAACAACTCCATAAGCCAGCTTCTGATAATGAGGGTATCGTTGCTTGCATGGCGAGAGCACTTCGCTGATGTAATATATTGGTCGTTGGACTCCGTATGCTTTGCCGTCTTCAGGTCGTTCGACCACGATTGCTGTGCTGATGACCTGGTTTGTAGCGGCTAGGTATAGTAGGAGCGGCTCCCTTTCTTGCGGTGTTGCAAGGACGCGCCTGCTTTGCAGCGATCGCTTCAGGTCTGCGAACGCTTGTTTAGCTTCGGGTGTCCACTCGAATTTGTCCGTCTTCTTTAGTAATTTGTAGAAGGGTAACGCTTGCTCTCCCAATCGTGCGATGAACCTGCTTAGGGCGGCTAGTCGTCCTGCGAGCTGCTGGACTCCGCGTAGATTGGTTGGCTCCTTCATAGTCAGGATGGCTTGTATTTTTTCCGGGTTGGCTTCAATGCCTCTGGCGGATACCAGGTACCCGAGGAGTTTTCCTGCAGGGACGCCGAAAACGCATTTGGTCGGATTGAGCTTGATCCGATATGCATTAAGGGCGTCGAACGTTTCTCTGATGTCCTCGAGGAGTGTGTCCTCTACTCGAGTTTTGATGACGATGTCGTCGACGTACACTTGTACGTTTTTGCCAATGAGATTGGCGAGGCATCTTTGCATGCAACGCTGATATGTTGCGCCTGCGTTCTTCAGCCCGAAGGGCATTGTCGTGTAGCAGTAGACACCGTGGGGTGTGATGAATTCCGTCTTCTCTTCGTCTTCCTTTTTCATTCGGATCTGATTGTATCCCGAATAGGCATCCAGGAAGGAGAGGCGTTGGCAGCCTGCCGTAGAGTCCACGATCTGGTCGATTCGTGGTAGAGGAAAATTGTCCTTGGGGCAGTGCTTATTCAGCGATGTGTAGTCGATGCACACCCGAAGGATGTCCGTGTTCTTCTTGGGGACCAGCACCGGATTTGCCAACCAGGTGGATATCTTGATCTCCCTAATAAAGTTGGCGGCTAGCAGTCTGTTTATTTCTTCTCCAAGCGCCTTCTGCTTGGGTTCTGAGAATCGTCGAGTCGTCTGTTTGATGGGTTTGGCATTAGGAAAGACTTCGAGTGAGTGCTCGGCAAACTCCCTGGGTATTCCTGGCATATCTGAGGGCTGCCAGGCAAAAATTTCCCAGTACTCACGGAGGAGTCTGACGAGCGCGCTTTCCTATGCTGGCGAGAGGGTTGTGGAAACCATCGCGGTCTTGGCGGAATCCGTCGGGTGCACTTGGTGCTTGCGGGTGTCGCTGTTGGCGCTGAATTCCAGTTCAGGCGCGTTCTTCTTCGTGAGGGGCATGACGGAGTGGTCCGTGGTTTTTGCCAGCTCTTGAAGTTCTTCTTGCATCCCGAAAGATTTCGCGATCTCATTGAATTCTATGTCGCACTTGTCTGACTTCTGGAAGTCTCCGTCGATGGTGATCACACCGTATTCGCCGGGTAGCTTGAGTTTCAGGTACGCGTAATGTGGTACTGCCATGAATCTGGCGAACGCTGTTCGGACAAGGATGGCGTGGTACTGTGAGGGCCAGTCGACGACTTCGAAGTCCAGGAATTCCCTTCTGTAATTGCTTGGAGAGCCCAGTACAACTTCTAAGTTGATTGTTCCGAGTGGACAGATTGCCTTGCCCGGAACTATCCCGTGGAAGGATGTTTCTGATTCCGTTAGGCCGTCCAGGTTCTTGTTCATTCGACGGAGTGTATCCGCGTAGATGATGTTGATTCCACTGCCGTCGTCCATGAACATACGGGCCAGGTCGTAATTTCCGATTTGAGCCTGGATGACGAGGGCGGCGTGTCCTGGCCGATAGACTTGTGGTGGATGGTCTTGTTTCGAGAATGTGATGGGCTGATCTGCCATCTTCAGGTACTCGGTCTTTGTTGGCGGTGTCTGCACTGCCATGCATAGTTTCCTTGTGTTAGTCTTTTGAGCTCTGCGAGAGGGGCATACCTTCTGTATCATCGCGAGTTGTCCTGCCGGATTCGGGTATGCATTGGCTCCATTGTTTTGTGGAGATGGCGCAGGCAGTGCGGCTAGCGCCATGTTTGGGTTTGCTGGTGGAGGAGGTGGTGGAGGCGGCTGGAATTGTTGTCCCCCTCCTGGCAGCGGCGGGTAGTTTTGAGTGGATGCGAATCTTTTCCTCGCGAGAGCATCCGAGATGTCAAGAAACTTTCGACAATCCTTGAGAAGGTGTGTTGCCTTAGTTTTGCCCGTGCGCTTATCTGTAAACAGGTGTAGCGAGCAGTATGCATCAAGATCCTCCTCGGGGGACTTTTCTTCTGCCTTTGGTTTCCACTCGCGACTTCCGCGGCGGCCAGAGTCGCGGTTTCGCGTGAATTCTGCCGCCACTAATTCCTCCCTGTCCTCGTGGTCGTAGTATTTCCTTCTCTTTCTTCGCCCATGACGGTCTTCTTCGTGCGTGGGCGACGATGCTCTTTCATTGCGTACCGCGTCTTCTCCGTTAGCCCATTTTTCGGCTATGATCATTAGCTCCCCAATGGTTTTGGGCGCAGCTCTGCCTAGCTCTTCTCGAAACGCGGTTCTTCTCGCTCCTTTGGCGAAGGCCTCAATCGCCACCTCTTCCGAGATGGTTCCTGCGGTGTTCCTGAGTGTGGTCCACCGCTGGATATATTCTCGTGTGGATTCGCCACTCTTCTGTTTGCACGCTCGTAGTTCTTCGATTGTGGCTGGCCTCTTGTACGTCGACTGGAAATTTTTGCAGAAATCGTGGTGCAGGTCGTCCCATGATGCGTAGCAAGATTTAGGTCTTCTTTCCAGCCAACTGCGGGCCGCGCCTGTAAGATGCAAATTGAGGTATTGCATGGCTGTGTTCTTGTTCCCACGTTGGCATTTTACTGCCGTGAGGTAATCGCTTAACCACTGGGAGGGCTCGAGCGAGCCGTCGTATTTAGTCACCTCCGTGCTGAGCTTGAACCTCTTGGGTAGAGGTGCTTCTCGGATGCTGCGAGCGAAACAGAGCGCTCCACAGGTTTCGTCGTCTGAGGACCTGGATGAGGAGCGTTCGCGATACCGTGAAGCTCTCGCCCTATCCACCTTCTTTTGGGCGAGATCTGATCGCGCGTCGTATTCGGACCGGTCGCGGTCGTTGTCTTTCCTTGGTTCTTTGCTTCGCTTTCTCGAGCGGCTGCTGTGGCGCCGCGAGCTTTTGTCTCTCGGGCTGTCGTCGCTGCTGCTTCGACTGTCGCCGCGACGGCGGGCTTCTTTTCCTCGACCACGCCGTGGCGATTTGTCTTTCCTCGGGGATGAACTTCTGTGTCTGCGGGGCGTTTCTTTATCCTTGTTTTTCTCCTGTCGCTCCTTCTCCAATTCTTCTTCGGTCTTCTTGCGATCGTGGGAAGCGAGCCTTGCGGCCGCCAATCCTAGTCCTTTGCGAATTTGTTTGTACTGTTCCACCCGAGGGTCGCTATCCGTCGGTTGGTTCATCTGCATGTAGGTTGCTGCGGCTAGGATCGCGGCAGCTGGGGTTTGCGGATAGACATTGCCGTCATCGTCGACCCTCATGAAGGAAGACGTGGTCGACCTGTCGGTCGCAGTCATGGATTCGTGGCCCCTTGACGATGTTGCGTGTCCCTTCCTCGCGGGTCGGGTACCGACTGAGGGTGCAAGGGACTGTTCGACTCGCCGCAGGCTTGATTCATCCGCTGCTCTTCTGCGACGGGCTAGATCCGCCCGGGCTTCTTTGATGTTTGAGGCCGCTCTTACTAGGTGGTAGTGGTAGGCGGTTAGGTCTTCTTGTGAGGCTCCTGCCGCGGGTGGCTGACTCCGCCGCATGGCCTCCTTGGCCCTCTTCCAGGCCTCCCGCGAAACGCCGATTACATCGCGCTCGGTTGCGCTGTATTCGGTTTCCGAGGGTTGTTCCGATCCTGCCATGCAGACTTGGGCCAGTCGTGGCTCGTGCGTCCTAGGCGCAGATCGGAAGGCTTCCCGTACCCGAGATGGTTCCTCTGTCGAGAGGGCGTGGTAGTCGACTGTGTTGAAGCGGATGGACTCGCCACTTTTCTCCATAGGGAAGCGCGAGTTGACGGCTCCAGATTCAGGTTCAGATTCATCCGAGAAGTGGAGGATTCCGTCTCTGTTCGCCATGAAGTTGAAGCTTCCGAACGTCAGGGTGACGCTCTTCTCGAGATCCTCGAACACCGGGCGTGATTCCGGCGAGTGAGGCGTGACTATGACGGATCCGATCCGTACGGGATTGTTCGGAGCCGTAGTCGATGGTTTCCAACGGGAGTTGGATGTCGATGAAGCCGAAGATGCCGGTGATCCAGCGCCCGCGGTCCCCACGGTCGGCGCTAATTGTCGAAGTTCTGACTCCACAAATCCCTCAGGTGACCCTATCGGGTTTCGACTAGGAGAAGTCATGAGCGCTGGTGAAATCGTCGGCTTGACAGGGGGCGAGATTTACCCAGGTTCGGGGCCCTCGAAGAGGTAAAACCCTGACTCCTGCCTTCTGCTGATCTGTATTGGATGTTTAGATCGGTTACAGGTTGCTCGAATCGAGAGTAGATCTCGAGTTCCGAGGCTTTTTGGTCGTGCGGTATTACTTGGTCCTCTCCTTGGGGGCTCTCCTGGCCTTATATAGATGGCCAGGTCTCGAGTTCTACCCGGAGAGGACTCAAACCCTAGCCGGGTCGGTTACAAATTTCCTAACTTAACCCGCAAGTTGATGCGGGTGGGCTTCACATGGGCCTTCTAGAGTACTCCAAGGATGCTTCCTTTTGGGCCTTGACCAGAAGGCCTGATAGGGGGTGTCCTTACCCGCAGGGTCCAGGATCCATATCTTCGTCAAGCACCATGTACCGCCGGGATTCACGAGTTCTTTCTTCGCCGCGTACCGAGGGTCCGCAGTGCCCCCACGCAGCACATCCGGTGCCTAGCCGACGGCCAAGGCGCGGAGGGGAACGACGACATGGGTCGTACCAGAATCACGAATGTTCATGGATGGCGGCGGAGAGCAGGGTGGGGAATGGTTGGCGGCGCGGGGTGAAACAGGTGAGAAGAAATTGACCTATTCTTCTAGAGGCAGGTTGTGACACGGGAATTCCCTTTGTCATTTCATTGGGCTTGGCCCATGTACAAGATCGCTAGGGCGCGTTGGAGCGAACGATGGGGCGGACGAGTATATAAAGATAGTAAAGATTGATTTGATTGAGCGGTCAATAATGAGCAGCAGGAGAGAAAGGAAAGGAAAGGAAGCGCTATTAGTGGGGCTGGGCCGGACAGGTTTAGCAGTATCTAGGACGATCGACGATAGAAAGGTTAGCCATAGAGATTAACGATACAGATTGATCGATGGCAGACCACGGGGTGACGGGGACCAACCTACGACCAACTCCCATTTAATAGTAAATAATAGTAAAGATATATATATATATATATATATATATATATACTAGCAAAATGCCCGTGCGTTGCAACGGGAATATATCAAACCAATATGGCCACTAATTTTCGGCATAGCCATGCAACCCTACTTGTGTAATGTAAAAATGCTAACTCCTGGCTCTAGTAATTGTCTGTCGTGTTCGGGAAGGAACATCATGGAGTTGCTCGAGCTGATACCGATGGAGTTGGGCCGTATTATTCTTTTTATAACAACACAACAGAGATGAGAGAAGATCAAAAGAATAAAAGGGTGTTCATGTATGTTCCAAAGTTAGATAATATCTCACAGCAAAAACCAGATCCTGCAGTATCTGAACCAGCTAATATCCTCCTAATTAAAGCCCTGCTTGGTTCGTAATTTATTAGGCAAAACGGAAGTAATATTTCACGGACCTGTGTAGGTCCTACACAAAATACTATGCGAGCTCAGGAAAACTTCCGGACCGTAAATCTGCCTAGCAATCCAAGCGGGCCTTAAGTATCTGCAGTTCTGCACCTAACAATTGACAAACCTAGGAAGTGAACAGCTACCGAACTCTACCTACATCCTCCATGGGTGCCTCTACTTTTCCTTCCTAAAATCCAAGCGTTATGTAGAATATTTCTTCAAATCAAATCTCTGCTTTTCATCCTCTCGTCCTTCCATGATGTAGAAACCCGTATAGAGCCATTTGAATTTTGGCTATTGTAGCTCTTAGCACGTTCTAGCCAGGCTTGACGGCCACGGCCTGCTGTGTACCGGTGTGACGTGCTCTTGACGCGCTGATGTTGACGGCCTAGTACGCTTGCCGGCATGGCGTGCCCTTGGCATCACCGGGGCCATCGGCAGCGGGCTTCATGTCTGACGGTGCCGACGACCTTCAGCTGAGGCGGCAACTTGGGGTAGCGTCTCCGCCGCGTCGAAGGCGGCCGTGGACGGGGACTGCATGGGAATCGAAGAAGTGGGTTTTCCTAGCGTGGCATGGCCGATCTTTTTACCGATGGTGCCTAGTTGGATGGAAATCGCGAGGTAGGATGTTCGTGTATGCTGGTGTGAACTGGGCCATAGATTTGTTGACTCGGCCCAAACTAAACCAAACATTTTCTTAGCTGATCGGGCGATCTAGGAGACGTACCCATACGCCTACGCGACGGTCCTTAGCAGAAACTATATAGTACAGATAAGGTAGGTATACATAGTATAGAAAAGAACTGCTAGTACGAGGATGTGCAATGGTTAATTTTTTTTTATGCTTTCACGGATGGACAGCCCAGATCTCTCGTGCTATGGTGATCGGATTTCTTACCCAAATAGGCTAGCGCGGGCCAGAGCCAGACCAGAAATCTCTAGCCAATCGTCCCGTCACACGATAGGTATTTCCTCATCGTCCGGTCTACGTTCGATCCAGAGTCCGACTAGAATTTGGTAGTCGCAACGCACTTTACATATACTTGCGGGTAGATCGATTCTTAAGCCGATATTTTCGACCGACTGATCGAGCATAAACCCCCCAAGTTGAGGAGCGAGCCCGCGCGAGTTGGGATGCAGATCAGCAAGACCCCCGAGATCGAGCTGGAATCGATGGACTTCGGGTTCAGATCTGACTCCGTCGACCTGGAGAAAGGCGCCGTCAAGCTGGACGAAGCCGCCGCATCCGATAAACACGCGCTAATAACTACGGGGATCACCCTTGTTGGCCTCGTGCTCCTACTCGACGTTCCTATCCTCGTCTGCGCCGGCCTGCGGGCAGCGCTGGTGGCGACGATCGTGTTCGCGGCCGTGGCTTTGTCCGTTACTTGGTGCGTGCTCCGGAGCGGGCCTTACCCTGATGAAGAAGATGTCGACCTGCAGGGAGGAGGAGGAGGAGACAGCAGCACCGATGCGTCTTCCGACCACGAGCAGCAGCAGCACAAGTACACCCTTTTAGTGTTTGCCGTCACGCTCATCGTCTGCTTATGTATCCTGCGTTGATCCCTGTGGCACTATTTTTTACTAGTTGATTGCCCGTGCGTTGCTACGGAAAATAATGTATTTGTATCGATGCAATCGTCTTAAGTTATCATGATACTGTTTGAATAAAAGAAAAAAAATGTTGCTAGAAATATAGTAAACATGACAAAATGTAGGTTAAATAATTTGCATTATAGTCTGAACATACATACGGCAATGCTAAAATAGTTCTTTCATGTTGCAAACAAATCACAGTCCAACAACAAAGTTGATAATTCACATTATTGAGCATGAACACTAAATAAAACTTCAAGTCAATGGAAGTAATATCAACTTCAATGGACGTAGAACTATTTTTTGTTTCTCGCCTCGAACCATCTGGATGGAAAACTCCGTCGCCAGGGAGCTCGTCCACCACGGGAATCGTCTTCACATGAATACATGGATATCCTGCCCGGCCATTTCTCCATGCCATATCATACATACCAGATCAACCTGTGTCAGGTAACAACCAACCGACATGCATGCGAGATGATGCATACAACCCCACTGCCTCAGCTCGCAACCAAGAAAATGAACAAAATCACTCACATGATGTAGTAGTTGTAAGTGATACAAACGAAAAAAAACGTCACTCTCTTTCCATGGATCTAGACTAAAATAGACTGGGATTATGATAAGACAAAGAATGTTGTAGATAACTATGTGACATAATCAGCAAACCTGTTTGCATATTTTGTTCCCGTTCATATGATCGAAATTAAGACTGCCAAAAGACACTATGCAGAAGAAGTCCTCCACGGCAAGCAATAGAAATCAAGACGCTGGTGTCTTTGTTCAGAACAAACTAACCAATGCAGTTATATATGAACTCACCTGGCCAGTCAACGAAACAAATGGTTTTGTATGCTTTTTGGTCCTCGTGTAGACATCTTGAATGTAGTGCTAAAAATACCTCGACGACAAGCAACCAAACTGCGACAAAAGGATCTTTCCAATTCTTAAAACTTTAATCTAAAGAGAATGACAATGAAAGAGACCAATTAAAGTTGCTCATGACAAAACTCACTTTCAAATACGGTGACAAAACCGTTGTCGCTGGTTTCACTAAGGCAGAAAGGGTCATCCTTAGGTTTCTCATACTTAGAAAACCACTCCTACAAAAAGGAATTTCACGTTGTAAGGAGTGTAACTGTAAATATAAATACCATTCCAAGTTTAGATGATACGTGCGCAATGAATTAGAAAACTAATCACTTTCAGAAATAAAATCATATCCTGGAGTGACTCTCTCATCCTCTTCAGCTCCTTTCTCGCTGCCAACTAACGATGGAACATCCTCCTATGTATGAATAATCATTCAGTTAACAAAAACTCACAATTGATTAACAAATAGTACGCTTGAGATGTGGCTTCCGACACTCCTAATTTCGTTCTTCTTTGTGAATTTTGCTTGGTAAATATCAGATTAGATTTAAAATTGTTATGGTGTGCGCAAATGTATTGCATTTATCAGAGTTAACAAACAGGTCCAATATGAATCCCGCACACCGTCGCCGTGGGTGGCGAGGCAGCATACCGCGCCGTGGACTGGGCCAAATTCAGAGAGGTCGGTCCAGAGGGCATCCGGAGCACGCGGCCATATAGTGACAGCGGCGCGCGATGATGATTTCTATGCCGGAAGGACGGCGGAGGCTGCATGGACAGGACAACGGTACACCTGTATAGGAGGGGCCAATAATGTGTCACTCTAAAGCCGACAGGGTGCTTGTTGCAAACTCCAAACCTAGAAGCCGCAAAATATTTGTAGTGTGTATCCAGTTAGTGCAATCAAATCATGAAGTTGCTTTTATAATGTCAAGGCTGCGACTATTTGATTGCTAGGTAACATAAGTTGTGCATTCTTTACGAAGTTAACGATACAATATGTAGATATATTTCATAATTCATGTTTTATACTCCTATACATGATACATGGATGATCAAAGTGTGAATAAGAAGAATGCCCAAATTGCACAAGAGATAAATTGTCCATGTGGATCAATATTGTTAATACAGAAAATAAATACATTTTCAAGGATAACGAATGCACAAAAGAATCGTTTGTTTAAGAATGGGAAGGTTTCCAAATTATATTTATGTATACATACAGTCGACCATAGATAAAGTGTTGCAGAAATCATACTGAAGCTTGAAGATTTTCTTATCAGCCCATTCAAGTTTCTAGAAATTAGAAGGCTCATGTGCAAGGCAATCTAAATGACTATGATTGGGTAGCTATTTTAAAAGCATTGAAGAATATGCTGCCAATGAATTTCACAAACTGCATTTCAATGCCACATGAAAAGCGCAGGGAAGGTACAAGTTAATGTAATTACTCTGGCCTACCGTGAAATTTAGTTATGGTTCATCGGAAGACCGCATGGACTGTGCATGTTTGTTACAAAAACACCCAGTGTGCTACAACCAAATAGAAGTTGTATACTCTCCTAGCAAATAGAGCTGGCTATGTTCACCTTTCTTCATGACGGCTGGAATGGAAAATGGCAATCTGCGATAACACAAATATGATATCTTTAGGCCAGACATAATATAAATCTTGATTGATATACAATAGTACTATTTAACAGGCAGAGATACATGCATAATAAAAGATTGGTAGGAAATCATGTTGATTCAAATGGATAAATATCGTTAGATAATCCTGAACAAAGATGACCCAACACTTCAGTAGTTTGCTGATGAAAAAGTTCATGTTGATCTCATATGCAACAAAGGGTCACTGATATAATATTTTCCCAATGTTCGAAAAAAATTATGGATCAGATTCATGTTGATCTCATATGCAACAAAGCTTAACCCTATTTAGCATAAGGTAAATATGTTCGGTAGTCAGCTATTGACTGATATGCATCCTAATGTGTGGCTCATGCCCGCAGCACAAAGTAAAAATGACTTGATTCTAAGATAAACTATTATGTCCAAGTTTAGAGAAGACTACTGCAAGCATAACTCTCAACATCAAGGTAAATTTGTGAAAAGTCAAGCTCAAAATTAGGGAAATAATCACAAGCTGCAAGCAACCAGTTTTTTAATTCCGCTGAAGAAGCTCAGACCTGATCTTGCTCATCCTATTCTGAAAGCATGTTTTCATATTTAGTCTTAACTACGGCCTGTAGAGGCATTTAGCCAGACATGTTGCAAGATATACACAGAGAGGCATAAATAATTAAATAATCATAACATACCACCCGCTGCTGGCAGTACTTCGGTGGTACAGCTTCCACCCTTGGCAACTCGTATTTCTATGGCAATTGAGCCTCTGCAAGGCTAAATCGTGTCTCATCAAAGTCCCGTTGGCAAACAGAAGCACAAAGATAAGTTATAATGATGACAAACCATCAAAGTCAATCAACAAATTTATAGAGCTAATAGAGATCTTACTTAGAGATGTGCGCAGTAGAACACATGGAGGTTCATCTCAATAACAGAGTCGATTTCATCCCTCCTCGAAAGTAGGTGCTGCTTTATCATTACATTTTAATCATTCCACTTGATAGTGGGCCATTCATGAAATTAATTGTTCACTAAAGTTTTTCTTTCTACCAAATGGCATAACAAACTCAACAAGTCTATCTCTAAAATTCTGCGGTCAACTAACCTATCTCTTAAAAATCAAGCTCTGAATTTAAAAAAAAATGTAAAGTAGGAGGCTTGGCTACCTTGTTATAGGTGTGGCGGCGATGTAGGTCTTGAAGGTGATGACACGGTCCTGGTGGTGGCGGCACGGCGGTCCTGGCCTCCTAGGAGTGGCGGCGCGATGGTACTGGAGGCGACAGCGCAGCCTCGGAAGGGGAGACTGTAGGGAATCCATCATGGACTAAAAGACGACGTCGGTAGGCTGCGGCGTCGGCAGTGGCGGTGGAGGCAGTGTTGGTGTCGACGACGGGAGGTCTCCGGCGAGCAGCCACGTGCTGGAGGCAGTGATGGCGCAGGAGATGTCCAGGCAGCGGGGAGGCAATGAACGGCAGGGCATCAGCTTGTTGGTGGGGATTCAACGGTCGTGGCTTCCCTTGCTCCTACCAGACGAGGGTGGTGAAGCACTTGGAGATCAACTGGGCGGCGCGGGAAAGAAGCTAGGCACCTCTGTTCGTACGAGGAGAGCGACAGAGCAGTTTAGGGCAGCGACGTGCCAGCGGGCCAGGGCCAGGGTTCGTTTTACTGGGCTTTTAGTGCGCTTGCGGGCAGACGTCCAGGCAGACCATGGCACGACGACGTACCAACGTACGTTTAACTCATATTTAATAGTAAAGATTTATATAATAGAAGTGATATTCACTTCAAAAATAGTTTTTGGAAATCAAAGTTTGGTAAAACTTTTCAGAAGTAAAACATGCATGATAGATAATGATAAGTGTAAATATCAGCAAACATCAGGATGGCTTGCCTTAAGTCTCTTAATGTCCCTGGCCTTGAAGCAACTTGAACTTGACGCACAGCTCCACAACTGCTTCTTCTTCTTCTTCGTTTTCTAGCGTCGTAAAGGAATAAAAGACACACACTCAGGCCAAAAGGGCAAACAACTAAGCTAAACATCACATACAACAAACAAACGTACACTCGTGAATCCTCTCGAAACGTTATCGCGAAAAATATCTCACATAACTCTCACGGTCCAAATCTATCGTCAGACACTATGTATGGTTTAGAAAACCATATCCCACATCTTACATACCATATATGGAGTGGTGTACCACTCTCATAACAAGATATATAAAAGCTGAGAATATAGCTTGTGGGTGCAAAAGGTTAGGTTGCTAAGGTAAAACAAGCACACACGACAATACCCATGGCAGTGGGTATTATCCACCACAAGCAACCGTCACTTAATGTGTTCATGATTTAGTTGGATGTTTTAGTTTCATTGGATACTCCTAAGCACAACAAATATCCCAAGTATAACACTCATGCTTAAGGCAAACACTCAAACAAGATCCAAACAACAAGTAAAACACACAACAAAAGAATAGGCTATTTATTTACTACATTATTGTTTACTTGAGGTTTTGGAATCCATCAATCATGAAAAATTAGCAAACAACCAGTACCTAAAAACCACTTAATCAATCCATAAAAACAATCCAAAACACAATCATCACTCCAGAAAATACTCCTATCAAAAGCATAAAAACAAGACTGCACTAATAGCAGACTAGTATGGAAAATCTACACAAGCATGCTATAAGAGATAATTATATTATATAACTATAGCACATGCAACTAAATAGTTTCATGGCATCATAACAGAAGTAATAACTTCCTAAATATGCTATAATAAATCATACACTTATAAAATAAAAATGTCCATACTAGAGCAAACCACAAATTCTAGTGGTGACACTAGTTCACCACTAGAGAAGCAAACAATGCTACCATGATGCTTAAATATAAAAAGAAAGTCATGATAATAAATGTACCTAATAACAGTACACAAATCTTACACATGCTAGTAAGCACAAACATCAAAACAATTCTAGGAAACAACTATTAAGCATGCATAAAGTAATTCTAGCCATTTCTTTTTGTTCTAATAAATTATTAGCAAACAAACATGGTATGAACTACACAACCAGTAGCTATGCATTCAATGAAAAGTTATCTAAACCTTTTCAAAAATCCAAACACTCAATTTAAAGTTATTCATAAACAATCTGTCAACCTCAAGGAATCATTTTATTTGTAAACAATTAAATTTAGCACACAATAGGGAATCATTTCTTAACATGATACTAATAAGGAATATTATGCTAACAAATAGTTCACCTCTAAAATACTAGTATTTACAAAGAAGAATTAAACTTCTCACTTGCATAAGTGAAAACAAACAATTTATTTTCCATGGTGGAAAATATCCTATCAATCACATAATAAAACATGTTATTTTCCTACATGTGTATGGTTGGGGATTTTCATCCTCAACCAAGATGCAATGGAACCAGTGGGTTATGGGCCCACTAATACCAAGGCAAAAGAGGTACTAAGCCTCAGGTTACTCCTGACAAACTTTGCATACAAGATATATAACATAAGGCTATTTAATCTAGTGAAAACAATACTAGTGCAAATGAATAGCAAAACTTACACATGCTTTACTATAAAATGACATCCAAGCTGACAGAGATATTAACTTCAAAATAACATTACAAAAATGTTACTAGACTCAAAGTTAAACAAGCACAAAATTTAATAAAGTAAGCACACAAAGATCTAGCTCACACAAAAACTCCAAAGAATAAAGCTAGAAAACAACTAATGCTATTTCTATTTTTAGTTAGGTTTCCAAACATGCACACACTTTCGAAGGTAGATGTACTGAAATAAAACAACTTAATAGCAAGTCCTAACAACTCTATACAAGCTAGGAAACAAAATAAAATCAAACACCATTTCATTTTAAACAAAAACACTCAAAGAAAACAAAACAGAAAAGCTGTTGTTTCTAGATCTGTCCACAAAAATTAATCTAGAGCTCCAAAAATTAATCTAAGCTAGTACTAGATATATCTAGTCAATACCAAACTCATCCAGTTGGATTTGCTTCAAAAATAATTTTTGAACTCATTCTAAAAATCATAGAAGAGCCTACTGGTCTTTTACTAAACCGGATGGTGTTTTCATTTTATAACTCACCTTTATGTGAGATCAAGTGCATTGGATAGATATTATCAATACCTATTGTGACGCCCCGGGATCGGGCACTATGCAGATTTTCAGCATTCCCTCCAAAATCCACATAATAACCGATTCCAGGTTGCCACTTGTGATAACATTACAACAGTTCACGAATATTCCGCAACAACAACAGAAACGATACATACAAGAAGACTCAAACGAGTCAAGGATACAACTTATACAATACAAAGATCCAAATAACAGTGGAAGAAACAACATAGTGTCCGACTACGGATAAGATACAAATTGGACTAAGAGTCCCGAAGAAAACCGATGGCGTCCAATCCCTGCCCAGGCCAAGCCGGAGGGATTCCCAAGCTAACATCGTCAGACTTCAAACCTGTTGACTGCAATGTGGAATATGCAGCCACGAAAAGGATTCGTGGGTCAGTACGGTTAAGTACTGGCAAGTGGATAACCCATACTCACAAGATACCAGCGTAACCAATCATCACAAGATACAAATACTTTGGGTTCAACGGAAAGGAAAGGGTTATTGCAAAGAAGCGGCAGCGGGCTGCACTAACCAACTACAGAGACTCGCTACAACATCCGGCTACAAGAAAGGGATAAGATAGCGTATCAGAATCAACTACAACTACTCACCAAACAATACCCATCCAGTGTCACCCCCTACTAAGGAAGCAACCCAAGGAAACTCACACTGTTGATTAGGGTGACATTCATTTTTATGGTGGAGGTAATCTATATTACTAGTCAAGTTATCATCGTTAAGTGTAAGTTGTCTGAGTACTTGTTAGCCAGCACTTTCACCAAGTCATCCATAACCGCGGACAACACGGCTTCTCGAGAAGATTTAACCCTGCAGGGGTGCACCAATTTGGCCGTACACGTAAGAATAACCCGCCAGACGGGGATCAAACCCACCAAGCGAGGTACTCAACACAACCCAACTCTTCTTCGCATCAAGCCCAAAGAACCCCGTGCAATTGAGCGCACGGCTAATCAAGCCCCACGAAGAAAATGGGACCCTCATAGCACTCTAAGAACGTGTCTCCCTAAATGCCGACTACAAAAGTTCCACCTTGGCGCCAAGGGTTCGCACCTGCATATGCATGCGGAAAATGGAAAACCCGAACTAAATTAGGCGATTTGGAAGAGATGCGAATCGAATCAGAATTGCGGGGGGGCGCCCATACTCGCTTCCCACATGCGGTTAGTGCGCTCATCATGGATCAGTAGACAAGACCCCTTTTCCTAATTAGGGTCGACACTAGAAGGCCTCAAAACCACGCCGGGCCTCCTGCCGGTGCCTTATCATCAAATTATTATTACCCAAAACATTAACAAGTTGTTGATTGAATTGAAACCCAACTATCAAACTAAACAGGTGATAAGACGGACAACAAGACTTGAGCGCAAACAACACTAAGCATGCAACTACGACACGAGGGCCAACAGGGTAAACAAACAACAGTTAATAGGAAGTGGAAGGAAGGCTATATCATGGCTGCAAGGTAACATATGATAGGATCGAGACACAAGCATCAAATCATAAGGCTAGCATAAGAACAACGGAAAGAATCGGTAACAAGTGATGAGAGGCAGCCATTTGGCAGCAAGTGAGTATACTTGGCTGGAATCCAGCAAGTAGAGGTACATCCGCAGAACTTGTCGTTGCTCACATCATCTCAGCGTCCTATCCGCGAAGAAGCAACGAACTAGAACAAGCACCGGATGCAACAATTACTTCTACGTCAAAAGATCCAGCATGATCCTATTTTATATGCATGACAATTAAATTGATGCATCAAATTAAAACAAGGAGTAAGTAAGCAATATTAAATGGGCCCAATAGCAATTTAAATTGCAATTGGAAATTACCCATATGTTATGTTAGTGCATTTAATTGGTAAGGCAAGTGGCAGCAAAGTGGGTTGAATTAAAATGCATGGGAATGCATTAAACAGGAAGAGTGCAAGAATAGCTTCAGTTTGGTATATTACTTGTGAAAATTGGAATTATATTTATCTAGTTATGAATTTCACAATTTAAATGGGTTATTTAAGACATTAATAAGTGGCAGCAATTTTAATTATGCAAAACAGGAATATGATTCCATAAGCAGATAGAACACTTCATTTTGGATGGAAAACATATTTCATTTGTTGAATTTGGATTTTAGATGAGCAAGTTATTAAATTGACAATTTTAAATGCATTAATTAAGAAATAGTTGTTTTCAGCAATTTAATCTATTCAAAACAGAAAACAAAGTTTATATTTGCAAAGTTTAGAGAATTTTGATTGGAAAACATATTTTACTTTTCAAATTTGGAGTTGAAATGAATTAGTTATGATTTATGCAATTAAATCAATTTAAATTGAGCCGGAAGCCCAACATCTAATTTAGGAGGTTCGAGTTATTTATCTACCCACCAATATTAAATGTTGTTTAACATGGGGAGGCAAGAATATAGATGAGATACACAATTTAAATGGAACCGGGACAATATTTAATTATCCCAACTCATTCCATATTTAGTTATTAGATGATATTACTATTACCCGCACCCAAAAAATGCAATGCAACACATGAATGATTTGACATTTACAAAATAGATGGCATTTAGAAAAATACGCATATAGGTATGGGGTTGGGGTTTGGGTTCGCACGTTGGAAAGAGGATCGCCGGGGTCAACGCCGTAAACTTCGGAACATGGAGGAAGTAGACGACGTCGGGGACGTAGTGGAAGTAGTCGTTCTCGTTCCGTAGCCGAGGTAGTCGTTCACGTCATCGGTGGTCGTTGTCGATCTTTTCATCGAGGTCCGAAGAGGAAGTAGACGTGGTCGAGGTCGAGGTACTCGCCGCGTCCGTATAGAAGATCTTGGTGGTTCCGATCTTTGTGGTCGATGGCGAACTGGGCGATTCTCCGGTCTTCGGACTTCAAGGCGCGCACGAAGGCAGCCCAGTCACACAAAAGCTGTAGGGGTTCACGGGCCGAAGATCTTGGCGCGTCGGTAGCCGTCTGTGTCATCGTAGTCGTTCGGGCGCCGTTCTGTTGGGTCGTTGGAGATCTTGTCGACGAGGTACGGGGACGTAGACGTTGTAGTGGAAGGAGTCGTACACGTCCGTAGTCGAAGTAGTCGTGGACGCGGAAGTAGTCATTTGGGGTCGGAGGAGATCTTGGCGGTTCCCCGGTCGTCGAGGTTCACGACAACGTTCTCACAAACACGCACGAAGGCGGCACACAAAGCAGGGGCACTACTACTCCACAACGTCGAACCGTTGCGGCATTTCATCGAACAGGCTGACGGCATCCTCGATGAACCTGGACTCCGGCGGCCACCGGTCGCGGTCTTTGCCGAGGACGATCTCGAACTGGCGGGGCAGCGGCAGTATCCGGCTACCCATCCTCCCCTCTCCCTTGGCCGGCGGCAGCAGGCCTGGAGGCGAGCACCGGCTGACGTGGGGCGGACAGAGGAGGGGGCACCTACCGGCGGGCGCCATGGAAGCTTGTCGTGGGATAATCACGGCAGACGTTACCGGGGGTAACTGATCTTGGGGCAAGACGACACAGGCGTTTGGGAGAGGGTTTAGCTCAGAGGAAAACATGGTGGAAATCGATCTGGTAGCCGGCAATCAAAGTCGCCGAGTCTCCGATCTTAATATAATAACTCAACTCTAGGGTTACACTGGGTGCTCGATATCAAGCGGTACTACTAGGGTTCTTGGATCTCTGTCTAAGCTAGACCTAGGGGTCGGTTTATAAAGCACTCGTACCCCCTTGGCCCTGCTCTCCAAGGCGCAGCTTGAATCCTATCCGGACACCGCTTACAAACCCTAACTTTCCTTACCGTAACCCACAATCCGGGTTACGAGGCCTACAAACTTTGGGCCTTCTAGAAGCTCCATTATCCTTAACCGGATGGCGCACCGTGTTCCTTGGGCCGGGTTATGCCTTGGAGTTGGCCTACCGGGTTATTATCCCCCCATCAGTAGTCCCCAGAATAGCTTGGGCTTCACGGATCCTTCCTTGAAGCACTGGCTATTCCCTGCAAAAATATCAAACGCACAAGTGCAGGAAGGCCGGGTTAAAGCGCTTTGTTGTGTAGCTAGGCTTAACTCCATGGCAGCCATATAGTAACCCGGTTTTCCCTCCAGATACTTTGCTTAACTTTCCCGGTTTAATCTTTGATAAAATGCCGAAACTCCATACTTTGCTCGATAGTTGATCCTGACACCCCGGAGAGGATCTCTTGCTCCGTGTTTGAAGCGCATCTCGCAAACTTCGAACAGGTAGCTGCTACCCCGTAATTTCCGGGTCCCGTCCGTTGGACTGAGTTTTTCCACCCGAGCCATTATAAATAGACCCTTAGGGATAACCCTAACCCCAACGGCTCACTTTCCCCCATTTCTCTTCCTTCCTCCCTCCGTGCGCAAGCCCACAGAGCGCCATTACGGAAACCTCACGCGCATCACCGGAGCCCATCCGTCGCCGGCTGCGTTCCGCCACTGCGCGCCCCGCCCCGCTGCCAAGATCCGCCGCCAGGCCTCCGACCTGCCCGCCGGGAATCGCGAAGGGACACCAGGCTTGCGCCATCTGCCTCCGCAAAGCTTCACTCAGATCTCCTCCAGTAAGCCTCTTGCATCCATTAATTTGCCCTTGCAATTTCTTGATTTCACCTCAGATTAGATCTAAATCGACCCGCCAATGATTTCTCGGCCATGCCGAATTAGGTTGCTAGTATTCTTTCTAGCTCGCCCAATAGATAAGATATAGACTCCAATTCACTCTCCTACTACCTGCAATCATTAATTTCGCCACAAATCTGAAAATGGAATTTCCAATCTGGGCTCGAACCACTCAAAATTTCCGCCTTTGTCTCAATCACCCGGCCAATCCTCCCCTTTCCAGTTACTTTTATTCGCACTAAGTGCCTGTGCAGCCATCCATCATCCTCAAAAGCTCTTTCAACGCTTAGATCCCCATAATTTTTGCTATAATACTCGATACCCGGATAGTTCGAACCTCACTCTGCAGACTGACACCCGGATAATACGCAATTTTCGTGTCTCGATATTACCTTGCCGATACTTGGCCGACTCACAGCTTCCGTGTCTTATTCCTTTTATCCTTCTACCTTGTGCTTTGCAGGTCAACCACATGGCTCCCAAGAAGCAGGGAAAAACTCCGACTAAAGCCAAAACCACCAACTCCATATCCGCCAACTGGGCGCGGTCTACGGTCACCAAGGCCAAGTTGGAGGAGCTGGTCGAGCTGGGAGTTCTTCCTCCTCAAGAGGATATCCAGTGGAGGGTGCCGGGCAAGGAGACCCGGCCTACGCCGGCAAAGGATGAGGTAATATGCTTTGTAGAGCACAATACTCGGGGCTTTCGTCCTCCGGGTCACCCCTTCTTCCGCGACGTCCTGAGCCACTATGGCCTTCGCGTATTTGATATAG
Organism: Alopecurus myosuroides; assembly: GCA_028641055.1. NCBI lineage: Eukaryota > Viridiplantae > Streptophyta > Magnoliopsida > Poales > Poaceae > Alopecurus > Alopecurus myosuroides. The sequence continues at coordinate 101,073,319 of CM054060.1, forward strand.
GTCCCAATTCCGTGTTAAATATCTCCCACTTTATCGTCCTTTCCGAGTCATACTTGTGCACTCCGCCAAGTCTGGCTCTTTTCATTGAGCTTTTCCAGTGCAAACCGTGCCGCGAAAGCGGTGACGGGGCACTTCTCGCTTGCGGCGGGGTTTCTATCCAGCGCCGCAAGAATTCTCTGATGCCACCCCTTACCCTTAACTCCCACGTCAAGCACTGGCAGCTCTCGTACTTTTACTGCCAAGACACTTCCCCACCCGGCCAAAAGAAACTGCCGGGTTACTCAGAGGGCCTTCTTGACATCTCTGAGAAATTTAGTGCCTTTGCCTCTGACTCGGACAGGGAGGCAATTCAACCTCTGCTAGCCAAAATCACCACTCTCACGGCCCAAGGTCTCATCGGGCTCAACCTGGTGAAAACTTGGGTCGATTTCCGGATTCAACCCAATTCCATCCGCACAAAACTGATGTGCGAGTATTCGGGGCAATCTACAGACCCGCTCCGGTATTCTGACAACAGCTTCGCGGCTGGTGACACTCATAAAACTATCAAGGGTTTTCTGACAGAAAAGCTTGAGGTAATCCGGAATATAGCCGGATTAGAGCCCTTCACACTCGAGAACCCAACCCCCAAGGTGAAGATCCGATCTTGACGTCTTTACCTTTGCTCTTTCCACTCGATACAATTGATGACCCTTGTACTGATACCTTTCAGGCTGATGATGATTTTTGGAAAATCAACGCTTCCCCTAGCTCCGAGAGTCCAGTGGAGCAAGAAGAAGCCGTTGACTCGGACGAAGGTGCTCTCCGGATTTTATTTGGTTCCTTTAAGCTCATCATAACCCCTTCATTTTCCAACTTATAACTTTGATGATATCCAGAACAAGAAGATGACGAAGAAGAAGACACCGACGGCAAAGTAGAATCCGCCAGCGACGAGGAGGAATTGGAGCCGACAGTCAAAGTCGGATCAAAGAGAAAACCCCAAGAGGCCACCCCCAAGGTTTCACATCACCTCCTTGCATTCAATTCGTATTCCTTTAATGATATACATGAGCTACCTTGACGTTGTTCCACTGGCCATACTCGAAGGAGTCGCCCATGACCAAGCGCAGGTCAACTCGAAATCACCCGGGCGATGGTGCTCTTAACCCGGGTATTTCATCGACTCCGACTCGGCGGGCTGGTATTTACCCTATCCTTTCTCGGACGAAACATTCTTCTTGAACCATTCCCTTATGAAATCTTACTTGATACTTTCCAGCCTCTCCCGGGTCCAGCGACGGATTCCCTTCGGACTTCGCGGTGAATACCGGGTAAAATGCTTTACCATGTTTTCATCACCCTTTCATGATTGTACACTAGCTGCTCACTCATAATATCTATAGGGCCACGGTCGTTACTAGCGACCAAGAGGATATGGAGACCCGAGGGCCCGGGTAAGGGGAGCCTGGCTGATAAGACAACAGCCGCGTCTAGCGGCGAAGGACAAGCGTCACCGATAAACCCGGACACGCAAGAAGCCGATTATCCGATTGCCTCCCACGCAAGCAAGAAGAACAGAGTCACAACCTTGGGTGCAGAAGAAGGAGCATCGGATTCCGACATACAAATGACCCGGGTGCCACCTCCCACTAAGAAGAAAACTCCTTCTCGGAATTTCCCAGGCCCCGGGTCCTCTGATACGGGTAAAGACACTTTTGATCAATTGATGCACACTCTCCTCACTATGAAGACTTCAGAGAGCAATATCTTGGAGCGCATGGCCGCAGAGCACCAGGTAATAACACTTGATATCTCGTAGTGCATGCCTAGTCCCCAAGTTCCGAGCATGACTTGCTAAAGTTATGTTTGGTACTTTATGCAATACTCAACTTACCATAATATCCAACTGATACTTGTGCTCCTTGCTACTTACAGGCGCAGATAACCCGGTCTGATGAAATTTTACTCAAGACCGAACAACTTCTTCTTGCCGAGGTAAAGCGAAGGGAAACCCTTGAGGATGACATGAAAACTTTGAAGAAGGATGTTTCTAAATACAAGAAAAAGTGCAATACCGCTCAGACCGCACTGAAGAAACTATCGGACCAGGTCGCCGATACTTATCAGATCTTGCTTAGTAAGTTTTTGCTGCCGATTGACTTCATGTCTTTGCTTTATTATATGATACTCGGGATTACTGATACGTTCTTTCTTTTGTTTCAACTGTAGGTGCCAACCTTGCGACCCCCGAGGAGGATGCCATTGTCAAGGCCAGAACCCTGAAGACTGTGCTCCGGACTTTCTTTGCCGGCACAAAATTTATACTGGATGCCGTGAAGTGGCCTACGGAGGTATATCCGGGTGAGGAAAATCTCATCAAAGCCTGCTCCACCGTGCCTGGCTGGATTGAAATATGGAAACGCTCGTCATGCCGGATTGGTATGACCCGGGCCTTTACCCTGGCTAAGGCTTACTTTCCAAAGCTTGACCCGGCAAAGATGATATCCGGGTTTCCAGAATTTAAAGCGGATGGCTCCAAGTTTACACCCAAGGACTTCAAGGCCGTACAGTCTGCAGTGCGTCATTCGGCCACCACTTTGGCCGATAGTATGGATCTGAACACGATTATGAGTTCATATGACGCTGAAGGCAAAATTGTTACAGAGGAAGCACCCCCGCCTTTTGATATTTTGGAGAAATGGGCTGCTGATTCGGCTAAGAAGAGGGAAGCGACTGCGAAGAGAGAGGCCGAGTTATCAGGGCCAGCCACCTCTACCCCAGCTGTTCCTCCACCAGCCCGTCCTGCCGCAAGGAATCCGAGTGATGATGCCAGAAAAAAGCAAGTCCAGGAGCAAGACCCGGAGGGTAAGGGCAAAAATGTGGACTCTACTCAGGAAGCCGAATGAGCAAAACGCCATAAGAATACTTCAATCATTTGATGTTTTTACTCAAAACAAGTATTCTTTTGATGGTGCGCCTGTGCACCCTTGATACTAGTGTCGCAACTTGTAACGCACTTTAATTCTGTGCTACACCTCGTGCCTTTCTAGGCCTTTTGATGAACTTGATACTTGCCTATTTTTGGACTTATTCTTGATATCCGACTTTCTTTTTATTTCCTTCTTTATTTCCGAGTACCGTGGGTTTTGACAGGTGGACTTTTCTTTAAGTCCCCAAGTCCCCACGACTCGGACGTTGGGGTCTTTCGAGCTTAGCGATGAAACAGCTTGACTCTGTTTCGAAACCCACAGTCCCCAAGGCCCGAATCTCCGAATCTGTGGTGTGCGGTTTTTTCGAAGAGAACAAACCTGTTGTCGCTAAGTCGAAACCCGGAATTGTTTCATATGGATAATGAAGTTATGCTTGATAAGCGTTGAGTTTCCAGCTATTAGCCTTGTACTCTGCATAACTTGTGGTTTAGATGACCCTTTTGACTATCTTGTACTGTAAGCCGGCTTTCGCGTGGATACCATGTTGTTACATCTATACGAAAACAGGGTCAGGCAAGTCCCATTGGGCTTCATGGCTGATTGTAATCGTAAGCGAGCAAATCATGCCACTTTAGTGCGAGTCACAACGAGCTTAAGTAAGAAAAGTCAAGAAAATTTGGCTCCTTTGTCCAGTTATAAGATTGCAGCCGTACTCGTTTGCGAATAATCAGCCCTTATAACTTATAGGCATCAAGGCCGGGTCTTTGGGTTTGTGGCTGCGCTACTTGAGCAACCAGCCCCCGCGACCTATATATACTCAACATTCTTAATGATACTGATGTATTGATGTCTCATGGATACTACTTACTTGTAATCGGAGTAAATGCTGTAACAAGATAGGACTTGATAACCATCTCTTTATTGATGCGAGAAAGTTTGGATCAGCAGGCCGCCTCATTAAAAACCTTCCAGTCCCCTTAGGTACCCTGGGTAGGAAAAGAGCGCGTCTGAAACCTGCTGCCCGTTACATTGTTTAGTTCTTCTTGGGCACCGGTCCCGGGCTGGCGTGACCGATACACATTCTCCACATGTTTGACTTTTTCATGATGAGTACCGGGTTTACTAGCCAACCCGGGTGAGGTGTTTCCATGACGTGGCTGGTTGTGAGCGGCCGTGCAGTTTCTTCTCTTATAGCGGATTGTTTGGGGGAGTCATCCTCGATAAAAGCCACCATTTTAGTATCTTGTGCTACCTTGGACTTTGCTCTTTCGCCTTCAGTACTCGGCCTTTTTGATGTGGTTCTGTCCTCCGGGTCTGCTTGAGACCGGTAGTGCTTGAGTTCTTCTTTTCTACAGGCTTGCTCGGCCATTGCTGCGTCTCCTTCATCGCATTCGGCTGCTATGTCTCGATTTCCATGTATGGTAATGGTCTTCTTGGGACCCGGGATTTTTAGCTGTAGATACACGTAACACGGCCTAGCCATGAATTTGGCATAAGCCGGCCTTCCGAATAACGCGTGATAAGGGCTGCGCAATTTGACTACCTCAAAGGTGAGCCACTCAACTCGATAGTTATCCTTTGACTCCCCAAAAGCTACCTCCAATGCGATTTTTCCCTCGGGGCACGCTGAATGACCCGGCACTATCCCATGAAAAATTGTTGAGCTTTTTTGTAGCTGAGACTCCTTGAGGCCCATGCGTAGGAAGGTTTCCCAATACAGTATATTGATGCTGCTTCCACCATCCATCAAAACCTTTTTCAGCTCATACCCATTGACCTGTGGTGCGACTACTAATGCCAAGACTCCCGGGTGTTCTACTCTTTCTGGGTGATCCCTTCTGCTCCATGTTACCTCCTGTTCTGACCATCTCAAGTATCTCGGGACAGCTGACGAAACTGAGTTGACCGCTTGCTTCAGTATCTTTTTGTCCTTGTTAGAACCTCCTGCGGTATGCACATGATATTGACCCAATTGTTTGGGGTTAGCCTGGAAACCTCCTGCCCCCCCTTGGTTATTACCTTGATTTCCAGCCGCCGGGTTACCAGCTGGGGGTGGGCCGTTGCCCGGGTTTCCCCCTGGACCCGGTCCTCCTCCCCGTCCTGCACCTCGCATAGCTCTGTTCACTTCCTCATTTTTCCATCTTTGTAAGTCGGCGCACTGCTCCAAGGAGTGGTTAGCTGGCCTGCCGTTCCTGCTGTGCTTTGGGCATGCCATTCTGAATATGTCCCAATTGTTACTCGGCCTTGGTGGTCCTTGATAGTTTCCTCCACTGTGATTACCTCCGTTGAAATTTCCTTCTGCTCTGGGTCTCGAAGACCCGGCCTCTGTGTTGGCGACAAACTCGGCGCCTCCTTCAAACGGGCGCTTGTTCTGGCTATTTCTGTTATTACCCGGTGCTGATCCATTGCCGGTTCTTCCGCTATTACTTGTGTTTGCTTTTACCTTCTTGTCATCAACTTCCTCCTCTGTAGTATCTGTCGCAGCGTGCTTGTTGCACGCATCCATCAATTCTCCCATTGTAACTTCCGACGCATTTCGACTTGATTTCATGCGAGTTAACTTTTGCACTAAAGGTATATACTTGCATGTTTTTGCCATAGCTTGTAGTGCATCCTTGGGCTGAATATCTGTGGAGTGAAGTATCTCCATAACCCGGCGCACCCAACTGCGCGCCGACTCTCCCTTCTTCTGGACGCATCGCTCTAGATCATCAATAGTGAACAATTTCCTGCACGTCCCATGAAAGTGCTTGACAAACGCGGTCTTCAATTCCTCCCAGGACTTGATCGATCCTTCCGGCAAATTGGTGAACCACAACTTTGCTGCTCCTTCTGACATCATCAAGTACATGAACTTGGCTTGGAGATTCTCGGATGCGTTGCGAATCGACATTGCCATCTCATAACTGCTTAGCCATGTTTCTGGATCCATAGTTGGCTCGTAATTCACTACTTTTCCTGGCTCTTTGAATTTTTCCGGGTAAGGTTCAGCTCTGATATTGTCCGAGAGACACTTGGGTCCTGCAAGAATGGTCGAGGCCGGCCTTGCTCGAGAAACGTGTGATCCAGCGGGGGGCGCGGCTGGGGGCGGCGCTGCGGGTAATCTATGCGCTGCAGATCCGGCCGCGGCCCTCCGAGCCCTGGAACTGTCCACAACAGCCTGTGCTGCTGATGCTGCCTGAACACGGGGAGGAGGCGGCATTTGCTGCTGCTCTTCCCTCCGCCGTGCTGAACTTGTTTGGATATTCCCTTGTTGCTGACTGGCGTATGGCGTCCCGTGCATCCCACTTCTATGATCCGGATAATTGGCTTGCTGCGCCACCGCAGTGTGCAACAGATCGATTGCTTGCCGGGTCTTCTCTGCATGGGGTGACTCTCCCACGGGGATTTGATTTAATGCGAGTGTTGCCGCATACACGTTGTCCATGGGATTGTTGTAGTGACCTGCTGGTGTGCGAAATCGTGATGGTGGTGGTGGCGGTGGTGGTAGATCGATGCCGGTTGTGATTCTAGTCTGTGGTGGGGGTAACCCGGCCCGCTCATTCGCCGGATGTGCCCCCGCTGTTGCCGGTTGGGGTGCGGTTCCCTCGTTCACCACTGGTATCGGCTGATCCTGAGGTGTGATAAATAAAGCAGCCGGATTAATAACCCCGCCCGTTGCTGGTAACCTAGTTTGATGACTTTGATGTACTCTAGATGTTTCCTCCCGGAGCCGAGTTTCCAACGCATCCAGCTCACGTTGCCGCGTGGCCATCCCTTGCCTTTCTGCCTCTACTTGCCTTCTTTGCTTTTCCAACGCGCTACGACCCACATCCAGATCCCTGACACGTTCCGCTGCGTTTTCTGGAGTGATAACCGTTGCAAGAACCGTGGGGTCTAGGATCAGATTATTATCGAATAAGGCCGGGTGACGCGGGTTCGAAGGACCCGCCCCTGGTGTCTGGTTTCCCAGGAATCCGAACGTATTTGCGTGCAACTCCTCGTCTGCTGCGCGGCTGGTCACTGATGCCGATTCTCCGTCAACCCGGGCCAGAACCGGGTCTCCGTCAGCCGCGCCCTGCTGCTGGGCCAATGCCTGAGCCGCCCCGACTGATGCTGCGGTTGCGTTCTCTTGGTTGAGATTGGCCGCGGGAGCCGTGTAGACCGCAACTCGGCGTATGATACTCGGTGTAAATTCATGTTGTTCTTCTCTGCCGTTATTCTCCTCGTACCGGTTCTCCAGCAGATCTAGGATAGACTCGGTATCATCCTCTCTCTCGACCCGGTCGCGCGGGGTCCATGCCGGCTCCTCCGGCTGTTCCCACTTCGCGATGGGTTCTTCTGCCGGATATGTCGTTCCGATCGATTCTTCATCATCTGATCGGATAGAAGTGGCTTCCCCTGACACAGAATCAGATCCAAAATTGTCAGGGATCGAACCGGAAGTACATACCATACCAATGAAGACGCTGATCCGGCCGATTGTCACGATAGATCCGGATTCGAGGTAATCCGATTCTGGCCCCCAGCCGGAATCGTCCACCGTCTTTTCTCCTTTGTGGTCGATGTAGATCTCGCCGACGGCAAGATTCTCCATGTTCTTCCGAGCTTCTCCCATGATGTGAACACCTTTGGACGCAGGCCCCACGGTGGGCGCCAACTGTCGTGGGATAATCACGGCAGACGTTACCGGGGGTAACTGATCTTGGGGCAAGACGACACAGGCGTTTGGGAGAGGGTTTAGCTCAGAGGAAAACATGGTGGAAATCGATCTGGTAGCCGGCAATCAAAGTCGCCGAGTCTCCGATCTTAATATAATAACTCAACTCTAGGGTTACACTGGGTGCTCGATATCAAGCGGTACTACTAGGGTTCTTGGATCTCTGTCTAAACTAGACCTAGGGGTCGGTTTATAAAGCACCCGTACCCCCTTGGCCCTGCTCTCCAAGGCGCAGCTTGAATCCTATCCGGACACCGCTTACAAACCCTAAATTTCCTTACCGTAACCCACAATCCGGGTTACGAGGCCTACAAACTTTGGGCCTTCCAGAAGTTCCATTATCCTTAACTGGATGGCGCACCGTGTTCCTTGGGCCGGGTTATGCCTTGGAGTTGGCCTACCGGGTTATTATCCCCCCATCAAAGCTCGCTGGCCGGAGCTCACGGAGATGGAGGCGGGGCTCTCGTCGGGGAGGCGCTAGGAGGAGGCGGGTGCGGGGAAGGGAGCAGCAGCGGCGCCTGCTGTCGTCGGCCGGAACGGAGGGAAGAGAGGCGGAGAGGGAGATGGCGGCCGCCGCCGCTGCCGCACGGAGGGCGTCGGGGAAGGGGAGCGGGCAGGGAAAGGTGGCGGCTTGAGCTTGTGGCTAGGGCAGCGGTTCGGTGGCGGGTGCGGCGGCTTCATCGGGTGGGGAGCGAGCAGAGGGAGAGGGGCGACGGGAGGGGCAGCGAGCAGAGGCTCCGGAGGACGAGGGGATCGCGGGTTCGCGAGGAGGAAGGTGTCGCTGCATGGGGGATCGATCGATCCCCTTTCCTCCCGTGCGTACGTGTGCGGTGCTCTGTGAGGGATGGACCCGTTCGCGAAAAAGAAGACGAGGGGGGTGGCGGCTGCAAAATTGGAGGGGGTAGGAAGCAAAAAAAGGCTAGGGTTTCGGTGGGGCTAGCTGACTGGGCCTTTTGGGCCTGGCCGGCTGGGCTCTCTCTCTCTCCCTCTTAAAATCTTTTTTTCCTTTATTAATTTTAAGAAAGAGTTTGGGCACAAATAAAAACAGATTTTATCCATCAAATGAATTCCAGAAATTTTTAGAAATAAGATTTGATGAGTTGCAAACAATTGTAAGTTTTAAATGCATGAAGATGCATTATGCAATGCGATGCAAAAAGAAAAACGAGCAACAAAATCTAGTTGGGAAAAATTCCCGGCCGTTACAGACGACACCACTAACAAGGGATTGCGCCCTCGCAATCCACCCCTAACCCGGGAGGGGAAAGAAGTTCGACTATCGATTCTTCATGCTTCCAGTTAATCTCCTCGACACCACTAACAAAAGTTTCTCGACACCACTAACAAGAGATTCTTGCTCGGAGTGACGACGATGTTCTTCCACCAGGAATCATCCGATGATCGAACCTATTAGGTTAAAGGCTCAGAAAACGTCCACCCACGTAGGATCCTAACACTTTGAAAGATAGAAAAGGGGGGAGACTCCAAAACAAATAAGATGGGAGGGGAAATAGAATAGACATAAGGAGAAAACAAGAATCCTATTGAGATGTTTCCAAAATAGTTTAGCAGCAAATAGTTTTTGACACTCTAGAAACAACGACCGTTAGCGAGGTTATCCTACAGGCTTTGCGGACCCGTTGCTTCGATAACCATTCGTATCGAAACAATATCGGGAATCGGAAACCATGCTCTGATACCATTTGTGACGCCCCGGGATCGGGCACTATGCAGATTTTCAGCATTCCCGCCAAAATCCACATAATAATCGATTCCAGGTTGCCACTTGTGATAACATTACAACAGTTCACGAATATTCCGCAACAACAACAGAAACGATACATACAAGAAGACTCAAACGAGTCAAGGATACAACTGATACAATACAAAGATCCAAATAACAGCGGAAGAAACAACATAGTGTCCGACTACGGACAAGATACAAATTGGACTAAGAGTCCTGAAGAAAACCGATGGCGTCCAATCCCTGCCCAGGCCAAGCCGGAGGGATTCCCAAGCTAACGTCGTCAGACTTCAAACCTGTTGACTGCAATGTGGAATATGCAGCCACGAAAAGGATTCGTGGGTAAGTACGGTTAAGTACTGGCAAGTGGATAACCCATACTCACAAGATACCAGCGTAACCAATCATCACAAGATACAAATACTTTGGGTTCAACGGAAAGGAAAGGGTTATTGCAAAGAAGCGGCAGCGGGCTGCACTAACCAACTACAGAGACTCGCTACAACATCCGGCTACAAGAAAGGGATAAGATAGCGTATCAAAACCAACTACAACTACTCACCAAACAATACCCATCCAGTGTCACCCCCTACTAAGGAAGCAACCCAAGGAAACTCACACTGTTGATTAGGGTGACATTCATTTTTATGGTGGAGGTAATCTATATTACTAGTCAAGTTATCATCGTTAAGTGTAAGTTGTCTGAGTACTTGTTAGCCAGCACTTTCACCAAGTCATCCATAACCGCGGACAACACGGCTTCTCGAGAAGATTTAACCCTGCAGGGGTGCACCAATTTGGCCGTACACGTAAGAATAACCCGCCAGACGGGGATCAAACCCACCAAGCGAGGTACTCAACACAACCCAACTCTTCTTCGCATCAAGCCCAAAGAATCCCGTGCAATTGAGCGCACGGCTAATCAAGCCCCACGAAGAAAAGGGGACCCTCATAGCACTCTAAGAACGTGTCTCCCTAAATGCCGACTACAAAAGTTCCACCTTGGCGCCAAGGGTTCGCACCTGCATATGCATGCGGCAAATGGAAAACCCGAACTAAATGAGGCGATTTGGACGAGATGCGAATCGAATCAGAATTGCGGGGGGGGGGGGGCGCCCATACTCGCTTCCCACATGCGGTTAGTGCGCTCATCATGGATCAGTAGACAAGACCCCTTTTCCTAATTAGGGTCGACACTAGAAGGCCTCAAAACCACGCCGGGCCTCCTGCCGGTGCCTTATCATCAAATTATTATTACCCAAAACATTAACAAGTTGTTGATTGAATTGAAACCCAACTATCAAACTAAACAGGTGATAAGACGGACAACAAGACTTGAGCGCAAACAACACTAAGCATGCAACTACGACACGAGGGCCAACAGGGTAAACAAACAACAGTTAATAGGAAGTGGAAGGAAGGCTATATCATGGCTGCAAGGTAACATATGATAGGATCGAGACACAAGCATCGAATCATAAGGCTAGCATAAGAACAACGGAAAGAATCGGTAACAAGTGATGAGAGGCAGCCATTTGGCAGCAAGTGAGTATACTTGCCTGGAATCCAGCAAGTAGAGGTACATCCGCAGAACTTGTCGTTGCTCACATCATCTCAGCGTCCTATCCGCGAAGAAGCAACGAACTAGAACAAGCACCGCATGCAACAATTACTTCTACGGCAAAAGATCCAGCATGATCCTATTCTATATGCATGACAATTAAATTGATGCATCAAATTAAAACAAGGAGTAAGTAAGCAATATTAAATGGGCCCAATAGCAATTTAAATTGCAATTGGAAATTACCCATATGTTATGTTAGTGCATTTAATTGGTAAGGCAAGTGGCATCAAAGTGGGTTGAATTAAAATGCATGGGAATGCATTAAACAGGAAGAGTGCAAGAATAGCTTCAGTTTGGTATATTACTTGTGAAAATTGGAATTATATTTATCTAGTTATGAATTTCACAATTTAAATGGGTTATTTAAGACATTAATAAGTGGCAGCAATTTTAATTATGCAAAACAGGAATATGATTCCATAAACAGATAGAACACTTCATTTTGGATGGAAAACATATTTCATTTGTTGAATTTGGATTTTAGATGAGCAAGTTATTAAATTAACAATTTTAAATGCATTAATTAAGAAATAGTTGTTTTCAGCAATTTAATCTATTCAAAACAGAAAACAAAGTTTATATTTGCAAAGTTTAGAGAATTTTGATTGGAAAACATATTTTACTTTTCAAATTTGGAGTTGAAATGAATTAGTTATGATTTATGCAATTAAATCAATTTAAATTGAGCCGGAAGCCCAACATCTAATTTAGGAGGTTCGAGTTATTTATCTACCCACCAATATTAAATGTTGTTTGTTTAACATGGGGAGGCAAGAATATAGATGAGATACACAATTTAAATGGAACCGGGACAATATTTAATTATCCCAACTCATTCCATATTTAGTTATTAGATGATATTACTATTACCCGCACCCAAAAAATGCAATGCAACACATGAATGATTTGACATTTACAAAATAGATGGCATTTAGAAAAATACGCATATAGGTATGGGGTTGGGGTTTGGGTTCGCACGTTGGAAAGAGGATCGCCGGGGTCAACGCCGGAAACTTCGGAACATGGAGGAAGTAGACGACGTCGGGGACGTAGTGGAAGTAGTCGTTCTCGTTCCGTAGCCGAGGTAGTCGTTCACGTCATCGGTGGTCGTTGTCGATCTTTTCATCGAGGTCCGAAGAGGAAGTAGACGTGGTCGAGGTCGAGGTACTCGCCGCGTCCGTATAGAAGATCTTGGTGGTTCCGATCTTTGTGGTCGATGGCGAACTGGGCGATTCTCCGGTCTTCGGACTTCAAGGCGCGCACGAAGGCAGCCCAGTCACACAAAAGCTGTAGGGGTTCACGGGCCGAAGATCTTGGCGCGTCGGTAGCCGTCTGTGTCATCGTAGTCGTTCGGGCGCCGTTCTGTTGGGTCGTTGGAGATCTTGTCGACGAGGTACGGGGACGTAGACGTTGTAGTGGAAGGAGTCGTACACGTCCGTAGTCGAAGTAGTCGTGGACGCGGAAGTAGTCATTTGGGGTCGGAGGAGATCTTGGCGGTTCCCCGGTCGTCGAGGTTCACGACAACGTTCTCACAAACACGCACGAAGGCGGCATACAAAGCAGGGGCACTACTACTCCACAACGTCGAACCGTTGCGGCATTTCATCGAACAGGCTGACGGCATCCTCGATGAACCTGGACTCCGGCGGCCACCGGTCGCGGTCTTTGCCGAGGACGATCTCGAACTGGCGGGGCAGCGGCAGTATCCGGCTACCCATCCTCCCCTCTCCCTTGGCCGGCGGCAGCAGGTCTGGAGGCGAGCACCGGCTGCCGTGGGGCGGACAGAGGAGGGGGCACCTACCGGCGGGCGCCATGGAAGCTCGCTGGCCGGAGCTCACGGAGATGGAGGCGGGGCTCTCGTCGGGGAGGCGCTAGGAGGAGGCGGGTGCGGGGAAGGGAGCAGCATCGGCGCCTGCTGCCGTCGGCCGGAACGGAGGGAAGAGAGGCGGAGAGGGAGATGGCGGCCGCCGCCACTGCCGCACGGAGGGCGTCGGGGAAGGGGAGCGGGCAGGGAAAGGTGGCGGCTTGAGCTTGTGGCTAGGGCAGCGGTTCGGTGGCGGGTGCAGCGGCTTCATCGGATGGGGAGCGAGCAGAGGGAGAGGGGCGACAGGAGGGGCAGCGAGCAGAGGCTCGGGAGGACGAGGGGATCGCGGGTTCGCGAGGAGGAAGGCGTCGCTGCCTGGGGGATCGATCGATCCCCTTTCCTCCCGTGCGTACGTGTGCGGTGCTCTGTGAGAGATGGACCCGTTCGCGAAAAAGAAGACGAGGGGGGTGGCGGCTGCAAAATTGGAGGAGGTAGGAAGCAAAAAAAGGCTAGGGTTTCGGTGGGGCTGGCTGGCTGGGCCTTTTGGGCCTGGCCGGCTGGGCTCTCTCTCTCTCTCCCTCTTAAAATCTTTTTTTCCTTTATTAATTTTAAGAAAGAGTTTGGGCACAAATAAAAACAGATTTTATCCATCAAATGAATTCCAGAAATTTTTAGAAATAAGATTTGATGAGTTGCAAACAATTGTAAGTTTTAAATGCATGAAGATGCATTATGCAATGCGATGCAAAAAGAAAAACGAGCAACAAAATCTAGTTGGGAAAATTCCCGGCCGTTACACCTATCCAGAACAGTTTAATTTGTTCCATTTGGTTATGTATTTTTTAAAGTTATGTTCAAATCATTTCCATAGACAGTCTGTGCCAAAACATTCTTTGTGTCTTAGGGTCCATGATTTTTCTCAGATTTTATTTTGCAAGTTTAGTATTTTTACCACGTCCAAAGTAAAAGGTACAAGTTTCTGCAAAAACTTCAATGATTAAACAAACAGCACATGGGCTGGCTTTGCAGTGGGCGCGGCCCAGTTAACGGGCTGCGCAGCCCAGCTGCGCTTGGCGCGCGCGAGCGGGCGCGGGAAAGGTGGCGTTCAAACGCAACCGTGGATCATCGATCCAACGGCACGGGGGCGTTCTCCTACCTCTCGCCTCTCTCTCTCTCTGTCCCGACGGCCGGCGGCGAGAAAAGGCTCGGGAGGCTCACCGTGGGGATCGAGGAGGTGATGCGTGGGCTCAAGGAAGGTGTAGGAGGTCGAGGGCACCGAGGGGCGGTGTCGGAGGCGTCGGGCGCGGCCCCGAGCGGCGGCGCGCGGCAGATGCCCGCGGCAGCGCTCCGCGGACGGCGGCGGCTCCGGCGGGTAGAGGGTACTGGGACAAGTCTGGGAGGTTCAGGGGGACGTGGGTAGTTGTTTAAGGGAAGAGGGAGGGGTTGGGATGGAGGGATTCGAGCAGGGCCTTGCCGTGGCCGTGGTGGTCACCGGCGGCAAGGGCTCGGGCTCGGGGTGCTCCAGGGGCTAGGGCAGGGGTAGAACTCGACTAGGGGAGGTAGTAGAGAGTGGGAGGGTGCAGAGGCGCAAGGGTGTGGCCTTTGGATACTTATAGCTGAGGGAGAAACCTCAAGGGCATATTGGGAAGCTCGGGTGGATGCCAATCCATGGCATTGAGGCTCTCTGGAGGTTTTGGTCATTCCACATGTGGTGCACTAGTGTCCTAGTTAGCTAGCATGTGGTTGCTGGTCTTATCCTGGCAAATGGGTGCAAGTGGAGCAAGTGGCAAGGTCAACTAGGTCAAGGAATGAGCTGCCCATACCTATCCATGTCACCACTTCTCTCTCTTCTTTTTCTTCCTGCCTAAGGCTTCTAGAAGCTAGCTCAAGTGCTCTGGCTCGAATAGAAACTGTGGTCAACACACTAGGCATGGTCACCCTCCTAAAAGAGCAAGGAAACATCAAGAAATCAAAGGTGCAAAAGTGTATCCTTTACTGTTCACTGCAAAATTCAGAAAATTCAGTCTTAGGACTTAGAAAATATTTACGTGTTGAAAACAGATGAAAAGTTGAAAAAGTTGAGTTTGTTTTCAAGGTTCAATTGTTTTCCAAAATTGGTTTTCAAAGTATGGCTTTGTTAACCATGTTACATAATTTCAGAAACATCTTTTGAAAACAATTTTCAAATAGTTTAAGGCCATGAAAACAATGTGGAAAAAGGTATACTTTCTGTTTTTATCTGTTTCTCAAAAATGTCTTTTTCTGTCTTAATTTTATACCACAAAAACAACAAGCAAAAGATAATTTTTATTTGTCCAAAAATAAAACTAATTTGATGGTTTTGTAGTACATATATCAAGGATTAATTAATTGCCAAGAAATCATAAAATAAAAATTTATAGCTTAGTGAAAACAAGTGTAGAAAACAGGTACTTGGCTTTATTTTCAGGAAACATTTTCCATAGAAATCTTAAAAGATAACTTTCATAATTCATTCTGAAAACTTGTTTTCTTGGATCAAACAAAGTTAAAAGTTTGTTTTAAGATGAAAACAATAATGATCCAAGTCTTTGAATAAAAATCCACTCAAGTGATAATAAGAAAACATCAGGGAAAAATATCAGGAAAAATAACAGGAATGTCTTTCAGAAACATTTGGTATTGGCTTTATATAGAAACAAAACTTGTGTTGCAAATATATTTTAGGTTATGAACATATGTTAGTTCAAACAATCATGTTGTTATAAAAAAATTGTTGGCCCTAATTTTTGTCTTCTTGAGCACAGTCCAATAATCCAAAAACTGGGGTGTGACAGACCTTCCACCCTTAAAAGAATCTCGTCCCGAGATTCGCAGGCAAGCGAAAAGAGGTTATGGTCAAAACAACAATGTTAGATGATTTGTTTACAAAACATGTGTTGGTGATTTGTAACATTATTCATAGGGGCTTCCCCCTTAGGTTTATCTTACCAG
Organism: Alopecurus myosuroides; assembly: GCA_028641055.1. Classification (NCBI taxonomy): domain Eukaryota; kingdom Viridiplantae; phylum Streptophyta; class Magnoliopsida; order Poales; family Poaceae; genus Alopecurus; species Alopecurus myosuroides. The sequence goes on from CM054060.1 coordinate 101,089,075, forward strand.
AATTCACCGGTAACTTTTTTTTTCAAAGGTTTGGGTGTCATGTTCTAAACCTAGAACTTATTGTTCTTCAAAACCATGGTATCAAACCAGGGGTTATCATTTAGAAAATTACCTATTTTTCCCAATCTCATATGATCAATCTAATGGACATCCACCAACAATTATTTAGCATGAGCCTTCCATTGCTCATCTCCAACAATCCAGGAAAATCCACTATCTTCCTCTTACTCCAATATAATCTAAATCTCAAGTCATTTGTTCCCCTCAAAGGTAGTTTATCAAGATCATATAACTAAACCAACTTTGTGTACTACCAACTCTGTAAGGTCCTTTCAAAATCTGCAAACTACTCTCTCCTGATCAATACTATATCATTATCCCCAAACAATCTCGATAGAGCGTGACAAGTTGTGAGAATATATCATTAAGAACAAACATCTACTAAATCCAGGTCATATTGATTTTTCCTAAAATCCAACGTCCTCATTTTATATCCACCAGTCTTTCTAAACCTCAAATGGGTTTCCCACCATCTCATATTCTAAAATCTGATCCCTCCAAAACATATATACGAGAGATCTTGTTGCCTAGTAACGATCATAGATTTATCCAGCCAATATTTTTTTCCAACCTTTCACTTTCTTCAAGAGTCATAGAACATCTTAAGGCACCTTTCTCTTTGTTTTTGGAAAAAGTTTATTACACGTTTTCTTTTAAACGGGTGATACCAACTCTGTAACATATCAACTCTGTAAGTTACTCTGTAAGGTATTAGGCTTTAGATGCCAAGTCTGTAGGGTATTTAAACGAAAATTTGATGAGCCAACTCTATAGGATTTTAAGCTTAAAACTAGGTGAGGTTATATTACCAATTCTGTAAAGTCTCCAACTCTGTAAGGTCTCGAACTAGAATTAGATGAAGCCATTTTACCAACTCTGTAGGGTGTTTTGTGTAGGGTGCTATACTAAAATTAGATGAGATTTTGTTAGTATCGTTAATTATTTAAGATTTTATTTAGTCCGACGTGACATTTCTAGTGTTCCATTTACGTCGGGTTTTTCAGGGTACGACGATAGGCAAACAAGGGGGTTCACAGGTTTGGTTTGAAACGTACCATTGGCTATGGCATGAGTCGCAGGTGCTCCTGCAACATCATCTTTGTCTCGAGGTCCACTCATCATATTCTTGCGTTTCTTCAGGGCTGGACCTTGGGTTTCTTGGGGTTCTTCAGGATGAGCTAGAATACGGTTCCTCTTGGGACAATCACGAGCGAAATGTCCTTCCCGTCCACAGGTAAAACAACCCGTGTGTTTAGCCTTGACTTTCACACGTCTCCTTGAAGATTGTGGCATCGCAGTCAAAACGCTGCGACTCACCCGTGAACTAGTTTCTCCTGGCGCCACTATCTTCCGTTTGCATCTCTCTCCAGCAAGAAGTTGCTGGTATCCTCTCATAAGGATTGCAGTATTCTCAGCGTTGGTGATGACAAGGTGAGTCAACTGTTCCAGGACAGCATGGGTGGCAATGTGTTCAACACGAGCGGCTTCACTTTCTTTCCTCAACAGAGCAAAAAGTTGAGCAACTGTCGGCTCAGGTGATGGAGGTAGATCGCTGGCCATGCTGAAGACAAAGAACGGTGTAAGACGAGAGCAACTAAAGGTGGTTTTGGGTCAAAAAACTCGTGACACATACCGGCTCATAACGGAGATGAGAATGGTAGACATCACGACAAACAAACAAGCATCCAAGAAACGATCGCCAACCCAAACAAATACTAACACGCATGAGAAAACGAGTCTTAACAAGCATATCTTAACTTAAGGGTTCACAAGGCTACATCATAAGGCTTACAACACAACTGGCACACTCAACGCTCTAACAGAGGAGCTCACACGACACAGACACAAACACAACAAGCGTCTGGGGTGGAAAGACAACATAACTCCTAAGATCCTGCGGCAATCCTAAGTGCTCGTGGAAGCGCGTAGCTGTTCCTCCAGCTCTTCAACTCTCGTCTTGCTGGCTGCAAGCTGAAGCTGAAGGGCTTTCACTCGTGTGCGGCGCTGGGAGTCAGTGTACTTCATGGTCTTCTTCAGTACCTTGAGACGACACTCGGTGGCCGAAGATGCACCCAGACTGGCTTCTAGCTGGTCAATCTCTCTTCCTCGGAGGTCATAATCTGCTCTAACTCTATCAAGGGAGAGCTAGGTGTTGTACAGCTGTCCTTCCAGGTGCTGTAAGTGACGTGCAAACACAAAGTCTCCAGTGACTTCTATTGGCTTGTCGTCCTCGTCGCGTCTTTCAAAGTAGCTGTAGGGGCTTCCTGCAAACTTGCGGTGGAAGAAGTTCGTGAGCTTAGCGATGGTCAGCTGCATCACTCTAAGGATACCTGCTTCCCAACTATTCTCCACCACTTCCCAAGTGATCTATGGGGTTGACGGTGCTAGAAACGGTGCACGGATGGTGCAGACAACCAACCAGGACATTTCTCGTCCATCCTTGTGAAACTGGGCTCCCTTCAACTCAGGTATGGGACGGCCGATCAGGCGAGTCATCTTGATCAAATCCTCCTCAAAGCGGCGGTAGCAGGGCGCTTGTGATCCTAGCCGGAAGGAATGGGTAAAGACAACTGCCATCTACACAAAGTTTTAGAGTAGATTAAGTTAGGCAACAATGTGCAAAATTTTAGGATGCTCCTTTTTAACTTTAGTGTAAATAGAGTTTTTGAAACACAGAGGAGATGGGGTATAGAATTCTTTTTGGAAAATAGTCATCTTAGTGACCTGGTGTTATTAACTTTTATGATTAGAGTACTAGCTAACGTCCATGCTAACTAAGGTCTCCTAAGGTCAGGATAGCTCTAATACCAACTCTGTAGGGCCTCCTTCCCGGAACCACTGTTCAAGGACACCCCCGATATGCATACATTCACGATCCTAGGAATTCAGTCGTGAACAACATATCAAGTTGGTACACATATACAATATCCATTACACGGTTGCACAAACACTTAGAAAGAAGACATGGTCACTTGACCAAGCCTACACGGTTGCCACGCAGGGCAACACACAACTCACACAACGGAAGACTAAACACACGCAAAACGCGGTAGAGCCCAAGTCACGCCTTAACCTACAGGCTGCTGACCCGGAGACGATCCTAGTTCGCAAAACCATCAGCTCCGTACTCCTCCTCGTTGATCTTCTTCTGAGACTCCTTCTCAAGGTCTGGCAAGTAGATACCAGGGGCGAAACCATATAAGTACGTTTGAATGTACTCAGCAAGACATCTATCATGTAACTTACCAAAAATGCAAGTATGCTTATATAGTGGAATAGGTAGGCTATAAATAGGGTTCACTATCAATGGTGTTCATATAGGATGACACCACAGTTGCAGTCAGGTTAATCTGTATCTTCGTGGAAGAAGATACTTCAGAAGAAAATAATATAGTTTTTCTCTCTTGTAGATATCACATGTACAAGAGGTTTTTGTTAAACTTTTGTTTAAAGAGAAATTTTCTCTTTGCAAAACTTCTTGGAAAATCAACTTCCAGATTCCTGCTCAGAGAAGAAAAGTTTTCTTTGCAAAACATTTTGTAAAAGCAACTTCTGGCTTCTCATCGACGGTACCTCCCAGGTACAATATTTCCTTCCTTTCCAAACTTCACAAGTTCAAACACCTTTTTGAAAACTTCTTTTTTTGGAAAACATTGACACAATGCTAGCTACATGGCCATTCAACTGTCCATATCCGAGGACACGGCTTCTTCGAAAAAGTTGTACTCTGCAAAGGTGTACACATCCACTAGATGCAGTACACCTGCCATGAACAACCACGGACTGTAACAACAGTATGTGAACATCAGACAACTGATCTTAACCATCCACTATGTTCAAGCTAGAATGTGTCTATCTCTCAGTTGAGTTTTACCGTCATCCCCGGCACCAGGCTATTCCCCGCCAACCAGGATGCTTCAACTGAATGCGCCCGGAGGAGAACTTAATCCCTCACTCTTTATGTCTCAACATTGGGAATTTTGACTACATTCGGTTCGAGGGTACGACGTCCCTTATAGCGTTTGAGATAGAACACACACTAACAAGAACAAACTTCAAGTTAAGCCCCGTGCCCATGTTGGGGAAGGGTGGCAGTACGGTAAAGGTTGTCCGGAGAAGACTAGGTTATGTGTCATTTTTGAAAACATGTTTTCCCCAAAAATGACCACTTCCACATACCTCCGGTGAATAAGGCCGCGCCTTTTCTCCGGGTTTTTTCCATAAAGCCTTTGTTTTGTAAAAAAAAAATTTAAGGTGTCCACTTAGGGACTAATAGTTGTGATGGTAATATATACCATATGGTGGCTATGGGCTTGGTAACTCCAAGTAGCAACTACTGGCATAGTAATAGTATTTATATAATAGAAGTGATATTCACTTCAAAAATAGTTTTTAGAAATCAAAGTTTGGTAAAACTTTTCAGAAGTAAAACATGCATGATAGATAATGATAAGTGTAAATATCAGCAAGCATCAGGATGGCTTGCCTTAAGTCTCTTAATGTCCCTGGCCTTGAAGCAACTTGAACTTGACGCACAGCTCCACAACTGCTTCTTCTTCTTCGTTTTGTAGCGTCGTAAAGGAATAAAAGACACACACTCAGGCCAAAAGGGCAAACAACTAAGCTAAACATCACATACAACAAACACACGTACACTCGCGAATCCTCTCGAAACGTTATCGCGAAAAATATCTCCCATAACTCTCACGGTCCAAATCTATCGTCAGACACTATGTATGGTTTAGAAAACCATATCCCACATCTTACATACCATATATGGAGTGGTGTACCACTCTCATAACAAGATATATAAAATCTGAGAATATAGCTTGTGGGTGCAAAAGGTTAGGTTGCTAAGGTAAAACAAGCACACAGGACAATACCCATGGCAGTGGGTATTATCCACCACAAGCAACCGTCACTTAATGTGTTCATGATTTAGTTGGATGTTTTAGTTTCATTGGATACTCCTAAGCACAACAAATATCCCAAGTATAACACTCATGCTTAAGGCAAACACTCAAACAAGATCCAAACAACAAGTAAAACACACAAGAAAAGAATAGGCTATTTATTTACTACATTATTGTTTACTTGAGGTTTTGGAATCCATCAATCATGAAAAATTAGCAAACAACCAGTACCTATGTAACATCCCAAGTATGAAAAATAGCCTTTAGAATGTTTTGCTCTCTGTTATTTTATGTTTTGCATCATGGCATCATGTTGATTGCAATTGTTTTGCTTGTTTCCTTTTTTTTCCTCTGTTTTCATTTGTTTTCCAACTGTTTTCATTTGTTTTCCTTTGTTTTCTATTTGAATTTCAAACCAAAAATTCAAACCTTTTGTTTCAACCTTGTGATGTTACAATTTCTAAAATGATATTTCAAAATAAAACAATCGTTTGATTCCATTAAAGTGTGATTCCAAAAAACTGTTGTTTTGTTTCTATCAAAAATTCATCCAATAACCAAACCCTATTCAAATTCAATTATGATTTTGTTCCAAACAACAACCATGTTGAAATTATGAAAATTGCAAAACAAATCCATCATTTGTTTCCAATTATTTTCCCATAATGTTTAACTATTTAAATTGAGGGCTTTTAATCAAACATTTAATTCCAAATTACTTTCAAATTCAAATCAAATCAATCCCACTTGGCACATTTCAAATATGGGATAGTTTCCTTTCATTATATTCTCCCATTCTTCACTTCATATTTCCACTTCATTCATTCTTACTCATATTTCTTATCCTCACATTACCTTCTTTCTTCACATTATCTTCTCTCATTCCACATCTTATCATCATCATTTCTCCTTCATTTTATACCTTTCCTCTCTATCACATTACCCAACTCATTTTCCATCTCTCTTCTCCTTCTCTATCTTCCTCTCTTCTCCATTCATTTTTTTCACTCTTCCTTTATCTCACTCATTTCTATACCCCTCATCAACCTCCACAACACATTTCTATATATCACTCACATTCTTCTACACCTTATTCTTCACCATATCTATCATCTACCAACAATAACCCCCCCAACCTATCCTTTCTCTCTCTCCCTCTTTTATTTCTTGCAAAAAAAAGGCTAAGGAAAAAAAATTAAAAAAAAAAGCAAAGGAGGGAGACATGCTAGCCAGCCTTTATCTTTTTCTTCCCCCAAGCCCAGCCCAACCTACTCCCTTTGTCCCATACCGCTTCGGTCGTCCTCTTCCTGCAGTACGGCAGTCATCGACTGCTTCCACGTCGACTGCAGCAGCCATGGACGGTCCCTGTAGCCCCCGTGCCCCTACAAAGCCCCCCTAGGTTTCCCCTCGAGGCCTACCCTAGCTCCTCCTCCCTCATCCTCGAGCGCCGCCATCTTCCCTCTCAGTCACCGGCCACCCTCTCTGTATCCCGTCACCCGAGCTCACCCTCTGTACCTCCCCAGCGATCACCGCCACCGGTGGCCCTCGCAGCGAGCTAGCGCCGGGAACGGACTCGCCCGACTGCCCTCTACACCCTCGTCCCCTCGGAGAGGGCCGGTAGTCCTTGCTGCGCCGCCGCCGTCCGCTCCAGTCACCGCCGGCCTCCCTGCTCCTACCCCGACCACCTCCTTCCGATCGCTGTGAGCACCTCGCCTCCCTCGCTCCCCTTCCCCTCGATCGCCTCTCCTCTCCCCTTGGCCGCTCTCCTCCGCCACCATCGCCCCACGGCCGCAGCATCACGTCGCTGCCCGCCGGCGATCGATCGCTGCCTCCTGTTCTTCTCTGTCGATGTCCATGGTACAGAGATGGAACGAGCTTTTTCTTTCAGTTAAGTTACAGCGTAACAGAAGCTCTTACCCCCCCGCGGTCCACTTCCTTTCAACACACGAGTTTCACCCCACTGGTTCTATACCCAGCGCAGGAAGCAGGAGGTGGGGGGTTCGATCCCCCTGCCCACCAAAAATCCCCACCTTTTTATTTTCCAATGATTTGGTCACAGCAACTTCACAAATTCACAACTAGGCCCTTGTAAATTAATTCTAAACCCCTGAAATTTATTTCCAAGTCCCTGGTTCATTAAAAAATGGCAGATTTGCACTATATCTTGTAAATTGCATAAGAAAATCATTGTAACTCCAATTTTGACTTTTTAAATATGTTTTCTGTCCCAAATTAAATGTTCTATCCAAATTTTAAATTTGTTTACTGTTTTGAATATTTCAAATTGGTGCAATATTTGAAAACTTGTCAAACTCACTTAATTTTGCAAAATTCATAACTTGAGCATAAAAATTCCAAATTCCACAAACTAAATATGTTTTCCAATCAACTTTTCATGTACTTTCCAAATATAAATTTTGTTTGCTGTTTGAATAATTTAAATTGCTGAAAACAACTGTTTCTTGTTTATTGCATTTAAAATTGCCAAAATAATAACTTGCTCATTTTAAATCCAATTTCAACAAATGAAATATGTTTTCCATGCAAAATTAAACCACCTTTTCAAATATAAAATTTGTTTCATGTTTTGAATAATTAAAATTGGTTAAATGATTTAAATCTTGTTTAATTCATTTAATATTGCTAAATTTATAACTTGCTCAAAACCAATTCTTTTGGGACATATAAAATATGTTTTCAAACCATAAAAGCATAACATTTTCAAATATGAACTTCACTCAATGTTTTTCACAAATAAAAATTCAAATAAGTTCATGTTTGCATTAAATTCATTTAATTCTTGCTTAAACTTGTTTAATTCATAAATAATTTATTTGAAATCCTTTTTCAACAAGTGAAACATGCAATCCACCTAAAATTGTGTGTTCTTATCAAATATAAACTTTGTTATCTATTTTGAACAATTAAACTTGATGAAAACAACAAATGCTTGTGTGACACCTTTAAGTAACCAAAATTTCTTAACTTAATAAACAAATTTCCAAACTTGTTAAACCTTATTTCAAATTGTTTCTATTGTTGTTATTTTGATGTTTTCCTCATCCATGCATCATGCTAATTCACTTCCACATGATGATTAGTTGTAGAACAATTAATTCAACCATAATTCATGGGCTTTTCATATGCAATCCAATTGCATGTGGGTCCATTTAATCATGTTGTTATCTTGTCAACTAGGTTATTTCTATGCATCAATTAAATGGTCATGCATCATCCCATGTTTGTGCACTATACCATGTTATTGATTGTTTATCTTTCTGCATTGTTTGTTTGCTTCTTCTCGGGTAAACGACGACGTTGAGACCGACGATACTTACGACACCCCTTCTAAGGAGTTAGCTCAGTACCAGGCTACTGGGTTTGCAGGCAAGTTATCACTCACATGAACCACTGTGTTCCTTTCAACATTGATTACCGATACTTTCCGTTGTTCTTTTCTGCTAGCCTTAGTAGTAGTTGTTTCTGTTATGAACCCATCACATGAATCCCTTAACCTTGATATTGCCTCACCTCCACTCCTATCACCCCTTTGGTTGAGCCAATGTCTTACTAGCATGCTTAGGCTGTTTTGCTCGAGTCTGTTACCCGTTACTTTCTGTTACTATTACTTCTATGTTCTGGGGGCTCGATGTTAATCAATCAATCATCCTAATGTTACTGTTAAATAATAATTTGATGATAAGGCACCGGCAGGAGGCCCTGTGTGGTTTTGAGGCCTGCTAGTGTCGACCCTAATAGGAAAAGGGTCTTGTCTACTGATCCATGATGAGCGCACTAACCGCATGTGGGAAGCGAGTATGGGCGCCCCCCTCAATTTGATTCGATTCGCATCTCGTCCAAATCGCCTCATTTAGTTCGTGTTTTCCAGTTGCCGCATGCATGTTTTTGCGAGCCCAGGCCAGGGTGGAACTTTTGTAGTCGGCATATAGGGGGACACGTTCTTAGAGTGCTATGAGGGTCCATTTTCTTCTGGGCTCGATTAGCCGTGCGCCCAAGGTTCTTTGGGCTTGATGCAAAGAAGAGTCGAGTTGTGTTGAGTGCCCCGCTTGGTGGAAGGGCCTTTTCCATCTGGCGGGATATTCATGCGTGTACGGCCAAATTGGTGCAACCCTGCAGGGATAATCTTCTCGAGAAGCCGTGTTTTCCGCGGTTATGGATTACTTGGTGAAAGTACTGGCTAACAAGTACTCAGGACAACTTAAACCTAATGATTAACAACTTTACACCCAATGATTAATAACTTGACTAGTAATAGGCTTATTGACACAATAATTTGAACCATCATTATTTCAACTGTGTGAGTTATCCTCGGATTGCTTCTTTGGATAAGGGGCGAGATCCAGGATGGGTTTGTTTGAAGTTATCTTTCAGTTGGTTACAATACTCGATCTTATCTCCTTTTTGTTAGCCGGAAGTGGTAGAATCTCTGTAGTTGGTTAGCGCAGCCAGTTGCAGCATCTTTTATATCCCCTCTCTTCCGTTGAACCCAAGGCATCTGTGCTTGGTGTTGACGGGTTACACTTTGGTGAACTGTGAGTCTTGCTTGCCAGTACGTTTATGTACTGACCCCTTTGGGGCTGTGGTTTCCGCAGACGACGTTTCCGAGGATCTACATGGTGGCTACTACGTGGAGTATGACGAGACTGCTGACGAGTAGATAGCGGACCCGGGCAGGATCCGAGACTTCGTGGATGGGCTCCGTCTTTTCGTTTCCGGCCTCTTAGGCCTATTTGGTTCTTGTCTGTACTCAGACATGTTGAATGCTTCCGCTGTGATGTAATGATGAATTGTTGGGACATGTGTCCTCTGGATGATTGTATTTGCTATCTCTGCTCTAATGAGAGCCATTTGCAACTTATTTCAATCTCTTGTGTCGTAGAGATTTGTTGTGATATCAGTTGTTCAACGCCGTTGACGTACCATGTGTGTATGGTTTGAAGTACGTCAATGGAAGTGTCCTGATTTCTATGGGATAGTTTACGTCGACGCTGAACAGATAGGGGTTGATTGTCACACATACGTGTGTTGGCCTACTCGTAAGAGGACGCGGGTGCCGGTAAGCCCCGTAATCCAATCTACTACTGTTCAACGGAACGGCGAGTATCCTTTAGAAGTCCGGGTGCGACAAATGGTATCAGAGCCTGTCTGCCTGTAGAATCCCTTTTTACTGGTCGCAGTTGAGTCTAGAAACTATTTTGTAGCTATATAGGAAAAATGAAACGTGAGAGTAGGAATTCTGTTCTTTTTCTTCTTTCCCCACCCACCCTCCCTTTTCTGGTAAGGAAGTGTAACGTTGTTTTCCCTTCTCATCTAAGCTTGGAGGAAGTGGTCAGCATTCAATCCATCATCAGTTACAAAGCAAGGTTTATGGGGAAGTTAAAGTAGGAGGGGACACGAACCGTATCTCTACACGTGGAAATAAGTGAACACAACGAGCCTTTCAATATCCTATGAATTACTCTAGCTGCAGCCTTATGACGTGGCTAAAAAAATTCCTAGATGATGTGTAGCAATTAGAAGTTTGCCGATGTGTATGCCTTGCATGTGGAAAGAAATAGACATAGTGGGTTGCTCCCATTTAGATATTATAG